>JALJCO010010111.1:907500-1548288 GCA_023101725.1 Atherinomorus stipes | reverse complement strand
AGAACATGTTGAGAACGTGGTAATATTCCTTGCTGACAAATGCATTCATTCTCTGTTTAAATAACACTGTGTTTAAAGGACTGATGGTGTTATTCTCTGGTTTATCTCAGACATTAGGGGGTATTTTTGTGGGGCTGAGATCTTTCAGCTATTTCTCAGCACAGGGAAGTGAGAAGGGAGGGGAAGCAGAGCCGACACAAAAGGCAACATTATTCCCCAGCGGATCTGCGCTACATCCTACCATGAATGGAGTATTGAAAAACATAACATTGGGGACTAGATTATTTTTCATCCCTCATAACTGAGCCATTTGTCCCAGAGTTTCGAGTGGTTTGTTGGTACAGTCTGCAAATGAGGCAACCATGGTTCTCGAGCGCAGTGCTGGTGTTAAAATCCCCACCTCCCAATTTGACATACAAGGACTTCTCTGTGGGCCCCTGGCCTTCTGCTCTTCACTGTTTAAGCTGATACAAACTGACCGGAGTGACATGAAAATATCACTGTTCAGAGTAGTTTCTCTAGCTGCTGTTTGCCTCCACAAGCTGAAGATGGCTGTATGTTTACAGTACCATGGTTTAATATCTTAACATGCCCCCCACCGCCCTCCTTTCTCCCTTCGCCTCCTGCTCTCCAAGGAGATGAGAGGCGCCCCTGCAGTGTCATCAGGTACCTAAGCGTTTTGGAGGGTTCTAGTGACAGATTGCAGGAAGCAGTGTTTATGCCTGACGATGGGGACCACAGAAAGCAGAAATGTCTTTTTGTGCCCCGTGGGCCCGGAATGTCCACTATCTCGAGGGGCCAATATCAAATTCTCCCCTCATCATCCCCTAATACACATTCCTGTGTAAGGTCAGGGGGAAATTCTGCATGAACGAAGAGACAAATAACCAAGTCTGCGCCACACGCTGCCATTTCTAAAACGCAAACATGAGTCTAACAACACCAGTCAAACATGTCTGATTTTGATAGAATATGTGAAATTAATACGCTACAATTTGTTTTCTCTTAAATTAAGAGCCAACTCTGAAAACTCAAAATGTAAATGAAAAAATGCACACAAAGCTATGAGTTATACTGAAATACATACTAAAGTTGAAGAAATTACACTTTGAATGTGTTTTGACAGGGAAAATGTTACTTTTATTGCATTCTTAGAATACACCCTATGTTAGTGCATCCTCTTGAAGTTGAAAAGAATGTGGGGTATTTAGTGTCTGGCTTTGTTACTATCTAACAGTGATTACTGAGTGATCGTCGGTGAATCCCAATATTCTCCGTCTGAGGGAAAATCCCACTTGAAAACAATGACACAGGTGTCGGCCTTTGCCTGTAACTCAAACCTTCTCCAGCTGTTGATGTTGCTCACAAACCAACTCTATCACTCCATCCATCAGCATAAGATATGCCCAGGTTCATGCAAAGTGGACATTTTGTGGTCAAAAACCAGCAACACCCAAGTCCAGGCATTTTATCGGCTATTTTATTGTCGGAGGCAGTTGCTAATATTTGGGAAACCATCAGCTGCATGTAAGAACTTCCTCACAGCTTTTTCGGGCTCATATGGAGTGATGCGCATCATGGGATCTGTAGAAACGATTTCTCTTTGAGCTACTCATTTCCGCCGCCTCCTGACCTCAGACTACCATCAATACCCTACTACAGCACAATAACAACAGCTGCAGGCTCTGTCAGAGAAAACAATCCAATACTAGAATTAGGCTTCACTGAACCAGGACAAAAACTACTGATCGTTTTTTAGTAGTAAAAAAAAGTGTCTACTACACTGTTGCCTGTTACACTCAAGGAAACGTACGGTTCCGGACTTTGGACAGCCTTAAGAGCAACTGAGAGTGTGTGAACGTGTGTGTGTTACAGGCGGATGGTCAGTCAGGCAGCCATGCGAGGCCAGCGTGTGGTGGAGAGCGCGTGCAGGTGTTGGAACCCGGCTGTCTGGCTCCTGGTGTCCCTGCTGGGGTCCCTCGTCTTGGTGGCTGTGAGCGTGCTGTTGCGGCTCGGTGAGTGTGGCAGCGGAGAAGGACTTTGTTGAGTTTGTCTATAGATGACATCAACTCAAGGTCACTGCTAAGTGAATATATGCAAACAAATGCGCATGTAAAGGCAGGGTATCTGTTTTTTACTACAGTAAATTCTGTCATGCTCATTGAGGACATTGCAAATATTAGAGTAACTGACATCTTGTTGCATTTTATGACAATAAATCAGCAGATCCAGATTAAACTAAGCCTCAAAAGCTGACTACCTAAAATCTTGTCAACTATCTGGGAATAAATCAGCTTATTAAAGAATATAAATTCTTTAAAGTGTTTTGAAAACATGTAGAAAAAAATTATTATGCTTTACCCAGATTACTTAGATTAAATAAACTCCAATAACTTTGCTTTTCAAACTCTAAAATATAAAACTATTTGGGCCAGTAGCCTTTAAAAAACGGCCTTTAACAATTTGTCTGATAAACTTTATTCACTTCAATATTCTTCATGTTGAAAAAGTTGGCCCCAACAATAAAGGGCCAGAAACTGAAGCAGAATGCGACACATGAGATGATTTCTTGTGTGTCTGTGTTGAAGCACATGTTTGAGGTGTTAATAATGCTTTAGGACCGGGTGTACCTGCAAGTGAACTCCCAGTGGATGGGCGCTTTTGTGTCCATGTTTACTGTCTGTCCTGAGTTTCTCTGTTGTAGCTGGCTAAAATCCCTGCAGTTGTTTTGAAGAGAGACAGAATCAATTCCACTGTCTCGATCAACACAGAGAGAGCAGTTTATTTAAATGTGCTAACAGCAGCTTATTGGTTTTATCTCTTGTTAGAGCCAGCAGATGTCAAAATGTGACTTTTTTCCTCCCTTATAATTACAGGAGACATGAAGATAAGCAAACGAGCTGTATCCAGTAAGTACGTTTCAAGTTAACCTCAATTTCCTTTTCTAAACTGATGAAACTACCTCCCCTGCCAAATAAAGCATATAGGGCAATGTGTAATGTGCATGTGACTCCAAAATAGATGCATTTACAGCCCCTGTAGCATTTTATATTTATACTGTTCATGTTTCAGTGTAACAAATGAATGGGAGAAGCCTGTGAATTGACCTACATTGTGTGCAATGGTTAAAAAAAAGGTCACTGTGGTGTCTTTGTGAGTTGTTGAAATATGAGATATTAGTTTTTAGGCATCAGGATGTCTTCCATCCTCCAATGTGACTCCTTGGAACACGTTGCAATGTTCTCATCGAAGAAATGCATTGACTCTCTGTGCTTTGCATTAAAAATTCCTCCCACTGTTTCAACAGGCTAGCAAAGTTAAAGAATACAACAGCTCCAAGTGTGTGCAGGTTCACTGCATTTGTTTTATCCTAAAACATATAGCTAGTAAGCTAGCTGCTTAGTAAATGTAAACAGCTAGTAAGCAGCTAGCTTACTAGCTGCTTGGTAAATGTTTACATTCACATAAAAGGGATCTCCTTAAAAAAAAAAAAGGGGGGGGGGGGGGGGGTGCTTCATAAATCCATTGGTCATGTACCTAATTTCAGAGATTATCATCTTTGCCATCTTGGTTAAAATGATAACATTCTAATATTTGCTAATAAGTTCACAACACAAAAAAATGCACAACTGAGGCAGCTGAGAAGGATGGGACTTAATTACAATTCATCTAGAAATACTTTGAGAAATGTACATTTTGTGTACTAGACGATATAAAACTACCTATACATGACCCATTGGTTTGTGGGTAACAGTTTTGAAGCCTTGAATGTAGCATTTTGGTTGTCACTTGCTTTAGTTTTTTAAATAATTCAGAGCTATGGAAACTACATGAATGCCTGTGGTAGCATCCTCAAATATATCCTCCAAAATAGGACCAAAGTAGAAAAAAAAAATGTAGTGAACACAATAAATTTGTTTGGAAAATACTGAGTTAAGAAGTGAGTTAGAAGTAAAGTCTGAACATGAGTCACACTGAACTGATCCTCCCCATTACTGTTACTATAACATTGGCTATATTTATAGGGCAGCCTATAGAGCTTGAGGAGTCACGTGACAATTCTGAGCGAAGTGGAGCCGTGCCGCCATGATGGTTGTACAGGTTTGACTGTCAAAACGAGAGCTGTCGGCAGTTTTAACATTGGAGGAAAAAAGAGCAAAGGAGAAGGGCCGTACACGAATAATTTAATGTCTAGCACAAAGAAAAGTTATTTGGAGAAGTTAGGTGACATATCCGGACTGGACCTATCTGAGCTGGATGGATCAGAGTGGGACAGTAATCTGGACCGCTTACCTCCGTCCTCCGTGGAGACATGCAGCTGATGCATTGTGAATTATTTAGTCTTCACAATCAGTTTGTAACGTGGTAACATTTGTCATTTTGCACTGTTAATGTTAGAGTTAACTGTTATGCTGCTAGTTAAGAAAACACGTGAGCTGTCAATAAACACATGTAAGGAGGACGATATTTAACGTGGTTTCAAGCATTTATTTATAAGATAGAAAACAGTGATTAGTGTGTGTCTCATTTGTGAAAGACCAAAATAAGCTGTCAGACTCAGGCAGATATCAGTGGTGTTGAACACTGAGTAAATGACAGATAAAAGCGGAGTTTTCATCAACTCATGTTAGCTTCACCGCTAGTCTTGGCAACAACACTTTAGCATAAATTTGCAAATGCTCAGCAAACAAGGACGATCTTCGTAGTGTCCGGTTCATTCTGACAGCAAAGCAGCATCTTCACAGGCACACTGGTACGACTGGAATGTTGTTTACTTGTTCCTGCAAACACCATGATGTGTTCCACATGACTGCTCCCAGCTGTGCACGGCCGTTTGTGAAGGAAGGCTGATTAATTCCTCATTATTAAAACCCCTATCTGCAAGGAAAGTATCACCGGGGAGTAGTTTTTGAAGGATACCACAATTATCAGTCACAGAGGGATCACTAGAGGACAAACAGCATGCTTTATGTTGTTGAAGATAATCTCTTTCCTTCAGACTGCAGCGGTCAACCATTCGGCGGCCCCTGTAACTTCAGCAATTTACAATCCTTGATTTTTTTTCTTTCAAACCAGGGATCTTGAAAAACTGTAACGTGCCCTTTTTTTTGTCTTTTTTTTATCATCTTGATTGTGCGAAGACCTGGCACAGTCCTTCACTCAACATTATAATCCAGCATTTGCAGTCACGACCAACGTAGCTCTCAGCAAGTGAACAACAAACATGGCGGAACGCCGGTTCGGAGGGGCGGGGCGATACGCTGTGACGACAACTCCTCAAGCTCTATATTTGATATCAATTCAGAGCAGTTAGTGTATGAGTCATTTTCTTCTTTTTTTTTCCCAATCTGATTTCTTTATGCAGCCAGAGGTGCTGCCCCCTGCTGCCCATTAAAAAGAAGGTAGCTTTAAACTAGGGATGGGCAATACCAAAATTTCTCCTATCGATATGATACTAGTACTTTATGGTACTTTTTCATCAATACCGATACTTTTTGTCCCTTAAAAGAAGATCACATGATTGTATTACAGTTTGTATTAATATCTTCATTGGGCAATATTGAATATGAGTAAAACTTGAGAACAGAAGAACTGGAAAGAAATGCTTTTAAAACAATAATAAATTGTATTGATGAGTAAACTAAACAAAAAGAATATTAAAATCCTTTATATTTTTCAAATAATTTAACTACAGGTAAAGATCATTTCAATTTATCAAATGGAAAATATTCAAATATAAAATAGTAATATTACTTGGAACTTAAAACAGTCTTATGAATTTACCAAAACTTAATGTGCAACACCTGCATTAAACTTCTGAAAGATAACAAAGCATCATCATCACTAACAGTAGCAGCATCACCATGACATCTGATAGCCTTCTACCATCATATGACACAGAAGCTAGAATCTCTGGCTGGTTTCATACATAATTTCTTTGCCTAAAACTCTCAGGGTTAGGTGTAGTGAAATCAAATAACAGGTTTTGTATCTGTACAGTTGTATCTCAAAATTCGAAAAAGTATTGATTCCAATATTCTCCCTGGCTGGTATCGAAGTCTCGACTCCAGGGTATCAATATGCCCATCCCTTCTTTAAACTTTTTCAGCACCAGCTTCAGTTTTCAGATTCAATGGCCACACATGCAAATATTATCTATAGTTACTTTGGTATGTGTTAAATTTCAGTGCGATACATTTGATCGTTTTTTGTTTTTTTTTTTTACAAATGACTATAGAAAACATTCAAAGCCAACTATTCCCTAAAAAAGTTGCCGATTTCCAATGTCTCCAACATAGCTAAAAATCACAGCATCGAGCTAACATATTTCTCTTCCATTTGGGTCTGAACAGACATCCTGTTGTGGCTTCAGTCTGTGTCTACTGTTACAGGAAAATAGATATAGTAGATATAGAGTACTGTAACTATGGAAGGCCAAGAACTGCCTGTCAACAAATAATTTGACCGTACTCTCGCTTTCTCTCCCACGTCTCCTCCTTCAAGCTGTTTCAGCCAATGACATGCAAAACCAACAGAGGACGCAGTACCAAGGTAAGTGTGGGATTACCTCCATATTCACAGCCTGACCTGCCTCATACATTCAAGTTCAGTTGAAAACATTTGCCTTTTCAAGTTACACCATGAAAATCAAGTGTCTGGCTGTGTATCAGTGAGAGAGAGAGAGGTACAGGAGCAAGAGCCTGTTAAAAAAAACAAGATATCTTTTCCAGCTCTCCATTTCCCTAATCCCCACTTATTTCCTGCCTAACCTCCCACTATCCTGCATCCACCTCACGGAGTCATGTGGCTTATTGGGTTTCTTAACTGAGTAAGATTAGACTGACTCTAGAAAGATCATTTTCTTCTTATGAACTCTTAGAACTGTGCCATTTTGTCTCTCTTTCTTTTTTTTTTTTTTTAACAAAATCACGTGTTCTCAAAATGTCTTCAGCAAAATAGGAAATTATGGGTTAGTTTTCTTTTATTTAGGTAGCAAAATTTTGCTCAGTCCTGTAAATTTGTCCTGATTTGAGTCAAAGACAGACTGGTGATTTAACCCAAGCCAGCGAAACCGTGACAGGTATCATCTGCTTATTTCTCCAAAGTTCAACTGGTGAATGGTCGTAACAGGTGTGAGGGCAGAGTGGAAGTGCGCTACAACGACTCGTGGGGTACGGTGTGTGACGACGACTGGGACATGGTGGATGCCAACGTGGTGTGCCGGCAGCTGGGATGTGGAGTGGCTGTGGCCGTGGGCAGCAGTTCTCAGTTCGGACAAGGCACGGGCCTCATTATGCTGGATAATGTGGACTGCAAAGGAAGTGAAACAGACCTCAGCCAGTGCCGTAGTCTGGGCTGGGGCATTCACAACTGTTACCACTATGAAGATGTGGGTGTTACTTGCAGAGGTAAGGCTTTTTACATTTTTTAAGCATAGTTCTGGTGAGAAAAAAGAGCAAAGCGACTGAAATTGCAGTTTTTTTTCCCATTATTTGGAATTTAGAACCAGCTTTGGTGGGTTCAAAGGGTGTTGAAGAGCGAACAACACCAGCACAAGTCCACTCTGGTTTACGTAAGTACTGAGCCGTTTCCCACCTAAATATCAGATTTTATTCATCAGCAAGGTCTAAGAAGTATGAGAAAAAAAAACATACCTGTACCTGTTCTGTGAGCAGATCTCATGAAGTTAAACCTTAAAAAAGGGGATTTTCCCACCATTCATGTTTCCACAAAGCATTGATGACAGATGTTGCACCTTAACTCTGCTTACTAAGCACCACATCTGCAGGGCTGAGTAGCTCAGTCATTTAAATAAAACTTATTTAAAGTTGTATGTTTAAAATAACCATGAAAACATGTGGGATGTTGGGTGGAATTAAAATCCAGGGCAGCTTTTTCTGTGTCCTGTAATATTACAGGATTTCCATGCTCTATGATGGGATGCCAGACGGTAACACAAAATGCAAAGGCAGGTTTTATAAAATAATGAAGGATGGTTGGTTTCTGTAAAGCAGGAGTCCTCATTAAATCATTGGATTGAGAAACATACATCTATATATTTGAGTAGTTAAATGTTTACACATCATCAAAAAGATGTCAGTGAACAGGATCTTTTGAATGTCCTCATGGGAGCCATAAACATGCCCCAAAGGCCTCTAGAATTCCAGACCATCCTTTTTGTTTGCTTTGTTGTCATCGCCTTGGTGCCTTTTTCTATTTATTCCCAAGAGGATCATGAGAGACCAGGGCTAAATCTAAACTTGGACAACAAATGACCAAATGACGAATCAAGCTAACTCTCTGGTGACTATCATGAAACTCTGTGAAGGGAGGTCATCCAGATCCATGACTCTCATACCTGATGGACACATGAGATTGTGTATTGTCTCTGTGTTTTTGTCTGGGAAGGCGCATAAGGTGACAACTTCTGTACTTGGTGCAATAAGAGATGTTCACTCAACATTTGAGCTTCCTTTTTCTTTTTTTTTTCTTTTTTTGCTCTGGCTCTCACTTTGTATCATATCACTCCTTTCTTCTTTCTCTACAACAGTGTCTCGTCATTTCCTCTGCCTTTGAGCACACATACCAGAACCAGAACTTCCCAGTCTAAAAATATATTCAGTAGAAAAAGATGTTGTCAGCATCGGTCCTTACTTACCCCCTTCTCTCCTTCCTGGTTTAGGAGATGGCACCATTCGTCTGGTGAATGGGAAGAACTCTTGCCAGGGTCGAGTCGAAGTCTATTACAAGGGAAACTGGGGGACGGTGTGTGATGATGACTGGTTCCTCAACAATGCGATGGTGGTGTGTCAACAATTAGGCTGCGGTACTGCCGTTTCTGCACACACCAACTCCTACTTTGGCTACGGAACCGGTCTGATTCTGCTGGACAATGTAAACTGCCATGGCACTGAGCAGGAGCTGAGTAAATGTAAAAGCCTGGGCTGGGGCAAACACAACTGTGGCCACCATGAAGATGCTGGGGTTACCTGCACCGGTATGCTGCTCTCACTCACTTTGCACATGTAGCAGCAGTTACGTAAAATTAACCACTGATATCATATTAAAGTAATGTTTTTGTAGATTTAACACTTTAATTTCCAATCTATTTCCTCTATAGGGTCTAGTACAGTACCGCCTGTGGTAACAGATATCCGGAGAGGTTTCTGGGGAACAATGGACACCAAAGGTGAAAACACAGGATGAGCTGTTTTTGTCTGTGAGAAAACCAGCACCAGCAGATTTCTGCTCCTGTGCAACACATGTACCATGATTTGTGCTGAGGTTTCCTAGTGGAAACTAAACATGCATTTCTGCCAAATGACCAATAGAGAGAGCCATTTCTCTCCTTAGCTTTAAATTTATCACATCAGTTTCAAAAAGACATGGTGAGAACAGTTAACCAAGAGAGTGTGCTGAAATCATAACAATACTACTACTACTACTACTACTACTACTACTAATAATAATAATAATAATGATAATAATGATAACAATAATAATTTCTTTATTCACCTGTATAAATCCAAGTTAGAAAATAAATAAAACTTCGATGACACACTTTAAAATGTTGCAGTCACAAGAAATTGTAGGATCCTTTTTCATATCATCCAATTTCCAAACATATTTCTTTGCATTAAGAAAATTTAACCTGCTTCTGTTGGGCAACCACTTGAATGCAACACTTCTGGACCCTTTTGGGAACTTTTCTCATTTAAAAAACAAACAAACAAACAAAAGACCAACAAAGAGGAGGATTTAACTAAACTCTTATTTTCTTCCTTAAAAAAAAAATCCTTTATATGATTTTTAATCTCCCCTCCAGCAACAGAAAATATTCCAGTCACAGAGTCACCCAGTACAACAACTGTTACCACAGCTGCCCAAACAAAAGGTAAGAGGGTTTTACTTTTAACTGGTTTTAGTTTAATTAACACAAATGTTTTTGTCTGTGTATGAAAATGCATTTTTATGCTGAAATTGCAACCACACACCTGTCTGTTCATCCACACACAGGCAAGCCAGCGCTCCGTGTGATGAATGGTAACAGCAGCTGCCAGGGTCGTGTAGAGGTCCGCTACAAAACTATCTGGGGGACTGTGTGCGACGATGACTGGGACATGGCCAATGCCAATGTGGTGTGCCGACAACTTGGATGCGGCCCGGCTATCGCGGCAAAGACCCAGGCCTACTTTGGTTATGGTTCGGGTCCAATCCTGCTGGACAACGTAGAATGCAGCGGCTCTGAGAGGGAGTTGTCCCAGTGTTTCCATCTGGGCTGGGGTCAACACAACTGCGGCCATCATGAAGATGCTGGAGTAATCTGCGCACGTAAGACCCGACTTGGCAATATTTGGGACTTAATTAGCTTCACATTGGTAGTATGCTAAATATGCTGTATTAAACACAGGGAATGTCTGGTTCTACTTTTCTTATTAACACCTAACTTTAGTAATAGATTCCACTGAAAGCTCATACTGCCCATGTTTCCAGTAGTTTTGTGTCCGCCCTGCTGAGCTGTCCTGTTGCAATGCATGACTGTAGTTCTCTAAGGAGGAGACAACCCAGAGAGCATGAAAAATAAAGTGGATGAGTCAAGGCAAATCAGCCTCACTGCATGCCTGCAGGCTAAACCTCCTTTCTGTAGGGCTACATCAAAAGCACACAGGTTCCCTCTAAACATATAGCAAATCCTTGGTTTTAAATGACTGAAAAAATTTGATTAACAGTTTTTAATCAGTTGTCAAGTAATTTTGCCCTCATATGTCTCATGAATATACGCAGCAAAACCTAAAACACATTTTTTCAGTGTAATCATTTCATCTAAGCGAGCTTTTGTGCTACAGCCTTAAAAGAACCCAAGAAGCGAACAAGCTTCCTATATTGATCCGTAGAGTAATTAGAGGAGAGCGTCTTGCTAATGCTTCTGTGACCTCATGTTTCCTGTGTGTGTCCAGAGCGTAAGAGTATCACTGTTTTCTCTTATTCCTGTAGCTTTTGACCCCCAGTTTTTATTCGCCCCAAATGGACGTGACTTCAGAGTAACAGAAAAAATACCGACCACCACCACCACCACACAACCTTCTGAAGGTGGGTCACATTTACCTCTGCTAGCTCTCAATCAGTCCATGTAAATTTTGCTCCAAACTGGGTCTCAAGAGTAGTTCTGACCTTGTTTTTGGTTTGTTTGTTTTTCCTTTTTCAGGCATGCTGAGACTGGTGGGCGGCCAGCATCATTGTGAGGGTCGAGTAGAGATGTACTTAAATTCTGGATGGGGCACGGTGTGCGATGATGCCTGGGACCTCCCTGACGCCCAGGTTGTGTGTCGTTTGGTGGGCTGTGGAGAAGCAACGGCAGCTTGGGCAGAAGCTTACTTCGGACCTGGCACAGGAATGATCCTGCTTGACAATCTGAAGTGCAACGGTGCGGAGGCCTTCCTGCAGGAGTGCTCCCATATACCCTGGGATGTGCACAACTGTGACCACTCTGAAGATGCTGGTGTTACTTGCTCACTGTCATGATTTCAACAGGACCGCTCATCCATTTCCACCTCGGGTTAGGAAGTGGGTGCACCAAGCTAGGACTTGTATACATCATGTAAATAACAGCTTTCACATTGCTGAAGGAATACCCCTCCATCAACAACAAACAAAATAACTAATGTGACAATATATGATACATACTATAACTATCTATGCCTATTAAGCACTTTATAAATATATTATATGAAATACAATGTACACATTTTATTTTATAAACAAAGAAAAGCTAAGCTTTGAATTGTCTAACTTTCTTGGTTTGTTTGAATATTTACTGTGCATGTTATACTTTGATGATTAAAGATTATACTGAAGGAAGTCCATCAATTATGTGGATAAAGTAAACATGTTGTCAAAGGAAAATCGACAGTCTAAAAATGTGTATGATAAAATGAATAGAAACAAATGGGAAAAATTATACTGTATACTATAAACCCTAAGAATACAAGAGAACAGGTATCCATGAATAATATGTTATGTCTTGTGAATATATGAAATATATTATGTGATCCTTGTGTTCTGTAAACACCCACATAAATAAATGTAACTAATAATCATTTATATGTGACAAAATAAATGTTCTTATTTTTTGGTACATATTTTTGGTGTAAAAACAGAGATGTTTCAGTTAGTTTATCTATATCTCAATCGATAGCACAGGTATGCATCAGTGGAATTGACATTTGAAAGTATTTAAAAAAGTAAGAAAATTGTGTTTAGCATTTTAAGGCCAATGCTAAAATGCTAACTGCTTATCTAAAATGTAAGGTTGGAGGGGGGCTGGATTCTTTCCTAGGTGCTGCTAGTCCATTACAGAGCCAACATAGAGAAACAAGCATCTAATCACACTCACACTTGCTCCTATGGAGAATTTAGAAATACAAGTAAAACTAGCATGGATCTTTTTGGACTGGGAGGAAGCCCAAAGATAAAGAGAACATGCAAAACTTCACACAGAAAGGTCCTTACCAAGGTTCAACCTGAATATGACATGATAAAAAGCTTTTTCAGTCCTTAAGAACTGTAGAAGACTTGTGAAGAAGTCTTTGAGATGAGAAGTAGTTGCCTTTATTCAAGCCTGTATGGATTACAATGACCTGGGTGGCTGGAGTGCATTTACGCCAGGATAGTCCAGGGGATTCGGTTCAAATGAGCAGGGACTTCCAAAAAAGTTTAGCATTTTTTGATTTAGTTTACCGTCAGACTGCACTTCACAAGAGCAGACCAAACCGCCCAAACAACGTACTCATACAGTTACAACAACTGCTTGACAGAGGACGATATTGTCTGAGATAAGCACTGACCACAAAGAAAGAAGAAAATTAGCCTCATTGGCCACGATTGAAAACAGCAGGTAAACTTGTTTTCTCAAATGCCAAGGCCACCAAACCTGCCCTTAATTGCAACTTTGCAGGGTTCACATATTGAGTTTGCATCATGTTTCAAATATCCATGCCTTTTGATTGCTGAATCTGTCTTTTAAACCCATACTTATCAGCTGGTAAAAAGGTTGAAACCAAAACTTGCCTTTCATTTCGGAATAAAAAACTTTCTTTCATCGGAATCTTCAAAAAGCTGTTTGCTGCCACCTTTATGTTGGCTTTGGATTATGGTGATGTTTTGTAAACACATGCCTCATCTCAAAGTCCATGTGCTCTGGATAATGCATATCATTGGGCTTTGAGGTTAATCACAAATTCGAAATCACTTACAGTACTCATCAATGTTTCTTGTACATTGTAAGTTGTAAAAAGCACTTTGACATGTCTTTTACGTGAAATGTGCTTTACAAATAAGTTTGCCTTGTCTTGCCTTGCAAACGTATTGGATGGTTTTTTATTTGTCCATACGAAGGAAAAGACATAGCCATATTCTTATTTACAAAGCTGTTCTGTGTCTGCTTCCTTCCCAACTCTCACCTTTTCTCCATCTGAAGATATCAGGACCCTATGACACTTTGTTCACAGGAGTTTTTATTATTTTCAGATCCCAAGTTTACAAACTGAAATGGGAAAGGGGACTTTCTTGTTTGATCTGGAACAAACTGGAAAAAGTCTTGGAACTTCATGTCATAGTCACATAGGTTGCTTTGAAGAAAATGTTGGATAATTTGGAGCGACACCAAGTTTATGCAGTCTTCAGGTTTCTGTTTTTATAAATTATCTTCAAATAAATTTGAAGTCATATTTGGGGAGGGGGGGGGGGGGGGGAGGGGGCCTGTGACGTTTAGCTCTAAACATTGAGGGAAGGGAGGCAAGCTACACAAACCAAAACAAACTTTACTCAGGATGGACCAAACAAAGGAAAACGATGTGTCCCAACAGAGAAAAACATGATAAAATGTGATAAAATGTAACAGTACGGTTGATAGAGAATACCTGGAGTAAAAGGGCTGGACTCTAATGAACATTATGAGCCGACGTCTGATGTGAATTTTCTGCATCAACAATCATGTCGCTTGTTACATTAGCGGTTTGTCTACCATCATTCCTCATCTCTTATAGGGCTGGGCAATATGGACCAAATATCATATCACAATATTTTTATTTTAGATGACAATATACGATATATACCGGTATTTTTACCCTAATTTGACTGAAATTTGCATTTCGTATCAAACACCTGTTTCTTAGTATTGAAACATGTTTAGCGTAAAGGTATCGCTCTACTGCAGAAATGGAACTGACAAAACACTGTTTTGAAATGTTTGGTAAATTGAAGTAATTAAAGATAGTTGGCTGTTTTTTTATAATTTCTTTTTAAAAATCTTGGGGAGGATCGTCTTCCAGACAGTTTAGATAAAAGGGGTGGGAAGAAATATCGATACACTGAAATATCGCAATATTTTCATATACCAATACCATATCTATATTTAAAAATGAGATATCGTTATATTTTACAAATGAAATCTTGCAATATATCATCATTTTGTTCCAAAATCTCATGAGATTTCATGAAATACCACAAGATTTCATCGTTCTGTTACAAAATCTTGCTTTATTTCGTGAAATCTCAAGAGATTTTGTAACAAAACGATATCTTGCGAGATTTCATTCATAAAATAGATCGATACCGCATTTTTAAATATAGATATGGTATCAGCATATGAAAATATTGTGATATTTCAGTGTGGTTGATATTTTTTCCCACTCTTATTAAGTAATCAGGTGACCCCTTTGTAGTCAGTCGAGGTGCAGCTGGGTCATTACGAAAAAATAAGTAATACCGCGATATAATGATATGTGTAAATATCATATCTCTCTCATGTAAATATCATATTGCGATATATCAGTATATCGCACAGCCCTAGTCTCTTACACACAAATAAGTTACACAAGCAAGCAACAACACTTACCAAGTGCACTGCACGGGAGTTCCTGATAACTTGAGTTGCCCCCTTTCCAAATGCAGCACTGAGGCCAACGTCATCCGATATTGTCCCAAATTCATAAAACATTCAGGAATGAAATGTTTACCACAGACATGAAGAGCAGCAGGGAGAGTCGCAGGGACATCGTCACTGAATATAAATTTAATCCACTGGTCCCTGGTAGTTTGGTCCTCTGTTGTAGGTACACTGAAAACACTGGCTCACTGCAGGGGGGCTCTTTGACAAAGCTCATCATTAATCAGCTGATTTCAGTTGGTGGAAGGGTTATTTAAGTAGCTTCCTAGTCTGACATCATTCTAGGAGGAGGACCATTATCCTGTACTGTAAAGTGTGTACTCTTGTGGCTAATTCTGATGTAAACAAAGAGCACACATGAAAAAAACAAAGCCACTTTCACACTCCAGAGTTTTAACTGAGGTCCTAGACTTTCAAGGCCAACGTCATAGTTACGTCACTCCTGTAGCAGGAGGCAAAAACAGAGGAAAGCATGCAGCGAAGATTGTAGAAATGAGCATCTCAAGTGTTGTTATGACTTTAAAATGTCATCTTGTTGTGTTCGGGTGCCAGAACAGGAGGAACAAAGTTTGTGGCAGCAAATAAGTATTTTTTTGTTTGTTTATTTTTGGGTTTTTTTAGAATACCAGCAGACACTAGTACTCAGAAAAAAAAGCAAGTACAATTGTGGTTGAATTCAATAAGATGAAAAGACTGAACAGAGATGACCCTAGTCTGCAATATGAAATTGAAAACAACAAATATTTCATACTTTTCCTTAAAAAGCAATACAATGAATCATCACAACACATAACAGAATGAGTGTAACAGCATTGGAAGTATTTCTTTTCGCTTAAACTGAACCAGACAGGTGCAGTTTGCTGTTAAAATGGTTATGTTTTCCTGATTGACGATGATCCAGGTCTCATACATGGCATTCTTCTTGCTTTGACCTGGCTTGGCAAAACCTCAGACCACAGCACACAATGATCCGGATGTAGAATGACGTATATTATAATTTGAACTTGACCATTTCTGACATAGTTGTAAGCATCCAGCAATTTCTGTGCTTTGAGCTTCTCTTTGCTGCACAGACATGGTGTCTCGATTAGATGTCTGGCCACTCCACCGTTGGCAGTGCAGAAGATCTTCATGCCACTCCTGTAAAGTGTCTGGATCAGCCAGCCTGCTTCCTTCTCCTAGCATTAAAGGATAACTTTCTTTTTTTTTTCAACCTGGACCTTATTTTTAGGAGTTTATATGTGCATTTGCTCACCGGTAAAATTTTTCTTTGACTCCTTCAGGAGATATTTAGATTAAGGGTGAATTCCAATTCCTTTCTTAACCATCAAACTTAACCATCAATCTCAAAAATGTGCACTCCCATGTAGTGCAAGTGCTGTCCCGATTCTCAGAGAGTTAAGTTGAGGGGCAAGTTTGAGGGCTGAATCGCCCTCAATATTGAGATTCTCCGACACCACCCTTGTGAGTAAGGGCTACCCAGAATGCAAGCGGCAAAGAAGGCGAGCTACAAATCTTAATTATTCTCTCTGTTGATGCAGATATAAATATTACAAAAAACCATTGTATTATCTTAGTTTATGCCCATGTTATGGAATAGTTACCTCATTGTTGCATAATATTTATTTTTAGCTTTTGTCATGTCAATAGCGGCTGGTGCAGTCAAGCCATGTTGCTATCATTTAAGTTAGTTAACGTTACAAAATGGTCATTTTTCTTTGCGCTAATGTCGTTGTTTTATCAAGATAACAGCCTGTATAACGTGCTTGTGCCAATAACAGTATAAGACGACCGGGCTGATGTCATCTCTGGTAGTCGCAGAGTTATGAAACGATAGTTCTGTTTTATTATTTCTGTAAACAAAGCTCCTCATGCTCTTCGCAGGTCGAGTCCTAATGACAATTGTCAATCAGGTGACGTGCACGCCAGCTGACTGGCAGTCATCCAGGAGTTCACAGACAGAACCACAGTTACCCACATAATTTTTGTTATAGTTGGTGTTTACCTTTCAATAAGCTGTGGTATGCGGTGACAGATAAATATGTCCATGGTTTTGAGGGCTACTAATATTGGGGGTTGAGCTTGAGGGTTAAGATAGGATTTGGAATTTGCCCTTAGTCTCGTGTGTGCATCCATGCAATGGGAGAGATAAGGCATTATCTGCCGCAAAATTCCTTCCTTTCACCAATGCTTCAAGTAGAATGAACGAACCAATAAGTACCATTGTCTTGTGAGTTCAAAGTTTCGCAGATGGCAGTTTGTTGGTGTCAAGGAAGCTGCTCTTCTCAGCTGTACTGCTGCAGCGCGTGTCGCGTGCGCCTGTAGGTAGCATGTAGAGACCCCCCCCCCCCCAATAACTAACAGAGAGCTAACTCTGATAACTTTGATCTTGTTTGTGTAGCTAACTTCCGCCTGAGACTTCCGGTATTAATTAGTGACGGCTACCAATGAGAGAATGGTAAAATCTACCCCAAACCCAACTGACTACACCACACGCCTCTGGGTTTGGGCCACAGACAAAGGTCGTTTCTCAACTCCTAGTTTGCGTACTGGTGTACTTGTGGACTTGTGGATACGTGCTGGATGTTCACACTTGTGGAGTTCACAAGTACGGACTCCACCTACTTGATGGTTTGGGACAGCAACATGTGCGCAGCAGTATGCAAGAGCTGCCTGTCAGCATGAAAATAATATTGTAATATTCTACAGCTGTTTGTTATTTATTGTTGTGGAGATGAAGTAATTGTACTGAAACAAATAAAAACAATGAACATATCTGCTGCAAAACAGTTATGCTAAGTGGATGTTTTTTGTTTCCAACATGGTAATTATATTTATTTGAAAGACATAAGCACATTAATCCAAACGGACAATCAGGTCATAATTTTGTGATCAAAAACAGCTGTTAGAGGAAAGCAGGAGGAAGAGCTGCAGATAAAAGGCCAAGAACAGAAAAGAATAAAAATGATCGCTCATATCTGGCTGTTAGAGACGAAGGAAGGAGGAGGAGGCTCCCAAATGCTGCGTGTGTGCAGGTGCATGCTGGGATGTATATCTGGCCTAGAGCCGTGTCTCAAACCGCACACTTACCAGAGGGCACTGGAATTCAGGGCACAGTGTGCACTGTGTACTTCTTCTGTAGTGCACACTATTGTCACTAAATGCTGACCCAAACAGCACTGCACTTACAGGAAGTGACGGACTAGCATTGCCCACGAACGTGAGCTAACTCTACTGAGCCGTATAACTGCGGCCTCAAACACATGACCTGATCATAACTGTCATCAGGGAGTGAACAGCTTGGTAGCATGCCACAATAAACATTAGTAAATATTTTGAAATTATTTTATAAACGTTACTTTAATCAGTACAATACCGCCTCCGATACCGCCATTATTCAGCTCTGAAAACAGTTTGAAAGTTTGAAAGCCTCTTCCTCTACATCAGCAAGATGACGTCTGTTTTGTGCCAGTAGTGTGTAATATGATTTGGACTGCAGATGATGATGTTTCACAAGTCCACGAGCATGCAAGTACGCAGATTAAGAAACAGCCAGATACTCTCGGCAGTGTTCAACTAACTTCTGCTTGAGACTTCCGGTATGGATCGGATGTATGGCAACGCCCTTGTCGGCCATTGTAGCTGCAGGAAGGTAGGCTACTCTTGCCAGAAATTTCTAGCTGCTGCTTGTCTACATAGAGACTAGAGCTACTTTTGCCTCCAGGCTAAGCCCCGCCCACCCAAAATGTCACCATAAACTTTGAAACTGTCTATACCGACATACATGTTTTTAACATGAAAAAGTGTGATTTCTGGGTGATGACACCAGGCGTTATAGAAGATGTTTCTTTCAACAATTGTTGCAATATTTGGAAAAATGAGCTACACTACTCCAGATGCTATGATTAATTAAAAGCTTTAAATATATGAATATTATTATAGATCAACTATGAAGGTAATGGGGCTGGAAAAACATCGGCCAATCATCTCTGCATTCCTTAACTTTTTCATACGTCTACTGGCTCGTCAATCACTTTTACCACCGCAGTAAGAGTGACTGACAGTCAGTTCAACGGGTAATAGCTGAGACTGATCAATGAGAGTGATTGATTGGTGAGACCAATACTGCGTCCCAGAAGCTGCGCGCACTCGTCTGATGTTTCCAGCAAGTAGCTAACATTATTCTGCAGTTAGCAACATTCAGACCATGACAGTCTGTTAACTTGCTTTTGTGACATGATGGGAGAATCTGTACCTGCTGTCTGCTAAACACAGGAGTGGCTCGTACATGTTACTCTGTGGCCGGAGGAAGGAGCTGTGAATCTCGCAGGTTGGTCTCGTGCATGTGCATCATTCAAAAACTTGCTAACAGTCTCTGCTTTCTGAAATGCCGAAACATCTTCTATAGCTCCTTTAAGTGGACCAGACTTTTCTTCCTTGTTCTGCACCAGAGTTCGAATGCATATTCATACTCATCCAAACAAACCGTTGCCTACTGTCTGGGGAAATGGACCAGGATTCATTTGCAGTAGACCAATCAGAAGGCTGCACATTTTTGAACCCGCACTGTTTGATTTACACTGAGCATTACAGTTTTATAGCCGTAGTCTGTAAGCATATGAACCAATATAACAAAATGCCTAAGTACTTCCATAACATACATATGTTCTTGTTGGGACACTGGCTCCTCAGTCCCTCAGATGAGTTAGCAGAAATGGCTCTAGCCAGGAAATAACAGCAGATCCATTTGTGGTTTTGGATGGATCTTTTCTCTAGTGGAGTGTGGCATTGATCCAGCTTAGAAGCCATACATGGTTGCAAACCTCATTCAGAAAATCTGACCAAATCGTAATCACCACAGTAAAACAGACTCAGAGAATCTGAGGCATGCTCAAGTTAAGTGCATAAAGGCTCAGGGCTGTCTCACACTACTGACTCAGCATTTACAGATAAACTCTGTGACCTGCATGAGAGGTATTATGTCCATCTTTCTTGATTTTTGTTTGATAAAAATGTATGATTTCTAAATATTAAGATAATGCAATATGAAGTGGTAGAGCTTGCATAAAATATGCATAAAATGTGTCTCTCCTTTACTTAATAAAATTATAAAAAAAACATGTGCTGCCAGGATGTTGTGCATATTTTTACTTTTGCTTTTAAAGTAAAAAAGATCTTATGATCTAAAACGTTCCTACAGCTGACATTAATTAAATCTTTGAGGATTCATTGATAGGCTGGAAGGAAATAGCGATTCGGTCATTATTTGGGGAAGGAAGGAAATGAGGGGATGGCCTTTGCAAATTTTGTCAGGTTCTAGAAGCTTGAATACATCCTTCTAGAGTTTAAACTGATTACAGAAAATTTCTAGTGCTGGTATAAAAGGGTGAGTTGTAATAAAATGACTCAGCATGTCTGTGTCATAAGCCTGCCTCATACTACTACAGTCAGTCGGGAAATAGGAAGTCCAAAGGTGGTTTGAAGGTATGCAAACAAATTTAATTCTGGTTATTCACTCGATAAGGAAATTAACAGAGTATATATTATAAACTGGAAATGTAAAGTAAATAATAATAAGCAAGTTGATGATAATGTTAATATCGGCTGTGCTTTACTTGTGCCACAAAACATGATCTCATCATGTTGAAGAGAGATATGAAAAGCTCAATGGTCACAGGTGTGTAATGTCTTTGCTTTATCAGATCCACATGGTTTAAAAGTGACTCAAGCAATCAGTCATGAAGACATGAAATCAGCTTCCTGTTTACAAGAAAGAAAAGAAGTATCCTGTTGTTTAAATATAGCAGTGGCAGACACTGTAAATCTGGTGTCATATGATTGTAACTGGAAATAAACAAACAATACATAGAAACAGTTAGCAAATGTGATGATTAGTATCCCACCTGAAACTGGGTTGTGTTTGTGGTCTCAACAGCACTGACCAATCATGTTTAAAGGCCTATTTATGCTCGATGCAGAAGACGTATACGACGTAGACGGGCAGTTTGGTCCATCTCCTATGACAGCTACATGCGTAATTTGGTGTGTTTCCTGATTCTTGAATCCTTTCGGGTGTCTTGTGGATCCATCATTCGACGCAGAAGACGGAGCGACGTCACCGGAAACGGCACGGTCAGTGTTGAGCTGTAAAGCTGACATGCAACAAGCGAAAGGAAAAATGGAAGAGGAGGGGAAATGAGGGGAAAAAAGAAGGAGAAGATAACAGCTGTTCGGTTTTTGGTTTTGAAAAAAGGCTGTGTGAGTACGTTGGGCAGTTGTAAACTTAGCTGTGCATTATCGCCACCAACCGGAGTTTGAATTTGACATCGAGTCGTGTAATCGGGAGCCGAAGTCACGCCGATCTACTTCTGGCCCATGGGACCTTAGAAACGAAAAAACAGTAGTATACATTTGAAAAAAAAAACAACCTACAGATATGTGGCATCACTCCATGTCTGTAGCTGACTTCTTAAAAATTCACTGCTGTCCCTTTAAGATGCTCCTGCTGTTTCTGACAGGCCCATTCCACTCATCACAACACTTTCATGCTCTGGTGGGGCGGAGCTTAGTGAGGGAGGGGGAAGAGCTTCGTGGTATGGGAGGTGCTCTGTGGTCCTGCGGGCTTTCTCCCCCTTGGGGCCCCTTTTAGTGTCCTCTCCTGTTGGTGGCCTCTTGTGTTGTGGTTGGGTATTGTTAGGGTGTCGGGAAGGGTTAGGGGGAGGGCTAGATGTACTCCCCGCTTTCTTCGTGCTCTTGGGGATGGGTGGTCTGGGGGCCCTCTGCAAGGCGCGGACGTTGGTGTGGTGGGGTGTTGGGGGGCCGGGCTTGTGTGAGCGTGACGTTACCCACACACACACCAAGCCAATGAGAGCACGCCAAAAACTACCCCTACCTCCCACCCTTCCCCTAACCCAACCTAAACACCCCCCAACCCAAAAACCCCCCAAAACGAAAACCCCCCACTACAAAACCCCCCCTCGGGTTTAAACCCCAGAGAGAGATACTTTGAATAACTCCTTCTCTCTGTGGTAGCAGCCGTTCTGGCAGCCATATTGGTTTACACAGGATATTCAGGGATTTCTCAAATATACGTGAATGAGTCAAAGTAACCCCCGGGGCATGTGTTATGGGAAAGGAATGGCATGATAACATAATAAAAAGCTCAAAAAGTCAATTTGGTATATTACCCCTTTTTAAATCTGTAAAAGTTGCAATACAAGCTCAAAACCATATCATCGGATGACAATTCAATTAATTACTAATTAAGCCATTAATGGTAGCATTTATTATAGCCTCAATACGACGAATCATGAAGTCCACAAACAAGACTTTAAAATAAACATAGCTAAATATGTTTAGAGGTATTGTGGTTTGTTAACTTGAATAAATTCCTTAATAAATGGGGTCTGATTTTGTGGGGATCAGATGTCTAAAAACAATATTAAACTAGCAAATTGAATTCAAATCAAGTTACTTTATTTATAAGCACATTTAAAAACAACATAAGTTGAACAAATTAATGCACAACTAGAAGAAACAAAATCAAAATGAGATAAAATGGGGGTAAATAACAATTTAATACAATATAAGAGAAAAAGAAGACAAAAAAAGACAAAAAGCAAGATTCGGATAAAAAAAAAACCCTCACTGCTCAATTACATAATCGTGCGTTAGGCCCATCTTCTTTTCTTGCTTTATTTCTGGTATGTTGAAAAATTAGTTTAATTTTTAATTTCATTCCTTACTAATGTTGGACCAGTTGGCTTGGCCACTGAGGGCTGTGCCACCACTGCCGCCCGTTTCTCCGGCTGCCTGGCTCATTACATCACTCGGAGAAGACACGCCTTTTTGGGTGGTGACACAACCCAGGGAGAGTGCTCTGAGGGGGAGGGGTGTCCCGTCGGCAGGCACACAGACAGCAGGCAGCAGCTGCGGCGACAGGACCCGGTGCCGTTACTCTGCATTAAAACGTGCATATTTCGACTTTTAACCCCGAAACACACAAGACAGCTAAACAAACGACCAGTAAAATGGTAGACCGCGAGCAACTGGTGCAGAAAGCCAGGCTGGCCGAGCAGGCGGAGAGGTATGATGATATGGCAGCTGCCATGAAATCGGTAAGTAGACCTCCCCTGTAATGACCTTTTCTCCTTTCTTTCTCATCTTCTGTCACAAATAACACGTTGACTGTTGTGTGTAAATGTTGGAAACCTGTCAAAAGCTGGCTATCCAAGCATGGGGAGGGGGGAGCAATACGCAGACAAGAGACGGTGCTCCTCTGAGAGGACGCGTTTTGACTTGAGCGGATAAGCCACATAAAATTGGTGTATGAAACTTATGATTAAAGACCGCATTTATGGGAAAGACATAACCCAGAGTGTGGAGAAGGGCTGCCATGGTAAGATTTGGGCAACATCAATTGAACAGGGCTGTAAGGCCCTCACAGGCAATGCTCTCTTTTCAGCCGTTTCCACACAGGAAAGAGGTTAAAGATAAATCAAAATGATATGAGGTGGTTTTGTAGAAATAAGTGATTTACAGTGAATCGGAATGTTTTATCGGCGGTGTGCTGCGGTTGTCTGAATGCGGACTGTTTGATCTTGGGGCGGTGCCTTTCGCCAGGCTCCTTCATATACGGACAGGCTGCTTGGATTCAGCAGAACCGAGGATAAAGAGGCACCGAATAACGAAAGGAGATGGTCTAGTCTTTTTATGTCTGACTTCGATTTTCATCATAGTTAAGGAAAACAAAAAGAATCCCGTCGAAAGATGCGCATAGTGCTGGAGCAGAGGGCGAACTAGGTGGTACCATGGTGATGCGAGTGACATCGTAGGCTGTGCGGATGGTCGTGTTCCGGTTTACCCGACATAATGAGCCATCCATTTACTGTCAAATGCCACCTTTCTTTTGCTGGATGTGTGTGTGTGTGGTGTGTGTGTATCTATGGAGGGTGGGGGCAGGGGGGAGCAACCAGGCGTTGCTGCCTCTCACTGCTGCTGCACATTTGGCGCATTGGGGAAAAGGGCAATGTTGGCTGAAGGTTGATCGCAATCGATTTGCGCAGAAAGAGCGCACAATAAACAAACGTCTCAGATGTGGGTGTGTTGTTGGACGGACAGCTTTCCAGAACCATCTCTGTAGATGTCATATTGCAGTAAATTACCCCCCCCCCCCCCCCCCACCCATCCCCCTTTTTCTTTTTTCCCTTTTTTTTTTTAACTGCACACCCGTGAGCATGACGAAGCGCTTGTATTAATCGATGCTGTGTAGCAACCGCATCCCTGCGTCCTCGACCTCTTACAGCAGGTTCCCACACAGAGGCGTGCCGCAGCATCTGCCAGGATGCAGCACAGGCCCACCCGTAGTGCACCATTTCACTTGCAGTGTTTTATCACGGCTCCACTAAAGCTGCATCTCACTCTGTCATGAGTGTGTAGACACAAAGATCGCAAAGGAATGGGAATATTGACCGCTGAAGTGAAGGAATTCTGCCTTGTAAGCTAATCCCTATGCTCCTTTACTAAGAAGAACGGCTACAACATACATGTACCTTCTCATTTTCTGACTTTTTTTCACTAGTAGTGAGTTATTTTTAATCATATAAACGTATCCTACAGGTGTAAGCGAATTGCTTTAATTTTATATGAGGATACTACTATTTTTTAAAAATATTCATTTAAATTTAAAGACAATAAAGTCACATCTGTTTGCTCCCATTAACAAGCCACCTCTGTAATAGTAGAGAAAAGCAGTATTGGTCAAACCTATGTGTTACACAGAAGTTTCAGCTCTAAGTGTCAACAAGTAAAGCTGTCAGAGTGTTTAAAGGACACGCTGCATGCTACTCTCCAGGACCGGCCTGTAGTGGTAATACCAGCGGGGGCCCAGCTCCACCCCTTTCTACATTTATGCCGAGTCAGAGAGACAGCGCTGCCCCTCACCCAGCCAGTCTCTCTGCAGCACTGGGCAGCGGGGTGTGTCTGCTGCCTCGCCCATCATTTCAGGGGAATCCCTTGTCACTGCAGACATGGCAATCGCCCTGGTGGAAGTAAAAAACAAAAAAATAAAAAATTACAGGGTGGTGGCACACCCAACCAGCTCAACAGGAACCAGGTTCTGCCAAAATGGGTAGGGTGTTGGTGGGATGAGCACATCTCAGCATCAGTTATGTTGAATCTATCAATTATTGGGAGCTGGTGTGACTTCAGAGAGCAACCTTAAAATTACAAAAAAGCCCAAATATTTTTTGTCATTTGGTAAGTTTTTAACGCTTCCACATCCTCTGGCATCAGCTCAGTAATAAATACAATGCAGCTCAGGCTACTGCCTCACAGTCAGCTTCCTCACATCGCTGATTCTAATTGTTAAATGAGGCCCAGATCTCCAGGACATGAGCTCTGGCAGCTCCTGGTTCACGTGGGAGGACAAAGCAACCGTTCCAACACGGTGTAAGCATTAAAGCTCAGCTTTGCCTGGTAGATTGTTTCACTGAATGGTGAATATTCATATGTAAAGATCAGTCATAGAGTATGCATATCAAATGAAGCTATTACATCATACCATCCACATGGGCACAGAGCAGCAGCCCTTAGATATAGTAATTCCTCTTCCTTAAAGGCCTGACTAAACATCTTACTGTGCACGATGCAGAGGAATGTTTTTGCATAATGTTTGTTACAGATCTTTTATTAATACTCTTTTTCCAGCTTTGATGGAGATTTTGTAAAACAAAAAAAGATGATTCGTTTGCATTGCTACTATTTTTGTCCACACTCAGCTCATTTATTGTTTCCGAAATGATAAAAGCGAGTGTTTCTTAATCATCTCCTGAGGTGTTATCTTGTCCACCTTCTGTGAATGATTTATTCTTTTAATGCCAGCCCAGTCTGACATGTTTTATTGCATCCAAGTCAGGCTTGACCTAATTCATATGGTGACACTTTCTGCAGCTGTAGCTCTGAAATGACCCTAAACCACAAAGTCAGTGTGTCACAAGTAAGAGAAGGTTTCAATTCATGCTGTGACTCGGTGTCCTTGTTGCACTTGCTTTTTTTGTTTGTATATGCAAGAAAATATGTACATTACATTCATTCTAGTTTTCATTTTTAGGGTCTGTAGAGCTGTTAATTTTTATACAGTTGCATTTAACCAAGTGACCCCATCTAGTGCTGCACAATTAGCTGCTTTGGCTCCATTAGTTGGCTTTCGCATTCAAATTGTGGGGCT
This sequence comes from Atherinomorus stipes, assembly GCA_023101725.1. NCBI lineage: Eukaryota > Metazoa > Chordata > Actinopteri > Atheriniformes > Atherinidae > Atherinomorus > Atherinomorus stipes. Next base: position 1,522,114 of record JALJCO010010111.1, on the reverse strand, counting down.
CATCACATCTTTGTCTTAAGAAGACTCCCATCATATTAAATGAGCTTAACACATTAATCTTCCATGGAAACTTGTTCAACGCACTGGCAGATTTATGGTGCGGCTGCAGACGTCCCGCATATGTGGGCTGATTAACGTACAGTCGTCCTCAAAAAATTCATACCCTCCAATTAAAGAAAATGCTAAATTCAAAATGGTAATTTAAATAACGAGAAACTGAAGAAAAGAAACTAATATGTAAAAATGTACAAAATTACAATTTTGTGAGAGAAAATATTGCTTTTGAATTGTGGTTGGGAACAATAATTAAAACAAACAAAACTTTCCCAGACACATTAGAGCACCTTTTTTATATATATATATATATATATAATTCTTTCAAACCACCATTCAAAATCAATGTCATGATTTCCATAGAATTTTTATTCATTATTACTTTTGTCAATTTCAACTGATTTCACGGGCAGTTGTGTTTTTTTTTTTGTTTTTTCTTTTTTAATTGGAGGGTGGTTGTGGTTTTACAAGTTTTTGCTGCTCAATAAAGACAAAAACATAAATGCAACAATTTCTTCATAATAGCAGATTTAACCAGCCAAATTAGGCTTTAAAATAATAATTTAAAAATAGCTTATTTTTAAGTTTGCTGCTTCTTGTGCATTAATAAGCTTATTAGTGGTAATCTATCTGAGTCGATGCAGGGTTGTGGATGTTAAAACTGTGAGTTTGTTTGGTCAGTCTTAGTCATTGTGGAATGAATTATGAAATACAGTATAATTCATGTTATTGCTAAACAATCAAGATCTCCAAACTGTAATGGCAAATCTTTGCACGGACATGTACCAGAATAAACCACTGTAGGTTTGCCCCCTTGATATGAATCACCATCCCTGCTGTACTTTCCTACCGCTGGTGTCCTGTCTACATACACAACGTAAGGCTGGAAAATTAGGCTTTTTATGGTGCTGCAAAGTTTGTAGGTTTTAGGTTTTGCTGGCTCTAAATCTGACTGAACACAAACCTCAGTCCGGTGTCTTTAAAAGAAACTTAAGGATGGCTTGAAATTTGTTTTGACTCAGTGGTGAGTCACAAAAGTACTACGAAAAACACCCACCATACCCACCCACGTACACCATCATCCAGTTAATTTCACAGCATCTAACAGCCTTACTTACATTTGCAATAGTTCATCAGCAGCTTATTAATGTTGATGTCAGCGTTTCCTTCTGCTTACTCACTGCCACAGAGTGCAGGGACATTAATGCGTTTGACATTAAGCGGCATTTCACGGACACACCTACCCAAGCCTTCTGAAACATTAGTTCAGAAGTTGGAGCAGCTATTTGAAATGATAAACATCTAGACTTAAGCTCAGATTTCATGAAATGTGCATTTCCCTTCCAAACAATGCAGCATTTGTGCCATTGTGCATCAGTATGGAAAAAGTTGGGGTGCTGTGTTTTTTAAAAAAGAAAAAAATAAGGAAAGAAAATCTCTTAAACATTTACTTTATCCATAATAAAAGATGGAAGACATACCAAATATTTAAAGATATTTGACTATTTAATCTTAAATTTCTTGGTAACACACACTTTTTTTAAAAGAAAAAGGGACAGGGTCAACAAAAGCTTGGAAAAGTAAGTGGTACTAAAGTGGAAACAGCTGGAGGAAGAAAAGGGCATCTAAGAGAGGGTGATGCTCTCGGATGTAAATCCAATCCAACCCCCCTGTTTTTACTTATTATAGAACCATTTTAAAGGCAGAGTCGATGATGTTTTCCAGGAGCATTTTTACTATATTGCTTAAAATCTCCTTCACACCCCAATTGCACACATTTAATTAAATGCTCTGACACAAAAATTAAAAAGTTTAGTCACCTGTGGAACAGACAGGACTGAAAAAACCCAATCCAATTGTTTAAATGGCCCGTACTTTTTGATTGAAAGATGATTTGTCTATAAAACTCAAAGGCCGTTTGTCTCTCCACCTCGCCTCTTCCCTGTGTCGCTGCCGCTTGGCTGTGCAGCTGGTTGCTCTGAAAATGCACCGAAAAGAAAAAAAAACGGATGTGGATCGAGTCATGGAGGTGTTGACGTTTGCAGTGTGGATGTTTTAGACCGCAGAAGGATTTGGAGGTGAGCAAATTAACACTTAACACACAACGTGGTTCCTCAGCTGTTTACTAGCAGGCTAACGAGCTATCCACTCTGCTGTTATCGGTTATCTTCGCTTGTATACCATCCACAATCATGCGGATGGTATCTTTTAAAATGTAGCTTGCTCGAACTGTTTTTCTAGGATCCCCTACCCTGCCTTTAAAGTAAAATTGCTGAACTTAAAGGTAAGAGTTTAATATTTCATAAACTACAGTATGTGATTGACAGATTCAGGGAATCTGGAGACTAAAATCATTATTGGATGCCTTTTGATATTTGGACCCGCAGGCAGTGAATGGTTCTATCATGGAAAATAGAACTGCTTTACCAGTTTTTATCCAAAACAAGAAGCCATATGTGAACACAATCCCAAAATGCCCCCGTTCTCTGGGTTAAAGCAAAGTGGAAAGCTGCCCTGTGGTCAGATTCATCAAAATTTTAAATTCTTTTTTATGACTCATGGACATCATGCTCTTGAGACTAAGGAGAGAAACCATTCCCATAATCCTTCAATAAGGTGCATTAATGCTCTTTTTAGATCTGAAAACGTCACTGCTGAGTGATATTTGGAGGTTTTAGAGCAACAGAGTGCCCCCATCCAGTCATCCTCTCCAGGGCAGCTGAGCAGCTAGAATCAGACAGAAAGATCCAGCAGCCGGTTTCTTCAGCTCCCAGATGTTTTCAGACTTTTGTTAAAAGAAAAGTGATAAACCTGTCTCATCTTTTGGAGACATGTCGTTGCCATAAAGATTCAAGTTTAGTTTTTTTGGTCTTATCTGTTTATTTTTTCGATTTTCTACTAGGAATAAGATGGTGTTAATGATGCTTGCAAATAATGGTTTTATTCTGTTTTTATTTAAATTTTTCACGGCTTCCCAGCTTTTTCAGAACTGGGGCTATAATACTAATTAAGCTTAATAACATGAGACCTTTGGAGCACCTGCTGTGATTATTTGCAGATATAACTACATATGTTGAAATCCAGCTCGCTGGGTGGCTGTCATTAAAGGCTCCCTGAGGGCTTAACGCTAAATGAAAACAGTGTATTTACATTCAGTGTTTCTCACCAAACTGAAGCAGTCTTAAACTCTTTTCATATAAAGCACTGATTTTAAAGGTTAAATTAGCAATATTTTAAGCCATAATAGCTCTAATTGCTTCTTGATCTGGGATAACAAGATTCAGATTCAGAAAGTTCCTACCAGTTCTTGGGCCTGTGCATCAGAAATGTGTCTGAGGTAAGAACCAGACATTTAGATGTGAGATTAAGTTTGGAAAGAGTTCATATTTATAATGTTCATCCACAGAAATGCATAAAATCTTTATAAAGAGTAGAAAAAAAGAGGAATCTGTTAAAACGTCTAGTGAAAAGTGCACGGGCAAAGAAAGAGTGTTGTCAGTGAGTTGACCGGTTAACCGTATTCTGCTGACTTAAGCCACCAGCGTATCCAGTCCAGATATCTGGACCAACTCTGGAGCCGACTGATACTGGAGTCTGAGGGTGAAGGAGGTATAGATAAATAAAAAAAAACAACTGAGATCCAAAGTCCAATATTTCTGAAAAAGAAAAGAAAAATATGAAACTACTCAGCATCGTACGCAACATTTGAGAACAACATCGTGCGCTATCATGAGACAATGCTTTAGCGAGCAGCTAAATGTGCTGAGAGTATAGAAGATGTGAAGCCATGTCATGCTCTTAAACATAATCTTGTGGTCTCCATCAGCTGTTTTTCCCACCACAAGTTTGCTTTGTTTGTTTGTTTTGTTTTTGGGCTAAAAAGTGGTCAAAAAAGCCAAACCTGATGTAGAAGGAAAGAGTTGGAGGGAGAAAAGGGGATCGTCAGGAGACCAAATCAATCATGGTTTCATGGAGTTCGAACAAACTGCGCAAAACAAACGTTTGCTTTTGCAAAATGCGAGTAGAAAAGTTGCAAGTCCTTCAGATGGTAATGGATTGGTTCAGACACTAGGTGCAAAGATATGTTAATTTTTAGGCCGGTGTTGTGCTGAATTCTGCCCCCCTGCAGTGTCCAACCTACTTTTTTGGCCTAATTAGCAAACAAATGACAAAACTTGCAAAACCATTCTTGGCTCTACTCAGTTTATTGAGCAATATGCTGTGTTTTTTTTTTTTTTCTTTTCATCCGTCACATAATGATTTGCTGTAATCTTGAACCTTTTTTAAGCCATTGTTATTTTTCTCCCACTGAAAGTGAAAAAATTGACAAAACCTTGACTCCAAATGAACCAAAAGTAAACAAAGCAGGAGTTTAACTTAATTTTAACTAATGAAAAAAGCCTTTACCATCCTTAAAAAAAAGACTCAAATTGTGGCACATGTTGAACAATGTAGATACAGTTATATTGGATATTTGCTCCATATGGTAGATCCGTACATAAAAAGCTCTGCATTAAGTTTTTCTTTTATTCAATGTTAAGAAAATCTTCTGTTTATATTTGGTGACCTTTCCTTATTAACCGGTTACACCCAGTAGATGGAATCATCTCCCATCAACTCTTTTTCTCCCAGCAACAGCACAGCCTCTTCATCTTTGTTATGTTTATTCAAAATTTCTTTGCACCCTTGATGTTTAGACTCAATGCTTTGGTCTTGGATGTTTGACCCTCAGCATATTGAGTGACATGAGAGGGCAATGTTTGGTCCGCCTGCTTATTTACCTCCAATATTTAAGAAAAAACCTCTCATAATTCAACATTCAGATGAGCTTCTATTCATGAATTCATTAGTTGGATAATGAGAGAACATGATGTGGCAGCGATTTCTGCCCAGATCCAGTTCTTACATGTGGTTTATTAATGTTAATATCATTCTATATGGAGACGAGATGTGTCAGTCAATGTGACAGTAACACCAGAGCTTTATTATTTTGCAGCTGTGGAATGGATTATTAGCACGTTGTTGTGGATGATGCTTTCATTTACGTCTTCTGTGACTCCAAATTTGATTCTGAAGTGAAGAATTCAAAGAAAATCCAGTCTGGTACTCTGTGTGAGATGCTTGTAGCTGTACTGCAGGTCACAGTTAGATATTCTGTTGAGTCACATCTCTTTTTTTTTTTTTTTTTTTTTTTTGCTCAGTCATCGCTGTGATTTGGGAAGCCACCTTTGAACTCTGCAGCAGAACACATCTGTCTCTGACAGCAGCAGCTAAACTAGATAATATGTGGGCTTCAAGGAGCAGCCTCATGCTGCACTGTCATGCACTGTACAAAGCCTTTGCTTACCTGCTGGAGTATTTAATAAGTCCATGTTATTAATGCATGTAATGGACATTTCCATACGAGTCCAAAGCCTTAATTAGACCTCCCTTTCCTTTAAATGAACAACCATTCATTTAGACACAAACAGTTTGGATTGTAGAAAAACTACAATCATAAATGGTAGCATAGCAACAGAGAGCTACTTGAAGCTTGCTTGCAAGCATCATCATTGAGAAACACATAACGCTGCCTCGGTACCCCCCCTCCTCTTCTCACCACCGGTCCCTTTGTGGTCGATTCGGCTAACTCTGTTCACGCCGCTAGTGACGTCAGGTCGTCCACGGCGCCTTTGTGCTCTGCTGCCTGAAAGAGTGTTGGCGGGAGGGGGGTTGTCACATCAGGTTAGGATAGAGGGGGGAAGCAAATGAGCAAGAAAAGACAGAGGGGAAGCGTGAAATAGAGAGAAAGGAGAGCCGTGGAACTGTGGCGTTAAATGGAGAGGGGAGGCGGCTAACCCAGCCTCCACACAGGCCCTGCAGGCCTTGCTGTGATATTAACGGTCATGCAGCGAGTTGTCATAGAGGAAGTTATTGATTGTCCTGCCCAGCCTATGTTTGTATTAGCACGCAGTTGTTTGGAAGTTTGACTGCCTTGTGTAAGGATGAGTCACGACAGAGCAGGCGCGATTGATGAGCTTTACGGGTAGACAGAGCTCCATTGTCATCGCTGCACCGTAGCTTCCGTCAGGGCTTTCTGCTCGCCCTGCAGCCTTCTGGAACAAAAGGCAGTCATGTTTGTACAGATGACTTGTTTAGGCCTTGTTTTTCTGACCTCTGCTGCTCCAGCGCTGACCTACTCTCACTGGTTACAAACGCTGTTGGTCAGATACTCGTTCACTTTCAGTGTAACGTAATGGGGCTGAGGTAAAGAGTGCTGAGGCTGCACTTCAGACAAGTTGGGGAGGTGGGGGGACTTAATCCTGCACTTTTAAGTGGGATTGTTATGCAATCAGTGCTGTCTTATTTGCTCGATTTCATACTTTCAGTACAAAGTAGGCACGTGTCTGTATGTAATGCTGACAATATGATAACCTTGAGCAAAAACTCCACGGTATGGCATAGTATTATGACTGTGCTCTTAAATATTGATTTTAAAATGTCTTGTTGAACAATGCTTTTTATTGGAACATCATATAAGATATTTGTAACAAGAAGCAACATGCTCCTTCCATGCTCTGCTACTCACGCACCTCGGGGGAGCATCCATGCACTGTTACCCTACCTGCGCAGTGTGCACAACTCAAGATACCCCAAACTTTCCTATTCTCCTTGCATTTTATAAGACAGAACAACGCAGGCACGGTATGACGGAAAATGTACTGGTATTCATACCACGGCTCTTTCATGCCATGGTATACCTTGAAACGGGAAACTGGCACATCCCAAGTACAAAGGTCATTTTATGACAGTGGTAATCTTTACTACATCTTATGTAGATGCAGACTTTGTTAAACAAGTACAAACCTCTACAGCTCTGTTTGTACCAGGCCAAGTCTGTGTTGTTGATTAGACTTAAGAAACCCTTAAAAAAAAACTTTTAAAAACAAAAGCCAAGGTTGAACTCAGGGTTGCCCTACAGAATAAGAATAAAAAAAATGGATGGTATTAAAGGCCAGAAGGCTGTGTAATGGTTCCTGAGAGCAAGTTCTTAAAACGTGCTCATAGATGCTAGTAATGGAAAGTGTTTATCGGGCAATAATGCTGCTTACGGTGAGATGATCCATCTCTGGCTACGCTGCTAATGGTAGGAAAGGCCTCACACTTTCAAAGGAACTTGCTTGTGAGAGTAAATGTGGGATTCAAGTCAATACTCCAGTTGTGCAATATCATGAAAATATGGAGTTCCATCTGCATGTATGCATACTGGTTAGTTGTAAAATATACACAAAACTGCCCGTAAGTGGAATCAGGTCCTCGTTAAGGCAGCTGTTCTTGTTCCAATCTTTTTGTTGTGGCTGCTCTCTTGGAGGCAGACCTATTCACTCAGCAGGTTTCAATGTTTCCTGCTCCAACGCACCTGACTCAAATTAATGAGTCATTGTGCAGAGCTTCATAGGTTCCTGTCAAGAACCTATGAAGTTCTGCACAAGGACTCTTGCATCCATTTAATTCTAGTCAGGTGTGTTGGAGCAGGGAAACCTACAGCCTTAAGGGGTTGCCACAGCAAATCATCTGCCTCCATCTACATTAAAAGGGAATTACATGTTGATTTCGCCTTGGTTTTATGCCAGATGCCCTTGACACAACTCTTTTGCATTATCCAGACTTGGTACCGGTACAAGGAGGACAGTGGGTTGCACAGCCTCGGAGCTGCGTTGTTCTTGTCATAATATTGATATTATAAGGGGTTAAAATGTGAGCAGGAATCTTAACTCTGACTGATCTTAACTCTGTAAGCTACTTTGCTGGTTTTAGATCTTTTCGTATGAGTAAGGTGTTGTAGTAGGGAAACATGTAAAACCTGCAGGACAAAAGCTCACAAGGATCCGCGTTGAAGATCCCTGCTCTGCAGCCGACCGCTTATTGCAGTTCAAGCAATCTTTTCTGATCTTGATATTGATTATATTGCAATAACTTGTCCAGCTTTAGTCAACTAACACTTTTGTACAGAGTCCGAATGGTGTGTGTGTGTGTGTGTGTGTGTGTGTGTGGGTTAGGTGTGTTAAGCATTAACCCTAAACAGACAATCAATCCTTGTTAATTTAATCTGTTTACTTTTTTGCAACAAGTTGAAGGATAATCTTGAGAAGAAATGTTTCTTTACAGGAAAATTAGAGTGAAGTGACTGAAACAGGCCTAAATATACTGAAGCTTCTGGGTTTTCCTTCAAATTTTCAGGAATATCCCTTTACGATTTTAACATTTTCAACAGAACTGTTGTCCGCCCAGACCAAAAGTCTGTAACTGGTTTCATTTACGATTAGTAATACCGTTTCAAATTTTAATTATGGTTAAAACCGTGACGGATTATAGCACTTTGAAAAACTCTTAGTGATGCTGTTCATGGCTGGGAGAGCAGTAGTAGTCACAGTTTGCAATGTTTAATTTATGAAAACATGGCGAAAGGCAACGAAGGCACCCACATGGACAGTTCTCTTCAGATTTTCCCACCTTTAAAAAGGACAAAGTAGACATTTAGACCCATTTTGGATATTTTTAAAGATGCTGGGAAGTATTTCTATAATAGCGTGATAAAAATGATAACCGTGATCATTTTGGTGACGATAACCGTAATATGAAATTTTCATATCGTTACATCTCTAATATATATATATATAACAGAATATATATATATATATATATATATATATATATATATATATATATATATATATATATATATATATATATAGATACTATTTGATAATTTGTATTTAGTGTAATCAAGCTATTGGCGGTATGTTGTACAATGAGAGATGAAAATGTCAGGAAACTGGGTGAATGGGTTTATTCATTTGGAAGAATGAATTTTTGCACCAAATTTAATTGCATTTTTCTTTCTGTGGGAGAAATGTCAACATTTTGGCAGCTCTGCTAAAGTCTATAGGCTAGCTGAAGACCAAATATAGCCTATCAGATGGGTTTTAGGATTTAATGCAAGGACTGAACTGCAGAATGAGGCTGTTTTGGGACATTTTGAAGAGGAATGTTCAGACAGACCCTTCAGCACCTTCAGGCCCTACGTGCTACCGCTAGCCAGTAATCGAGGGGAAATGGTTGTGGTTTTGCCACTATGATGCAGCTTTCACCTCATCGTTATCTCTCTAAGAGCTGCTTTTGGTCAGCATCACCAACAGAGAGAGAGAGAGAGAGGGGCTCTTGCAAACAAATCAGATTTTGCAGTTGCCATGGAAACTGGAGATTGCATCACAGCCTGCTCTTTGCCCTCTAGTATATCTCAGATTTGCTGCTGCTTTATGTACTACAAAGCACAGAAAACACTGATATACAGGCATATAGGTGTGTGTGTGTGAGAGAGAGAGGGGGGGGCAGATGAGCGTGTGATTAGTCATATGTTTGCATCAATAGGTACTGTTGTAACAACTGGAACAGGGATTAGCTGCTGCTGTGACTTTCTGGAGTCAAATAAAAGCAGAGTGACCCCGCTGCTGACTCTGGGTGACTGATGCACCTCAGTCGTCATCACAGATTTAAGCTTTCCACGCCGTCATTGCAGCTGAGCAAGACACGGAAGCTCATGTCGCTCTGGCATGTGTTGAGGATGATGCATGTGCACTTTCATGTGATTCAACCTCTGAAGACCATTTCTTGTCTTCTCCTGACTCTGTTGGGTTCACTGACAGGCTTAGTCTAGTTCAGACAAAGGTTTGGAAATAGATTTCAATCAAATGTTCCACAGATTTTAAAGTTTTAAGTTTTGGTTACATGGTGGAAATTTGATATTTTTCGTGAATTATTTCATCAGGTGCTCCAGTAATCCAGCCCAGATCATTATAGGTTGATATTCGCCTTGGATAATTTAATTAGTGGTCATTAAAATAAATCAGAAGGGCTGATCCTATGAATTATTTTATTAAATGGAAAGTAAAGGAACGCTTTACTGAGCAGAAAAGATATCTGTTAACAATAGGTGTTAAAGTAAGTTTAATAAGTGTCTCTGAATAAGTAAATCCACCTAAAATGAGAGTAGATGATTCTTAAAGACCCACAACGCAACTTTTAGCAGTTTTCTTAGTGACGCGCCCCCTATCGACAGCTAAACTGGCATCCATCTTGCATTGTATTTGTACTGTGATTCACTCCAGCCAGTAAAAGGCAGGCTTATCTTGACTGTTCTGTCCCTTCCTTTCTTCCTCCAGTAATGTTTCCTTGTGTTTCTTTACCAAATCCGACATGATGCGCATTCAAAACACCCGCTGTGTTCATATCTTTTTGCTAGGACATGACGCGGTGCGCAACCAATAGTTGGCTGCAATGTCATGGCCGCGTCCCAGATGGAAAAGTTACATAGTGCTGTTTCTGAGCCTTGGGAAGCCGCTGGGCAGTGATGGCTTGAAACTGTGCATAACGAATGTTGGTGTGCCATCAAAATGAGTCAGAAACCCATATTCTTAAAGGTGTCATAACCCAGTGTTTTATATACACAATCCCTCTTAAATTATCTTCAAATGAATTTTTAATTCTAGTTGGGTGGGAGGAAAATTTAATGAGCTCATTTTAACCTCTTTTAATCCCCAACTATTGTTTGTCGCGAGAATACGCACGAGTTAGAGCTGTCTGTAAGCGCGTTCACGAGGCAAACGTCAAAGCCAAAACAAAGTTTTATCAGGACAGAGCAGGTGAAGGAAATGATGTCCCAACAGAGAAAAACGTGATAAAAACGTAACGGTACGGTTGATGGAGAGGATCCGCGGAGTAAAAGGGCTGGAATCTGATGAATATAAGAAGCGGACGTCTGACGTGAAGTTAACCAAACAGTGTTAGCTTCTGTAGCTACATTAGCAGCTTGTCCGCTCGTCAACCACTGTTTACTGGTCTCTGACACAAAAGATAATAAGTTACACAGCAGCAACTCTTACCGACTGCACATCCTCACTGATATTTATAATCCACTCCTCCCTGGTAAAGCTGTCCGTCCTGTTAGAGCACTGAAAACTGCTGAATTTATGCCGAGGCAACTCAGCATGGCAATCTCCCCCCTCCTCCTCGTCGCCGGCGTCCTTTCTGACAAAGCTGGTCTACTCCGTGGCAGGTAATCAGCTGCCTTCAGGTGGTGCTAAAGACACTAGCTTAGCAGCTCTGCCGCAGCCTCTCTAGTTCATGTCATAACAGCTGATCATAACGACTCCACGGCAGGTAATCAGCTGCTTTTAGGTGGCGCTAAAGAGGCTAGCTTAGCAGCTAGCAGTCTCTCTCGTTCACGTCAATGGGAGAAAGAAATCCAATTCGCGTACTGTGGAGAGCGCGTGCTTGTGGCCGGTTCTGGTGAGAAGAGAGAGCCCGCACTCAAAGACGAAGTCACTTTCACTTTCCGGAGTTTCTGGCATGTTATAACTGAGGTCCCGTTCCAGTACACATGTTTTAACGTGAAAAAGTGGGATTTCCGGATGATGACTCCTTTAAGGTCGAAAAGTTACGTTGTGGGTCTTAAGTAACTAGCACATGGCTAACTGGCATACAGATACACACTAGGAAGCTATTTCTCATCAGCTGTAGCTGTTAGTGAGTTGTTGGTAATAAACACACAGTTCTTTTTTCCCTTAAAGAAATAAAAACCTGCAACCTCACCGAAATCAGTTCAGTCCAGACAAGAGAAAACCATACAGCAACACGATCCAGCGAAGCTGGCCGAACAGCGCTGTAGTCAGTGTCATTACAGAACAAAATATTGCTTTCGGTCTCCTTACAAAATAAGCCCTTTTTGGTATTATATGCGTATATCTTTTGGCTCGATTACTGATTCTGTAATTAATGTTTCATGGTCTGGTCTGGACCCATGATTTACACAGCAACTAAACCAATACAAAATGGGAAAACAAGACTGAGCGGCGTGTATAGAAATGCTTTCATTTTATTGCCTCAGTATGCTTTAAAAAGGATAAGTTTCTTTTTTTTTTCAACCTGGACTTTATTTCTAGGAGTATATACGATGCATTTACTCACTGGTAAAGTTTCTGCATCACTTTGAGTCCTTCGGAAGATATTACGTTGAGTCGCTCTTTGGTGAACGTCCAGTATCATGGCAGAGACGGGGCAGTCACACATTATCTGCAGCAAAACTCCTTCATTTCATCAAAGCTTCAAGTAGAATGAATTGATGAATGAGTACTATTGTCCTGTGAGTTCGAAGTTTCACAAATTGTGTTATTGTTGTTGTCTGGGCAACGAGCTGCTTTTCTCAGCTGTACTACGGAAGCACGCATTGTGAACGTGCGGCTTCGAAAAGTGTGTAGAACCCCCTGATAACTAACGGAAAGCTAAATCTGAAATCACAGGACAATAGTAAATATTTTGTTCTTTCGTTCATTAATTCAACTTAAAGTATTTGCAAAAATCAAGGAGTTTTGCTGCAGATAATGTCTGATATTGTGGGCGCCCCGTCTCCGTCATGATACTGGACATTCACCGCAGAGCAACTCAACGTAATATCTTCCGAAGGATTTAAAGTGATGCAGAAACTTTACCAGTGAGTAAATGCATGTATATACTCCTAGAAATAAGGTCCAGGTTGGAAAAACAGAAACTTATCCTTTAATGTTAAATTTGAGCGTTTTGTTCCACCAGATATGATGCACGTTGCCACGTGCACCAAATAATAAATAAGCACTTTTTAAATCATGACCTTGTCTGCAATACCTGTCATACTGTTTCTTATGAAAAATCAGACATTTTTACAAATATTACATTTTAAATATGATTGGTCAGTCTTGCTGTCAGTAATCTGTGATTGGTTTTAAAAATCTTGATGGGGCCCCCGAATCTGAACAACTATTGCATGTATTTACAGTAAATCTATATGCAGACGGACATCATCCTCAAGGGAGAAATCTTCAAATTGTCCTCTTTGACCAAAATTTCCGGGACTTTATTGGGGAACTTTTGCTTTTTGGGGGGGGGTTCTGCATTTATATTTCTCTCAAGATTAATCATATTAACCTTGGTGAGACTTAAAGATTAAATCCCACCTCATTAACTAAGGTATAAGCTTTTCAATCTTTGAATTTATAACAAAATGGCTGGAAAACATAACATTCCCATTATCTCCAGCCATTCTTTGTATTTAATGCTCATTAGCTAATGTTGGTACAGGAATTAACTAAACTAAGGTTATTATAAGATGTACTTGCTTAATGTGCAAATAGTAGGGTTGTTAGAATAGCAAAACCCTGGATTTTATCCCTAGTAGTAAAACAGCTGAAGCTTTCTTCTTTATACATAAAGAATTGAGCACAAATTTGAGTGTTTCTATACTTTTATGGGGACCAGTTTGCTGCTCAATAAAGGCATTGTGAAGAGCTGTTGCACGTGGTTGGTTGGGGCCCCCTGCTTTGCTGCATGCATGGAACTGAATTCAGTGCTAAAAAAGAAAGTAACAACAGGCTTTATCCTCAGAAAAGGTCTGTAAAGATGCCTCTGCTGCACAGTCCCAGTGGGGTAAAAAGGATTAAATCCTCCAGCCAGACACTGCTGTCAAAACAAAACCAGCTTTCAGAGCTGCAGACAGCCAATCAGCGGTCACCTCAGAGGATGATGTCAGTGTGTGCGAGGTATAGCTCACTCCTCTGGATGCAGGGACTGTTGTCTTGGGTCTAACTGGGTTTTCAGAGATTTGCCTTCCTCTCCAGATTGCTTTATCATGGCAAACACATAAATAAATAGATTTGATCTTTTTGTGTATTTTTCTGTTAAAAAAAAAAAAGCTTTCCTAAGACTTTTTCACATATTTCACATAAAAAAGACTGAGAAAGCTGCATCTTCTTCTTTTTTCCTCATTCGTCCAGGTCACAGAGCTGAATGAAGCGCTATCCAACGAGGAGAGGAACCTTCTCTCTGTAGCCTACAAGAACGTGGTTGGGGCGAGGCGTTCATCCTGGCGCGTCATCTCCAGCATTGAGCAGAAGACGTCGGCCGACGGCAACGAGAAGAAGATCGAGATGGTGCGAGCCTACCGGGAAAAGATCGAGAAGGAGCTGGAGGCCGTCTGCCAGGACGTCCTCAACCTCCTCGACAACTTCCTGATCAAGAACTGCAACGAGACGCAGCACGAGAGCAAAGTCTTCTACCTGAAGATGAAGGGAGACTACTACCGCTACCTTGCTGAGGTGGCCACGGGAGAGAAGAGAGCCTCAGTGGTGGAGTCCTCCGAGAAGTCGTACAGCGAGGCCCACGAGATCAGCAAGGAGCACATGCAGCCCACCCACCCCATCCGCCTGGGCCTGGCCCTCAACTACTCCGTCTTCTACTACGAGATCCAGAACGCCCCCGAGCAGGCGTGCCACCTGGCAAAGACCGCCTTCGACGACGCCATCGCTGAGCTGGACACCCTCAACGAGGACTCGTACAAAGACTCCACTCTCATCATGCAGCTGCTACGAGACAACTTGACGCTGTGGACGAGCGACCAGCAGGACGACGAGGGAGGAGAGGGCAACAACTAAAGAGTCGAAAACCTCATTCTGCCAAAACAAACACAACACGCGCGCTCACAAATGATGACAAAAATAATAATAGTTAAAAAGTTCTTAATTTAAAAAATGGGAGGGGTGGGGTGGGAGCGGTGGAACATCGGCGGCCAGTTAAGCTGATGGTACTGACGCGGCTGCTGTTCTTTATTTTTCCACAAATTAATAGTGAAAAAAAAAAGGAGGAGGAGGGAAGATGAGTTTAGTTTGCGAAATAAGCTATGATTAAAAAAGAAAAAAAAAAAACAACAAACATAAAACAATGAAACCCCCTCCTCAACAGCCTCTGCAGCATTTGCCAAAATACGACTTTAGAAGCGAAGAAGCACGCCGTTCATCACAGCGTGAATATTGGGGTAACGATGCCTTCACACTGCACGAGACTGGTCTTAGAGCAAATGAAGCTGAGCTGTCTTATCGTCATCGGCGAGGGGTGGAGCGTTCAGAAACCAGTTTCCATGCTTGAGCAGCAGGGGGGGGGGGGGATTAGCGTAACCTTGAATGTCATGGCCTTTTTGCTCAGTGAGAAAGAAAGACAAGAGTGAGAGTGAGTGTGAGAGACAGGTTCCAGAGATGAAGGCAGGCTCAGAGAGGTGTAGGACTTCATTGCGTTACTTCAAAAAAAACAAAAAACAAAACGTACCGGCATCTTTAGTTGCACCGCACCCATGATCGTCGAGTGAAAAGCAGGTTGTCTCTGTGGTTGAAGATAACATGAATAAAAAAAAAAAGTTTTTTGTTTGCTTTGTGTCAGGTGTGTGTCCGGCTCAGTCACACAGTCAGTCATACTGTAACTAAAAATGCAAACTCATAAAGTAA
Organism: Atherinomorus stipes; assembly: GCA_023101725.1. Taxonomy (NCBI): domain Eukaryota; kingdom Metazoa; phylum Chordata; class Actinopteri; order Atheriniformes; family Atherinidae; genus Atherinomorus; species Atherinomorus stipes. Next base: position 1,506,716 of record JALJCO010010111.1, on the reverse strand, counting down.
ACTTAGTGCAGCTTGTCCCTCTCATGTGCTGATGTGCTTTCTTAAATAAATTAACTGTTTTTGGACACCTAATTCTTATTGTCAGTATTGTCATTACTGTAACAACTTCTATTTGGCTCCTTATGTTTGTGGGATACAAATTGATCCAGATAGCTGAATAAAAATTGACCTTTTTTTTTTTTTTTTTTTTTTGGAAATGTGGTGACTGAAAATTACTCTCCAGGTAACGCTATCTCTAAAAACAATCAGCAGGATCTCTGACAAAGGCACCTGTAACCACAGACCCGAATGGTGAACGGAAGATGATTTGTTAACAGAGCACATGCAATGTTAAAGTGAAAGCTGTACAAGCAGATTTGAGGTTTGTGGATTTACTTTGTCTTCAGTTTATTCTTGGTCAAGAAAATGCACTTGCCTAGTATACTGTCTCTTCAGTGTAAGATGAAAACTGCTCCAATATTCTCCATAATACAATATTGTGCATGCTGGTGATGTATTTATACAGTAGCTTCAATTTATTAACTTATACTGTAGATGTTATGTATTCATATGAACATGGAGTTATTAGAGCTTAATCAGATTCTTTTCTATTTATTTCTTTTTATTGCGATTGTTAGCTAGACCTTATTTTAATCTGTGTTTTCTTTACTCCATTTGCTGAAGTACGCTATACCAAAACAAGTGATTGTTAACAATAAATTGATCTGTTACGGACTTCGTCATGGTGACATCCATTTCTTGGTAAGGGGGACTTGATGTGAGGGTTAGCCTGCAGTGATTACCTTTATGCCTTTAAGTACATCATTAGCAAATACAATAATGTGGAAAGAGTACAAGATTTTACACATTAGGACAAGATTTTTTTAAAATCTGGGTCCTAAAAATAGGGATGATTAAACCTCAGATAAACAACACAAGACGAAGCCCTAAATAAAAACAGAGTGCAATTATTTCCAAATCACATGAACATTTTTATTCCCAGTGAAATAAATGTTAAAACAGATATTTTACCGTTTCATGGAATTTGAGGCTGCAACACATCTAAAAAAAAAAAGTTGAAAAAGGGGCACTGGAAAAGTAAATGTACTAAAAAAAAACAATTCAAGTAGCATTTCACAAATAAGTTAATTGGCAAAAGCTCGGTAACATGACGCGTATAAAGGAGCATTTCAGAGAGGCAGAGTCGGCTGGGTTGACCAATTTGAGATAAACGGTTAAAAAACTGTGGAAAACTATTGTGTGGTCAAGATTTAAAATTCATTTTGGAAACCATAGACGCTGTTTCCTGACTGCTGAGGAGAAGGATCATCCAGCTCGTTATCAGTGGACAGTTAAAAAGCCTGCATCTCTGATGGTGTGGGCAGTTTCCATTTCTGTGAGGGCAAGTATGTGGTTTAGCAAGACGATCCAAAACCACATCCTGCATCGATCGCAACAGCGTGGCTTCACTGGAGAAGAGTCGGTGTCCTGAGCTGGCTGCCTGCAGTCAAGACCTTTAACCAACAGAAAAGTCCAACAACGAAGGTCCAGGACTGTTGAGCAGCTAGAATCCTGCATCAGACCAGAATGGGACAACAATCCTCTCCTAAAACTCCAGCAACTGGTCTCCTCTCTTCCTAGATGTTTACAGACAGTTGAAAAAAGAAAAAAGGATAAGCATCGCTCTGTTCCGGCTTCTTAGAGATGTGTTGCTGCCGTCAGATTAAAATGAGCTAAGATTTTCTCTGAAATGGTAAATTACTGACATGTTGTCTGTTTTATTGGGAATAAAATGTGGGTTTGTGAGATTCGCTAATTCTGTTTTTATTTACATTTTACACTGCATCCCAATTTTTTGGGTACATTTCAGGATTCAGTAGAGCCAGTTTTATCACTAATAACTTGAAGTAATCATATCTTCCTCTCATCATTGTGAAGGAACTTTGGATGAGTCTTCTTTACTACTTCAGTTCATTGAAACATTTGTTTACAGTTCTCTGTTGTACATTTACTGGTGTCTTTTGGATCATTATCCTGCTGCATGGTTCTTTAGCTTTAGGTCCCAGGCAGATGGCCTCACATTTTACTCAAGAGCACTTAGAGTTTATAGTTGATTCAGAGCCTGCGAGGAGCCCTGAGGCCTGTACTGCAACGCAAGAGTAGCATCATCCATGGTATCTTTAGGTTTAACTAACCCTGACAGTGGAGATGTCATGATGCAGTATAATAATGCTGGTTATTAACTTGGTAAGTCAACCCAGAATTTCCGGGTATGGGTATGTGTGGGTTCGTGTAAAGCAGGAGGAGCTGGGGTCATCTGACCAGACACGTATCTCTGGCAGGTTGAAAAACATGATTATATGAGTACAAAAAAGAAAATAATTCAGTCCTTGTGAATGTATAAATGAATATTTTTGATTACTAGTACTGCCACATCATAAAAGCACCATGATATCTAACAGTGTCATGAAATTTCAACCCAAAGGTGTCTGGTTGTGTTCAGGAAACTGCTTGACCGATGTGGGAAGTTTGTCAGATTAACAATGGATGTTCCTCTGAAAAATAAAGAAAAGAAGAGCGATGAAAATCATTGGGTTGATTAATGTAAATGTCAAATTTATTATTGTGTCATTCAGGCTTTAAAGCCGTCAAATGAAAAACGATTTTGATTGTCCAGAGATTTCAATTTGCTCTGTTTTAACATCCATTCTAACATGGATGCGGATATTCAGACTATTTTCAGATCACAAATAAATTATCTATTTATTTATTTTTAATTGAATTAGGTGTATTTTAAACATTAAGAAAAGTTAGGAGTAGAGAAATTAAGCTGTAATCTGTCTTATGACAAACATAGTAACACATCTGAGTAAGAAGTGAATCAGCTTCATGATGATGATCATAGAATTTAACCCGAGGTTGAACTCAACAGGCAAGGCAGATTTATTTCCATATTTCATACCCAAGACGATTCAGTGTTTTAAATAAAACATTAGAGGCAATGTAAGAAATATTAAAAACAAATTAAAGAGAAAAAAAAGAAATGAGATAAAAGCAGAACAAGCTGAAATAGAAACAAACAGAACGCATACATGGGTTACACACGATAGAAGCAGCCATCAATTAGATATACTGTATGTCATCATCCTCGTCATCACTGTCAATGTAAATATGCAATAAAACATTCAGAAAGGGAAAAAAAAAACCTCTTAATTAAAAGAAAGAGTTTTTAGATCTGGTGTAAAAGAAGTAAGGTCTGGAGCAGACTTCAGGCTTCCTGGTAGTTTGTTCCAGGTCTGTCCCGGTGGCTTATATGGTGTCAGCAGATCAGATCTATATAACTGGATTGATATTTTCTTCTTTTTTTCAGGCTATGTGAGGACATGAGAAACACCGTTCTGGATAAGTTGCAGTTGTCTTGGCGATGAGAGACCTGTAAAAATTCATTACAGTAGCCAAGTCTGAAAGCAAATGCATGAAGAAGTTACGGCAGGGGGTGTCCAAGTCTGGTCCTCAAGAGCTACTATCCTGCAATTTTTAGAACATTCCCTCTCCAACACGCCTGAATCAAATGGTTAATTCCCTCATGCACGTCATGCAGCTCTGCATAGGCCTGGTAATGCAAGAGTACTTAACTGCAGTTACAATGACCGACAAGGGCGCCGCCATATATCCAATCCATACAGGAAGTCTCAAGCGGAAGTTAGCTAAACACCGCTAAGAGTAACTACAGTTTCTGCGGCTTGCAGATGCGTATGGTGTAGTCGTGTGGTTAGGGTTAGGGGAAGGGTCAGGGTTAGATTTTAATAAGTTACATAAAAAACTTCCGATTGGGACTTCCAGCATGGATTGGATATATGACGACAAATCGTGACTGCAGTTGGGTCCCTCTCTGGTAATGAGCTATTCATTTGATTCAGGAGTGTTGGAGACGAATGCAACCACAATGTGCAGGATGGTAGCTCTCGAGGACTTGGTTTGGGCATGTTGAGTTACAACATGTTGAGTTATCAGTCTCCTTAATCCATAAATATTTAATAGGTGGTAAAAGGGCAGTTTGCTTGATTATTATTGCTGCTTTAAGAATTTAAACCAAAGTCTGAAATGACACCAAATTTTTTGGCTTGATCCATTATTTTAACATTGCGACTGAATCAAATCAAACTTATTTAGAAAGCACTTTTAATACAAAAAGCGACACAAAGCACATAAAAACTGAATTTCTGCATATTAAAAAAATTGCTGTACTTCCAGAACAGCCCTGTGAATGTGTCATTGCAGAAGCTGTTAAACTGGGATGCGTAGTGGTAAAACCCTGTTGAAGAAATAAAGAATGATTCAAAATGGCATCACATGTTTTCAGCTGAAACAGTGTATTTTCCCGCAAGTTTCCTGGGTTTTCATTGTGCAGGATTCTGACTGTAGCACACAGCTGAGAACAGTTAAGCTCAATCAGGTAGAATATTATTTAAATTGTGAAAGTAGAAAATTGCTAAAAGGTCTCCTGTGGGATTCAAACCCACACCTCACCGGCTGCTTTGAACCGGCCACTCTAAAATGGTTGCATTTCCTGACGCTGGGTAGCTCATTATGCAAAAAACTGACCAATCGCTGGGCTGAATTTTTTGCAGCAGCCCATCAGAGGGCTGGATTTAAAGTTTACAAAAATGCAAACATCTCAAAAACTACAAAAGTTACAAACATGAGATATACAGTAGCACAGATTTCCAGAATGAGTAGAATATTTTGATAGTTGAATGGTTGGTGTGGCATAAACGGTGTAGGAGGAGTAGACCAAAGTGCAACAGAAACACGCACATGCGCAATATTTGCCGGCCACCGCTACTGCTGATCCAGGGGCTGGTCTGACTTATGCCCTTGGAAAGGTGGGTGGTGTAGCTGTCTTTAGTGGAGCCACTAAAAATTCAGCCAGTCCTGCTTTCCTGATCCATAATCCCCTGCTTGTACTGCCCAGAAACACTGGAAGGGGACATAGCTCCCTCCCCAACCCCCTCCACAGGGCTGCACGTATCCAGGTTCCAGCAACAGGCAAGATTCGAACTTGAGTCATAAGGTTTGATCCCACCTATCAGCCTGAGCTATTTCACCAGGGACGTCTTTACTCTCAGGTTTTCATATTTCATGTTTGGCTGCTTTTCTAAAAAAGAAAAAAAAAACAAAGCTCTTCATCTACCCTCCCATTAGACAGTCATCTTCAGGACTGGATCCTTGAACTGGATTCTTCTGCTTGCAGCAACAGCACATCATCTTCCTGAGCTGTCCGGTGCAAGAAAAGGTTTCATCTTTGAAAGCTGCCTGAGTTGAAAGAAACATAAACTAACAACTGCACTGATTTGGCGGTCCAATTTAAAATCGGTGTCCATTTTAAAACCCAGGTTGGTGACAGTTGACTTCGTATGAGCTGCCAAAGGAGCCAAGTCAACAGGGCTTCAAAGGAGCCAATGGGGCCAAAAACAATCACTTCAGTTTTATCCCTGTTGAAGCTGAGGAAATTAAGGGCCATCCAGGCTTTCACACCATCAAGACAGGCCAGCAGGGGTTGGAGAGAAGAGGCCTCACTTTTGGAAATAAACACAATGTTTTCTAAGGATAGAACCTAGGGGGGAGCAAGTTTCGGGAGAAAAGCAGAGGTCCGAAAATTGAACCCTGTGGGACCCCGCATAAGAGCGGAGCAGTGGAGGATTCACAGGCCCCAAGACCCACACACATAGTCCTGTCTGTTATGTAGGATTATTTGTCCTACAAACAAGCATGATGGGATCACAGTGAATGAATGTGACAGTCTGGGGTCCTGTCATGCCTCCGATTGATGATGCACCCTGACTACTTGGCCACAGGGATATTCCTTTGGCTGAATGGTTTGCGTGCATAACGCTCATCCAGGAATCTGGGGATCAAATCCTGCAGAGGCCCGCCGTTGTGCACCTTGCCACATGAACAAAAGCTTAATTGAGCTAAACTTCGAGGCAATCACTGCATTCAAGTGTTTTCTGTAAAGTCCAATCAGACTTTTGCGCCTGTTGACAGGGAATTTAGTCCACTGTTCCTGAGCAAAGTGCTCCAATTTGTCTGAGACAGTTTTGTTCGTTTATTTTTATTATTCTTTCTTAAACAGTGAGCTCTATAGTGATTAACTCCTCGTTAACTAGTCCCTTTTAAAACCAGTCACATCTGGTACATTGTTATTTCCTTAATATTCATTACTCAGTTCATAAGATATTTACATTATGACTGACAGTAACAAGAAACGGGCAACTTTACCATCATCTAACTGGAGCACTAACATGTCGACAGTTGCACTAAAAAATAATAGATTTTCTCAGCAGTTGCTTCATCACCAGAGCAGGTGATTCGGGAACAATAGATAGATCTGATTAAACCAAGAGTGACTGTACTGAAAGCGCTACAGTAAAAGCTGATGTGAGTCAAGAACAGTAATTTGTCAGATTAACATCTCCAGTCACAGAGGGGGAGTTAATTATTGGAAACAGCTGGTGAGTGCTAATTGGTCACAGGGCAATCAACACTGGTGCAATCCTGAGCTGTTGCTAAGGAGAAAAAAAAAACGACAGAAAGGAACCCACACAACATCACAGCACCTGCTTTTAATCAGAGGACTGCACAAAGGATCACACCCAGTGAGGATACCACTCCTCTAGAAATTTCAGCTTATCTTTTGCGATAAGAAGGGTTATTTTGTCGTCGTTTAATGAGCAAATATAGAAGTTTCCTGCAAGAAGTTTTTTAGTTTCAGAGCATTAAATGTCTTTAACTCCCAAAGAGTAAGAGCAAGACTTATTTTTCTACTTATATTAAAAACATTAACTATATCGACAGACATGGACAAAATTGTTGGTACCCCTCGGTAGCAAGTCCAAAGATGCTTTACCTTTTGCCCGCTGCTTAGGGGTCTAATCCTCCTTAGCTCCTGTTAGTTTTGAGTTAGCGCAGTTAGCATTTAGCCCAGAGCACACTGGCTGTCAGTCATTTGCCCCGAGGCTGCTCTTTGCCTATTTTAATGTTTTCCAGGAGTGACGACACAAGCGAGAGAAAGATGGGAAACGCCCAACTGGCTTCACTTTCAGCTCTTCAGACATAATCAGATACTACGTTTTTGATAAAAGCACATTTTGTTCACAGATTTTTTTCTTCATTATTGAATTTAAAGTATAAAGATTGTTGCTCATATTTCCATTTGATTTATTTAGTTGGGGAACAGAAACTCCTGGTTAATTATATGAAATGATAATAGTGAATATGTTAATCTTGGAGGAAATAATTAGTTACTGTGCAGCCAGTTCTGACTATCAGCTGTTATCACTGCTGGACTTTGGTTCTTTTACCATGCTGTCATCAGCACACAGGACTTATCATTAAACGCAGTGTATTGCAACAACACAATAAAGATTTAACTACTCCAGACAAGACGGTACATGTTGCTTATCACTAAGTGAGAAAAATCTTACTTACTGAGAGAGAAAAGAGGCAAGCAAATGATGCATTTTATGCCTCCTGGAAAACAGTGGTATTAAAAGTACATGTATTATTTCTGTATGGGTTATTGTGGAGAGGCTGAAGAAGACTGATTGAAGGTATTAGTCACCTTTTTACATCACATAATCAGCTCTAGCACAGCACCCAGCACAGACATAGTCTTCTTTATCAGTTTTTCTGATTCATTGCCAGCGATGCTGCAGTTGCTCCACCAGATTGCTGCATTGAAAACTCCTCAGACTGAGTATATGTGACATATGCAACAGGCTGAGGATATGCTGTAAATACTGAAGCATAAAAGTACGAAATCTTTTCTGAACCCTCCTGAAACACCTTGTATTTTCAGTCCAGGTGAACACCTGGATACAACTTACCTCCTCCTGAGGCAGGAGAAGGTAAGTTTGGTCCTTGAGAGACACAGTCCTGCAGGTTTTAGATGTTTGTCTGCCCTAAAACACTCAATTCAAATGAAATGGATTAAATAGCTTATCATTTTCTGCTGAGCAACTCATTCATTTGAATCAGGTGTGTTGAAACCAAGGGGTAAACTCTGCTGGAGAAAAGAGAAGCCACTTCCAGGTTCCCCAAAAATTGTAGCTCACTCTTCATCTGCTAGGGGCTGGCTGCAAAACAGAGCAAATCCCCACAGACTCCCATGTTAAAAACGCCAACTTCACAGCAGAAATAAACATGTTTACAGCCTGGTTCAAAAAATCACTTTAGGTTTAATAGATCAAGTTTACCTTCATGTCAACTGTGAGGGGGGGGAATTTTTTTTATAACTCATCCATTTAGATGTTATTTAATCTTGAAATTACACATAATTAGGGGAATGTCCTTTTGATTGACAGGTGGCAGACTGGGTGCTGATTTTAGCTGTGGAGGCCAATAGTAAGCTCCCTGCTTGCTCCCCAGACTTGCAGATGCTACATCCGTTTTATTTTTTAATTTTCATTTATATTAATTCATTTTTTACAGTCTTTGGTTGAAACGAAGAAACTTGCTGGACTGTGGCTCTCTAGGACTGAACTTGCCTTTTGTTAATTCTCTATTAACCTGGAAAGAATGAGACACACAAAGTTAGAGTTCCTTCCAGCAAGGGGAAGACGTCTGATACTGTCTTCGAGGTTTTTTTCTGCCTTGCAGCTTTTTATTCACACAGGTCATGTTAGAAAAAACAACTCCAGTCCGACAGGGAAAGATGGTCTTTGGTTTCTCCATCTTCCAAAACCCAAGTTAATTTCCTTGGTCTTCACATTCAGGTTAAGCTGATTGTTTCCACACCCTGCAAAGCAGCCCACCAGTTCCCCACTTAGCCTCTTGTCCATTACTGATATATACTGTACCAGACTGTCACAAAGGACCCAAATGTGGGCTGACAGACTGAAGGCAGGCAAGTAAAGAAAATTATAACTTTTATTAAGATACTAGGATCACTGCAGTGGCATGAAGTTCACAATGCAAAAATACAAAACTGAGTGTGATGAGCCAGTGTAACAGCAGAAACCAAGACAGTCTGAGAACAAAAGGAAAACCTGGAGTGTATCTATGGAGGGAAAATAATATCTAAAGTAATGCAGGCATTCCAATCAGTAAATCAGAATCAGGTGTGGGGGAAAAAAGAGACTCTATGGAACACTGACAGATTTTCTCAGTGATGTGCTCCCTATCAATGGCTAACTTGGCATCCACCTTGCATCCCGTCTCTTCTCTGATCTCTCTCCAGCCAGTAAAAGTCACTCTGATGTTGACTTTTGTCTTATCTTTTGTGTTTCTTTTTCTCTTTCTTTTCATCATCTTTGTTTTTCTATTCATCTGATAATGTCCTCTTGCATTTCTTTGCTGAAACAGCCATGGTGCATTTTAAAAACAACCAATCCTTTTGCTAGCATGTGAAGCAGTGCATAAAGCCAAACTCTGCAACATCATGTAGCATCTCGGAAGGAAAGTTGTATGTCCGCTTGTCAGCCTCAGGATGCTGCTGAGCAGCTTCATCTCCAGAAATATACATGATAAATGCCACTATGGCATCAACTGAGTCAGGAATGCAAGTTTTGACCCTTTAAAGCCCAACCCAACAAAAAAGGGAAAAAAATTCAAATTTTTTATAAACCTGCAGTCTTTATTTAGCCGTTTATGTAAAGGTTTTAAAATAAATTGATCCAACAGGTCTCAGAAACTGTATCAAATATGATACATACAACATAAAAGGGTTTCTGTCAGAAAGTTACATAGTGCAACTTTAAAGGTTTAGTGTGTAAAAATTTGTGACATCTAGTGGTAAAGAAATCTTTCTTTAAATAATACCTACACTTTCGCCAATTTTTTTTTTATAGAGAAATACGCTAAATTCTCCATCTATTTATGTGATTTTTTTAAATCAATATTTTCAGTTTTTTCCTTTTCTTGAATTATCTGTAGTTGATGCTCTTCAGGGCTGCATAAGAACATCTCTATAAAAGACTTCCTATTGGTCTGAGTGCAGGAAGTGGAGGTCAGAGACAAGTCCAATCAGCAGCCTTGAAGCCACGCTCTTCACATGGAACACTCTCCTGGTTTAAGGACTGGATAGCTCCTGGATTGATGGGGACTGGCATGAATAATTTAGACCTGCATTAAAGTGGAAGGAAATGGTGACTCATGGATGAGGAAAAGTTGAAATGCTAAGTGGTTTAGAGACTGTTGGCTTGTCTTAAGTCAGTGTCTGGCTGGCATTCATGAACTCTCTGTGTATATGTTATATATTACATAATCTGATGCTCAGCTAATGGACATCTGCTTTAGCTTATACCATCATGCATTGCAGAAATAGCTAAAATCAACCTAATGATAGCTGGACAGCAACCTATTAGTCACCACAGGTCAAGAGCCATAAAAAAAACCTGCCGTCTACCCTGTGTAACCATACAACATGCTGGGGGCTCAGTACATAGCAGAACACTCTATAAATAGATATACCCTGCAGCTTTGGAGTCAAGAGTAGAGTTAGTATGTGCATTAGTGGGCTGGCACGCAACGTGAATGACTGGAAGTTGACAGGGAGGAAGAAAAAGAAGTGATGGAAACGACCAACTACTCAGTACGTCACCAGCGCTGCTGAAGCTCCCATTTCATCCACGCTGACTATTAACTGGAAGGAGATAACATTTTCAAAACTGACCTCGTGCAAGCAACTGTGCGTTGTATTGATCGTAACTCACTTCTGTAGGGTTTGGTAATGAATGCCTCTGGCCTGGGTGCTCTACCTCAGATTGTGGGTGCTTTTTTTTTTCTTTTCATTCATGATCTTAATATATTTCAGCAACTGCCTCTTAAAGCTCACAAAGTACAGTCAAGACCAAGAGCTGATGGATGGAACTTCAAAGCATGTATTGGTTTAAGCTTGAAGCAAAATAAAATAAAATAAAATAAAAGTAACAAAATTACAGTACACCTTAAAGTGACATTTCTAACACTAGCTTTTGCTTTTATTATTTAATATGGGAAGCAAACCTGCAGAAATACTCAACTTTGTTCAAATCAAGAGAAATGCAACAAAATCAAATTCAAATTCAAATTTTATTTATATAGCACTTTTCATGCATAGCAGCTTTACAAAGTGCTTCACATAATAAAAACAACACATTACATCAGCAGTCCCCCAAGTTTATCAGGATGCTAACCTGCTGGCATTTTTTTAGTGTCAGCCTTTTACCATATTAGTCTGATATGCCAATTAACATGAAACACAAAGTGCCATCAGAGTTCAAATAGCCTTTATTTAGTAACATGGTGGAAAAATGTACTTCGTATACTGTATGTTTAGACTCATGGTAACATTAAGGTATGAAAACTGAACTGCACTTCTTAAAAAACTGTTTATTACCTAGCCCTAATCCTATAAACAGCATTTTAAAGAGCTTGTGCAGCAGAAGTGTTCAAGTCAGTAAAAACAGACGGCCTCACTGAGCCAGTGACAGAACAGATGAGTTAATCAGAGAAATGTCACCTTTCACAGTGCAGATTTCCCTTCAACCAAAGAAATGACCTTGAATCGTATCTTTACGGGTGCTGCTCGCATGGTTAGTGCTGTGGTATACCCTCAAAGATAATGGAGTTGTACCCTTAACAGGGGGTACTTAATAATAATAATAATAATAAAACATTTTATTTATAGAGCGCTTTTAAAAAGGTCACAAAGCAGCTGTACAAGTCAGGTAAAAACAGTAAAAATAAGAAAAGATCACAACAAAATAGGAACATGCATATCAATTAAAAACAGACAAAAGTTCGGTTAAGAAGTCAAGAGGTTTGAGTGGGTGTACTAAAGGCAGATTGAAACAGGTAGGTCTTTAGGTGTGACTTACAAGTGGCTGGTACCTATTCATACCTTTCTAGTCTGACTCTGCACCTTATAACTTGAAAAGTGGAAAACTTTCTGTCTCTCACAGGCTAAAAGACTTATAAGGCTTTTTGGCTGTCATTGACTTTCACAGGTAACGTCAGGTTCAGTGTCTTCCCAAAGATACTTCAGCATGTGTCATAAAATACGTGTGAGAGGATACTTCTGCATTTTGCTTATCTAGTTGATTTTTTTATATTTTTTTCTAGCATATATATATATATATTATTTTATTTTATTTTTTTCTTACAGTACATTAAACCCTGAGAGAGAATGTCCAGCTTGTAACTAGGGAGAAAGTGTTAAGACCAAAACCACAATCTAACTCAAGTCAGGGATCGTGATGCTCTCCTATCATTTTTTCCCAGTCCATCTGAAAAACCAACGAGACTTTCCACTGGATGCGTGATCACATTGACCCGTTGATGAAAGGTCAATTGAGTGCTAAAGTCTGCTGGCGTCATCCTCCGGTGAAATGGTGTGTGTGTGTGTGTGCGTGTGTGTGTGTGTCAACCAAATATTTCAACCTCATGAGGGTGTTTTGGGAGATATCACCAGGACAGGAATGAATCCCCAAATCTGTCTGAAATTACAAATGTGTTTCAAACTGGATGTAAAGGTGCTCAGATGCTACATTTTCATCCCCCGGTGGCATCCATGGCTGGTGCAATTGTTTTAAATGACCTTGTTCAGTCAAGAGTAGAGAGCCAATCTCCATCAATTATGCATCTATCTGGTTATGAATTATTTGGCTGAGACATCCTGTGTGATGGAATTATGCAATTTGGGAGTTATGAAACATTTCAGCTCAGCTACACAGAAATAAAATCTGGCTGTAGAAATGATAGCTATCTCTTACATTTTCTATTTTCTCCAGCTCATAAAGGTAAAAACCCAGCCAGCTTCTCATGACTCCTGTAAACAGCTGACTTATGGAGATTTATGTATAAAACCTCTAAATAGTTTTACAAGTATGTAGGGATGAGACAGCCTGATGGGATCACTATTGTTCAGTGTTGTATAGTAACTAAGTAAAAATACTTAGTTACTTTACTTAAGTAGTATTTTTTCATATTTGTACTTTACTTTACTACTTCTATTTCTGATGACTTTTGCTTTTACTTCACTACATTTTCCGAGAAAAATCAATACTTTTACTCCATTACATTTACCTGAGCATCTTAGTTACTCGTTACAAAATAACAAGGAACGTAATGGCCAATGGACAATCGTTGTTTTGTTGTAGTGGGACTAGTAGCTCGTAGCAGCTTTGTGCAGCTGTCTCTGAAGCTAAACACACCTTTACCTGCCTCAGCACCATGTGAACGGCTGTTTAGCATCGCTGGTTTGGTCTTCAGTCCAAGAAGTGCGAGACTGAGTTCTCACCATTTTGAGAAACAACTTCTTTTGAGGTTGAACAAAAAGTTTTTCAGGGTTCAGTTATGACTGGATGGACAGTTCATGTGCTGTCGCACTGCAGTCACGATAAAGTTCAACCAATCAAGTTTTTTGTTTGCATCACCTCCGAGCACCAAGAGTTTATTAGGAATGATTTAATATTGAATGCACGTGGGTATGAATGTTGGTAGGCATGCATGCAGGTCTGTAAGGATGTTTTTCTGTGTATAGTATTTTTCTATATGGTTGGGTTTATGTAAGGAGGTATTGAAGGTCCTTTACACTTTGCAAATTAAAACTTAAAAACTAAACTAAACAGAAATAAAGAAAATGTTAAACTCAAATTTCTGATTGCGTTTTAATAACTGTACTTTTTACTTTTGATACTTAAGTACAGTAAATACTAGCTACTTTTTTACTTTTACTCAAGTAATATTCTATCAGGCGACTTTCACTTTTACTTGAGTCATTTTCCAGTAAGGTACTTTTACTTTTACTCAAGTATGGCTTTTGGGTACTTTATACAACACTGCTATTGTTAAATCTTTAAGGCAACTATGATGAAGCTTTTTATTAAGTATGAGCTGCTTGCATCACTCAAGGGGGCTGACATATTTCACTTGCTCTCTTTTGCATGAATGACCACCAAATGAATGATTAAGCATGAGAAACTACAACAGGAAGCAGCTTGGCTCTGCTGTTTATTATCTCCCTGTTTTTAGACAGATGAGAAATGGCTCAGAATAGTTGGATCAGCAGCCACCTCCATGAGGAGGGAAACAGCCAATGAAACAGCATCGGCAGGTAAAAACCTACATTAACTGTAAAAGAACAGAGGAAACTCAGATAGCTTTTGTTCACTTTATTTCCAGTTTCAGTGGCTGAACAGTTTAATTCAAATTTACTTCTTCGCCACGGCGCTGTTGGTCTCCACTTTGACAGGGATTGTGGTCTCTGAGGACTCGATGGCTGGCCTGGCCAAAGGAGCCTCCACAGTCAGGACCCCTTCAGGAGACAGGGAGGAGGTCACCTTATCAATGCTAACAGTAGCCGGGAGTCTGCAGGAGAGCAAAGACACACAGGTATCGGTTAAACCACCTGCTTTGATGAAAGAAAGGTGTCAGTCTCCAGCTGACAGATTCTGGAGCAACCCATCAAAGACTTTTAGGACTTGTGAGTGTTGTGCATGGCCCCTGGATGGCAGCAGAGTCCTATGAAATTTGGCATCCAGATGTGAAAAGGATGACCACAAGGGGGCTTCCACTTTCACTCCTGCTGCAGCACAGAACATTAAAAATTCAACCATCAGCAGCAGCCAGCAATTTACATGCTGGACCAGCACCAAACAGCAGCAGAGCCTTGGTAAGAAAAATTACAGGAGCCACACTAAACAATGCATTTCTTCAATAAAAGCCCATTTTAGGCATATGGAGTTTCAAAGTAAGTTGTTAATATGTTGCATAGTAAAAATTGTTCTTTTATTAACTAACCACAAATGAGTGAAAAATAAGAACACCACAGACAATTTGTCTAATTTTTTAATGATAAAAGTACTTACGTGTATTTCCTGGTGAAGCATCTGGACACAAAACCGTGCTCGTCCTTCCTCTCCTCATGCTTGCCTGGAAACAAACAGCATTTCATGTTAGTTTTAGTGTTTAGTCAAAGCTGCATGATGATATCAACTAATTCAGCTTTCTAAGGGATTATCCTTGGAAGGTAGAAGGCAAAACCCTCTACTCTCCACATATTAAGAGGCATAGTTCAACATTTTCCTCAGTATACTGTGGGCTTACTGTGACTTACCACAGCAGCTCTGAAAATTTCAAATTTACGTTTTCAGGTTTCATTTCTTCAAAAGCTAAAATGCATAAAATCAGACATGCTGTGCTAAATGAGCGAATGGTTTTTGTTGCTTACTGTAATTCACTGTTCTGCAATATAGCAGTGTTAGTGCTGAACATGCCAGAACTTTCTGGAAGATGCATTTATTTGCTTTCTTAGTTTGATTCCAGTGACATTATTTCGCAAACAATAATAATGCAGATGGTTATCTACAAACTTTGGTGCAGCTGGTTCAGAAATACTTTAAGGCTCAGTCATTTTAAAGGTGCAGTGTGTAACAAAATCAAAAGTTTTGGCAGAGAAATGTAATATATATTCTAAACCGTGTTTCTATTGATGTATAATCGCTGCACTAGAATAGTTGTTATATGTTTATTTTCATAGAATGAGTCATTTATATCTGCTTGCTGGGGGTCCATATACATGGAGGCTGCCATATTTGTGTCACCATTTTTACTACAGTGTCCCTAAATGGATAAAACAATGTGTGTGAAGTCAGAACCCTCTTAACTTTGAAACTGCTGTACTGTTTGGGATAAGTAATATCTTAAAAAATATTAAAAGTAGTTACCCATAGTACAGTCATAGCTACACCTGATACTACTGGATACATGAACATCTTTATGTCTGGGTGAATTTTAGCCACTGATGGCCACCGCACATTCACAACAATGTGCTTTGTATATGCAGTCATTGTATACCCATCTTTACCACTAGATGTCAGCATTTCTGACACACTGTACCTTTAAGGATTCTTGATTTTACTGCTAATTTATTATTCTAAAATTATCGTAGGCTAAACATTATTAAGCTAATGTTAGATGGTTTTAGAAAAGTTACCTTAGTCATTGAGGAGTTTTTATGTGTAGGTGAACAATTGATTATTACGGGAGGTGATGGATGCATTTCTGTCTATTCTCTCTCATTATTTGACACTTCAGTAGTTTTCATGCTAAGTTAATTTTGCTTCAACATGGAGAAATCATAGCATTGCTAGTCTTCTAAACTAAGTTTTCGACAGGAATCCTCAACACTGTTCATGCAGCTGTGCCTGTATAATTTGTGTTTGGGAGGCTTTTTATAGTGGTACGTTAATCTCGCCTGGCTTCAACCCATGTAGCCGTTGGATCAACAGACCTTCCCTGGGCTTTATCAGTCAGCATCGCTTCTCCCAGAAGCCTGGCTGTGATATTGAAACACTGCCCTCCATCCTAACTTTAAATACACTTGTGTTTGCTGTGACAACTGGCTGATAAAGGTTGCCATCCTCAGTGAGGCGTTCTCTTTTCAACAGGACCAAACTGGGACAAGTGTGTGCGACTGTGCCAAGTCCTTCCTTCAGCTCCCACGTGCAAGGTTATTAGTTCTGAGCGAGCTCATAGATGACTGAGGAGATTGTACGTTGGTGTGTGTACAAAATGCCTCATTAAGCCGGCGATGTCATCCCTAGACATGAAGTGGCAAATTCCCCTCGGGTTGCATCATATGCTTTGTTACTGAGTCCCAGACCAGGTCCAGTTTCTCAGCAGAAATGTTGGCCACAGTCAGGATTGTGGAACTGGATAAGATCCAGAAGTCTTTTTAAAGTCGGACATTCACTGGCTGAGTTACAGCCAGCTCCCCTGGTGTTGATGTGTGATTTCTTTTGGATGGCAGACTGAAAGGCAGAGACTTTGAGAAAGAGGGCACCAAGTTTCAGAGAACAAAGATATAAAAGGAGCCACAATTTCCTTTGATTTGCTTTGATCTTCCACTGTGGAGGAGTGAAACTGCATATATGAAAAATGCATATATATGATATTCTATATTACTCAATTATTGAATCAGGATACCAATAATTGTGATAACACAATATTACTGTTTATTCTGTTAAAGAAATTAATATATACTTTTAATTTCCTCCTGTACTAATCTGACTTAAAGTTAATACCCTTTCTTATCTACTTTTCTATTCAATTTCCAAGTTAATTTAATCATTAGTTTGTCATTCATTAGTACGTTTATTTTCCACTTTGTACTTATTGTTGTCTTTCTTTTTTTTTTTTTTTTTAGCATTTTCCTTCTTTTTATTAACCTAAACCTATCTATCTATCTATCTATCTATCTATCTATCTATCTAAACCTCATTTTCCCTCCTTTAATTGGTGTATCTTGTTC
Organism: Atherinomorus stipes; assembly: GCA_023101725.1. Classification (NCBI taxonomy): domain Eukaryota; kingdom Metazoa; phylum Chordata; class Actinopteri; order Atheriniformes; family Atherinidae; genus Atherinomorus; species Atherinomorus stipes. The sequence goes on along the minus strand of JALJCO010010111.1, from coordinate 1,489,441 downwards.
TTTATTGTTCCCTCTCCTCGTTTCCACGTGCAGGGGGGAGGGGAGGATGAAGAGAGGAGGAAACAGTAAGAAGTCTATCAGTTATAGATAAAAAAAAAAATCATTTTTTGAAAAAAAACTTTAGAATTTAAAGATCAAAATGCTTTAAAATAACACGATTTTTTACAAAAATGTGAGGAAAAAAGCAATAGAGAAACATGTATAGGAACATTAGGGTAAACAAAGGCTATAATAATTAAAATTAACTAATTAAGTTGACAATTTAAAAACAAAGTCAACGATTAAAGAAAAACAGTAAAACTAAATGTTCATTTGCATGTATTCATATTTTAAACAGACTGTTGCATCAGTTATTTTCTATTTTGTTTTAATTACATCTAATGATAATTATTTATTTACTGAGCTATATATATATATAATGTGTATATATTTCTGCATCTAGTTCAGATCACAAGCATGTAGGTTACTGGGAGTGAAGTCATGTCCCTCTCTGAGCTGCTGTAACTTCTCTCCTGCATGCTGAACTGTGTTTTGTTTTGCATTTGGTGGGCTCTGGGCCAGAATACCCCTCCCATGTCCTGGAACTCAGGATATTGTCTCAAAATGTGATATAACTCTGCAAGCATGCATCCTCCTCCTCCAGCTGCTTAGGTTTCTGCCTTTTAGCTGTATTTTGTGTCATTTTTTTCAGCCCTGCTGTGGTTTTTATTCCACAAAGAAACTGAGTCACTTGAGCACAGCAAACTAGACGTCATAACTGCCTCATAGCAGTTGATCGACACTGTATCTATCCACTTATCTGGAGACCAATCAAACTCATGTTTTCACCTTCCGAGTTTAATAAAACTATTTAAAATCTGCCATAATGGATGAGTGATGCAGGATCAAGTGCTCACCACTGATTTCCAATATTCCATCCTTGGTCTTGACCACCAGCTCTTCGGGTGAGAAATGATTGACATCCAGAGACACCTTCCAGTTTTCCTGCGTCTGCTTGATCTCTGACATACCGCTGCTCAGCTGGCGGGACAGGGCACGAGGATGGTGAGCCAGGCTGGGGTACATATGGCTGTGGGGGACCATGACTCCCATGTCCGGGCCCATGATGGATGGCCTGTGATAACCCGGCCAGTGGGTGCTGGGGAATGTGGCAAAGTCTTCAGGCAGAGGCGGCATGCCGAAGGCCTGGTCAAAGATGCGGCTGGCCTGGTGCCACTCACGGAATGGGTCCCAGCTCGGGCTGCGGAGCATGGAAAAAGGAATATGTCTCTCAACCATGACCTCGGTTCAGATGGAAGTGGAGTGCAGCTTTCAGCAGAAGAACAGCCCTCTGGCCTCTCTTAACACTGGTCTCCTAATGTGCTGCCTGTGACCCAGCAGAGATGTTTTATACTCACAGACACCACCCCGTTAACAGTCACCCCCTGAGTCACGCCCCTCCAGATCACACCCCCAACATGTTTTGGAAAGGTACTAGAATGTCTATTTGTGGCAGACGTAATGCTCAAACGGAATCTGACTAGAAGGCGGTCCCCAGTAACAGCTGCCCCTCCACACTGCTGAAGCCCCCTCCCCCGGCCGGTGAGTAATCTCCCCTGCCCCCTCTAATCACCAAAAAAGCCAGAAGGATCTGGGAGGCTATTGTGAGCCTGTCCTGCTCAACATCAACAAGCAGACCAACTTTTTTCCAAAACTTTTAAGAAGAAATTATGTATATTTATGTATATTTGCATAATTATTAGTATAATTGTTATGTATAGTAGCATTACCAATGATGTAGTGAAATTATGCGATATTTATTATTGTCATATGTTAAACTTACATTTCAGAAAATGCATTATACTACATAGTATTATGTTATTATTAGCAGCATTGGTGCCGCATGTAGCAGCATTAATACTAATTGGTTATTAATATTAACGTATAGATTGGAAGCTAACTAATTAATTAAATAGTATTGATTTGCTAAGTAATGATGGGATAAAATAAGTTTTTACTTCTTCCCACTCCTTTTTAGATGTGTAAATTGAATATATGTTATGTTAGCTATTTTTTTTTTTATTTCATTGTTTATGTCACTTCATAAATGTATATTTTTGTGTATTTCACATGTCTGAAATAAATGCTTAAACTAAGAAACATCTCAACAGCTATAGGCTATATTTTCTCCCTCAGCATTGACATTGAAGGACTAAGTGAAAACTGAATCAGCAAAGTTGAAGGATTAGAGATGATTTAGTACATGACAATATGTACATCTAAATATACATATATCAGCTTCTTGCTAAATATTCTAGATGTATCTTCTCTGTTCAAATCAGATTTTGTACATGAGTGTGAAGCTCATGCACCTCCATGTGTTATAAGTCACCTCACAGATCCTTACTAAAGTAATAACATGAAACATATTACAGTACCTCTTTCCTTTAGGGCTAAATTCACAAAGTGGCCTTTCATTCACAGATTTTGATCAGATAGTGATTTACAGTAAATATGCTCAACAAATCAACATACTATTAAAAGGGTGAAAGTTTCAGGACACACCAGTTTGAAGTTGAAGTCTCGTTTTGTCTTTAATGAGCCATCAAAGCAGCCATTAGTTTCACTTTTCAGGTTCTGATTTACAACAGATAAAAGATGTTTGCATGGGCACATAGCAGGAAAACCGTGTGTTAGCAGCATTAGCAGTTAGCTAAAGACTGCAGCAGTGCAGAATTTACAACTGTTTTATTTGAAATATGAAAATATCCATCATATGAGCAACTTAAAAATGCTTCTTTGGGATGCATGGTCTGCATTAACTCTGAACACATGATGAAGATGATGGAGGACACTTCCCATCCTCTCCACAACACGGTGAAGAATCAACAGAGTGTGTTCAGTGGGAGGCTGCGTCAAGTTCGCTGTAGGACGGAGAGATACAGGAATTCATTCCTGCCAGCAACCATCACCCTGAAGAACAAGACTAACTGACTTTTGTTTATTTATTAAAAAAAAAAAAAAAAGTGAGCTTTTACAATACTGAATTTCCCTTCGGGGATGAATAAAGTATTTTTCATTTCATTTCATTTCATTTCATGATGAGATCTGTTTTTCACATCACAGACTAAACCAAGCAGCATATAAACCTCATACATTCACAACAAAATATAAATGTAAACTCCATAAAAACTAGGCTATACTTTCTTTTTTTTTTTTTTTAAAGACAAAAAGAAAAAAAAAAAGGTTTACCTCTCTTATGGAACCAGATACCAGTTTGGGTTCTGGAGGCAGATGCCCTCACAACCTTTAAGATGAGGCTTAAAACCTCCCTTTTTTTGATAAATCTTATAGTTTATACCAATTATACCTGTCTTATACCTGTCAAGGCTATTATGAATTGGCTTGAGTTGATTTGTCTTTGAAGTGCCCTTAGACGACAATGAATTGCACGATACTAATAAAGCTGAACTGAATTTAATTGACTTGAATTAAGAAAATCACTCCAACTCCTATTTTGTAAATTTGCTCCCATGTCTTGTTTATTAACTTTGTCGGTAGGCTATGTTGCAGAGGTTAGAGAGAGAGTGAGGGCCTGACAAGGAAAGCTAAGCCTCAGCAACACAACAACATAAAGTGTCAAAACTTTGGGGATGAAGACAAAGAGAAGGGATATGATCAGTAAACATACGTAAAGCAGAAGTGGAAAATATACGTAAAGGTCTGAAATACACTTTAACTGCAGGAGTCAGGAAACCTTTCAGGCATGGTAGAAACGCTACATGAGGACATTCTCTTGAAGATTTAGGTCACATGATGGGTAACAGCATTGCTTCTCCAGGTCATGTTTTTATTCTAAACAGGTCAGTGGGGATGAGTTTACAGTGAAGGTGATGGGTAATAGAAAAACAATCCTACTCAGGTCATTTTACACATCATTTTAGTTCTATTCGTAAGTTTGGTTCCAATGTAAGGTTGCTCAACTTTAGTCCTCGAAAGCTCTTGCCCCTTCTAAAATATTTTGATTATTAGTACAAATGTGATTTTGACGAGCCGATCTTTTTCATACCTGATCATTTCTACAAACATGGAGCATATTTACGGATGTGTGTGCAATGATTTGCTACTAGAGTGTTACAGAAGTGATCATTTGATCACCTCCATGAGGGTGAATCTACTTCTTACCACATGGTCATCCATGGACTCTTGCTTTGTTCTTTGTTTACCTTTAAGGGCCCTTCCCCCACATGGTGGGGGTGGTGGGTGCTCTTCCTCTTACACTTGGAATTTTCCACCGCATCTCTGCAACGAAGCAAATCTTTAGACCATTTCTAGAAGTTTCCAGAGAATTCAACCCCACGTGCACAACCATATTCTGCAAGCTGACCCTCAATATTACAGACAACTTCTGGAAGGTTCCACAAACTTCCAACAACATACCCAACACTATTTCAGATGCTTTTTTTCAGTGCAGTGAGGATTTATATGTCAAAGATCAGGAAAAAAAGTTTAATCTGACATAATGTTTGTGTCTGGGTCATGCACGGCACCAAAATGAGAAAACTATTCCAAGTCACATTTCCTGGGTTTGCTGTAGTCATGTTTTGTGGAAATATTCATGTATATTGTTGTTTTTTAACCAGTTTATCAGATCCTGATAGATACTTTACAGTATGTCAAAAGCCATCAAGATTCAATCTGATGGGTTTTCTGCCCATTCTTCCTCACTTGCACAAGTTGAGCCAGCAAGTCCACCTCTGAATGGCTTAAGAAAAACAAAATGAAGACTTTGGAGTGGCCTAGTCAAAGTCCTGACCTGAATCCAATTGAGATGCTGTAACATGACCTTAAAAAGGTGGTTCATGCTGGAAAACCCTCCAATGTGGCTAAATTACAAATATTCTGCAAAGATGAGTGGAACAAAATTCCTCCACAGCGCTGTAGAAGACTCATTACCAGTTATCGTAAACGCTTGATTGCAGTTGTTGCTGCTAAGGGTGGCCCAACCAGTTATTAGGTTTAGGGGGCAATCACTTTTTCACGCAGGGCCATTTAAGTTTGGATATTTTTCCCCCCTCTAAAAATAAAAATCTTCTTTTAGAAATTGGATTTCCTGTTTACTTGTGTTATCTTTATCGCACATTTAAATTTGTTTGATTATCTGAGACATTTAAGTGTGACTACCATGCAAAAAAATAAGAAATTAGGAAGGGGGGGGGGCAAAAACTTTTACACAACTGTGTGTGTGTGTGTATATATATATATATATATATATATATATATATATATGTATATCATTATACGCCCCCTGCAAACACCAATCAAGTACCAAATAAAATCTCATATTTATTTTATGTGTGGCCTGGTACGCAACTGAGGGCCCGGGCAGGATTTGATCCCCAAACTCCAGGGTGAAAGTCATGCACACTGATCATTCAGCTAAAGGCACATCTCTCTGGCCAAGTAGCCAGGGCACATCATCAACCATCAGCATCACAGTGACAGGACCCCACACTGTCACATAAGCAGCTGAACCCAGTATGGTGCTTAGGTTGTACAACTCATGCAAAATGGCAAAAAACTGTTTTTTTCTTTGGTCTTGGTCTCAAGCTGAACTAGTCTAGGTCTTGACACTCTCTGGTCTTGGTAGTGTCTTGGTCTTAGTTTAGGCAGTCTTAACTAAGTTTAGTCAGCAGCGTGACCCAGGAGTTTTCTCTGCTCTGCGTTCACTGCAAAAACTGTATACTGGACGAACCTTCTGCTCACATCATCCATTGGTTTCTGATGAGCTAAAAGTGAAGCCACTTGTGCGTTCCCACTGTCACCATCCTAGCTGTGTTGCATGTGTCATCACTCCCAGATAATGAGCAAAGAGAGACCTCAGGACAACAACTGACAGCCGACGTACTCTGAGCTAAGTGGCATGTCCCACCATCGCAATCTTGCTGTGTCACGTGTGTCGTCACTCCCGGAAAATATTAAACTTGGCACAGCGCGGCCGCGGGGAAAATGATTTGACAGCCAACGTAGGTTACTCTGGACTAAATGCAAACTGAGCTAACTGTGGTTGGCCTTTCTAACATGGGAGTCTATGGGGATTTGCTCTGCCAGCCCCTAGCGGATCAAGAACGAATTACAATTTCTGTGCAACGCGAAAGTGGGCTCACTGTTCTCCAGCAGAGTTTGCCCCTTGGCAAAAACCACCGCTGTGCGACTCTGATAGAGGCTGAGGCCTTCCTGGAAGCATGCGGGGAGCTAGACGCTAGCCACCAGCGCTAACACTGGCAGCTTGTTTGCTGTCTATCAATCAAAAGACACACCCCTAATTATCTGTAATTTCAAGATTTTAAAAAAAATTACCTCCTCATAGTTGATATGAGGGTAAACTTGACCTATTAAGGCCCAATCCCAATTCTCTTTTTTACCCCTACCCCTTACCCCTTCCCCTTGGCCCTTGCACTTAAAACGAAGCTACAAGGGGTAGGGGTGAAAGTCAACCCCTTCAAATTGGGACACCCCTTCAAGAATCACATACGTCATCAGTGATTCCGCCGACTTGTGTGTAAGCAGATGTGCGCTGAGCTGTTGGCGCAAATCTGGAGAAATCAAGCCGTCTACAGCTGTGGATTAACGTTAACAAGCAAATTGGATTTTTGCATGACATCCCTGCCTGTGTTTTATCCCATGAAGACCAGCAGCGATGCTGCCGAATTTCTTATTGATCATCTAGATTATCAGGGCTGCAGAACACCGCTGGTTTTCAGCCTGGTAGCGTTTATATAACTGAAGCGTCAATGTAGTACTCGCGATTTTTTTTCATGTGCATTTTGCAAAAAAAAAAAGACCGTTAAACATTTAAACAGCATTAAACTAGACTATATAATGGTTTTCACACTTTTTAAACTTTATTTATGGAGAAATATTTACATTTGTGAATGTTTTTGGACTCAGTAGCAGCCATCGTCCCAGTGATTTTCTTACCCCTTCGTTTGAAGTGTGCTCTCGAAAAATCTTCGTTTGAAGGGGTATATAGCCTTACCCCCTTAGCCCTTCCCCTCCATCCTACAGGTATTGGGACACCCCTACCCCTACACATGAACGTGCAAAACGGAGGGGAAGGGCTAAGGGGTGAAATGGGATTCACCCTAAACCTAAAATGATTTTTTTTTTTAAATCAAGCTGTAAACACGTTTGTTTCTCCTGTGAAGTTAGCCTTTTTAACATAGGTTTCTATGGAGATTGTTTTGTAGCCAGCCCCTAGTGGATGAGGGGTGAACTGCAATGTTGCAGACATCCGGGTTGGCTTCACTTTTCTCGCTGGAGATTGCCAAGCAAAGCCAAACAAAGCCGAGCCAAGCCAACTTTATTTCTATAGCACTTTACAACAGCCTTCACTGAACAAAGTGCTGAACAACAAAGAAACCAAAACATTGAGAATATAATAGACATAAAATCAGGTCAAAAATAAGACAAAAGATAAAAGAGTAACATTAAAAAACAATAAAACAAAACAATTTAGCAATTAATACAATTTATAAGTAACACATAAATTGTTACATAAATTGCCGCTTGGTTCACTGTTGACAACACGTTCAAAACTGTTTTAATTCATGGAGATAGCAGCATAGCAGCCTTTGCAAAAGTTTATTTATTTATTTTTACCAGTGTTTGATAGGCTATACATAAATTTCCATTTTATATTCCAGTTTATTAAAATCAGTTTCTGTGACTGACATGACGAAATAACTGAGATCTGAAGTGAACTAAATGTCTGCGATCTTTCCACTTTTTAAAAAAAACTCAATTTAGGTGTTCCACCACTGTTCAGGCAGCTGACAAATGCACAAGTCGGGTGACATCAGGTAAATTGGGCCATCAGATAAAATGAGTCACTTAAGGTTTCAGCCTCCTAGCCTTTTAAAATTTTACTGCATGTGGCTGCAAATTACTTAATGTTGTTGTGACTTGTTATGGTCGGCCTGCAGACCACAACAAAGAGAAGGAGACGTCACGTGGGAACTTATGTTAGAAAAAAACATTATTAATTTTATTAACCAAAGAAACCAACGTAACCTAAACCAAACTAAACCAACTCAAACAAACGCCAAGACTCAGGGTGAGCAAGAGTAAAGACTGGGTCGTTCCCTGGTAAGGGCGGTCTTTTATGCATGTTGGAGAAAGTGGCCAGCTGCCTCCAATTAGTCATTATCACCTTGCCTGAAAGAAACAAAAGAAGTTAAAAAAAAAAAAAAACAGCATAGACCTTCGTACTTTTTTATATGTATAGATATATCTATACATATAAAAAATTAAATTTGATTGGTCTCTGGTTGCTGATGTAGGTGAGAACATGTTTTACATCCAACCAGCAGAGGAAAACTGTGAGTTGAGGGGTCTGGCAGACAAATTCTTCCTGAAAATGATGTACATCTAAACTAGCCTATTTATTTCACATGTTGTGATTCACTCCACCAAATGGAATCATGTGAAATTTTACTCTGTTAGCTGTGTTTTCTATGTGAAAGCATTATTTGTGAGTGACTCAATTTACAGAAATACATAAAAATCAATTTCAGCTGAAATGAAACAACCTCAGAGTTCAGTTTTGATTATTCCTTTGATTAAAGTCATTCATATTTGAAAAGGTAAATATGTCAACACTTAATATTACAAATCTTAGTTTTTAGCTTCTCTGTAATTATGCACACCCAAGGCTTGTATGTGTTGGCTTTGGTCCAGGTTACATTGTGACATGCACATTCAGATGCATGGGCACATGCATGTGCAAACACTAACACTGGAGCTCTAAAATTGTCATGTTGGTGTTGTTCTTGCATTATTTATATAACATGTAATTAACTAATATTTTGTTCCAATAACTTTTCCAGCTTTTCCAACTTTTTACAGACATGTTGCTGCAATCACTTCATACTTTCCATAAAATGGTAAAATGCCTCAGATTCAACATCTGATATGTCATTTATGTTCTATAAGGGATAAGATATGGGATATGTGATAAAATATATTAAATTCGATTTCTGTTTACATTTTACGCAGTGTCCTGACTGTGGGATTTGCGACAATATTATATATTCATCGATTACTTTATAATTTTTCAAATACAATATTATATTATGTTATCGCTAAGGTAGAATTGTACATGAGTGTTGCCTACATTAAAATTAAAGTTAATTGTATTTTTATTAAGCAAAAATTACTCTGTTTTGCTTTGAAATTTGAATGGCTCGTTTTAACTGAAACCTGCTCATCCCAAAAATGTGGCAGGCCTACAGCTGATGTTTCAAAAGCTATAGGACCTGAAAAATTAAATTTTATAGCATTAATTCAACACAAAAATACCAGAAACAGTCCATATAAACTACAAAACAGAATTCACTGTCAAACCTTTTTTTTTTCTTAGTTTCCCAAGTAATTTAGCTACCAAAAAGTGGCCCAAGTTACCTGATGTCACCCTCTTTCTAGATTTCCTTGACAAAGAAAACAGTCGGATTTTACACAGAGATCATTTGGCACTCATGCAGGCCACACAAAGATCATCAGGCTGCTCTTTTGTCCCACTTTTCCTCCTTCCCGACCAAGGACAGCAAACGCCTGATGATAAATCTTATTAGATAAATCTTATCATGTGGTCTGAGGTGTGTTAAAGCAAAGGGGAATAACTCCGAGGTCAGAGCGACCTCAGAGCTAAATATTAAAAGTGTTAAACTTGCTCAATATATACGACAAAAAATCTTCAGTGTGTGGGGAAAGCCGACGACTCCCGAGTGTGACTGGATTGTGACGTAGAACGGAAAGTAGTCAAAGAAGAGAGCGAGCTGACTGGAGAACGCAAATGGGTCCGCTCCTTTATTGTCAACCGGACAATAACCCTGGAGCCGTGATGACGAGCGAGGGAGGAGTTTACCGCTTGAATGGAGGGGAAAGTGTTTGCCGGAGGGAAAGAGACTTCAGTAAAACATAAACTGAATTAAAATAAAACAAATAAAACTATAGATAAATCAAAACAGATGAAGCTTGGATCTTTCGGAACGAAGTTGATATGATGAATAAAATTAATAACAAGTGAACCCATTTGTCTCAGGCTACATCTGCTAATTGAAACAGAAGGTAGTTGGACTGGGGCATAATTTTGCTGCTTGAGATAATGCTGCGTTCCATTAAGCTCAGAACTGGGAAGTGGGAGCTGGGGGGGTGACGTCACACCCGACCAACTTGCGTTCCAGTTCACTGGCCGGAAAACCAGTTAGCAGCCTAGCAAAACAATGTGTTTGCTATGGTTATTAGCAATTGTTAGCGCAGCTGGTGTTGTAGTTCACATATGAAAAATGTTTATTACACCACAACAGCTTCCCCCTACATCTGTTTAAACCAATATTATGTGTATGACTGATTTAATGCAACAAAATAGTAAGAAGTGTAAATTAATGCAACATTACAGCTTCTAAAACTGCTAACACTGGGTGCAGCCATCTTTAAATCTGAAATCGGAGCTGCGAGGATTGTCCGACTTTCCAAGTGGAAAATCCGACTTCGGGGGGCTGTTCCAGTTGAAATTACTGGGAACTGGGAATTTCCAACTTCCTAGTTAAAATGGAACGCTGCAATAGATAGATTATGCTGCATTCCATTTTAATTCGGAAGTCGGAAATTAGTCAGATTTAAAGATGGCCGTGCCCAAATCAGCAGTTTTAGAAGCTCCTCTTACATTTATGTACACTTCTTAGCTACTAATATTTTGTTGCATTAAATCAGTCATACACGTAGTATTGGTTTATGTAGAGGGAAGCTGCTGTAGTGTAATTCACATTTTTCATGTGGTATATGTGAATTTCAACAGCAGCTGTGCTAACAACGGCTAATAACAATAGCCTTAGTTAACACGTTGTTTTGCCAGGCTGCTAACTGGTTTTCCGACCGCAGCATTTGATAGATAGATAGATAGATAGATAGATAGATAGATAGATAGATAGATAGATAGATAGATAGATAGATAGATAGATAGATAGATAGATAGATAGATAGATAGATAGATAGATACTTTATTCAGCTGAACAGAATCATTTTGAGAAATCACGTTAGAGCGTGGTTATCTAGGCTACTCGTCTCAAATGAAGGCCACATAAACATTATTTATCTGGACTATTTTCTAAGTTTATCTGCAAACCCTCTCTGATTGATTATCTGCCCTGTGGGTAAAGGGTGCGTTTTAACCGAAAAAGGCCCGTCAGATCCGAGTGGGTCATCCAGATGATCACCCGTATTAAATGCAGTGGGAAAAACTCCGCCCGCCCGGCTCACCGCTCGGTCGCCCCTGCAGTAAATGATGCGGACCCACTGATCCATTCAGATTCTTAGTGGAAGCAGGCGACAACAAGATCGAGCATGGCCGACGTAAAACCTAAAGTCCGATGGACTTCAGAAATGGAGGAACTACTCGTGGAGCTGTGGGAAGAGAGAGAATGTTTATTCAATGTCTCCGCCAAGTCGTATCATAACAGAGGCGAGAAGGACAAGAGTTGGCAAGAAATCGCCAGGGCCATGGAGTTATCGGGTAGGTATCTCGCGGCTCGTCTTGATTAAGCTGGTATTGTATGTTAATCACGGTGACTGCATTGCATTTTGGGGGTGGTCTTTTAGGTCATATAAGTGGGGTTCAGGAGTTTATATTTGTGTCAGAGACACAGTATTACAACTTAATAATTGCTATAGTGCTTAACTACTTACTGCTGCTTATAATTGCAGTGGAAGAAGTACGTATAAGAGCCACAACATTAAGGACTCAGTATACAAAACTGCTGAAAATTAAACCAAGTGAGAGTGGAGGGAAGGCCCTGACGTCAAAGCAGAACTGGTTGCTCAAGTCCATGTCCTTCCTCAAAAACCATGTTGTCCGACGTCCCACTTCCCACGTTAACGTAAGTGTTTGAGGCTTTTTGTATTTTATTTAATTTATTCTTTTGGCAGGGGGGGTTTTCTAAAGTTTTTGCCTTTATGGTTTAATAGTTTTTATTTTCTCGTGTTATACAAAGACAGATACACCATTTCATCCTTTAATTACAGCTTCCCACATCCACGAAAAATACCCTGGCTACAGAGGAGGATTCCTGTAGTGATAAAGATGACGTGCCCAAGTGGTCAGAGGATTTAGAGCAGTTAACCAAGACCTCATCTGGAGGATCAGCGACTCCACTGGCCCCCCGTACTCGCAAAGCACACAGCACAATCCAAAAAAATAAAATTCAATCCACCGATGCTATTGAATTGGAGAAAGTGAAAATTTTACAGCAGATGACGAGTACTTTACAGAACAGAAGTAGGTCGGCGGAGGATGCTGACACCACATTTGGAGTTCAGGTAACCTCCGAGCTGAAGCTCATTACAGATCCAGTGGTCAAGACTAGAGTCAAGCGGCGGATCATGAATGCTTTATATGAGGTCCAGGAGCTTCATCTCCGTCAGAAGACACTTCCCGAGGATGCATGTTAAGTGCCACATTGTTTACACGATATATTTTTGCTATAATTTGTATTTGACAATAGTTTTTTTTTAGCTTTTTATGAGAAAATGTTTACATATTATTTGATGACCAGACAAATGTGTGTTTCATGCTTTTCTTTATTCACAAATAAGGTAAAGTCATCAAGTGATCAGACTGTTGCTCCATTCACTGATATCTGAAAAAAAGAAAAAAAAAAACCCACCAGAAAATGCTGTTTTTGGTGCCCAAACGTTTCATAAGAATGCGTTGTAAATGTTTTATTAAACAAGAATAAAACACTTCATTTTTCGTTGTTCTTCCAAAAAGTCTATACGTGGTTATCCTGCCAGGGAACCTGGCCTGCTGGTGAAACTAAGTAGTTCTTCAGGTTGTCTCTCAGCGCTTCAGCAGCCGTGGAGCTGCTGCTGCGTCTTCCTGGTTGAAGAGGGAACATGGCTCCCAGGCCATCAACCCTCCAGGTACCCTCCACAAGCCTGTGGTTTTCATCCTCTGTGTCAGCCAGCCCTGGAGGTGTGTATGTGTCAGACCTCACCTCACACAAATAGTTGTGGAGACACACTGAAGCGTATGCAATCTTCTGCACCTTGTCGGAGTTCAGCAGTACAGTAGTGAGGAAAACTCTCCACCTATTTGCCCATATTCCAAAACCATTTTCCACCACTCTGCGCGCACGCAAGAGTCTGTAATTGAAGATTTTCTGTTGATGGTCAGTCTGGGGGTGCGGGTATGGTTTCATTAGGTCAGGGCGCAAAGGGAAGGCATCATCTCCAAGGAACATGTAAGGGGCTTGGACGTTAGAGCCTGGAAGCAAATCCACTGCAGGGAGGTTCAGGAGACCGCTGTCTAGAGCTTGCTTGAACTCTGACTCTGCAAACACTTCTGCATCAGATGATGTCACTTGTGCGCCCACACTGATGTACCTGCCAAGCCAAGTCACTTTTATTAAAAAAAAAAAAAGCTTATGAACAACAGCTGATTCAAATAAAAACCAGCAGAGAACTATACATATACAGTAGGGATGCACAATATTGGAATTTTGGCAGATATCTGATATGCCGATATTTTAAAACTCATGTGGTCGATAACCGATGTTGATATTAAAGCTGAAAAAAATAAGCAATCATTGCAAAAAGCAACTCTGCTACCAGTTTCCGACACTTTAAAAAATAGGGGTGGGAAAAAAAATCGATACAATGAAATATCACGATATTTTCATGTGCCGACATCAAATCTATGTTTAAAAACGCAGCATTGATCTATTTTACTTACAAAATTTCGTGAGATTTCATCATTCTGTTACAAAATCTCAAGACATCAAGGGAATTCCCACGAGATTTCGTAACAGAATGATGAAATATTGCAAGATTTTGTAAGTAAAATTGATGGATACTGCGTTTTTAAATGTCAATATGATATCAGTGTACCAAAATGTCGGGAAATTTTTGTGAATTCTTAGATTTTGTAACATAACAATGAACTATCGCAAGATTTTGTTAGTAAAATACAAATGCAGCATTGATCTATTTTACTTACAAAATTTCGTGAGATTTCATCATTCTGTTACAAAATCTCAAGACATCAAGTGAATTCCCCCGAGATTTCGTAACACAACGATGAAATATTGCAAGATTTTGTAAGTAAAATTGATGGATACTGCGTTTTTAAATGTCATGATATCAGTGCATCAAAATGTTGGAAAATTTTTGTGAATTCTCCTTAGATTTCATAACATAACAATGAACTATCGCAAGATTTTGTTAGTAAAATACATTGATACTGCATTTTTAAATGCCAATATAATATCAGCATATAAAAATATGGCAATATTTCAGTTTATCAATATTTTTTCCCACCCCTAGTCTTTAGAAGTTTCAAAGTATGTAAAAAAAAAGGAGTTTTTGAAGAAGAGGTAGTTGGTTTTTTTTTAGACTTTAGAAACAGTGGCCTGATTGGTTATATATTGGTGGCCGATCTCCGATGGGGGCCGATTATATCGTGCATCCCTAGTATACAGAACAGAAAACCTGCTTACCTGAACTTGTACCTCGCATCAACAACAGCCATCATCAACACAGAGAATCGTCCTTTATAATTTCTTAAGGTGATCCGACTGTTTGCTGGTGGTAGTATATTTAAATGTTTTCCATCGATAGCTCCTAGGCAGTGGGTAAATTGCCACTTGTGATGGAAGTCTTTGGCAATGTCCAACCATTCCTCTACTGTAGAGGGTGTCTGAAACAAAAAAAGTTACTAACATGAATCTTCTAAACTGCTGCAGCTTCAACAGTTACCTAGGTAGTGGTAGTGGTGGTACGTATTTATTAGATTTTACTGCATTTTAAATAAATGTATGTTTATACAGAGGCAATTAAAAAAATGTGTGCAACTGATTCAGCAGAAAGCTAAATTCCATCCATAGCTCTAAAAACTAGTGGTGGGTGGATCGATCCACACATCAATAGCATCAATTGAGACTTGAAAAACTATCAGAATCTATGCTGGATGATCTGGAGGCTGAATGAGGAAAGTGGGTATGTGTTTTTTGGTGGATTTAGGCCACCTCACCACTTAAACAAGGTGCATACATGCCCTAAATCAGCTTCTCTCGCTCAGATAATACCAAACTTGTTATGGAGCAAAAACAACTGTGTTATTTGTTAACGCATTAATTTAAAAGATTAACCTCTTTGCACTAACACTTTACTTTTAACAGCCCTTTTAAAAAGTATTGGCATCCACAATACTAGTCTTTTTTTACTTGGTATCGTCCTGATACCAAATCTTGCAGTACTGTAGGCTACACTTGTACTAAAGACCTATAACATTACACACATATACAGAAGTGTTATTAAATTATCAGAATGCATGTGGTAAAGTGCAGTGCTGACACTGATACAGCAATTCTAATGCAAAGACATCATATTTCTTCAATTTTTCACGTAGATGACGACAGATTAAAAAACAAACAAACATACCTTTAGATATTCTTCTCGAAGTGTCTGGTAAAGGGCTTGACACGTTTCTACCACAATCAAGGATATTGTAGATTCACCAACCCTGAATTGGAGACTCAGGGATGAAAACGATTCTCTCTGAGAGAGAGAGAGAGAGAGAGAGAGAGAGAGAGAGAGAGAGAGAGAGAGAGAGCGAATGAATGAATGAATAAATGAATGAATGAATGAATGAATGAGCAGCACCGACTGTGTTGAACTACGAACCTGTAGCCAAGTAGCGCAGGGTTAAAGCCAGTCTCTCCTTGGCAGTGATGGATAATCTCAGTTTTGTGTTGCTTTTTGTTATCAGCGGGGCGACTTTATTGAGAATGTAATCAAACTCTTCTGCGTTCATCCTCAGCAGCCCCTGGAAACCCGCTCTGTCGGTTAACTGCCAACATAAAACAACTTCACAGCTCCAACACGCTTGAGCGCGCACATCTGTCTTCATGGTTGCCACATTTGATGTTAGGCTAATGGAAACAGCCAACTTGAGAATAACTCACCTCGAGTTCGCTCAATAAACTGTCAAGTCTGTGTTCATGCCGTCTCCGGGCTTTTATCCAGGCTCTTTTCCTTTTTTTAGGTCGAGATTTTTTCTGTCAGTAACAGTCCCAAGACCACCATCAATCCGTCATCTTGTATGTCCTCTTCCATGCTGCGTGTTGTCTGGTTGAATGTTTCTACATCGTTTTTATTTTGTTTTGTCAAACGCGTGATCTCGTTTGATCACGCGATATTTGTGTGAGGACGTTATCGAACGGTGTCGGCTACGAATATGATCGGCAAGGGAAAGATGTTTGTGTTGTGAGATTAACGGAGCACACTTTCAAGTTAAAAACTTTAAAACTTTTCAAACTTTTTAATACCCTTTTTTTAAAAAAATAATCAGTGTGGATTGAGTAATAACACGTCACTAATAATGGTTAGCAGAAAGCTGTTACTTTAGTCACGAGTCGGTTTTTTTTTTCAAAATAGACAGACACCATAAAGATGTGCACATATGTTCGTACAACCTTTATTTTATATGTAATATTTATTATAATTTCAGAATACAATAAGTGTTTATATATAAATTTGTTCATTTCATTTCATTGAGACACTACAGGCAAATAGGGGGAAAAAATTTAGTTAACAGGTATCACTGTTAATCACTTTTTGTATTGCAAGTTTTCTGAAATTTTATGTTTAAATATGTAGATGAGGTGTTATATAGCCAAAAATGCGCTAATTTGCAAACATTTCTAGGGGAAAAAAAATAAATCTAAAAACAGGATTAAACAGTTCAGAGTTCCTTTTGAATTTTTTTTCTCATATTAAAGCCAAAAGTTTTTACAGAGGGGATTTTCGATATCAAGTATCATTTCACAATTTAGAATATACTGTGTCAACAACCAGAAAAAACAAATTTTTTTGGCATGTTTTTGGGATGAATCGTTCTATAAGTCAGGCTGTGAATGAGATATAAAAAAATCCTTCTGTAAAAACTTTAAGAATACAGTCAGGAGCAAAACTTGAAAGTTTGGTTTCAGTAAGTGCTCCTGAAGTGGAGATTTTTACCCGGAGTCAGAGAAAAAAAAATCATTTTGAAAAAACGGCAACTTTAGCTGCATTTTGATGGGATTTGGGTGCATCAGACAAAGTATTATGAAATAAACCCCTAAAATGTTTATTTTGGACGTTTTTTTACACTAGTCTGAAAGAAAACATGTTGAAGGAGGGGAAAAAATGAAAATCTCAAAATTGACCAGAGGATGAAAAACAGGTTTGGTTTTTAGCCTGTAGTGTTTCCCCTTAACCCATTAAGGTCATTTTTTAAATGTCAACTACAATTATACACAAACTGATTAGTGAATGAATGAATATTCTAATAAATAAATACATAACTGATTTAAAATAACAGCTTTAATAGAGTAAAAGATCAACACAACAACGTAACTATTTTCCCCATTTGTTTATTTTCGGGTATAATAACTTGTACAATACAAAGAATCATTTGAACAAAAGGGGCAATGCTATACTTGGAATAAATAAAGAAGATTACAGAGTATCATAGTCGGTTAAGTCTGGTTACACTAGGAATGCAACACTGTGATTGGAAAGAGACTGGACAAATGGAAAGGAAGACTTGGGGTGATCCCTGATTGCATCGCCAGTATGTTTGCTGTCCTACTGAAGCTGCAGACAGAACCTGCTGCTGTCTTAGCTGTGCAATCACACATATTCCCTTGAAGCTGGTAACCAGGGGACCTCGAACAAAAATATGGGGTGGACCATTATACAAGGGATAAAAGTATGCGGTGGATGGAAACATACAGCAGAGCAGAATATTGAACTCTTCCCCAAAAGGAGAGGCTGTAGTTCTGCTCCACGATGAGTCCATGTTCTTCGTTACAGGCAACAGGGATGTTCACTTTTGGTGTCATGATGCGTCCTAGGTGATCAGATTAAAAGACGGGTGCACGGACAATGCTCTCAGGTCTGATGATTTAGGTTGCATTCACAGCTTTCATATTTTTCTTTGAATTTGAACAGAGTCTAACCTGGGAATACATTTTGGGCCCACTTACTGACCTGATGGGACTCCATGCAGGGAGGGTCCCTCACGTTCCGGATTAAATATGTTTATATAAACTGTCAAAAAGCTGTGTCAAATCCCACACGAATAACTCACAGAAAACTTCCTGTTCTTCTCTGATGTTCATCTGATTAAAGACACTGAACAAATCAGCTGTAGGTGCAGCTCCAAACCTTCACGAGGCCTCTACATAAACAATCATGTTTTTAGCCAGCTCTGTGAATATAAAGCAGAAGCCAGCCATGCTCTTACAGTGCAGATGGCTGTTTTAGCCTGTAGACAGGACATGGAAGCTCCTACAGTCTCAAGTAAACGGTCAGTGAAATGCAAACAACACTGGATACATTTTAAAATCGCAGTAAAAAAAAATTACATGCAAACTGGAGTTGTATGAGAGACAAGTTAAATAATCTAACAGCAATTCAATTTGTGGAAACATATTAAAGAAGTGATTTTTGGGGGGTGGGGTGGGGTGGGGGGCACGACTAGAAAAGATACTGAACTGGATCATTGAGACCCATATCAATGTAAAAAGACCATTTTTGTCTGGAAAACATCGATCAGTTGATCAATCATCAGCATTTAAGGTGAAATATCAGTAGTTTTTGTTTAGATTGTTATTTGCTCACCATGTTGCAGAATGTGTTGATTAAATCCCAACAATCTCATTTTTAACATAATGTCATGTGCACATGCAGATATGATTTATTTTAGACTCCTTTACTTCTCTCTATTAACAAGTGACCCCCTCAGGATGCATGTGCACCGTAACACCAGGGCCCGGTTTTTCAAAAGTAATCCGCTTGGATTTTAGATAACAGATTGGATCAAATCCTGAAAACGGCGTTTTTCAAAAGAAAAAAATGGCTTACGGATTTGGATTAGACCAGATAATCCAATCCTGGTTTTGATCCAGATCAAACCTTGAGTTTGGGTTTTTCAGAATGTTGTTGTAGGATTGGAATCACTTTGATCCAAAAAAGATGGATTAAACTGAACCCATAAGAAGGGTGGATTCAGTTTGGATTTTAGGCCCAAAATGTAATGAAACCTTAACATATGATCAAAAAAACTTAAGTTGGATCGTGCAGTGCAGCCTACATTAAACCCTATTTATCTATAAGGTTTTATTTTCATTTGTTCAACAATCACGCTAGTGGGATAAGGTAGGCTATAGCCTGTTTAGCTTTTGAATGTAGGTCTACAGCTAAGTTTGTGTCATAAAACACTCCCCAGTCCTTTTGACTCAATTCTCCTTCTTGCTCCTTGCATAGCTATTTACACTGTTCATTTCTAATCCTATTTGCACTCTTTGCCCAACAGTGTGTCTGATTTAGGATGAGTTTCAGCAAGGAAAAAGTAAAACTTTGACATTGGTCAAAGAAATATTGTGTATAGTGTTATGTAGAGTAGGAATTTGACTTGAACTGTTATAGTGACAAGCAGATCAAGGATAAATAACGTTCAAATTAAACCTTCCATCTTAGGAAAGTAAAAAAGTACTGTGTTTCATCTTAACACTTACTCTTTTGCACATTTCAATCAGGCATCATTTTACAACAAAGCTGAATGCAGACCTCATGCATAATACTGACATCTACTGGTTGATGTGTAACACAGCAGTTGTCCTGTTGCAGATAATCTGGATTTGGTGTTCTCCCAAACTGGGTCTCCAGATCGGACTGATCCAATCCGAAATTGCTTTGAAAAACCAGCTCGAACTGAGATGGATTACGTGATCCTGGATCCCAAACGAAAGAATTAGCAAATCCATACCGATTTCATCTGGATTAAACCTTTTTTTTTTTAAAAACTGGGCTCAGATGTTAAAACACAGACTTGGCATTGATAATCCAGGATGCAGGCAAACACCAAATGTGAACAGGTCCAGTGAAGCACAACAAAGGATCGAGTATTTGCTAAAAGCTGTGGGCGAGGACTAATCAGAGCATCTCAACCACACAGATAATCTTTGAATGAAAACAAGCCCTCCTCTGGAGTTTAGTGGCAAACATGAAACTACCATTATTTGAATGCATCTGCAGTCATCCCATCTTTAAAACAGTGGAAAATTATATATAAATTAAACAATAAATAACCAAATAAATAAATAAATAAATAAGTACAGTAATTTAATAAATAGATGAGGTCAACGTGTGCATGGAGACTGTTTGCAGTTTTCTTGTAGAGTACAAAACAGTAGAAGGGGTGTGCACACACTTACACAGGGTTAACAGAACGTGATCATTCAGAGTGAGGGAAGAGGGTAAAAAGTACATAATGCATACAGATACACCCCCTCATTCCCTGACCCCGCCACATTCACACCTCTGTGCACTGTAAAGGAAAGACAGGGACACAGATGCCTGCGGGCATCCTTGTTTCTATTCATTCAATCAGTGAGTCCTCCCTCGATGCATCATGCTAAACAAACCTCCTCAGGCTAAATGAAATATACAGTGCATAGTTTACAAGCCAGAACTGAAGTGATTTTGCGTCTATACAGACAAATCTATACAGTAAAGTATAACCATAAAAAAGTTCCTTTTTTGTTCGTTCATTTTTCCTTTGTTCTCACTTTGCTTGATCTCCGTGCTTCGATGAAAAGGATGTCCGGGAGTATGAGCACATGATGACGGGATGACAAAAAAAAAAACCCAACAAAAACCAAAAATCAGTCTGATTCTCTGAAATGTACATTAAGCTGTTTTCCTTTGATGCGTCTCCTCTTTTAAGATATATAAATTTATATGTATTTATATATAGTATGTAGTTGTTAACAAAATCCTTTTTGGTTGCCGTGTGGAAGATGAGGAAAAGTGCTAACAGAGCGGAATTTGTTCTTTGGGTTCAGCCAATTAATTTCTGACGTGTGGAAACCCATTTCTTTGAATACCTTGTCTATGTGAAGACATGATCGGTGACAACCAATTTCAAAGTGATGTGCTATATCAAAATACATTTCTCTTTGTTCCGGGCTCTGTGCTAGAGACGTGAAGACCGAGCTGCAGCCGGGAGCTTTAACAGCGCTTCCCATGTGTTTGATTTTGCTTTCCTCCCTCCTCTGCTGTCCCTTGCAGTCAGAAGCCCGGGCTGTCGTAGCTGCTGCGACTGTAGTAAGTGTGGTGGCTTCGGGAGCGACTCCTGCTGCGGCTCCAGCTCCGGCTCTGGCTGCGGCTCCGGCTCCAGCTCCGGCTCTGGCTCCGGCTTCTGCTGTGGCTGCGGCTCGGGCTTCTGCTGCGGCTGCTGTAACTGCTGTAGCTGCGACTGCGGCTGCGGCTGGAGTGCGACGGGCTGCTGTCGTAGCTGGACGAGGAAGGGCTGGGGCGGTAGTACGGGATCGGCCGCTTCCGAGCGCTGGGGACGGCAGGGAGGAGCAGGGTGAGATGATTACAGAAACATAGAAACATGGATTTAATCATGATGCTTTAAGATAGGATGTTTGGTAGTTTTATGATCAATACAGAATCTGAAAGAGAATTAGCTATGCGGGTTATAAAAGCTGTTCAATCACTCCGACACACATGGGAGAAAAAAGCTTGGTGTTAGTTGAAGCTGAAGCTTAGACAGCCTTGTTAATAGCCGTTGTGGATGTGTTCCTTGTGATGTAATTAGCTGTTAGCTCCCAAAACAACCTCTTCTTCTCAGTGGAGGCCAGCACCCAGAAAATCAACAGCCAACAGTGCAGGACAGATAAACGCCATCAAGGTATCTCTGCTGCTAAAAGGTGTGTGTCACACCTCCTTATCCCATAAACATTACATTATTCCACCTTAGCTTTTGTCTACACCTGCTGTGGAAATCCACAGTTTATATAAGAAGGGGTTATCGATTAAAGTAAACCTTGATAGCGTTTTAATTCCTGCACCCTGGTGTTACATTAGTTCGAACCGCAGTGAGGAGTAGATTTAGACTTGGTGTGAGTTTCAGAGACGAGATTAAGGTTCAGGGAAAGGACAGACAGAAAAAAACCCCAAAACAATAGGAGGCTAAGTTTACTCAGAGGAGCTCTGATGGTTTCCCGTTCAGCTCTGCTTCAGGAGTCAGACTAGCAGAGTCCTGCTGCACGGCAACTGTTACCAGGGTAACTAGCCCACAGCAGTTGAGTTCAGCAGCATCCCTTTGTCTTGGAGAGAGGACCTTTAGGACTGGAGTAAAAGACGACAAAATACACACATTTCACTAACAGAGGTGATGGAGAAACACTTTTTCAAAGATGAGGGTCTCTTCTTCTCTCTGTTGGAAAAGCTGATTCACTTCAATATGAGGTGACAACATGTTTCTATGGAAGAAGATGAAATAAGACATATTCAAACATAGGAAGTAAAACAAAATGAGGAGGAAATAAGATTACGAGGGCTGTCAGCATTAATCACGATTAATGCAGAATCCATACTGCGATTAATTTCTTTAAATTGCATTTCAAATTTAAGCCGTTTTGTCACTTTGACTAACCTGTAGTCAGCTCCTTTGGCCATATTGTGAAGCGGTAAAAAGTGAATGATGAAATGTTTTAGACTGTTCTGTTTGTCATGAGTGAGACAGAAATTTCCTACCAGTGATACATTTCACTTGATTGCTGTTATTTCCAGCTAGAAATTTTATGATTGTTTTTCCAATGGTGCTATTGTTTATTTCAAAGTAGCTTAAGTCAGTGGCCTGATATATTTAATCTCTCAAAGTCAGCATCGTTTTACTTTATTCTTTCTAATATTTGGAAATTTGCCCTAAAGATTACATAATATATTTAAAGCAATCCCTTGATTCAAGTTTATTGAAATAATACTTCACTGATGAAGAGTAAATCAACACCGAGTTAAAACAGGATTAATCAATTAATAACACCCTTCCTTATTTAATCTCTGTATTAATTCTACATCTTCCTCTTCTTTGCATGATATTGTAGCTTTTCTTCCCCCCATCCTCTACAGCTACTTCAAATTTAAATAGAGCAAATTAACCTGATAATATAAGTGTGCAAAAAATGAAGTGCACACACAATTTAGAGCAATACTACTGATCTTTAGCAAATTTTTGCACTTTGGTGCCCCCCAAAGGCTAATTCAGCATTGAAGCTCTCTCCAGTCAGTGAAAGTCAGTCTGATGTTGACACTGGTCTTATCTCTTGCTCTGTCACTTTCTCTCTTTTGTCCACTTTCTCCAGTCATGTCTTCTTGGGATTCTTTGGCGAATGAGCCACGCTGCACGTTCAAAATGGCCACTGTGTTGATATCCAGTTGCTACAGTGTGACATGTGCTGTAAAGCAAAAGGCAGCTGTCAAGTGATGCCCCAGGTTGTTAAGAAATGTGGTTTCTCAGCCTCAGGATGCTGGAGGGCAACAACGGCTCCAGGAATGTGCATAATGAATGACAGTGTGACATTAATACGAGTCAGAAGCACAGAGTTTTAAGGTGGGAAAGTCATGTAGAGTGCCTCTGAATTCAGGAAAATCCAATCACCAGCTTGCAGAAACTGAATATTTCACACCTGCATGTCTTATCAGTTAAATTTGATGTTTAGCTTCCCATAATGACTAGCAAGGCTTGGTGACATGCTGATTGCTGTAGTCAAAGTTCCCCTACACTGACAAGATGCTGCGTTTTTGAGCTAAAAGGACAGTAAGGAAAGCTGGATTGATTAGGTTAAGTGACTTAATCAGTTTTTAAAGGAAAATCACCATGAATTTCCATATTTTTCATGGATATATTATATTATGACCAAAAAGGTACAGTGTTAACAGCTTCAACATTACTCCCTAAAAACAATAAATCAACCATAAAAGTGTTCCTGACTACAGCTTCAGCATTCGGGGCAGGAAGCTTCCGGAAAAATCAGTCTGCTTGTAAACACACAGATTGTCTTGTCTAGAGGTGGTTGACTGCCTGGACTATCCCGACTGTTTGTGCTTAATATACTGTGCACAAGACATGTGCATATCCTCCAAAGTTATGAATGAAAAGTAATTAATGATAAGACAACGACAGTGCAGACAATATGGAACGGCATCATAATCAAAAACAACAATCTGGTAACGACATCACAAATACCGGCGGTGCTGCTCCTTAGAGCATCTCAAAATAAAACGCCGTCACTGCCTGACATGTAAAAGCTGGAGATAAAACCCTCCTTGAGACGGACACGTGATGATCTGACATGGCGCTGAGTTCATGGTGTTACCTGGTGATCCGTCGAGCCTCCATGAAGCTGGGTGAATCTCTTCTCCTCTTTCGGATGGGTGAGTAGCTGCGTGAGCGGCGGCGAGCCCGGCTGTCGGTGTCAGAGCGGTTAGCGCTGTCCTTCTCTCTGTGTGATGAACACACCCCTGTCATGATCACGACAACACGCCTGAGAGGAAAAACAAATCTGAGATGTCTCACCTGGAGTTGTTCTGTCTGTTGTGGGGGGACTTGACCTTGCTGGGGCCTAAATCTCTGGAGGCGGATCGTGAGGATGAGCGCCCGCTGCTCCAGGAGCTGCTGCGCTGCCGGATGTTCGCTTTGCTCCTCGACTCCTCGTTCTTCCTGGCCGACTGGTGTCCTGAAGACGCAGATGGGCTCCTATGATGTGCCTGACCTCGACTAGAGCGATGGTGACGCTTGGAGGAGTGCCCACCTTTTGTCCTGAGATTATGTAACAAACTTGATTATAATTCATTCTGTAAGGCAAAACATTTGTGATAACAGCATGGTTCTATTACATCTGCCACTTTAAAACTCCAAAGCTGCTACTGGCTGATCCCACCACGATCGGATATTCATGACCTGACCAAGAATGTGGAGAAAAACATTCAAAAAGTAAAGTACTGTGACATGTTGCAGACTTAACTAGAGAACAGCCGAAACTGTTAGCTAAAATACTTAAAATGGGACTTTAGCTTCAGCTCTGTTCAATTTTGGCCAGGCATATTTTCTAATTCTTTTTCTACTTTCTTTTTAAAAAATTGAAATACAATTGAAAATGCATTTTTTCCACATATTAATAGAGCTTGAGTTAAAAATCTTAATATCTTTGTCTACAATTTGATTCAATCATCCACTAAAATCCATTTAAATGAAAAATTGTTGCATTTTGGGACATGTCTAATTAATTAGATGTATTTTTTAGATGCATTTTTTTAACTGAGTCTGACCACTAATAACAATATAAAGTTGATTTAGTAAAATTATTAAGAGTAAAATTGATAATAAGCTAATAATTATTTGCTCTTACACCTGATGCAGAGCCACCTATAAGGATTTAAGGGCCCTTGCATCCAAAGATTAAGAAAATATGAAGACTCATAAACCAAGGCAAGTCCAGTCCTCAAGAACCGCAATCCTGCAACTTTTGGACCTTGACCACACGGAGCAGGGTATCCAATAAAACAAAGATATTTTTCTACGATTTGGCTCGTCATCCACATGTGCACACAGATTTTTGGCATTAAAAGCAATTCTTGTGAACATTTGCGTTTATGTCTGTTTATGCATCTGCATTTGGTCATTAAAAACCCAAGGTTTTAAGTTTTAAAACACCACTGCCTGTGATAAAACATGCTCTGATATTGCATGTGTGACCTGTATTTACAGTGGATCTGCACCGTTTACTGTCCAGGTCAACAGGCTGGGAACCGGGTCAGTGGAGTTTTCACTTACTTTAAAAGGGGCAATCAGCTGGAGCATCAGCCAGATGACCTGCTCAAATCCAGCGTCCTGTTCGGACAACTTTTACTATTTTTCATTAACTTTGCTCCCAAAGATCTATGCTTCATTTCTTTTGTTAAAGCCTCATTCTACCTACACACGTTTTCCCTTCCATTTAAGCAGCAAACTCCTCCTACCCACCTGGATGCACTTCTTGTTTCCCCAGTTCATTTATTTATACATATTAATATTTCACCATGCACAGTCTTACATCAAATTAATTATTACAACATGGATAAAAAGGAGCACTTCTCCCAGATCGTCGCTCGGCTGACGGTAAAGGAGCAGACCCTGAATGTGCTTAACAACACACTTCTGCAGTGATTTTTCTTCTAAAAATGAGGAGGTAGGGACTCAAATTTTTTTTTCCCAGACAGACGGAGGATATTTGTTTTTTACAAAAAAACAACTGCGCGTGTACAAGGCCTTAGATGCTTCCCTTCTCCAACACACCTGAATTACCTCATGTGCGTGTCATTCAGCTCAGCAGTGGCCTGATAACGAACTATTAATTGATTCAGGTGTGCTGGAGAAGAGATGCATGTAAATGTTGCAGCATTGTGGTTCTTGAGGACTGGACTTGGCCACCCCTGCTCTTGACTGTTTAAATGTTGTATTTTGTTTAGAAAAAATAAAGGTTTGAAAGTTTTTTAATCTTTCCAATGTGGTCCCTGAAAGACTAAGCATTGATGTTCATTGAGCACTGATTCACAAATAAACCTTTTTCTCTTTCTCCCTCTTTCTAAATTGGATTTATTTTTCTTTTCTTATTTAATTATCCTTTCCATTTTTTAAATTGTTTTTCCTTAATATATATATTTCAGTTTAATTACCTTTTCTTTCCTTATGCTAATTTGGAAGCTATTTTCTTGTTAAACCAGTGGGCTTATATTGGTGTGGGCTCGTTAGTGAGATTTAACACAGGTGTGTGAGCCAACACAAATACTCACCTTGATGAACACCTGCTTGGTTGCAACGCATGGGTTAAAATTTTGGCGATGTAGTAAATGAATTCCTCTCCTTTTGAACCAAATTTGTAGAATGCCTTTTTATCATGTTTGTAGGCAACTTGCTTTTTTACAAAAATGTTTTTTCACTTTAACCAAGAAGATCTGCATGAAGCTAAAACCAAAATGATACAGTTGTGTGAAAAAGTGCCGATTTCTTTTTTCTTTTTTTTTGCATGTTTGTCACACTTAAATGTTTCAGACCATCAAACAAATTTAAATGTGAGACAAAGATAACACAAGTAAACACAAAATGAAGTTTTTAAATGAAGATTTTTATTTTCAAGAGGGAAAAAAAATTCTAACCTCCATGGCCCTTTGTGAAAAAGTGATTGCCCCCTAAACCTAATAACTGGTTGGGCCACCCTTAGCAGCAACAACTGCAATCAAGCGTTTGTGATAACTGGCAATGAGTCTTCTACAGCGCTGTGGAGGAATTTTGTTCCACTCATCTTTGCAGAATTGTTGTAATTCAGCCACATTGGAGGGTTTTCCAGCATGAACCACCTTTTTAAGGTCATGCCACAGCATCTCAATGGGATTCAGGTGGGGACTTTGACTAGGTCACTCCAAAGTCTTCACTTTGTTTTTCTTAAGCCATTCTGAGGTGGACTTGCAGAACCCAAGTGTGCTTCAGCTTGAGGTCACGAACAGATGGCCGGACATGATCCTTCAGGATTTTTTGGTAGACAGCAGAATTCATGGTTCCATTTACCACAGCAAGTCTTCCAGGTCCCGAAGCAGCAAAACAGCCCCAGACCATCACACTACCACCACCATATTTTACTGTTGCTATGATGTTCCTTTTCTGAAATGCTGTGTTACTTTTACGCCAGATGTAATGGGACCTACACCTTCCAAAAAGTTCAACTTTTGTCTCGTCGGTCCACAGAGTATTTTCCCAAAAGTCTTGGGGATCATCAAGATGCTTTCTGGCAAAACTGAGACGAGCCTTTATGTTCTTTTTGCTCAGCAGTGGTTTTGGTCTTGGAACTCTGCCATGCAGGCCATTTTTGCCCCCCAGTCTCTTTCTGATGGTGGAGTCATGAACACTGACCTTAATTGAGGCAAGTGAGGCCTGCAGTTCTTTGGATGTTGTTCTGGGGTCTTTTGTGACCT
This sequence comes from Atherinomorus stipes, assembly GCA_023101725.1. NCBI lineage: Eukaryota > Metazoa > Chordata > Actinopteri > Atheriniformes > Atherinidae > Atherinomorus > Atherinomorus stipes. The sequence continues at coordinate 1,461,562 of JALJCO010010111.1, read as the reverse complement.
CTTGGATGAGTCATCACTGTCCTCTTGGGGTACTTTTGGTCAGCCAGCCACTCCTGGGAAGGTTCACCACTGTTCCATGTTTTCACCATTTCTGGATAATGGCTCTCACTGTGGTTTGCTGGAGTCCCAAAGCTTTAGAAATGGCTTTGTAACCTTTTCCAGACTAATAGATCTCAATTACTTTGTTTCTCATTTTATTCCTGAATTTCTTTGGATCGCAGCATAATGTCGAGCTTTTGAGGATCCTTTGGTCTACTCAACTTCGTCAGGCAGGTCCTAATTAAGTGATTTCTTGACTGAGAACAGGTGTGGCAGTAATCTGGCCTGGGTGCGGCTAGAGAAATTGAACTCAGCTCTCCAAAGATACAGTTTATGTTTTAACAGAGGGGGAAATCACTTTTTCACACAGGACCATGGAGGTTTGGATCCCCCCTAATAAAAATCTTCATTTAAAAATTGCATTTTGTGTTTACTTGTGTTATCTTTGTCTCACATTTAAATTTGTTTGATGATCTGAAACATATAAGTGTGACAAACATGACAAAAAATAAGAAAAATCAAGAAGGGGGTGAACACTTTTTCACACAACTGTAAATGGTAGATAAATCAATAGGTGACATTATGGAGAACACGACCAATTCTTAGATGCAATCTATGTGAAAAACAATTGTCTGAAATATTAATTATTAGAAAATTTGAGTTTTACATAAAAAAAAAGAAATCTAGAAACACAAATAATTTAGCTTTACTTTTCCAGACCTAGAGTCTTTTCAAGGGTGTTCAGGAATCTTGTAAATTCCAGAAAATGTGAGGGAAAAAAATCAGGCTTACTTTTTCTGGTGGCGAGAGTTCCTCCCTCTGTGACTGTGGTTGTGTTGTGAGTGGACCGAGTCGCTGCTGTGAGCAGGGGAGTGGGAGCTCTTCCTCTGGCCTCTCTGGCCCCCTCTCTTCCCCGACGTTTGGGTTAGGAAACTCCCTACAGCTGGGATCCTGCCATCCACGCTCCCGTCCTCGACTGCTGCACAGATCTGTCCCGTTTGGTTCCTGCTGGGGGCACTGTGGAGCTTGTGCTCTCTCAGCAGAGTGGACTGGATGGCTGCAGAGCTCGCAGTAAGCAGACGGAGCTTCTGCAGAGAAATCATGACCAACAAAGAAAAAAAAAAAAGAACGAAAGAAAGAAAAGAAAAAGAACAAAACATAGCATCAGAGTGTTTTCAAGCTGGTGGGTGAGAGCTACGGTGTACTTGCCAAAAGAAGGTAAACATCTAAAAGAAAAAGATCTAGGTTTTCTCCATATGGCTTATAGATAGTCCTCTATGGTGCAGCGCATGCAATACTTGGCATGCAAAACCATAATGAGTTGAAGAAATCAAAATCGCAAAAACAAACAAAAGAACTTGAAAGAGGAGGAAGAGAAGGAAAAAAACAAAACAAAACTGTGAACCAAAAACGTTTTAGAGCAGAGGCAGAAGGTACAGAGCTACAGATTTTGTAGAGTAGAAAAAGAGGACTTCTTCAGATTTTTAGTAATGGCTAAAAAAAAAAAGAAGAAGAAAGAAACGAAACAGAAAAAGAAGACAACTTGACGAAACATCACAGAAATGGAAGGAACAAAATAAAGATCACAATTATTGAATCAATCGAATCAGAAAACAAATAGTCTGCTACTCAATTTTTCTCTTTGTGGCTTTTTTTCCTGAAGACATTTGCTGAGATGTGAACAGCGACCCATTTTCTTTGTTTTTTTTTTTTTTTTTTTTTTTAATGGTTACTCTTGTTTAACTCCCTTCTGGTTAACATCCACTTACCAATAAAGTGGTATTCCCTCCTTTAGTAGGTAAGGTATGAAGAAAAGGGAAAAGTGGGGCAACATAAGTGCATCATTAGATTCACAAAATGCAAGAGAAAAAGACACAAAACCCTTCCCTGCCAGTGACTCATGAGACAATGCATGGAAATCAAGAGAAAAGAACTCAAAAGCAAAGAGGAAAACCACAATGTGCAGGGAGTCCCTCACACAGAGAGTAAATCCTCTGGACCCAGTCACATTCCTGTACATCACAGAGCAACTGGCTGGTGGGATTCAAGCCATTTTCTTTACCTTTTTCTCTCCATGTCGGATCTACTGCAAACCATGTGTTAAACTGACGGACGTGTTGAGCGTTTAACTTATGAACGTCTTCATAGAACACATTTATTGTTCTTACAAAAGCGACATTTACCTTTAGTTCCAGGAAGCTGTTTCTACTGTATACCATCAGCGAGCATTAAATTATTACAGAGATTGTCCAAATTTTATCCATATTTCTTGAAAATCAAACAATAAACCAAGACTATGACGGGATTTTACAGTAAAACCATAAAGCTAGCAGTTTTTAGATAACCATCGTTTAAAGGGTAAGGCTAGCATTGTTACATACTTATTACTGTAAACAAATCCAAAGAAAAGCAACCAAAACCAGCGATTAATGACATCATACCATGACTAACACATCAGCCATCGGCACTGTCACATGAGGGGATTTCAGTAGAGTTCTTTTGCAGAGAACACTGAATCTCCTAAAATGCCCAAATGTCCAACTTATGTGAAAACCTGGAGTAGAGATTTAAATGCCTGAGATGATGAAACATCTCTGACAGCACTGCAACACTAATGAACAGAGTTTTTAATACTTTCCCCACATCTTCTTTTAAATAAAACAGTAATATTTCCAAAGCTAAACATTTTTTGAATCCTAGGCTGCACATTCTTACCGGGCATGTGTAGGTTTTTTCATTATGTAGTCCCCCCCCCCCCCCCCCCCCCCCCCCCCCCCCCCCCCCAATGGAATGAAAAGATTCACCCTAGGAATAGATGTGGGCATGACTGGTTGTTTCTGTGTTGGGCTTGTGATGGATTGGGGATTTGTCCAGGATGCACCCTGCCTTCTTAATTCTTAATTAGGTGCCTTTAAAAAATAAAAAAATAAAAAAAATCTGTAACCTATTGTTCTGGTATCATGCTTTTCTGTCCATAATTGTGTGATATGCTGGGTATAGTATGCAAATGCCATCAACTTTACTTACATGTTTCGATTTTGAACATGCAGGAATGTGACCATCTAACCTGGTCAACATGAAGAGGGCGGAGAGAAATGTGTCATTTCTGCCTTTAAAGGACCTTTCATGACATTTTCCCAGAGGTCTGAATGAAAGTGGAGATAAACTATTTTTTAGTAGCATTAAAGATGTGAAAGCCAAACTGAAGTTGTTGGCTGACAAACATTTTTCATCATGTTGAAAGTCAATAGCATCAAGATCTGCTGCAAGATTGAAAGAATTTAAAGTTTATTTATTTATTCATTATTTATCTTTTGATTTATTCTTTGTGTTTGAAGATTAGTTGGCAGCTTCAGGAGCACTCTACTGAATAGTAAAATACTCTCCCAGTGCACTAATTTCAATAAATAATATCCAAATATCTGAAGAATAAATTAGAATAAATTCATATCATTATAATAACTAAAGTAAATAATATTAAAAGAAATTCTAAGTGTTTTACAATAAAAAAAAGTAACTCCCCGCCCCTAAAAACTGCAGCAAAATAAAAACCCACTATGTTAGCATTTAAACAGATTAACAGCATATTAAACATCTTTTTGACTAAATGCTCACTGGGTAGGATGTATTGCAACAACTCTGGTGAACCTTTAATATTTTCATTACATGCTAAAATTTCTGTTTCCAGTCTTCCAGGACCAAACTTCTACAAATAAACCTCAGTCTTTATTGTACTTTGTTATCCAGTGCTAATTAGCAAACGTGAGTGTGCTAACTAGCACAACTGTGGGTAAAAACTGAGTGTAACCAAATGCTGACTGAAACCCCACATTGTTAGCTTTGGTCTTTTCTAAGGATTTGTTCACAGTAAGTAGAAAAATAACAAAACAAACTCTAGTAATGGCGGCATTATCCTTTTCAATCTCTATCTTAAGCATTCAACAAAAACAGGACCAAGATTAGTAAAGTTGTGATGCATAGTAACACTCTGCTCATTGTAAGAAGGTCATAAAAGGAGGACAAATCTCCAAAAGGCGTTTTGTTTGAAAGCAAATACAGCTTCTCTACCGCATGCATTATCAAAGTGCTGTGTGAGCTGCTCCGTAATCAACAGATACAACAAAAGCATCGACTGATTCTTGCAGAAAGAGGAGCCGTTCTCCGAGGACAACTAAGCGGTATAATAACAAAACACACAACCACTGGTGCTTATGACAGTTGTTGGAAACAATCGAGGAGATCAACATGGTGAAAAACAAAATCAAATCATAAAACGAATGTACTAAATCACCAACAAACAAAGAGATGCTGGACAAACAGGAATGCATTCTACCAGAACAGAAAGAAAACAAGAATGGAAAGAAATGGACCTGGAAGATAAAGCGGGATACTGGACTTCAGAATGAAGTTAAGGAGGAAAGAGAAAAACCAGAGCTCTACGTAATCCAATTTTTAAGAGTCAAATCATAACTGATGGAGTCAAATTAATTTGGTTAAAGACCATTGGTAAACAACAGAAAGAGAAAGAGAGAAAGAGAGAGAAACATTGACGTCACTCAGGCTAGGGTGCTTGTCACATTCTCATCTGCATAAAGATCACGTGCGTAGGCAAAGCGTTACCTACCTTCCATTTCAATCAGTGACACGTATGCAATATCAACAAAAAAAGGAAAGAAAGAAAAAAGAAAAAAGGAGAAAGGAATGTTCTCCGCAGCGAAATGGGAAAAAGACAATGACCTCTTTTAGTATCAAAGCTACATATTTAGTCCAGAGACTGAAGAGGAATGAACAAAACCAAAAGTCAAAAGAAAATAGAGGGGAGCAACAAAAATAAAAACAAAAAATAAAGAAAGAGAAAATCCAGATGGAATTCAAAACCAAACTAAAATCAGAAACAAAGGATGAGTCTATAAACTACATGACTTGCTTTGTCTTTTTCGCTTGTACAAATGCAGCCATATTTGTATCAAAACAGGAGAGGGAAGATAGAGGGAAGCGGACAGAGTTAATTGTTATATTAGTGGAGGAGGAGGAGGAGGAGGAGGAGGAGGAGGAGGGAAGGGGAGGGCATGCAGAGCTGGCTGATGTGAAAGATATGTGGGAAGTAAAATGCCAGGATAATGAAAGTGACACATGAGCCACACAGGACACAGATGAACAGGTAGCGGAGGAGGAAGTGGGGGGGCGGGGGGTGGGGGGTGGCAGAGAGTGTTGGAGGGGGGTGGTCACTGCTAAGATGGACAAACTAAAGAGTCAGCACATTGGAAAGGGACCCCAGTCACATTTAGGCCCGGGTCTTCTCCAGCAGCAGCAACACTTCTCCACCCTGTACTTTTGGGATGTTGACCCAACTTTTTTTTTTTTTTCTTTCCATCGCTATAAAAACAGCTACAGCGTGAGGGATGCTTGGTCAAATCTGAGAGGGGGGAACTTCACATTAAAAATGGCTTGGGTCCCTTTTTTAAAATAACAATTGTGTTAATAAATGTGTGAGATGTCCTAGTTAGTTTTATTAATACATGAACCCGTCTTTGAAGGCATCCATTTATAATGAACAAGAAGACAAGTGGCCCTCTGGAGTCTTTCCTCTACTGTGTAGGAGGCAGCAATGAATACATCCCATAGAAAGCTTCAAGAAGCAGTATCAGTTTCAGTTAGTCCTCAGCCAAGTTTAATCTCTTCTTTAGATATGAAAAAAAGAGATGGAAAAGGAAAATTAGAAAGAATATGTACCATCTTTTGCTGTTTTAGGAGCCATTCTGGTGTACCAAGCCAAAATGGACTCACTGCTGCCCCCCTGTGGCTGAAAAGCAGTAAAACCCCTCCTACAATTTACCATCAGCAGCTGCATGTCACATGACCCTAACTGAGCTAGCAAAGCTAATGGGCATGCATGTTATAAATTAATGGCAAATTTTACTGATGACAGCTGACTACATAAATTTTATCTTTAAAAGAATATTCTAGTAAATATTCATAAGAATATTCTTGTTTAATCTTTTGCTTCATCTCTTTCTATCCCTCTGATAAAATCCTATTATGTTTCTTTGCTGAATGAGGCTGGTGTTTTGATATCCACTTGCTAGCGTAACGCAAAACTCAGCTGCAATGTCACGCAGCCCCACAAGTGTATGTAATAAATGTAACTGCGCCATCAAACAAGTCTGGAAAACTGAGTTGTAAGGTCAGAAAGTTACATAATGAGAGTTTTAAAAAAATGTGGCTTCCTCAGCATCCATTTTTAATCCCATCTTAAAACTTATTTTTACTCATTGGCATTCAACCCACCTGGGAAGTGATCTTATTTGTTCTTATCTTTATTGGTTTTATTGTTTTTATTATTATTATTATTATTATTATTATTATTATTTATCTTCCTTAACTATTTTTTGTTCATCATATTTGATTCTTCTCTTGTGTTCTGTGTTGTTTTTATGCTTTTGTGTTGTATTTTTATGTGACCTTTAGTACAACGCTTTGTTCAGCTGCAGCTGATGTTAAAGGACTTTAAATAAACTGAACTGAAAAAAAAAAAAAGAGCCAGTCTGATTGATAATTACTGAATAGATGGCAAGATAAAGGTCTGTGGGACTTTAAACATTCCACCAAGAAGCTTTCTAGTTGTTTTCACTTCCAAAAGTAGGCAGTTTTTTTTCCTTTTTTTTTCTTTTTGCATAATATAAAGAAAATTTTTCTCAAACAAAGCCATGGTGACATGGTTTCATACCAAACTACTTGCATTCAATTTCCTTTCTTTGCTCCTTTACTGTTAACCTCCAAAATCCAGCTGGTAATCATAGCTATACAAAAACAGCTAAATCTCCATCATTTAGGTGACACTTACCTTAAGAAATGCTTTGGAACCTTTAATTAGTAATGAATCCCAGATTTAGTGGGTGTTTTCCCTCCAGTAGCCACAGGAAGCAGCAAGAACCAAATCTTTTTTTTTTTTTTAGCATGATGCTCTTCTTTTCAGGAGAAAAAGCTCTTTATGAGGACTGACTTCTTGGTTTGACATGAACATGTCTGTTTATGAGCAAACAGCTGCTACTCTGAGCTTTTCTGGGAGTTTCTGAGACATTGCCTCCCACACAGTGGATGACGGAGCTCCAAACAGGGCTAGTGGACGACTAAAAGAACACAAACTGAGATAGTAGATAAGGAACCAGAGTTGCTTCTCTGAACATTTGCTTCTTCACACATCTGCAGCAGTAAAGTCAAACCTCAGTGAGATTCTTGATCTGACGCACATGACCGTCCTCCTGTGCTTTTCCAGTTTAAGTTAGAAAAATTTATAATCTTTTAGCTTTTGGTGATGATACACAAGATTGGCAGCATCGCGTTATGCTATGAAGATGCTGTGTGGAAAACATGAGCCAATTACAAGCTCCTCTTCCCGATTCAGTCGCTCAAATGTACATGACCAAGCAGACTGGTCTGAACAGAGTAGAGACAGTCAGGGATAGAGTAGATACCGCCACCTAGGGGCAACATGCACACTGACGTAGTAAAGTAGTAGAGAGGAGCATGTCTTTTAACCCCTGGTGGTTTGGCAGGAGTTTGTTGGATGCCTGGAGGAGAAGAGGATCTATCGCTGAGCAGAGCATGTGCTTGAGAAGAAAGACAACTGTATTGACAAAAAGAAACTCTTACACATACCCATTTAACCTACTTGGTCCAGTTCCAAAGCATTTGAGTGCTTTTTATATAGACAAGACAGAAAGATTTGGGCATTTATTCACGGGCATATACCACGTAAACTGATAAGGGGAAAAAAAAACAGTAATGAATGAAAGAAGCAGAGAGAAAGAAAGAGAAATAGGGATCAGATGAGACCTCAAAGACACATGCAAGCTGGAGTAGAAATAAGATCAGTTCTCACGAGTGAATGTTTGGAGGAGGTTTGCTGCCAAGTTTAAGGATATTCATCAGGTTTATTACACAAGTGGCGACTGACAGATCCTCTGTTTGCAATGTATTTTACTTCTTCTTTTTTTTTTTTTTTTAGCTGTATTGATCATTTACAGTTGGGAGGAGCAAGACTGTTTCCATGAAAGCACAAATCTAGTTGGACATCATCACAGGTGTGGTCTTTTAGGAACTAAGAGGAGACTAACAGAAGTAATAATGTTCACAACAAACAAAGAGCAGTTTCAGACGGAGCAGAGGGGTGCACTACGAAGCAAGATTAACTTGATAAAGTTATGTCTCCTTAGCCTGGTTAGGTTATTGTGTTTATTTAGGGCTGCACAAATGGCATGCTAGGGTGCAGTTTTTGTGAAAAAAAACTGATGCAGCAAAATTAGACTGATCAACTTTAAAATGTCATTGTGAAGTAAAACCACAGTGAAAGCGCTTGGCTGGCATTGAATCAGAGTTGTGTTGTTAAATAAGTGACAGAAAATGGAAATCAAGATTAATTAAGATGTGATGAAGCATTTTTCATGTTCTAATCTATGAAATATTTGGAAACCTGAGTTATAGGTTCAACCTTTTCAACCAGAACTTCGTGTTGGATAAAAAAAAAAAATGATTCTTAGCTGAGGGACTTTCGAGCCATTCAATACGCTATCAGTGAAATGTAAAAAAAAAAAAACTCTGGGCTGGGCATTACGTTACCGTGGGAACTGTGCATGCAATCAATGAATGACAAAGTCTGCAATGGGGATTATGGATCTAACACAGAGTAGGTTGCTTATCAAGAATACTCAATCAGCTAAAGTTTATTTCACTTTGATTTGATCTGACACTTGATTTCCACATTATCGTTAGACAATGTGTCAGCTGACTGAGCTTCTTTAGTATGATGGGGAAAGTTTAAGAGCTTTGTGCAGCTTGACATAAAATGGCAGGTAGATATGATAAATAACTACTTTGCACAAGTGTGTTCTGATTGTACGGGTGCTGGGTAACTCCTTTCTATCATGATGACTTTTATAGTCTTCACACTTTCCGTCTGAACAACTTGCTTCTTCTCTTATAAATGAAAGAGGACAGTGTATTTCACGCAGACGAGGGCATCAAAAAGAATTAGGTGCCCCCATTTTATGTGAGCCAACACAGAGTTTTTCAACTAAACTTTGGGTTATCAAAGATTAGAATCGTAGTATCGGTTGTGTCTGAGTGGAAGTTCAGGCTTTGTTGAGCGTGTGAACACAAAGACAGCCTGGCTGCGCTGAACTTGCTTCGTGGTACACTCCTCGGGTTGATTGATGGCATTTTATGCTTCAGGATCTCTCTGTTGAGTATGCGGTGCTGTTTTTATTTAAAGAACTGAGTAGGAACACATAAAATGATTAATCTGGATTCATAAAGTTCTTTCATGTTTTATTTGCTGTGTCATATTTAACTGCTGCAACAATCAGTTCACAAAATCAGAAATACAACTAGAGTCTGTAACCGGTGATTGAAGCACTGGCTGCTTCTCATTTTGGATTTCGAGATGCTCTCTGTTTCAAAAAGAATTTAAAATTCTTGTTTTGTATTGAAGGCTGGCATTATTCTTAAATGCAACAAAGCTCTTATTTATCTTTTTTTTTTTAAATCCTCTGGCTATTATTAATTCATGTCCTGTTTCATGCTAACTATTGACCAGTGATGAGCCCTACTTTCTGTTCCTATGAAACCTAAAATGTTTTCAGTGATGTCAGCATATAAACTATCCAGTCAAATGACTTTAGGATGACTAAATGAGACTGGACCAAAACCTAAAACCAAACCTAAAGGTAAATGTCTCTAAAGCTCAGTGTCAGCCACATACTGTTATCAGGGTAATGAACATGCAGGTGAGTCATATATTAGAAGTTTAATTGAGAAAACTATCTAAACACACCCCGCAAAAAAGCTGGGGCACTGAGAATAGTGAACAATGATTAATAGCAATATAAATTGAGACAGAATCTAAACTTTTTTGGCAACATGTTTTGCTATTAAATTATGACACAGCAAATGTTTGAAAAAGTCGGACCTGTCCCTGATTTAACTTCCCTTATTTGTCCTTCTAAATGTGTGTCTTGCATTAGCAGGCAGCTGCTTCAAACACACATTTTACACATTTTATTTCTCCTTCATCCAGAAACGTGTGCAAGTATAAATTCTCCATCAAGGTACCACATGCTGTTGTTGTGCTATGACTTAGAGGATGTATATACTGAAGAGCAACACAAGAGTCGCTTCTCTTTGCTGCCTCCCTTTGTTACTGTTAAACAACAAGAACAAACAAACTAAAAAACAAAGAAACAAACAAAAGGTAAGATGGCAGAGGAGTCAAAGAGAGCCAGAATCAAAAGCAGCAGGAGCAGCAAGTTTCACACAGGACAGGAGTGTCTTCTGCATGTTAACAAAAAAAAAACTATTTATAATTAGAATAAAAAAGAGACCAAATCTTTCAGTTTCTTGGCGATGAGAGTTCATGTAAACCATCATTAGAGAGAAAGTTAAAAGATTTTTGCAGATACCGCTGTAGTGGGTGGCGGGGAGGGTGGGGTGGGGGGGCATAATAGAGGAGACTACATACATCATTCCCTTTCTCGCCCTCGGTGTGGTTGAGTCTGCCCGCCTTGCCGTTGCGGCTCCGTTGGGTGTGGTCCCCGTTGTGCCATGTGGTAGGATTGTTGGGACCCGGGGACAGCGGGGTGCTGGAAGCCTTCTGTCTGTCCGGCTTGTGCTTGGAGTTCAGTCTGGAAGTGGACAGCCGCACAAAGCAACAGATGATTTGATGATAAGATGTGACGTCCTGTCACCACTCGAACATGCACTTATCTGCTAATTTAGAGGAAGATTCTGATTATTCCTGATAAGATTATTTTTAAAAAATCAAACTGAGTATGAGTGCAGAGGTAGATACCAAAGCCTTAAAAAGGGAATAATAAGAAGATATGTTGTTTGTATCCTAACCTATCCCCCGAGGATCCGAGAGTAAATGGGACGTAGACAGGTGACCACCGAGTAAAGTCATTTCACCATGTGCCAAAACTAACCAGATGTGTGTGTATGAACATGTGTGTACCTGGTAGGAGATTTGGAGGTGCTCCGAGTGGAGGACAGGGAGGCACTGCGGGAGCTGCAGCAGCTGCCTTGACGCTGGGAGCTCCGGCTGGGGGTCTCGCCAGGGGACCTGACAGATGACAGCAGATCCACCAACACACCACACGTACACACAAACACACACGCACACAAAACCATGTGTATGCAGGCATGCGCACACACATGGGAACACACAGCATAGCCAACTCAGTAGTCAATCTTTGGACAAGTAAAAGCGTTCATGCATCACCAAACACTTTCAACATGGTTCTAATCAACACCAGCTGCGGTGTATTGTATGGAAATGCTGAACTCACAAAATGCTAAGATGCTCTTTTCATTTGCTTCCATTCTCTGTTAGTCTGAGCCTGATAACAGGTGTATAATACCAATATAAATTCATGAAACTCCAGCTCTTCTTCTTGTTGAAAGTGACTAATCTACTTTTTTTTAAAATAGAAAAGTCAAAATGCTACATAACAGATGCTGAACATTAAAACCATAAAATAAATGTAATTAAAAAGCTACAAACAGGGTTTTCTGCCTATAACTTATTTTGGAGATCTTCATTGAAATGATTCTCGACATGTCTCACCTCTTCTTTTGTTTGTTCTTGTCTTTATGTTTGTTCTTTGGGCTGCCCGATCTGAAACAAAAGTTTGATGTGAGGTAACAAAGCTGTGTGCATAAACAAATTCCCCAAATTCCCCAAAAGTTAGGACACTGTGTAAATAAAATAAATAAAAATAAATACATTTTTTTTAAAAAAGGTTCGAACAGGGGAAACAAAAGGCTGGAAAAGTAATCGACCCAAATAAAAAACATCTGGAATAACATTTGATAACTAATTTGGTTAATTGTTAACAAGTCTGTAATGTGACTTGGTATAAAAGAAGCATATTACAACACATTTGTTTTGTTTTTTTTATGCAATACACACCTGTATCTTCTCTTTTTCCTGGAACCAGATGCAGACCTGCAACAACAAAAAAAAATCTATTTAATTTTTATTTCACAATACTATAATAACACTAACATGAATAATTCAGATGATGTATGGCACAGTTGTTTCAGGAAGTAGGTTTACTAGTAATCAGGATTTTCTGGTGCCTTGAAAACTTTTTTTAATTCATGTAATGTCCCAGTTTCCAGGTGGTTCTGAGAACTGCTAAATCTGCTTATGGTGGGATTTTAGACAAATGTTAGAGGATGAAGGAGGATTATTTGAACTAGAAACAGCAGATTCCATGAAAATGTGTAGTTTCTCATACAGATGGGTCTCATTTAGCAGCATTCTAACAGATAATTAACTACAAGATCAATAAGGTAACCTGTATTTTGTATAGTTTCAACTTCCACATAAATGCAAACAGCAGTATATGTCTACACAAAGTAGTTCAAGCTGAGAGCTGCCATCCAGTTCTTAGTAAAACGGACTGTGTGCATGTTTAAATGAAAGCATTATCCTTTCAGGGAAATTCAAATCACTTTCTTCCAGATGTGCAGAGATAGCCCCAGCGGGCTCCTACACCAGGTCTATGCAGGTGTTGGGGTTAATTTCTAAAACATGCCTGGCTGATGAAGGCTTTGCAGAGGTAAAGCCACAGTCAGGTGCAGCTTCCTGTAAAAATGAGTAGGCTGGCTACTAGCATGAAGATCGACATATCACTTTCATGTGATTCTTGCATTGCTGTTACTATGGCGATTAGTGGAGCTGGTTTGCTTGAAAGGCATATTTTCCTGAATATCCCCCCTGCTGTTTTACAAACCTACAGTATGCAGCATGCAGTGGGCGGGAGCAGCACCACAAAGTGGGTTGATTTGCTAAGATTTGGTGTAATAAAGCTGTCACTGTAACATATGTGGCTGATACGGGACTCAGCTTGTGTTTCCTCACTGGAGGAAATCAGCCAGGGACTGCTGTAAATGAGGTGTTTTTCCTGATGAGGCCATTCATCTTCACTCTGCCGCCCCTCCTGCTGGAACTCTAGGACAATGTTGCATTGAACCAATTATCTTAAAGCGAGCTGTAAATCTCAAACATGCGGAAATCTTACAGGAAAAGACCCTGCAGTGCCCTCCTAATACGCATTATAAAAAAGAAACCTCAAAGAAGGATATCTATGGGGTGGAACCCTGTATGCAGCCCCACCCCTGCTTTTTTTTTTTATACATTATTCATATATCAACAGTGCCTGCAATGCAGAGCATCTTCCGTGTGCGGCTGGCAGGGGAGGTGTGGGGATGAGGAGGGAGGAGAAGGGGGAACTGGGATGTGCATGGATGGATGGGAGGTGGGAGACCAGAGTGGGGCAGCTCAGCAGTTTAGTGAGAGGCTCATTTTTCTTGTGTTGTGCGTCTCCATATAGGCTGGTTATTAGAGCAGCACATTTAGCGTTGCTACCCCTCGAGTCAGGCAAAGAATGAGGGAAAGTGGATGAGGAGGAGGAGGAGGAGGAAGAGAGGGAGGAGGCCCTTCTGCAATTGCATATTTTTGTTATGATGTCCCAAGGCGTTGCACAAGTTTTAGTAGATGAGCTCTTTTCTTCTTTCTCTTCTTCTCCCTCTATATTTGTTTCTTAATGTCTTTACAAAGTCCCCTTTGTTTCAGTTTCATCCGGTTTTCCACATTTTATTCTCTTCCTTTTTTCTTCTGTTTTCTTTTTTCCTGTATGAGTCTTTTATCCTTCCTTCCATTCACCGCCTCTCTTTCTCACCTTGTTTTCTTTCATTTCATGACTTTTCTTCTCCTTGTTTTCACTTTTTCATCCAGTGTTTGCATTTCTCATAGCTGTTTTCCCTCTTTCCTGCTTTCCTTCAACTTTTCTTTCAATTCCTTTTCTTTGTTTCTTCTTTTACCATCCTTTTTTCTCTCCAGTTTCCTTTTCTTCTTTTACTCCCTGTCTTCAACATGTTTTTCTATATCAGCAATTTTCCTTTTCTTTCTATTCCCTCCCATATTCTTTCTTTCTTCTTCTCTTCTTCCTGCTGTGCTTTGTTTTCTTCTCCTCTCTTTTTCTACTTTTCACCCTTAGGTTTTGCCTCACATTTTCTTAATTAATTCTTTTTCCACTCATTACTTTTAAATGCGACTTTTAGTCGTTCAGTCTCTTAATACCTGAATTTCGCCATTTTCTTTTAATTATATTTTCTCCTTTTATTTTCTTTAATCTCTTATCCTTCCTAATTTTCTCCATCTTTTCTATCTTCCTCCATTTCTACTTCGTTGCCTCTCCTCTCTCACATCACCCCTTTCATTTTTCTCTTCTATCTCTTGCTGTCTTTCTTCCTTTTTGACCCAACCCTTCTTCCTTCTCTTCTTTTTAATATTTTGTTTTCCTTATTTTCTACCTGTCTTCCTTAACAATAATAAATAAATGGCTGTGGCAAATAGATCAGACGAAACATAAGGAAAGGAGATAAAAAAAAAAAAACCCAATCTTTTCATATCCGTCTAGCGGTGCGTGTCTTTATTTATGTTTGTGCTGAGTGAAGCTACATCTCTGAACTTCACATCACTGGAGCGACTCTAGACGAACTCTTGAAAACTCAGAGTGTCTTACTTGTCAGTGCTGACACACTTGTACACACTCACCTGTCTCGTTTGTGTTTCTTCCCACTCTTTTTCCTCTTCTCTCTGCGAGTGGGTGAGGAGCTGCCAAACCTGTTGATGGAGAACAGGAGGCGTGCATGCCATGACTGCGAAATGAGTCTCATTTTGCTGCTAAAGTTTTTGTCCACCGACTTTCTCTCTCTCTTGACCTTGTCAATAGAAAATGAGGATCAGGCCATGCTTTTCTAATTGCTCTTTACCGCATCTCCACAGTGTCCGCTGACTCATTTCCAATGGTCACACCCAAATAATTAGAATTCCTCTCCACAAATTGAATATTTAATATTTTTTTCATCAGCCAGGGGCTGGAAAAGAAAAGGAAAGTGTTTCCACTCACCGACTCCTTCGGCGGCCGGATTTCTTCTTCTTTCTTTTCTTTGGACGAGGGGATGGAGAGCTGCTTGATTTCCTTTTCACTCTGAATCGGCCGCAGAAAAAAAGAAGACAAAGGAGAGCGAAATTGAGAGAAAGGCCAGAACGATTTTCAAGTGCTTATTATAATCACTTGTAGTTTTCACTTCCACCTACCTGTTGTCACTGTGATAGTCGTGGCCGTAGTCTCCAGCTTCATAGCCAACTACTTCAGGGTCCTCTTCATACTCATCAGTTTGATAGTGCAGATGGTTCACCCTGAAATCACAAAATCAGAAGATGAAGGGTGCCTCTACAGATCTCAATGAAAAAAACACGCCAACAGACAGCAGCATGTCTGCACTGGGCTTCCTCGTGGTTTAGCTTTTTCAACTTGATGTTGCAAGTTGCTGTGTGACCATGGCAACTACAGAAAAGATAAATGGGGAAACAATAGATGAGATAATTTAACAAGCAACTGAATGACTCACATCGTCTTTGCTAGAGTGCAGGTAGATCGATGAGGGAAATGCAGCAGCATCAGCTGCAAAGTCTGATTAACTCCCCTGGTACTATAAATGATACTAGTTAGCGAAGTAGACTAATCATCCCACATTTCTCTCACTAATTAATCTTCTTTTAAGACTCAATTTAGTGTTATGAGCTGTGTGATCAGTTAATACCTGCAGCCTGTGGTGATCAGAGCTCTGGGATCTGTGCTAGCTGGGAGCCATACGACCCCGATGAATCGGATGTAAAACAGAGAACTTTACTGTTGATAGTTCTGAAAGCTTTTTAGGAAGGAGGAAAACAAAGTGTGGGCAGCAGCACATGTCTAAATATGCTTCAGTCTAATGTTCTGTAAATAAACCATCCTACAAAAGAACTTTTAGAAATTTTGGATAATAATTATACTGCTTAGAAATTTTTTCTAAGCAACACAACCTCTATAAGTGACATTTTAGTGGACTCTGTGGACAAGCTGTATTACTGAAACAGGTAAGATGGGATAACTTAAAAGCACCAATAACAAAGTTAAGCTACATCAATACAATATTTATATATATATATATATACAGGGGTTAGACAATGAAACTGAAACACTTGGTTTTAGACCACAATAATTTATTAGTATGGTGTGGGGTCTCCTTCTGCAGCCAATACAGCGACAATTCGTCTTCGAAATGACATATAAAAGTCCTGAACAGTGGTCAGAGGGATTTTTAAGCCATACTACTGCAGGATAGTGGCCAGGTCACTACGTGATGCTGGTGGAGGAAAACGTTTCTTGACTCGCTCCTCCAAAACACCCCAAAGTGGCTCAATAATATTTAGATTTGGTGACTGTGCAGGCCATGGGAGATGTTCAACTTCACTTTCATGTTCATCAAACCAATCTTTCACCAGTCTTGCTGTGTGTATTTGTGCATTATCATCCTGATACACTGCACCGCCTTCAGGATACAATGTTTGAACCATTGGATGCACATGGTCCTCCAGAATGGTTCGGTAGTCCTTGGCAGTGACGCCCATCTAGGCCAAGTATTGGGTCAAGTGAGTGCCATGATATGGCAGCCCAAACCATCACTGATCCACCCCCATGCTTCACTCTGGCCATGCAACAATCTGGGTGGTACGCTTCTTTGGGGCTTCTCTACACCGAAAACTCTCCCGGATGTGGGGAAAACAGCAAAGGTGGACTCATCAGAGAACAATACATGTTTCACATTGTCCGCAGCCCAAGATTTGTGCTCCTTGCACCATTGAAACCGACGTTTGGCATTGGCACAAGTGACCAAAGGTTTGGCTTTCGCAGCCCGACCGTGTATATTCACCCTGTGGAGCTCCCGATGGACAGTTCTGGTGGAAACAGGAGAGCTGAGGTGCACATTTAATTCTGCTGAAGATAAATGAAGATTGGCCACCAGGCTGGCCCAATTCAGCCATGAAACCTCCCACACTAAAATGGCAGGTGTTTCAGTTTCATTGTCTAACCCCTGTATATATATATATATATATATATATATATATATATATATTTAGGGAGATATATATATATATATACACTACTCACAAAAAGTTAGGGATATTCAACTTTCGGTTTCTGGATAACAGAATGATGCAGAATAAATATTTAAGCATTGAACAATGTACATGTGCACTGAAAGGTTTAGAGAAAGTATAATTCAGTTCACCTGGAAAGGTTGTAGTGGATCTGTGTTTCTGACTTGTTCTGATGGCACAATAACTTTCATTATGTCCATTCCTATGGCGGACACTGCCCTGCAGCGTCCCAATGCTGAGAAACTGGACTTCACAAGTTTTCTTTCCAGCCCGAGCATCATGTGACAGCCACATTTTGCTTTACGGCACCGTGTTATACACCAGCAACTGGCCATTGAATAGACTATGGCTGATTTAGCAAACAAATGCAAGAGGATGTTATGGGAGGAAGCGAGAGAAAGCAAGAGAGAAAGTGACAGAGATAAGACGAGTCAGTGTTGGACTTTTACTTGTCTGACTTTTACTCGCCAAATTAGCCTTTATTAGGGGGACAAAGTGCAAAAGTCTGCCAAATTTTAGTACTGCAGCTTTCAGGAGTCACTGGTTAAACATTCACAGAAAGTAAATTTAACCCAGATAAAACAGATAAAGGAAAAGATAGAAACAAATTTAATTGTCTTTGTAAATAGTCTTCGATCACTGGAAATGTCCAAAATCCATGGAATGTAGTCTAGTTTGTTAGCCAGCACGGTGGCTTCTATTTGATCATAAAATGATTTACAAAATTAGAAAATAACTTTCTTTTTTTTTCGACACCCAATGGTGTCAGAAAAACACAGTCAGGAGTTTATTTCTCTTTGGTTCCTGTCATGTTAGCTCTCCTGCTGAGTTTGTTAAGGTCACTTTGTTTTATGGATCTTGCTTTTGTTTTCATAACCACGTATTTTAAGGTTGCTTACTTAATTTTTTTTCTCTGTTTGTTGTATATTAATTATATCTTGAATGCCCACACCCCCACTGCTTTGGTCATCACTTCCCAGGTTTTGCTTTGTTCATAGCTATGCAACTCCCTCATGTCAAGTTTTGTTAAGTTCTGCCACACTCTGCTTTTGTACCCTGAACTTCTGCCACCTGCAGCCCTTTTAGTTTGAAAATTGCCTTTCTGAATCCCACCTGTGATACTGCTTTCAGGTCTAATCTTTTAAATTAATTTAATCATCCCATTAAAGGTGCAGTGTAGTAAACACTGACAAGACCTCAAGTATGGTAATTAATCCAGCAGTTTCAAAGGAGATCATGAGTTTCTGGTGTATTTATTCTACAAACTTAGTCGATGCATAGCCTCTATGAGGCAGCCACTTTACTTCTGTAGTTTAAAGTGCTAAAACTAATTAAACAACATTTAACTTGATTTTTGAAAAATAGATAAATAAAAAGAAATGCAACATACTTTCAACTTCAGCTTTACAAGCACATTTATAAATCTCTCTCACTCCAGAGGTGAGAAAACTTTTGGCTCTCACATTTATAGTTCAGCTTAAATTCATATCTTCTAAATTGTTTTTCAAATACTAGATTTTCTATTCTGACAGATGGTTAATCCTACCCATTATGCCTCATCTGATCCATCCAATCTAACCATACATCATCCTTGCAGGCTTAAGAAACAAATACACACACACTGATTGATTGTTTTCTCTCATGCTGTACCAGCACCCTGACCTTGTAACATCCAGTTGTTATAACTTAGCATGCTAAACTCCTAGCTTATCTGGATTACAATGATGAACACCTCAGTGGCAAACAATGCAGCTCCAGTAAGAACGGTAGAGATAAAACCAGGAAGGAGAATGAAGAGGCCGAACTAACACACTGAAACAATCTAATAAAGCAAAGGTTAGTGCAACCTATGTGACGAGAACCAACATGCACAAGCACAAAGAAAAAGGAAATATTTTGTTAGTGCAGAATGGGGATCAGGGGTGAGTTATTAAAAAAAGGAAAAGCATCTGAAGACAGTAAGTTGAGGGGATTTAAATTAAAAAAGAGGAAAATAATGGCCGGGTGGTTGGTTAGGAAGAAACGAGGCAACAGAGCCCTTAAATGGCTGAGCACTGATGAGCACAGCAGGGATTCCTGCAAGCAGCAGAAAAGCCTTCTTATATCATGACAGTATTTGCTCACACACATGTGCATACATGCACCACACACTAGCCATACACACACACACATGCACCACACACTCATCACATGCACACATACACACATTCAGTACATGCACAGAAAAACGTGCTTTGATAAAGAAACATATATTGATAAAACAATGTGGAACACAAAGAAGAATCTATCCATCCCCTTCCTCTATCTATCTGTCCGTCCATCCATCCACCCATCTATCTGTCTATTTAGATAAATATAAATCTTTCAAATGCCTCATAATGCTATACTAAAATAATTATTTACAATGAGACCCCTTCCTATTTGTATTATACAACTAAAACCTAAATGATTTAAATTAATGATTCTTAGGAGAATGAATCCCAGATTTACAATGAATATCTATATATGTTCTTTTATAATCCCAAATACTAATTTTACCAATTACGCTTCATGTTTATTTGCCTTAAGCTAGCATCCCTGTAGGAAAAAGCAATTAACAACAATTTAAACTCTCTTGTGGTCCTTGTGCTCAGTCATTGGTAATAAATCATCTAATTCCCCACCCTGTCACTAATCTCTTAATTGATGCCAAGCCCCAATATGTAGGAGACATCTGTCTGGCCAGACAGTGCCCCTGTTAGGAAGACAAGTGTGTGTCCCCGAGTTTAATGTTGCACTGGTGAGGCAACAGGCTTCCTAATTCAGCCACTGTCCCTGGGACCTGGCAGTGACGGACTAGGACGAAGGCTCTCCTCAGGGCTGCAGCACAAACTGGTGCATCTCATTTATGTCCTCTCTCGCACAGTCACTCGGCCGCTGAAGGCCTGGTTTTATTCTTGTTGCTGCACAGAATTATAGTGTGTTATTTTGGGGGGTAAGAAGGTGGAGGTTGGATTCATTACTTCCTATCCTGAGTGTGTGAGGGGGTGCAGTAAATCGTGCAGCTTCTTTCAAGAAACTAATTAACACAAAGCACTGGCTGTGCTGGGATACCACAAGCTTGATTATGTGGGTGCACCGTGATGAGATGTTCAAACCTCTGCTCAAATAGGGAAATATTTCTGTGGCAAAATGATGAAAGATCTGTGTCATGTATTTCATCAGATATTTGCCCACTATGTGAAGTCTGGGATCAGCTACCTCATTGATCGTGCATAGATCGCATCAAGCGTAAGCTTGAGAGCCACTATGAAGCTTTATACACTGCATTCCTGCTCTCAGGCTTCCTTTCCACTCTGCAGGAAATCAATACAGACAGAAGTAAATAGAGTTATGAACTTGCACATGCTTACTGCTGGCTGTTTATTACCAGTGTGAAGGTGTTAGGCTGCAGTTGAAGGTGAGTTGTACTGGTCTCTGAGAAAAAGTTGGCATCACAATTAAACTCCCAGCTATTCAAAAACACATTTTTGTGCAGTAATATATTCAAGGGTGAAATGGAGCAACTCTATATCTTTATACTTTATCTACAGTGATCTTAAGATGACTTGGCAGGCGCTGACTCAGTGAAGACGATCTACAAATCACACCCACATCTTCACCCACCTACCAGCAGATGGCATTCCCTGATTACTCCGTGTACACTTATAGTAGCCTAATATTAGGGTAATTCAGTCAGAAATACTTGAACCAGAGAGTGACTAGGGCTGGGTATTTTTAAAGGATAACTTTGTTGTGTTTTTTTTAACCTGGACCTTATTTCTAGGAATTTGTACATGTATTTGCGCACCAGTAAAATTCCTGTATGACTGAGTCCTTCGGAAGATATTTAAATTCGTCGTAAATTGGCATATATCCATATAATGGGAGAGAATGGGGCAAAATTAATGGGTCTCTATATAAGGTATTATCTGCAGCAAAACTCCTTAATTTCACCAATACTTTAAGATGAACAAACCAATGCGAATTATTGTCCTGTGAGCTCAGATTTAACTTCCCATTAGTTATTAGGAGCATTGTCCACACTCTACTGGCCGTGCATGCCCACTGATGCGCGCACAGCCGCAGCACAGCTGACAAAAAAAAGCTTGCTAGCCAGACAACAACAAAACCGCAATCCGCGAAACTTTGAACTCACAGGATATTAGAACTGATTCCAGTCCATCACACAAGGATTGTGTTTGTGACCGTGCGTGTGTGTGTGTGCGTGTTGAGTACTAAAATTCAACTTCAATTAAATCAATGTTTGAACATGGCAATTTACTCCAATAATTGTCAGCATGTCATGGATACCCTTCAGAAATGATAAGAGCATGGCTTAACAGCAAAAAACAGGACTGTTGTTAAACACAGGTTGCTGATACACAAACCAGCCATTCATATCGTCTAGACTTCTACCCATGGCAGGGACTCGTACTGTATTATATTTCTCTTTAACGCAGGGGATGTCTGAATAGCTTATTACTGGCAGTACTTTCAGACTAATGGAGGCATGCTTGCTGTGGGCATTTTACTAAAAGACGCTGGTACAGATGACTGATTGTGTCAGTGTTACAAGTTCCTTTTAGCTCAATTTTAGCAGTCTTCTAGATCTAGTTCAATCTTAATTTGGTGATGTTTCTCTCTCTCTCTCTCTCTCTCTCTCTCTCTCTCTCTCTCTCTCTATATATATATATATATATATATATATATATATATATATATACAGTGAGTATGGAAAGTATTCATACCCCTTTGAACTTTTCACTCTTTGTTTCATTGCAGCCATTTGCCAAAATAAAAAAAGTTCATTTTATTTCTCCTTCATGTACACTCAGCACCCCATCTTGACAGAAAAAACAGAAATGTAGACATTTTTGCAAATTTATTAAAAAAGAAAAACTGAAATATCACATGTTCACAAGTATTCAGACCCTTTACTCAGTACTGAGTAGAAGCTCCCTTTTGAGCCAGTACAGCCATGAGTCTTCTTGGGAATGATGCAACAAGTTTTTCACATCTAGATTTGGGGATCTTCTGCATTCTTCCTTGTAGATCTTCTCCAGTTCTTTCAGGTTGGATGGTGAACGGTGGTGGACAGCTATTTTCAGGTCTCTCCAGAGATGCTCAATTGGGTTTAAGTCAGAGCTCTGGCTGGGCCAGTCAAGAATGGTCCCAGAGTTGTTCTTTAGCTACTCCTTTGTTATTTTAGCTGTGTGCTGAGGGTCATTGTCTTGTTGGGAAGGTGAACCATCGGCCCAGTCTGAGGTCCTGAGCACTCTGGAAGAGGTTTTCTTCCAGGATCTCTCTGTACTCTGTCGCATTCATCTTTCCTTTTATTGCAACCAGTCGTCCTGTCCCTGCAGCTGAAAAACACCCTCATAGCATGATGCTGTCACCACCATGTTTCACTGTTAGGATCGTATTGGGCAGGTGATGAGCAGTGCCTGGTTTTCTCCATACATACCGCTTAGAATTAACAGCAAAAGTTCAATCTTGGTCTCATCAGACCAGAGAATCTTATTTCTCACAGCCTGGGAGTCCTTCATGTGTTTTTTTGGGCAAACTCTATGCGGGCTTTCATATGTCTTGCACTGAGGAGAGGCTTCTGTCGGGCCACTCTGCCATAAAGCCCCGACTGGTGGAGGCTGCGGTGATAGTTGACTTTGTGGAACTTTCTCCATCTCCCTACTGCATCTCTGGAGCTCAGCCACAGTGATCTTTGGTTCTTCTTTACCTCTCTCACCAAGGCTCTTCTCCCATGATGGCTCAGTTTGGCTGGATGGCCGGGTCTAAGAAGAGTTCTGGTCGTCCCAAACTTCTTCCATTTAAGGACTATGGAGGCCAAGGGGCTCTTAGGAACCTCAGGTGTTGCAAAAATTCGTTTGTAACCTTGTTCAGATCTGTGCCTCGCCACAATTCTGTCTCTGAGCTCCTTGGGCAGTTCCTTCGACCTCATTCGCTCTGACGTGCACAGTGAGCTGTAAGGTCTGATATAGACAGGTGTGTGCCTTTCCAAATCAAGTCCAATCAGTTTACTTAAACACAGCTGGACTCCAATGAAGGAGTAGAACCATCTCAAGGAGGATCAGAAGAAATGGTCAACAGCATTTAACATAAGAGTTGAATAAGAGTGTCACTGCAAAGGGTCAGAATACTTATGTCCATGTGATATTTCAGTTTTTCATTTTTAATAAATTTGCTAAAATGTCTGCATTTCTGTTTTTTTCTGTCAAGATGGAGTGCTGAGTGTACATGAATGAGAAATAAAATAAACTTTTTTGATTGTAGCAAATGGCTGCAATGAAACAAATAGTAAAAACTTTAAAGGGGTCTGAATACTTTCCATACCCACTGTGTATATATATATATATATATATATATATATATATATATATATATATATATATATATACACTGTATATATACACCAATTTACATAAATATGTTTTTATGTAAATGGATTGCTCAGTAATTTTGTTGCATTTATATGTCCAGTGACAATAAAGTTTGCCTGTCCATCATTCTGATTCACATGTTTGCTTTCTTTTGGCCATGAAGGTGAATAAATTGATTGATTTTATTTTATTTTAAAGTTTTATTTGAACATAAAGACAACAAATTAAATACAGGAAAATAAAAAAAGGTACTCTCAAAGATGATATAGTCATCCTCATGTGCATTACTGTCCAGTGTAGAAGGCTTCTTCCTCATTTTGTTGTGCTCAAGTTAAATGTCAGACACGGGAAGAGGGATAGAGGAGGCAGAGTCATTAACCACGTCTGAGAGGCAGGAGGTGTCAAACTCATTACCAGCCACAAGTTCATACACAGCAGATCAGGTCATCACCACACCATTACCCACACGTTCAGTGTGAGCGACTGACTCAGGAGGTCCACCATGCCTGCTGCTGTCATTTCAAATGTTATTTTAAGGCTGTAGCAGACGCCTTTGCAAATGCGTTTGTATGTCTTGCTGTGAGCTAGATGAAGACTGTACAGACATTTTTTTTCATTTTCACTGCTTCACTTCCATTTTCCTCGTGCAAGATGAGGCTTTCTCCCTCCCACCTCCTGCTAAAAGCTTGAGCATGAAGCAAATTGACAATTATCATGCCAATCTATGCCTCACTGGCTTCCAGTGGAGTTCAGAAAAGACTTTAAAATGCCACTAATTATTTCTAAAGCAGCAGGCTTTATCTGTTCTCTTTGTATTGATGAAAAGCATGGACAGTCAAAAGACAACAATCTGAATTGAAATATGTTGAACTTTTTTAATCGTTGTCCATATTCTTTGGAACTAATTGCTTGAGGACATTATGTAAATAGCAGGCTACATCTCATAACCCTCTTTTGAGTTTCCATTAATTGCTATCAAAAACTGTAGTCAAGTGTACAGAATATTCACTCAAGCAAATCTGGAGTCATCCATTGAGAAGCCACAAAAAAAGAAAAACAAATCATGTATGAGTCCATCGACTGGTTTAAAAGTAATACTAATATAATTCATAACATTAGATAGGCTCTAATGCTCATTGTTGGGATTTACCAGAAGTAGTCATACTAACCGGGAAAGAACTTCAAAGAAAAAGAGAGAAAAAAACAGCCACAAGTGAAAAATGGAGAATTATCTGAGAATATCTGGGATATAAAACAGCTGCTGGATCAGACTGGAAACCGATGGTTGGTCACTTTATTTCAATTCTTAAACAAATTTGTTTCCAATTCCTTTAAAGTCTATATAGTCTTTTGGGCCATGACAACAAATTTCACTTTCCTGTGGTCCTAAGGGGTAATATGATCTGTTTTGAACTGATGAGGCCATGTGAATGTCAAGGGCGAGTATCAAAGTCTGTTCATGGGTGGTCAGCTTTGTTTTTTTGTTCTGAAACGGTCAAATCAGACAACAGCGTTTCAATCTACGTAGTCAGTGTTCTATGTAAGGATGCACAATGTGGAATTTTGGCCGATATCAGATATGCCAATATTTTAAAACTCAATTGGCCGATAACCGATATCGACACCAATATTAAAGCTGAAAAAAAAAATAAGCAGTCATTGCAAATAGCAGTTTTGTTATCCATTTCCGACACTTTGAAAAATAGGGGTGGAAAAAAATATCGATACACTGAAATATCACAATATTTTCATATGACAATAACAAATCAATATTTAAAACTCGGCTTTGATCTATTTTACTCACAAAATCTTGCAAGATTTCATCGTTCTGTTACAAAATCTCATGATATTTCGTGAATTCGTGATTCACGAAATCATACTGCACCTTTAAAGGTGCAGTATGTAAGAATTACTGACACCTAGCAGTAAAGAGGGGCATAGCAATGACTTCAAATGTCAAACATAGTTGTGAATGGATGGTGGCCATCAGTGGCCAAAATTCTTCCAGACAAACATGTTTTACCTGTTAGTGAACCCAGTAGCCTCAGGTGCAGTACAGAAGCATGAGCATAGAACATACAATAAGTTTGTATTTCAACAATTGCACTAGTGACAGAAACTGTTGCCTATGCAAACATGAGGTTAAAAACCAAGTTTAGTCCGGACCTTAGTCATTTTCTTTAGCATCAAAGCTGAAGGAGTTTTTTGTGATGCATAGGTGAAGTGGCAGCTGGTAGAAATCCAAACACAGACAACATTTAAAAATTAACTAGATGTGAAGTAACTTACACTGGTTGTGTGTGAGAGCCCTCTCTGGTTATAACGCCCTCTTTGTCCATCAGCATTTGTCTGAAAGTGCTCACTTTTTGTCGGATCTCCTCCTCTGTGTACCTGAGGATATAACAGAGAAGAAATAACACATGTTCATCAGTAATCTGCAACTTTGACTATATGGCTTCAGAAGCAAACAAACAAAAAAAAAACAAACAAAACTGAAGCAAAGAGCTGGTAATAACAGCAATGAATACAGGCAAAGCTGCCACCCTCATTAAGTAGAGTCCAAATGAATGGCAAAACTGGTCTTTTGATCGTGTTCTGACCAAAAATGATGCCCATTTGGATGACTCATTGCCACCTCCTGCTGCTGGAAGGGCCCACAGCATGTTAGGTTTTATTCTACCAGCGTGCGCTGTAACCCGCTGAGCTGAGAGGATCTTTGGGGCTCTCAACAAGCTGACAAAGACAAATTACTGCAGACCACTGCAGACACACACAAAAGAAATGACTGTTAGTGTCACACTCTAAATTTTGTAATCTATTTTCTTTGCACAGCAGGCTTTTCTAAATTCAGTTGCATTGCGGGTACAACAGGGCAGCAGCAAAGCAACCTGTTACATTGTTATTTCACTGTAGTCTTAACGGTGCAAAAACATGACGAATCAATCACAGCAGGCAAAAATCGTTCATGTATACGGCCTTGAGATATGACCTCACAGTTTCTCACCAGCACCAGTAGCAGCTAGCATGGCTGTCACAGCAAGAGTGGTGACAGCTCTGCTACAAAGACAGCAATAATTCATGCAGCCTGTCTAAACAAGTCTGACTCTATTCTTAAGATTTTCATACGACAGCTGTGCAAGGCTGTGGGATCTACATATTGTATACAGATTTCTTTTTGTACACCAAAAAGTTTTAAATCATCAACTTTTGTTCAGGCTGAGGTTAAGGGCTGTAATTAGCTTCAAAAGGGAGACTGATATTATGTGTGAGTAGAAGGTTCACATACAATTTCAGAATATCACTTCACTATTAAAAAGATAAATCCTCCATTTACATGAAACTTGAAATCCAATCAATTTAAGGCTTTGAAGTCATCATACACACTGATCTGTGATATTTTCTAAATTGATTGCTCTAATCTGGTGTTCTTCTTCTCATCTATGGTCCTCTTCACATCCAAGATTAACTAATTTCCTGGATGATCCAACAACAAGTGGAAAACAGTTCACATATGGTATTAGACTGCATCACCTCATGCATGTTACCCGACCACTTGTACTGGATCTCATTTAGAGCTCTCTGTGCCAATACACTCAACCAACTGTGAGCAAGAAATCTTTACATCAGCTGATGTTTCTGTAATATCCCAAATTACATTCAGAAACTGAATAATAGAATTACAGATTCAGATTTTTGCTGATACATTTCAGATCTGCATCAGGCCTCATTAACTGACAATTTTTGACATTTCAGTAATTTAATAGATGTGATATGATAGAGAAGTAAAAATCAAAAAGATTATGGATTTGTGCCGTTGAAGAGATCAGCGTGTGAACATCTCGACTGAATAAAAATATGCAAAGTGAGGCTTTTGTGCTCTCTGCAGTTTTATTATGTACCAGTTTATAAAAAAAAACTTCTAAAAACATATAACAATTGTTAAATTGACAATTTTACTACATTTAATACATCCATAAGCTGCATTCATCTCAAAATTATTGCTATATATAGTTGATTTTCCTGATTGCTGTTAAAAAAGTAACAGAAGTTGGAGCATAAGCTCCACTTTCCTCAAGTAAAAGATTAGGAATCGGCCCACTGCTCGTGGCAACTTCTGTCTCTTTAACTGCAGCTTGTGGCCGGATCAGCTCTATAAGCTGAATTGTAAATTAACCAGCGGCTCATATCAGCTTGGAAATGAAATTAAGTCTGAAGGGAGTTTGCTTTTCTTAGACTAAATATAGAGGCCGGTACCACATTTTCTGAGCTGGTTGATATCAGCACATTGATGGTGTAGAGAATGAGATTAAGAGAAGTGTGATGGCGAATGGGAATAGCTGGAAGATGGTCCAACAAAGAGGAACCGTCAAGACCTGTTGTGTAACCATCTCTTAGCCCAGCAGCTGTCGACTCAGCACAATGGAGGGTCCAAACAATTTATATTCATGGCTTTCCATTGATAGAGCAGGAGCTTTCACCATGGGTTAGCTGCCTCTGGCAAAATTTACAGCAGCCGTCATTTTCTCAGCTGTTTGCTTTGGATAAAAGAGAGAAACACAATGAATGGCTGTGGCTAAACAGATGCCACACACCTGTAAGGTTTCCTCATTTACACTGCTGATTATGACAAAGATGTTAGCATTTGCAACACATCTGAAGTACAGAAAGAGGGGTGAAAATTTGTGCATTTCTACCTCCCCTTTCATCCTTTTTCTGCTGAGGTGTTCATTCCTGAAGCACAGCAAAGATCGCTTCTGTTTGATCAGTTGAGCTTACCAACATAAGCCGGAGAGAACACACCCAGCAGAGATGCTACTTTAACAAAGAGCCTGCAGCATTTTAAGAATGGACTGGGAGATCCCCCCCCCCCCCCCCCCCCCCCCCCCCCCGTACTTGAATGCCTGCAGCATCCTGTTGGATGTTGGAGCTTTACAGAAAGAGGGTAAACCTCCTTTCATGACTGCCAAACTTGTGTAGTGCCTTTCAGTTGAAGTTAGGCGACGATCCATAGAGAGCTCTGAATCAATCTGCGTAAATGGCCTCATATTGGATGTTTGTCAGAAGCTATTAGGACAGGCAGGCTGAAACAACACATCTCTCCACTGCACATTTAATTAGCACTTCTCGCAGCTACAAAGGTGGCTGCCTTCCCCCTAACACACCATCTGTTCTCCCCCAAAACTGTGCTGAAGAAGGGCTGATTTGAGTGGTCATTTCCAACAAGAGTGGGTATTGAACTGTGAAATGTTTAACTGACCATCCCTTCATATTTGTGTGTACATGCCTATAAGGGACAATTAAGAGTCCAGAGTAATCTAAGTGGGGCCAAACGAAGACCATTTAGCCAAAGTCTACTGCTTACAGCAGGCCAAGTCCAGGGATTCGGGTGCAGGGTGACAAGAGGACATTTATCTGAGCGGTGTTCTCGATGCCACTGTAGCCATGAAAAATCACCATGATTAAAGAACTCGATTAGAGTAATTAGACAGCTTTGAGCACCCACAGATTTCCCCTATTAACTCACGAGCCCCGGAAATTAATAGTTGTGGCCTCAGGACCGTCCTTATGGTAATCCACATTGACTTAAGGAGAAGCACGAAAGTGTGGGGTGGGCTTTTGCTTATCCAGACTGCCAGTGATGTTTCTATATCCCAAGTTCAGTGAGTTTTCTCTCCAAGTTGTCCCTAAGCAGTGATGTACAAATATGAGACTTTACAGGGATCAATCCTGACAGAAAGAGCAGAGGGAGAGAAGTGATAGCTTTGTAGTTAGCAAGATTGAGTGGCGTTGGGAACATGGGAAGTGGAACTTTAACACCCCCACATATCTATTTCATGGGCAGAATTAAAACAGCCTACAGAAAACTACCGCAGTTTTACCCTCAACGAGAGAAGTTTTTGAGTTGCTGCTCTCCACAGTCATAGATTTTCTGTTGAATAGCTTGACAGAAAGAGTCTACCATTCTTTCTCTTCATAAAGCAGCCCTCTTCACCTCCCCATAAGTGCACGTTTATCAAAGGCTGGAGCAGCACAATCTACCAATGCTTATTGCTCATCTTCTTGAAGACCTCTAACAACAGCACTTGAAACTCATGTCTAGCATTGGCCTTTTGTGTTGTATTTGGTATCCTTGCACCAGGCAATTCTCCCTGAGAACTCCCCTAAAAATTTCAAGCTTCGAGACACAGACTTACCATCTTATAACACAGGTTTTGGTTTGCATGAAAACCTCTATCAGAGCAGAAATTGCTATTTGTTCTGCCCTTAAAATCTGGGAGTAGCTCTTTTAATAAGATTTAGACTTCTCACACTGCAGATGTTACTGATGGTAAATCACAGAGAATTCAGCTCACAGCAAAGCATTTTCCCTCCTGCCTGAACTGACCCTCTTCGCTTTCATTATTCATTTGTGTACTGTGGAGTGTGACCTTCCTTCTCAAATACAAAACAACAAAGAAACATTACCTTACTCTTATTCAAGAGCCCTTTACCAGTCATGGGAAACAGATTTGAGCATGCATTAAAAAATAAGCACACACGAAAAAATGTAATCTTTTTGCCTCTCTAAAACCTAAAATATGCACATGTTTGAATGACTAGCAGACATGAATATGGAGTTCAGTATGTTGAAATGTAGGCAATCCTAGCCTGCAGTTTAGCCTGCGCAAAGCTTCATGAAGAGACTTGATTAAAGATCTGGAAAAGGCTCACACGCCACAGGAGTTTAAACTATGCACAATCATTATGCCTCAATTAGCGTAGAAAAACACCCTTGATAGAGCCTGAACCCTTGAATGATCATCATCCACTGTGCTCAAAATCAGTCAGTGATCCATGTTATTATACCCAACGCTGCTTTAAATTAAGCGCTATGTATTGCTAGAGACAATCAGGACAAAGCCATATTTTGATGCAAAAAACCATGTCATCCAAAAGCTACTCAAATAGATCATACATTAAGCAGTTCCAGACAGATGTCATGTACCAATGACCTGATATATGTCACCTCCAACAAATCTAATACACTTAAAATGGCCATATTCCCAGTTGTAGTGGAGCACTCAATGCATAAATGAATGGGGCAAGCTGCCAGGCTTTGGATTGCTAAATGAACAGACTCCTTTAATCGCTGAGCCAGTTTAATTGGCTCCCATGGTAAGGCCTTCACTCATGACAGACCATTTATCCTGGTCTTCTCACAGGAGAGGAGTATGGCTAAACTAGGGAATGCAAAGGAAAGAGATGTGTATCTGCTATTCTGGCTGAGCAAGAGGAGATGGCAGACATCCAACTTGCCCCACACCACCCCTTCTTCCAAACCTTCACCTCATCCTCAGTCAGGACTGAGAGGGGTGAAGTGGAGGCTGAGCCCTCTGGATTAAACCCACAACAAATGAAAATAGACTGCAGCCGCCATCTTAATTGTGTCTAATGCCTGACATTGCTCTCTCTCTCTCTATCCTGGTGTTTCATCCCTCACACTATCCCTTAATCCTGCACACACTCTTATTTAAAGAGGCACATTAGGAATGAGAGAGGCAAAGGTAACCGCGCTGAGCCAAGCTGGAAACGAGTTCGCCTTTTGTTATAACCTAACAAGATGAGTTGTGTTTGTCCAGAACTTGAACGCTCAGCTTAGTGGTTGCAATCCTTCGTGTGCAGCTGTCTGCCAGCCGAGCTTGTGAGTGGAGCTGGTCAGCGAGGGTGCTGGTCTTCTTGTGTTCTGTCTTAATTAGCCAAGCTGCTGCCTGCCTCGACGCTGTTTCACCAGACGTCTTGGCTCTTCTACATCGCTCTCAACCCAGGAGTGACTGTTCCTGGCCGGGAAAGGAGTGGATCTTGACAGATGGGGGAAAGTGCATGCCCTCACTTCCCCCTTTCTTTTTCTTTATCTGCTTTCAGCTACATTAATCTGCAGTAGCTTTACCATTACCGGGCAGTCTTAATGAGGCCACAGTGCCTGACAACAGCAGTCATGCTCAGGAAATGAGGGACAGCTAGAAAATGAGTGGACAAAATTCAATTCTAATCCAGCCCCACCTTCTCTCTAACACTTTCTGTAACCTCTTATATCTGGAAGAAAAAAAGCTCTCTAATTAGATAGACTTTAATTCAATTAAATCACCCTTCCCTTATAAATCAGGGATTTGCCAGCTTTCTGTTAATGACAAATGTGATGTGAGTAAAATGTCATGAAGTATCAGTGAGAAAGTCAGCTTTCTCTGCACCAACACAGGATCACAGAGCTCGTCATTAATTATGGTCCCTGCCAGCCTGAAGTTCGCCTACGAGCTTTGGTTATTCAAGCAGCAGTGTGTGTGTATGTGTGTGTGATTTAACGCGAGTAAATCCACGAGGGAAAAACCCTGAGACTGTGGATAAAGGGTGACTGCAGCATCAACAGTTTCCACGGTTCCTCATAAGTTTGTGCAAGATGCTAATTAGAGTCTACGCCAGGCTGACCTTTGCTCCTCATTGAACGTCTCCATGGGAACATCACTAATAGTTATTAATCGAAGCTAAGGATCACCACATGCAATTACTGGCAAAACTTAGAATTTGGTTCAAGGAATGACCAGGATTTGCTCAGAACTTGCCTTTTGACTACCTGTTCAGAAAACACACTTTTTAATCATGAAAATTTCCTGCACATTTTTTTCCCTGATCATTTCACACACACTTAAAATTCCCAGCATATTGCACTTTATTTAAGTTAGTCCAGCTCCTGAGTTGGGAGCAGTGTTGCATCCCGGACATATTGGATGCCTGTCCAGCGAAGCGAGAGCTCCCCAAAGCTGTGATGAGGACATGATCCTTCAATGCTGCCGGTAGGTAATTTTCCAACTGTGGCACCTGGCCAAACAGGAAACACCAAGTCTTTGCCAAAACGGTCTTTCTCCTTATCCTGAACCCTTCCTCATGCTATCATTATTCTTTTAAAGACTAGAACGACCGCTAACACGAATGATGACATATCACACATACCTATAATATTTCTATTCTGTGCTGTTAAAAACTGTCATATTATAAAAACAGTTTCCTCTTGTTATCTCCACTTCATGGTAGTTGCTTCCGTTTTTCTTCCCTTCCACAGCTGGGATGAAAATGAGCTCAGCAGCCATACAGCACATACCTATCAAAAGCTATGTACACATACGTAGCAATATTAGCATTCATCTCAAACTAAATAAGTCAATATTAAGATGATGGTGTTTGCATGAATTTCATATCAGATTTTTAATTAAGTTTACATCTGTATGTTTACATAACACAGCATAGGTTTTTAAAGAAGTCATGCCCACTGTTGCATTTGCACTCATTCAAAGCTCATCCTTCATAATATCCTTATCTTTCAAAGAGTGGAGCATTATCAGGGTTTCTCCCTCACCTTTTATTTTTACCTGCAGTCTCCTCCGTTTTGTAGCAACTCTGCTACTAGAGAATGTGTTTCCAGATGTTGTGAAAGAAACAAACAACCCAATCTCTAAAAGCAAGCCAAAAAAAAACGAAGGGAAAAAAAAGCCCAAAGTCACTTATAATCAACCAACCTGGAAACTGAAGACAAAAGCATGACTGTAAACCAGAAAATGCTGTCAATATTCCAGATGGATGTAATATTGCGATTAAGGTGTCTTATTTAGTTTGAGGTGATCAGAAAATGCTGTTTTCATGAATGTGTTTTATTCAGAGATAAATATTAATCAGATTAAAGTTGGAAACTTGCTGTGTGTAAATGTAGCCAGTGTCAGTTTTTCTACTACATCAGAAAAACAGATATTATGTGTCTCATGTGTAAATGGATTTGTCTGTTTAGGTGTTTTAAACTAAATAAAGTCTTTATTTGATTGTGCATGTTATATGTTGGTTATATCATAAACAAAACCAACTCAAACCTTAACTGACTGCAGAGTTTATGGGGAAACAGCTGCATGGGACATCCAATTCTACTCCATGTCAGCATATTATTCTCCAAAATGGTATTTTCATGACAGCATTAGTGCCACATTCACTCTTGACTTTGGAGACTCCTGAGGGATATATCTGGGTCTTTAAATTCACTTTTCACAGTATTCGCCAGCTGGTAAACACTGTCACTGTATTTGGTGCTGAGCAGGAAGGTTTTGGTGGCTTTAAAGCTGCAATCTCACATTTAAAATTACTTTCACTTCCATCCATCCAGCAACAAATAAATGTGGAAAAAATTAATAGAATAAATAGATTTCTTTAATTTGACATTTGTAAATGAAAATACCAAGATTTTACTTCTATATCAAATTCAACCTTAGTAGTTTTAAATATTACTCCATGGGAAAAACATGTGATGACAGTGGTTTTGTCATTTCATCTATAATCCATAATACTCTCCTCTTAACTGATTTCTCAGCTGTAATCTGTGCAGTCTATACCCCTCTACATTATTAATCTTCTCTGTTGTTACAGGAATTTCAGAGCTTACTGTAGCATCATGAGATCACCTCTACTGACTTCCCAAGCTCCACAAATATGCATAAAAAGGGCATCTGAAAACATACATTTGCAAACAGATATTCAACTATCTAAACACCCGAGTGTACCATATCACTTACTTTTCCAAAGCTGTATTTTACAATTGGTGATTTTAAAGTTCAGTCAATGTAGAATGAGCATTTGCAGGAAAAGCAAAAGTTAAACCTCTTTAGAGCTGAGGGGAGCTGAACATGTAGGTGATTATTCTCTGTTGTCATTCAGCAACTTACCCCTGCTCCTCCATCATCTCTTGGAGTTCCATACATTTAAGCTCTACCCTCCTCTTCCTCTCATGGTCCAGAATCTCTCTGTGTGGTTTCTTCACCAGGACAGGTTCTACATTCGCCTCCTCCTCCTCCTCCGTACCCGGCTGTCCCTCTTCAGGTTTTGCTTGCAGCTCTGCAGCTGATGGCGCCCCTCCTGATCCTGCAGCTGTTCCTGGTTCTGCTCCGGGGACCACGGGCTGGGCCACCCCGTTTGCACCATCTTTGGGAGATGGCACCCTTGTCGCATCATACATGGTATCTGCAAGGACACAGATGAGGATAGGCAAAGGGTTAGCAACTAAACACTGCAGCCCAGCAACGCTTGGCACAGTCATTGAATGGCAGAGATTTCTGCTTTATTCATTTCTTATCTATTCACATGGTATGCATAATTTTTTTTTCATTTTCACCAAATTGCATCCAATGAAAGACATGATTAAAAAATCCTACACACCTACAGCACTTTATATATCTACATTTTGTCTGTGTAGCAACAACCTTGACTGAATGTAGGCCAGAAATATTTTGAGACTAAAAGGTGAGAAGGATGCAATGTGAGACTAATATCTCACGACAAGCTGCACAATTTCTGCTTGAATTAAGCAGCATACTTTGCAAAAATTTATACCCAGCAACACACTGCATACACAAGCATGCATGGCAAGATGCATCACTGACAGCAACTTCTGCTCTGTGAGTCAACAGCCCTGAAATGCCTGAAGGCAAGTTAGGAAGCAGAGAGTTAAAACTCCCATCTACTACTGGGGCATAGTAACGGTATTAACTGTAAAGGTCACATATCCTACATATACAGAGAGGGAAAGGGAGGATGGGGAATGGCTGACAAATGTTCTAAAAACGATGAACCTGTGAAATGTCTGTGGCAGAAAAACAGCAAATGCAAGACTGAGGAAAACACTGATTCTGATGCAGAATGAATGCGTCCTTTGTTTTTGACTTCTTTCACCTTTCCATTTCTGGCTCGTTAACTCCTGAAATGATGAGTGTGTCATTTTTTAGAATGAAAGGGCGTCTGGTACAAGTGCTGTGTGAACCATGCTATGATCAAGATGAATTGCTCTTTTAAGGCCGGAGCAGAATGTGCAGCATGAGAGGACGGCTTTTGCTTGCCCACGAGCTTCAGATGCCCGGCACTGCTTCCCTCCTTGTAAAACTAATGGCTTCAATTTTCACAAAGGAGCCTAAAAAGACCAGCTGAAGCGCTTCATCACTGTCAAACATGGAGGGGGTCAAGTCAGGATGACACCGCAACTGGACGGACTGAACTCCAGATCTACATCTCATCCTTGCCTCTTTTATCTCTCCTCTGAGTGTGCACGGAGTTTGGCTTAAGCTGCGTAGTCAGGCTGTTGTATGTGTTTGAGCTGCTTCTGCTAGTCTTTGACTGGTTAATGGGGATGTGCTTGTGTTTTGAAGTGTCGTGCGGTGGTAAACGAGCCGTGGATGTGTGCGTAGCAACGCTGCTGTCGGCTGACGGAACAGGTGGCAGGACAGCAGGAGGCATCATCTCTGCATATATTATACAGTAAATCAGCACTTGATATTCAGTGACAGCAATCTCTCATCTGCACACACTTGTCTGCAGAAGACTGTAGGGACAAAAGCTCTCATCCATCAAAAGAGGCTTTAAAATGACATACAGATTTTTGTTTGAGTATGAGCAAAAAGACAAAAAAATATGCTATATCTAAATCCATTTCCAAATAAGTTGGGAGGTTGTGTAATGTAAATACAAACAGAATGAGATTATTTGCAAATCTCATAAACAAATTATGTGCAATAGAATATAAAAAAAAAAACACAAAAAGGCGTTTTGCTTTTATAGAATATTACCTTATCTTGAACTGACTAATAGCAACATGTGTCAAAAAAGTTGGGCTGGGGCCACATTTTCTATTGTGTAGCATCCTTTCTTTTATTAGCAGTCTGTAAACGTCTGAGCAGCTGCTGGACCTTTAAGAGAGGAAAGCTGTCCCTTCTTTGTTTGATTCTTGCTGTTATTTGTCATATTTTGTGTTTCACGATATGACTAATGTTTTCAGTTGTATAAAGGTCTGCGCTGCAGAGTGATAAATCCAACAATGAGTAACTTCCACAGTGAAGGCTTGCTGTTGTAATACATAAAGCACGTGCTTTACCATTGCTGAAATATGCAAAACACTGCCTGAAAAAGATACTGTCTAGATGGGAGAATATGCTGCTCTAAAACCTGCACATACTGTTCAGCCCTGATGGTGCTTTACCAGTTTTCAGCAAGTTGCCAGTTACATTGACACTAACGCAACTCCGTACTGTACCTTTGTTGATAAGAAATTGGGTGATTTTGTATAAGAATTTCAAATTTTTATAACTACAAAACTGGTTTCAACTTTGTCTCAGTCGACTTTAAATGAGTGGTGTTTCCAGATCATGGCTTCTTCTTAACATGAACCTGCTTTAGTGGACTGAACACCAAACTGTGTTCACACAGCTGCTCTTGAGCTCAGTCAGGGATTTTATAACAGAATCATGTCTTGTTTTAAAGCCAGTGTCTTTTGAATACACAAAGATCACAAGTATCTATAACTGATTATTGTCTATGTTGCTTGCCTACAAAGATTTCTCCAGATTCTTTGTCTCTGTGGACAAAATGATGTACTGTAGATGATGGAATATTCAAAGCAATCATTTTTACATTCAAATTTTTGGATTTTAGCTGAATTCTGCCCATTTTCAGTTCTGAGAGACTCGTTTAGGTGCTCTTTTTACTCAATCATGTTACAGACCAGTTGCCAATTAACCAAATTTGTTGCAATGTGTTCCTTCTTATGACTTGTACTCTCTTTTTTCAGCCTTTTGTTGACCCTGACCCAACTTTTTTGAGATATGTTGCTATTTTTTTTTTTACATGTTCGAATGTTACTACCTTGCTAAGCCATATAAAGTAAAAAGTAAAAAGACAAGCCAAAATAGTCTAAAAGAGATGAAATACTTTAATAAAAAGGACAGTAAATAAACAAAACCTTCCCTGAAAAGGATATTGTCTGGGCAGAGATGCTGCTCTAAACATGTAAAACTGTTCAGCACTGATGGTGTCTTGTTACATTCCAGCATTAAGGATTTAAGGATGCTTTGATAGAGGAACTAAAAAAATCTAGTGCAGAAATAAAGGGTTACTTTGTCTGCTTCTGTGTCCACCAGCTTGTTTTTTACATGAGGAGGTAAAAAAAAGCATAAGTTTTACAATGCTTGACCTCAAGTACTGTATTGTCATGCTGGATCACTGCAGGTATTAAACTCTGCAAATTTAACCATTTCTGCATCCCCAGCCATTTAAGAAAGTTTTTCAGCTGTAAAAACTTAGAATTAAATAAAGATATCCTCTAGTTGGAATAGAATTCCCCAAAATGCTGAAATAAAAAGTGAAAAAAGTGGAATATTGTGCATGAGATCTTGTAGTACATACTGAACCCTCTTCAACTCAGATCCCCAGTCACTCCCTTTGTTCATGAAAAACAGGAGGGA
Source organism: Atherinomorus stipes (assembly GCA_023101725.1). NCBI lineage: Eukaryota > Metazoa > Chordata > Actinopteri > Atheriniformes > Atherinidae > Atherinomorus > Atherinomorus stipes. Next base: position 1,423,757 of record JALJCO010010111.1, on the reverse strand, counting down.
CACAAAAGGTGCTTCCTTTCTAGTTAAAACAACTAAATAATTTAATTGTGTAATGAAAAAAAGAGAGCAGAAAGGGAGGCTATTCAGGGAGCTGATAAGGCAGCAGAGCACACGGTTAATTGTGTGCGAGTCCTCTACAGGGACTGAAGGTTATCTCTAGCCGCTGCATTAATGCTGGCACCAGCCTCTTCTGCTATTATAGCCGGGGCTTACACTGTCACATCAAGACAATCACTGACTGTAATTAGTTATTATGCTAAGTGAAGTTGTTCAGCCACATGCACAAAGTGGTAAAATGAGTTATTTGAAATCACAAAGAGATAAAACACACTTAAACATTCAATATCCTGTTTTGGGAGTGTGACACTGATTGCAGTTGGGATAAAGGAGCCATTAGCTCATGCCTTCTCTCCATAGAATGAAAAAAAGATGGCTGCAGTTGTCTGTTCTCAACCTTTGCCCAGGGTTTCCTTTCAACACTGCAGCCTCTCTCCTGCTCACATCACACCTCGAATTAAAGGAACAAAGCACGCAGCAAGAAATAACATCCAGACACATCCAGACACAGTGGGTGTGCAGGGTGCCGGTCTTCACTAAATGTTGAAGGGTTCCTGGAATTTCAACTCAAGCATCGTGATCTCTCAATTACATGGTTGCTGACAGCCTACATAAGGCTGAGTCATCCGATGCATGCGGTAGATGGATCATATGCTTAAAGCTCAATTAATAAGGGTAAGAGTCACCATGGCTGCACAGTGGAAAAAATCTTAGACACATTAGGGATCTAATGTTGTGTTAGGTTAATGAGACATAAGAGAGGAAAGGGCTTAAACTTGTGCGAAGAGTATGATCATGGTGACATATTTTTTTCAATGAAAGATTTCTATTTGAACATGCCATTAGCCACATTTCCCCTTCTGTTGAATGCTACAAGATCTTGCAGCTGCTGAATTATATGAACTTAAAGGCATAGAAATCATAAGGCCTTGCCATCCAGGACTGCAGCCCCTTAGCAACCAGACCACATTTAGGTTTCTCTGTGATTCATAAGCATACTTGCCTGAGCTGAGCTTTTTTACACACAGAGACCGAGAGAGCGAGTTCACAGCGCTGGTCAAGGTTGGCAGTGAGTGGCAGCTCGGCTGTGATGAAGATGCAAAGGCAATGAGATGCAAGTGAGACTAGATGTGATTTAAATTTATTTGGTCATCACTGTCAGAAAAGCCTCTTTTAAGGAGACGCTGTAAGTTGAGGTCACAAGTTGTATCTACCAAAATGTGTTTAAATCCTCCTCTTGTGAAGCAGATAAGGTGAGAATTTCCCACACGAATAAAAAGATAATCAAGGCCTGAAACACAGATTATAATTATAATACACCAAAGTTTGTCACAGTTTCTCCTTGGAGAAAATAATGTGACAAATGCTGGTGATAATGACGCACATGAGCCATGTGTCTGCAATTATTTGATATTGCTGGGATTAAATTGTCTGGAAATGGAACATTCCTCATATAAAAATATGACAAAAAACAGAAGCGGTGGACTTCAACATTGGTCATTAGAAGTTTGAATGGCACTTTTAACATCAAGTCACTTTGATGCACCATCTGCTCTCATATTTGATGTGTTTAATTTCTAGTTAGATGTGCCCAAGCCTATTCTGCAATATTCTCATTACAGCAGTGGATAAAAAATGTAAAAAACCATTTGCATTTTAATTTTCAGACTTTCTGAAAAGTGTCAAACTTCTGCCAACATCTTTCTGTGGAATTAATGTGACTTTTCCATCCCATTTTAAAGCCGAGGCTGAACTTTGTCTTTATTGTAAACTAGCTTTAAACATCTATGATACTACACTTTTTTCCTGTTTTAATTTAATCAATATTGTATGCATTGATGAGTGAAGGGTTTTGCAGTCATGTACTGTAGTGTTTATTTTTCATTTCCTCTGCTCTTTTCTGTTCTGTTAAATGGACATCATTAAAGCTGGATGAAAATAAGCAGCTTGTCTTACACCGTATCAGTCCATATGAACATAGTGTCGTATTTATTGGGTAAATATGCACAGCATGGCTCTTGTAACATGGAGCATATTTATGGCCATCTGTACAACGCATGCAGTCTGAATGGACCTGTTTAAATACTGTATATATAGCACAGACAGTATAGTGAGAACATAGATCAGATATATTCATGGATATGCATGACAATTTAAGTCTGGAGCAGATGGTAAAATGTATTTTAGCACATCTGCATTACTGCAGAGCACTGCAACAATCCCACATCATTGTGCACATAATTTCAGATTCATTTTCCTGTTTAATTGTCTAATTTAAGCCTCCTGACTTGGAGCAGACTTTGCACATCAGGCAGAAAACTATACAAAAACAATAGCATGCATTGATTTCTTTTGTTCCTCAACAAATAACAAACAGAATCTGCAGCCTGTTTAAGTGGATTTCATTTCAGTAGCCACACTTAAAAGAACAAAACTGGTCACATCGAAGCCACTTTTCTTCCTAAAAGCCATCTTACTGCAACTCTCCAAACCATCACCCCTCTCTCTCAAACGTTTCTATGTGTTGTGCACAATGGCCCAAATGATTGGATCTCAATCTGTAGTGTGTGCACCTCAGCCATGATTACAGGGTGGAAGTAACGAGGGCCTGACCTTGATGGAGACTGGCAGGGAGTAGCTGCAAAACATCCTGAGTGGCTGTCTGCTTTTGGATATACTTTGTGTGCACTTTTTTTTTTTTTTACAGACTCCCCGCTCTCTCTCTCTGCAGTCGTTTCTCCCATTTTCCATCACACCTTTCCACTCTCCAAAACAACCTGCCCCTCAGCTGAAAATGAGTGTTTTGTTTTTAGCACCCGTGAGAGCTAAACATAGAAGATGTGTTTAGTTCTCACAAGGTCATCCGTCTTCATTCCAGGCACGTTGGATGCAGGGAAGTAAGCAACCTCAACTTCTTTTTTTTCTTTTTTAAATATTTTACCTTAAAAATTCAAAATACAGTAGAGTGGGGTACAAGGTGCATAAAAAACAAGCAATTCAATGAATGCAAATAGAAGAGAGGCCATAGTGTCATTAAATCTAAAGTTTGGATGAGCGACATTTCTTATTCAGCTGCCCACCAAAGCATTTCTTTGCTCATTATGGACCATCACTTGCACTGATTTTTGTAATTTAAGGGGCAGGAACACTGCACTGTTCCACCATTCAGCTGGCTTTATCATAGAAGCATGTCAGAATAAGAACAAATCATGTCTGTGAGAAGCTTTGGAAGCTGAAAACAGAGCAGGAATTGCTGCAGGAGTCTGCAGAATTCCAGAGATAGCATTTAGAAGGGCAAACATCTATCACTCAGATGCAGAGCTGTGCAAAAATTAATGTGGCGCTCCGAGCAAAAAGCACTTTGGGCAGCGTTGGAAGCTGCGATAACACAACAAAACATCTTACATCAACATACTCAAAATTAATTAGTCGCACAAGGGAGATACAGACTGAGTTTCAGCGAGGTAGTAGCTGAGAATTTTGAGTCTTTGGTGGAAAAGCATCCCTGACAGAAATAAAACACCACTGCACGAGTTATTACTGAGAAAATACTTTTCACCTAAGAGGAAGGCAGAGACACTGTCTCTACAGTGACATCTCATCCCAGAGATCAGCTGTGAGATGACACCCTACTTGAACTCAGAACTGAGTCTGCAATAGTTTGCTCTGCTTTGTACTTCCTCCAGAAATCTGTCTAGCCCACTCACGCCATTGTGTTGCAATGTGCAGTGTCTCCTGGGGGAGACGATTAGCATAGCACTGCTGCTGATGTGATTAAAGGGGTCACTAGCAGGGGAGAGATGGGCTCAGGTCTGTGTATTTGAGTCAGTCCTTTCCTGTCAAAATGCTCCAGGTTGAAGTTTCTTCACTGCACACAGCAATGACAACCGCCCCATAGGGCTGTGCGATATACTAATATGATATCGGGATATGATATTTACATGAGAGAGCTATGATATTTACACCTATTGTTATATCGCGGTATTAGTTGTGCCAATTTTTTTGTTTTATTTTTTCGTGATGACCCGTAATGGCATTGTTTTGTTACGAAATCTCATGAGATTTCACGAACTACCGCAATGGCATCTCACGGTATTTCATGAAATCTCATGAGATTTCTTGACAAAACGATGATACCTTGTGAGATTTCATTAGTAAAATAGATCGATACTGTGTTTTTAAATATAGATATGGTATTGGCATATGAAAATATCACAATATTTCAGTGTATCAATATTTTTTCCCACCCCTATAATTTAAACCGTCTGGGAGACAATCCTCCCCAAGACTTTTACAAAGAAATCATAAAAAACCATCCAACTATCTTTAATTACTTCGATTTAACAAACATTTCTAACCAGCGCTCTGTCAGTTCCATCGCTGAAGTGGAGCAATACCTTTACGCTAAACATGTTTCAATACTAAAAAACAGGTGTTTGATTTGAAATGAAACTTTCAGACAAATTAGGGTAAAAATACCGGTATATATCGTATATCGTCATCTAAAATAAATATATCGATATGATATTTGGTCCATATCGCCCAGCCCTAACCCGCCACAAAACAAAACATTAAAATGGTAAACAGGTCCACTGATTACAAATAATCTCTTTGGCTTCCAAAATCGTGTATATCAATGCTAATTAAACTGGCTTTCCCGGGGAAATTTTTTTAAGGATTTGGCATTGAGTGTGAGCAATGTTATGTCTTCTACATGCAAAACTCTGGAGCTAAATGCTGTTTGCCCAAAATGCCACAGATCACAAATCAATGTAAATATTTAGTCACAATTTTTGTTAGCATTGTGCTCATTCTGCTCTTCTATTTGAAATAAGCTGAAAAAAAAATGTGTGCAGCTAACTGCGAAAGTGTCATTATCTGAGTTAACTTTAGGAAATCTAGTTTAATTTAATTTATTGTGAATGCACGAGTACTAAAATCATCTTCATTTTGCTCAATTTGTTTACATTAAAATAATTTAAGAAATCCCTGAAGCATGTTTCTAAAATTTGTTGTGTTTTTTCTCTATGCAGCCAAATTCTCTTTTTCATTATCTCGTGTTGAAGTGTGATGAGGGGCAACAGTGTGATTTGGAACCAGAGATTCTGCATGAAATCAGCATGCACAAAGAAACAACAACAATAAAATGTAGGGCATAAAATTAGCCAGTAAAGAGTGGCTAATAGCAGCTCAACCTGCAAATCAACTAAATTCTTCCAGAATTTACCCGATTGCAATCACAAGAAAATCCATCCAAGTTATGCTGACCAAATCAATATTTTAAAGGGAAATGGAACATTTTTATTACAATGGCGTTATGTTTACATCTACAAGCCAATACAGGCCGCCATTGCGGGTTGCCAAATGATCTCTGTGTGGCAATAGTATGTTCAGCATAGCTAGGCTGGCTCTAGGAAAAAAGGTAGAGTCGGCAAGTCAAGCAGCTGCTTCAGAGCCCTGGAGATATTGTTATCCGTCTCACAAGCGAGGTGACCTGAGAAGAGCAAAAACTGGAGTAAATTTAGGTGAAGCCTACACTAAATGGACCTATACAAACATTTTCCACAGCACCAAAACGTGGAAATGGCAACTTTTCTCCTGGATCAGTGAGCTAACTCGCTTGATAACATGGCTAAAGTTAGCTGTCAGTTATTAAACTCCCCTGCATTACTTGTTGGACGTGGTGCAGCCTGCTGGTAACCGTATCGGCAGCGAGACTGGTAACCAAATGGCTTGAGTCGCTTTTCTGCCGTTGCAACCTAGAAACACGTGATGTCACTGTTCTGTCCATATTCCACATCCAACCTTTAACTGGACATCAATCATATCAAATCAAAGATATTTTATTGATCCCTGAGGGGAAATTCATGTTTCAGTACAACCCGTCCAAGGCACAAAAAACATAACATATAAACAAGACAGGATCAGGCAAACCGTGGCCACACAGCCCTTCGCAGGGCGCACCTTTGCAGATATGGAAAACGATAACATGAGGAAAGGAGGGTAGGTGGTAAAAAAAAAAAAAAGAGGTCTCCAGACTCTCCATGTACAAAAAAAAAAGACACACCATACAAATTAGCACAAACTCAGACAATCACAACATGAAAGACAAGTGGTGGGCAGGCGGGGAGGGGATTCCCCCCAAACAGCAGAGCGAGGATGCGCTCTGGCACCCTGCCAGCTCAGGGTGTTGATGAAAATATCTTTAAAAGTTTGTTTTCAACAACAAACTTAACAACATCAATCTGATTGGTGGCGATAGATTGTAAAAGGTACTGTAGATAATTATTTTGTTGGGTTTTTTTGCTTTGATTTATTTTTTGTAAAAGTGCTTACATTTTACCGATGAGCTTTCAGCAACGACCTCCCAGATGGTTGCGTGCAACAAACCATCTGCAGTATTAGCTTGAGGCTCCTGTGGCCCCAACCAGCACTAACACCTACATATTCAAACTCAGCTGTTGGGTGGTGAATTGGATTGTGGGTAATTTGCCTCATCTCTATTACATTTATTATTTAAAAAGAAAAAAACTGTTAAAATGGTGTTGAGTCCTCATGCTTTTATATCAGTCTACCTAAAAATAACTTGTCTCCAGTGTGATGTAAATTTATGTATTATGCAGGAAAATGTGTAAAAATTCTTAACATTGAAAATGAGATGCTGAGCTTATCAATCTAACCCCCTGTTGCTCAAAACAACAACCTGAAGACCTTAGATGATTGCACAGTTGCTAAAACTTGATATAAAATGTGAAACAAATGAATGTGAAGTGAAAATATGAGAACTGAGCTTCACTTTCCTTATTGAAATGCATCTGAGTCTTTGGTGTATTACATGCATGAGAGAATTAACTGCCTGTCTGAATGTGCTTTCTTTGTAGTGTCTCCTATCATGCAGAGACAATAACCCAGCATTATTATTAAAGCAGAATGTTGGTCTGGAAATATTTTAAGCAAATGTGAATTGGCATATAGTCTTAATGAGCTGATTTTCAGACACGATTTTGGACACTTTTAGCTCCCTGACAACAGCAAGAGAAAAATATGAGAATGAGAGATGCTTAACTGGAAATTTAACAATACCTATATGTATGTATGCCCTACTGTTTTTTACAAAAAGATGCAAAAGGATGGAACTTTTGAGCATTTCTGCAGCAAAGAAAATGATTTCCTACTATCCTTACAGTTCAGTCCAAGTTGAGTATATTATTCAGCCTCTATTGTTTTTCCTTGCTTACTCAGCAGATGCAACTTTGGTAGCATTTCAGATTTCATCAACCACTTTGACCTTTGTTCTGCTACTACAAGCTTCATTGCTCTTCTGGCCAGCAAAGCAGTTTTATTCAATACTGTGACAGTAAGCTTCTCTGAGTGAAATTAAAATCAAGCTGCAACAAAATACCTATTGAATTTTGAACGAGGGGCTATAAATTACACCTCATCACTGAAGTGAGATTCAAGCCCTTTGGGGACGGGAATGCTTGCAAAACATGATCCATACTACTTAAAACTGTATGACTCATCTGACTGAGAGGATATTAGAGATTAGGCAGTGGACTTAAAAAAAAACAACCACAAAAAAACCTTCAAGGTTAGACATAAAAGCAATTTCCTACACATTACCCTCATGCTGTCACAGAAACATGTGGAGATAAGCCTGCCCCATGCACTGTCCCAGCCAACCATCCGTTACAGAATTCATCAGTTCTTCACATAAATTAGCTCATTATCATACAAGCCAGCGTCCCTGTGCATGCAGCCCCTGGCTGATTTGTTCTAATGGATTCAACCCACCTCCCAGCATCCTTATTTTACCTTTCATGTATATTCATCTTCCTGAGCTATTTCCCAAAGGCTTAACTTCACAAACCTCATCAGCTGCAGTTATTCATTTATTAATATTTCCAAGAACTTAACACCACCCTGCATGATAATGATCAAAATAAAACAAAAGATTTGGCTCAAACAACAGGGAAACCTTCAATATAGATTTCTCAAACAAAAGAGGAAGCTGGAGCCCCTCTCGCTTCTACGGCAGGGTCAGCTTCAAAGAAAAATCTTATTTCAGGTTAGCAGAGCCGGCATGCCCTGAGAATTGGATGGCTTAATAAAGCAGAAGTCCATCTTCAAAGGTTCACAGAGGAGTTATCAATGTGAGACGTGAGGTTAACAGCCCACAGAAGAAGTTTCCAAACTTTAAAGCTCAGAAACACCTGAGAGCTCTAAAAATCCTCTTTCCTGAAGACTCGTAACTCTCTGAAATCTTAACACACAGACTCATACTTTTTAGGTACAATGTGACCAATCTCAGATCCTCCTGAAAATCCTGGAGAAAACATATTCCCATTTGGAAGAAAGTGAGGAACCATTTACTGTGAAAGAAACAGAACTGCTAGGGAAGACGGGACATGTTAGATAAAGGATTAACCAAAGCAGATGACCACAAAAAGATCATTATGTTTTACAACGCCTGCATGGAGAACTAACTTCTCTCTATCAGAAAATCCAGAACAAAATGATCATCTCTCTATGCGTTCTTGGTCAAGCGTGCATTATATATCCATAAAAAAAACAGTCTGAAGAACTGCCCGAAGATCCGATATCCTAACAAAGAAAAGCAAAAAGAGGGAAACATGTTTCTGGTGTTGTGAGGATAACAACTTCAACTTGAGGATAAATCAACTGAAGTAAAATGATACAGAAGGGATGATGTGGTTGTGAAGGAGCCCAGATTTCAAAGTTCAGACTCTAAAAACCGACGGCCTCGAGAAATTTACAAAGAGACAAACCCATTCTCACCGCCATCAGCTTTCCCAACTTAGATTTCATGCTGTTATTTAAAACCACTGAGAAAAACCCCTCACTTTATCCGGCTGCACCTCCAACTATTTCATCATGTTTGAACTGTGTGAGCTTTGAAGACATCTGAAGACAAGGTATTGATATGGATGAAATCTTTCTCTTATCCACCTGCCTGCTGTGTATGGGGGATTGAGCCAGTCAAAATGAGCGCTTGCTGAATAGAGTCAATGCCTCCAGCAATCTGAAGCCAATCTCCACACTGCTGCAGCTCTGAAATGAGGCTGTCCTCTTTTCCACCTGCCTCGACTGCTGCTATTTAATTGACACAGCGCTCTGGAGCACAGAGCGATCAGCCTCCTGATACAAAGTGATGGCTGTCAGTTAGCAGTGGACGCTCATTCCTTGACTGTCATCACCTTGGACTAAAGGGGGATACCTCTAAGGCCTCTGCAACAAAAACAAGGGCAGCTTCCCCCGTGACAACACCTAACACTCACCTTCTTCTGGTAATGGCAAAAAAAAAAAAAAAAAATTCTTAAACTTTCCATCATTGCCCACAAAATTAATCTTCCCAGTTCAGCCAGATACAGCAAAATACAGTTATTCACCATACATCATATATTCAAGAACCGTAATCATCATCAGCACCTTCACTACCATCACACAGCTTAATGCAAAGCAAAATATATGCAGGCCAATGAGTCATGAGCGTAAAGCTCTGGTTAATTACACTTTGGACTAATGTTATCAGTTAGTTCTAGGCAAATGAACCAAACAATACAGGTTCATATTTCTCTACAAGGTAACACCAGCTGTTTATTTTACATCAGACATTTAAGCCTCGCTGTTTTAAACTGATTTAAACCCATGAAACTGCCATATATTAGAGTCATTTACTAATTTTTTGCTTGAATAACAATAACACCAACAGGGGCTGCCACAAAGACTTAAAGCAATCGTTTCTTTTTGATCCTCTGTTCATGATTTTTACCATCTGAGACATAAAAATGTGGCTGATTTTGTAAAAGAAAAAAGAATTATACATGCAGCACAGAGGCCAATGAACAACCGTGTCGTTTTGAAAGAAGAATAACGCATTCGCTGCATTCATTGGTTCTGCTTTACTGTTCAAAGAGCGCTTTTCATCTCCAGTTATAACAGTTGGGAGGTGAAAGGACACTCACAACATGGTTCAGCGATGTTCAAAACAATTTTCCACCAAATACTCATAGTTTCTGGGAATATTCATAGTTTCACTGTCTGAAACCATATGCAGACCATGTCAACAGGTCTCTCAACGACGAGCTTGAAATGCTTCTATACAAAGAGCATTGATATTCAAAAATGTGCAAAACAGCAGCTATCTACTAATACTTCATGTAATGTAGCAAATAGAGCTTTTGTTATTCATTTTAATCATAATTTTTTTTGTTTCTATGAGAAAGTAATGAATGCCATCATGCTGAATAAAAATAGAACACATGCAGCTTGCATTTTGGTTTTGTTTCGATATATAAGCACAATAAAAACCATTCATCAGCCAGTTTTTATAAATCTTTTGTAGTTAGATTGAAAGGAAACTTGCAGTCTTGTGAGCTAGAGATACTAACTGTACCACTGCACTCCAGTATACTTCTGAAAACTGTATGCTATATTGTTTGGTTATATGTTGAGTGTTATTTTGTTGAAATCTACTGTATGTCTAGTTGCATCTTATGTTTGCTGTAGTTGTGTATTAATTGGGGGGGGGGGGGATACAATAGTCAGGACATTTCTGTTTGGTTAATTATGTCTTTCCTTTAATAATACCAGAGGGTGGATACCAACAAGATAATATTGGAGGGGATTTTGACACATTTTTGTGGCACAACACCAAAACGTTTAGCTGTGTTGCTCATTCCACACATGCACTATTTTTAGAAGTTATACCTCAATGTAAAGGTGATTGACTAGTCAGGTTTTCCAATGACGTATAATACAACACCAACTGGTAATATTTTGGACAAACATTTCTTACGAATATAAAAAATACAAAAAAATAAAAATAAAACCAAGGCCCAATGTAGAACAACCCACAGTTCAAAAGATCCCTCGAGCAAAAGGGGGAAAAAAAAGGAAAAAAAAAAAACAAAAAACAAGACCAACTAAACCCAGCAATATGATTTCCTGAACAACCCACTCCCACCCTCACCACCTCCCTCAGCCAATCCCACCCCCGAGCACCAAGTCGGATTCATAAGTTCAGGAGGCCCCCCGCCCCTTTTCCAGGAAGGAAAGCAATGGTTACCAGACCTTTTCAAATTGTTCAGGTTTGTCTTGATAGAGTGTTTGATCTTTCTCAGATGCAGGTTGTCAGCCATCTTTTCAGTGTGGGCACCTCTTTCTCTTTCCAACACATTAAAATTAGTTTCTTAGCTGTTGTCAGACCTCATGGCAGCTGAAATGGTTGCATGACTCTGAAAGATCCTAACATGTTTGTAATACCAAAGATTGATATTATTCCGACGAGTTAGATAGCAAAGACAGGGAATTGCCAATGCGAGGGGAAATCATCCTCAAGGGAACATTGAATTTCATATCAACGGCTTCAGAGGTTTTTTTTGAGAAATTGCTGTCTACAATGGCTGGAAAAAAAAACTTAAATCTGGACAGTCATTAAGGTCTTTAAGGTTCAACGCACAGATTTATATCTGATGAAAATTTAATCAAATAATCACTGAAGGTGTTCGCAAGTCCCCAGCTATGTTAAACCACTAAAAATTAATGTCTGTTCATTAATAGTTCATTTTATTTTCCATTAAATCCTTTACACCATGGAAAAGGTTGGATGTGTCTCTGAACTTTTGCCTCATAAGGCATTCGGGATCAGTGAATATGCTAATAAGTCCTTTCACCGCCTCTGTTTGACGAGGCAGAAATAAAGCTTGTCAAAATTGTTGAAGCGTTTGGTTTTTAAAGCAGGGAGGAAAGCCCAGTGCTTAGTTTGTATATCAGAAGATTTCAGAACACAGCAGTGGTGGGGTTTTTTTTCTGCAGAAAGCTCTTTATAGCAAACTCTCAGTCACTATACGTGATGCGATTTCAACTCATCAGCTTCACCAACTTCTTTCACCCCTCTGCTTTCTGCTCTGGTCATTCATTCATCGAGTGAAAGGATGTGTTGCATAGAGAGACAATCTGAGTTAAGTTTAAAGAGACCAGAAACAGCAGCAAAGGAGCTAAAGTGAAGCAAATAATTTGGACTTTACACTTCACCATTTTAACTCAAAGATAACAGCATATTGCTGCTGATGACAAACTGGAAAATTAACCCAAACCTGGAAGTTGACAGAAGTTATTTCTGAGTTATTCCTGTTGAATGTGAAACCCTGACAGGGATTTGGAGATTTTCCACAGGTGCACTGCAGTCAAAAAGGGTGGAAAAGGTGGAAATAAACAGAAGAGGCACATTCACACTGAATCTAACTTCATGCTTACAGCTGACAGCAGCTCCACTTCCATGCAGACTACTAAGACTGTAATACTGTAATGCACATCTTCTGCTGGAGCATAACATATGACTCCAAATGGAGCACAGCCAGCAATGCATTTCAGTCCTTATTAAATCTGGCATGTTGACTAAAACTCTGTATTCTTATTTATAGCTACAGCTTTGCATGTCACGCCCACACAAACCACTAACTCCTGCACGAACTGCATGACTTCTTTATTCTGACATGTTTATAGGCTTAGAACTGCCTTAAAATGTTTTTTTGTTTTTTTCATAGTAAAAAACAAAAAAAAAGACACACGTGAATAGTTCAGTCAAACACATTCACACCCAACAGATCGAAGGAAGTTGAATGTCAGTCGGTAAAATAATAATAATAAAAAAAACCTTATTCTGAGCACGTTTGGGTCCCGCCTAATGTGAAATATCCTCAGAAGATGGTGTTCAAGGTTTTATCTTTGCTCAAAAGTGAACCTTGAATCAATATAGCAGTCAATATCAACCCTTTTAATCTCTCTGTATACAACATATCAAATTCACCTGTGGTACTCACGTGGTGGGGTTTATAACGGACAACAAAGAGTATATCAATACAAATGATGCTCTGCGGCAATGGTAGTGTTCAAAACAGTGAGAGGAAGAAAAAGAGAAAAATTGGTGGTGGATTTTAGGTTAGACAGGGGCAACCACACACCATTCATCTGCACAGTCTGTGGGGGTTTTAAGAAAGTGCTTTACTGGACGCCACTTTGGAGCATTTTCAAAGAGGAATCAATTTATCATGATTTACTTCAGTAAAAGACACATAACCAGGCAAGCAGTGAACTGAACTGACTTGACAGAAACACAATGAGAGGATTAAACAATATCTAATTAAAATCTCCACCCCCATCTTTAACCAAATCATAACAATAGCTTCAATTGTCCTCAGTGTGTGCTGCTGCTTATCTACTGTTATTTTGCTGTACATTTTAAGGATAAGCTTTAAAACCAAATTGCCTGTAGTCCCTAAATCTGTCATCAATTTCAGGCAGAAACACACCAGAATGTTTCGAACAAAATATCATCAAGTAAATGGGAGAAAGAGATGTAAGTCCTCTTTTTTGTGTGTGTCAATGTACAATAATGATCTTTTTTCCCTTTAACTATAACAATGGAGCTATCAAGCTTAAATCAACTTTCACATCAGCATCTACAAAGACCGATTTAATCCTGCAATAATCCAGCAATAATTGAAACGTCCTTCACTTCATTACAGACTCACAATCTTGTGCAATGGCTGCAGCCGCCCTGCTCAGTTGGTGAATTCAGACTTCACAAGAGAGATTAGCTGTTGGCTCATCCTCTGAGTCACGGCATTCAGCTGTCGGCCAAAGGCTCTCAAGCCGAGAGCCTACACGCAAATGCAGATGCCATTTTCTCTTACCCAGTTCTACAAGGACTATTGAATCCAAAATTTTTAAAAAGGAAAAAAAGACACAGATAGAGATGAAAAAGGTTATTTAAAAAGTTCTGGTTGTGCTGATGCAGAATCACTGGCCAAAGATGCAAAGTTAATGAACCACAGAGTACTTAATCTTTTCTGTATGGCTCCAGATGAGGATGAGAGAAGCACATACTGTATGAAATGCTAACTGACATTAAAAAGCATGGAAGAAGAATGAATAAGATAATAAGAAAAAATACTGAAGGAGAAAAGGAGGGAAAACAGATGTAAGATTGGGCAAAAAAAATATGAATCAAGGCTAGAGAAAGAACATTTGTTTCAATGACAGACCTACAAAAAACATGTTTATGTCTTCTTTTATCACTGTAGGAATCATAATGACAGAAACAGTTCACATAATGCCTTCTGAAATGAACTTTTCAAGCACGGCTAAAGCCAACACGAGCAGCACTAGTAGAGCTACCTCAGCAGCTAGCTAATTGGATAGCAGTGAGGAGAGCAAAAGTGGACACAGATGCATACAAAAAAGACTTGGCATGCCGAGGTGAATCTGCGACATCCTGACAACTAGAACACCAACACCCTACTTGTGCAGAGATGGAACTATTTGTACTTAAAAAGCTAAACAGGCATTTCCTGTTAATTAGTGGAAAGATAGGTGTTCAGCAGAAAACCTTGAGACAGTCGTGAGCTTAAGTACAACAATGAGAAAAAAAGATGCAAAATGATCAAATTAAAGTGAGTCTTATAAAATAGACAGCATTCAGTTTCTGCTTCCATGGTTAGATACATCATAATATATGAAAAATGATCATCCTCTTGAAGTCTTAAATTAGCTAAATACAACAGACGAGCTACTACAACACAGCAAATTACAGTGACAGAAACAACACCAAAATGCAGAAGATATATTTACAAATTGGAGTACACTCCAAAGGTTTCTGCAGACAATTTTGCATGTATTTTTTTAGGGTTCAAATTATACAAGAGCTTTTGGGGGGAGTCTTAGTTTTGGGTGTGCACCGTGACCTCCTAAGTCACGTGGAAGAAAAGTCATGAAATAGGAGCAAATGTACCAAAAAGTTTGAAGGAATTTTCAGTTTTAACTTTTTACAGTAGTTTTATTAGTTGTTTATTTGTGTATTGCATCTTGGGAACAAGAACTTCCTCTTAAACTTAAACATATAAGAAATCTTCTCGCCCCAAATGTGAGATAGGTTTTCTACTCTCATTACGATCATAATGACATACACTTTTCCTCAGATTTACAAATCTACAGTAACAAGTGTGCAAAGACTTCTGGGAAATCCACATTCAGCATGAATTTTATCTTTTGTGATATCTACCACTATCTGTTCTGCGTGTGTTTCAGCTTTAAGGTGGCAATACCCCCTTAGTAACTATACTGTCAAGACCAAAGAGGAGTGTGTTTCACTGGAATTTAAAATGTTGCTGGATAAGAACTTAAAAACTGATCTTGGATAAACTAAATTCAGTCACTCGTCACCAATTCAACTAAATATTTTACTTTGGTTAGAATATTATTTCTTATTTGTTCAAGTGTGGTTTAATTCCATAAATGTAATTGGGCTATGAAAGTACAGATTTTTTTGTTTTCAGATTAACAGACATGTTCATGAATGCAACAGGGTTCGTACTGCAGAAGTACAGAATTTCTGTTTTTTGTTAAAGGTACAGGTTGAAAAAAAATCCAAAGGTCAATGGCAGAAAAAATTAATATATAATCAAAAACTGTGTTTCTATTGATGTGTAATCACTGCACTAGAATAGCTGTTATATGTTTATTTTCTTAGAATGAGTCATTCATATCTGCTTGGCGGGAGTGCACATACATGGAGGCTGCCATATTTGTGCCGCCACTTTTACTATGGTGTCCCTAAATGGACAAAACAATGTGAGTGAAGTGAGAACCCTCTGAACTTTAAAACTGCTGTACCAGCTTTGTTCAATGGGAGTCAGAGCACTGTTTGGGGTAAGTAATGCCTTAAAAAACATTAAAAATAGTTACTTATAGTACAGTCACAGGTACACAGATACCACTAGATCCACTCACAGATCAAAACATCCTTATGTCTAGGAAAATTTTGGCCACTAACGGCCACCGTACATCCACAACAGTGCTTGGACTATAAAGTCCTTTGAAAAAAACATATTTTCTTTAAAAAACAACAACATACCACTAGATGTCAGTAATTCTAAACATACTGTACCTTTAAGTGGAACTGTGCAGTTAACAGTGAAATGTCTTGGGAATTTTCTGACATGACATTCTCTGTTTTTTTCACGCAAACTTTTCTAATAGCGTATATTAGTATATGATAAACAACCACAAAAACTGCAAATGAAGTTGTTTCTGTTTGAGTTGCTTAAAGAAAACAACAAACAAACAATGCTGCTGTTTATGATGCTAAAAGAAACACAAGGGATCACCAGTATCACTTGGAAAATCCAATGTATTTAATCAATAAATACAATGCTGAGAAATTAATGCTATGAAACACCAGAAACCAAATGAAAAATTAAATTAAATATAACCTGAAAATAGTGTGTGTGTTTCAGGTGATTCTTTCCAAGAGAGTTTAGCTCTCACTGACTCTTCGTATTACAACCCATGCGTTTTGTATAGCTTTATTGAGATCTATCGAGTGCATCTCATACTACAGCTCAATTCAGCTCTTTACCGTTATCCAGTAAAATTAATCACAAAAATGAATGCACTTGTGATAGATGAGACAAAATTAATCAAAAATGCATTAAAATGAAGATACAAAAACAAATTTGAATATGTGTGCAGCCTCCTTACTCAGCCGGAGCTTTAAATACATGTAGACTTTCAAAAAAAAAAAAAATCAATACTAATCACAAATCACAACTATCTCCAATATTATTCACCCTCTTCTTCACAACCTACATTGAAGTGACTATTTCTTTTCCATGCAGAGGCAGCCTTCTCCTGTGACAGCCCAGGTGAATTACATCGACAGGCTTCCTCCTCAGCCCGTCTCCAAGGCAACTGCAACATTCCATCTCAAATTAATTTGGACACTAGCTCTTCTATAAATCGAGCACTCAGCAGAAGCTTAATTCCTCTTTGAAGTGGAGGGGAAAAAAAACATGGGGTAAAATGTCAGACCATTAAGGTTTGTTCTGCTCTGTGTGCCTCTTGAAATCATAAGGAGTTTGAATGCAGCTGCAGTGGTGATTTATTTGATTGTGGTTGTTTGATGATGATGATTAAACTGATTGTGTGTCTCTCTTTTCCTCTGTTTGTAGCAGCAGTATCTCAGTGTGTGTATAAACACATGGTGCAACCTGTCCACTGAAATCCTCCATAGCTGACTCCAGCGAGTAACATGTATTTCACGGCTGCCTGCTTGTGGATGTAATCATCTATAAGAATAAACAGGGGTATAATTTGCATGCAAGCTCCAATTAGAGATGACTGCTTGTGATATCAGAAATCAAGTCAGCATAGACGGTAATGAAGCAGACAAAGTGTGAGAGCGAACAAGTGTCACCATAGGAGGCTTTTCAGAGGGAGCACATTGTGTCGGCTGTCAGATGCTGCCCTTCTCCTCACAAGACGAACTCAAACAGAAATTTCTCCTGCTACTGTCTCATTTTTCTACCAAAAAACTGTGGAGTTCATCCACAACACAGGGCCGGACCCTGCACTGCACCATCTCCACCTCCTCCCAGTACAAGAAATGTAATATTTCTGCTTTGCATTTGTGGAGATGAAGGACAGAAGGCATCCACTGAGAGCACACCACAGATTGCTGACAGATCAGGAGAACTGTCGAGTGCTGGGCCACAGAGTGATGAGGGGAGGGTTTAATCATTATTTTCTAATATTTTTAGCTTGTATTTTTTATTTCCCCAGACAATAATTGACAGGTCCATTCCCTGCCACAATAAGGAAACGAGCAATTCATAGGAAGGCCTATGATACACAAACAAAAAGACAAATAACCTCCACTAAATCAAGGTCATTCTGTAAAGAGCTTTGGTTTTAACAACATATTTCAGCGATGGACTGGCTCCTGCGGACAAGCTGCGAGCAGACAAAAAGCAACTGAAGGCATACAGGTGAGGACAAAATGAATCTGAAGCTGATATTTACTAAAAGCAGAAACTGCAGCGAACAGAGATGGGAAGAATTAGAGAGATAAAGGAAGGGATAATGGAAGAGAAACTGACTAAGCGACAAAGGACTGAGACAACAGGGTCTCCCCTATCATTTCTGATAACCTTCAGCCAATCCTTATACTGGAAAGTAAAAATAAAATCACAGAGGAAATCAGGCTTTAATCAGATGATGGGGAAGCTAGAAATAAATAAATGCACAGATAATAAAATAAATGCACAGATATGTCACTGAGCAGTGATGACCATCAGCTCCCTCGCTGCCCTGCAGAGATGCACATGGGTGGTATGTGCACATGAACACCCAGCAGCAGCAGAGAGATTAGTTAAAAGCGGATTTTTAGCCACCTCCCTCAGACAGCCAAGGTGAGCTCGGTCACCTTAGCTCACTATCTGTGCTTTTACATCTCAATTTTCAGCACTTCTGCATCAGCTGTGATGCGTGAAACACTTGGGTCATGGCAAAAACGAGATAGCATAATACAAACTACAATGCCATATCGGACTTCCCACCTCTGCCGACCTGCTCAAATTTCACATCTCTTTAGGCCACCTGTCAGGAAGGACTATGTGCAAGTGAGTTACAGATCTGCAAATGTTCCAGCATTAACAAAGGCAGCACTGCATGGGCCTCCACTAAAGATGCATGCATGTATGACTGCAGTAATTCCTTTGATATTTCATGAGAGCTATATTTTTAGGCAGAGGGATAGTGCTTGTGGGCTAATCAGCATTAAAATGTGTTTACATGCCTGTGGAAGCTGCTGATACTGGGTTAAAATCTTCAAAAAGGAGAGGCTTCTAAACTGAAAGCAAGGATTACGCCACATTTCAGAGGAGGCAATGAACTATAAACTTCAGCCTCACTACAAGAAATAGTTTGTATACATTCATGCAAAGATCAGGAAGTGAAGCAGCTGAAAATCTTTCTGCATGAAGGCAACTGATCAGTTAAGAAATATACTTATAAGTTAGATATCAACTCCAAAAAATAGCTGCTTTATCATGGATGTATTATGCAATCTAATGTACGTTTTAATCAGTCATTTTTCTGCTAATGAAATTGATTCCCTTCTTTCTTCATCTCATGGCTGACAGCTGTTAATACCAAGCACCCATGCAGCAAACTGTGTGGCGGCTATATTGCTAATACAATCTGTTACTGCAGTGTGTATAATTATACACTCTGCAGGCAAAGTGACTTGAGGAGATAGCTGTGAAAGGAGGACATCTTATGACATTTCTACTGGGTAACAAAACCAACCACTGAGCATGTAATTCTTCTCTTCTTTGTGTAGAAAAGTAATGCAGTTGTTAGATTAGCAGGAAACTTAATAATTGAATTTACAGCATTTTCCTCAAGAGTGTTTTAAAGCAGTAAGTCCCTAAACCTTTTTGAGCCCAGATAACACTTGTTGGTGTTCGCTGAGGAGTTAACTGAGTAATATATCAAATGGATCATCTTGCTATCATCTTCAAAACTATCAGAATCCTTTTAAATAAGAGGGACAAAGTGGTTTTGGTGGATTTGGCTCACTGCAGTTACAAGGCACCTACATTCCCAAAATCTGCTTCTCTCACCAAGATAATACCAAATTCAGATTTTTAAGATGGTATGAGCAAAAACTTTATGCATGAATGTGTAAAATAACTAACTTGTTAATTTTACACATTCTCTTTGCATCAACATGTTAATTTCGACAGCCCTGATAAAAGTCCCAATTTTCTTTTGATAAATGTTTCTTTAGTTCTTTTTTATTTAAACAATGAACTGGCAACCTATTGAAATGATCTTGGTACCCCCAGTTTGGGAAAGGTTGATATAGAGCATAAAGCAACAGATAAGAATCCCTATCTATGTCATTCGTCTAGTGTCTGATTGTCTGTGCCATTCTAGTCTGCAAGACTACACCTAGAGATGGGCTGTGCATGCGAACCACGTCTCTGGGGAGCTCAAAGGATGGCAGCAGAGCCAGCTTGTCAGCACTAGACACTGAGGTGTTGTGGAGCCAGAACACCCCCTGGGAGGGAAAAATGTGTGTTGGGGTGTGGGGGGTTCTCCATAAAAGCGCTTATAAAGGTCAGGTAAGCTGGCTTGTGCTCCTCAATGAGCTACCGCTTGGCGCCACAAAGGTTATTCAGAGCTCTCAGCCGCACCAGAGGTGATGTGAGAGTACAGGAAATGTCACCAACACCAGCCGAGCGCCAGACAAAGTCGATACTGATGCAACAGCTGCTGCACAGAATGCTCGAGTCTTTGTTAGAAAACCACTGCAGTTAACTTGGAGAGTAAATGTTCTCCTGTGGTGGCATGGTTAGAAAAGTAAGTTGATAATTCCCCCCCACTTGTTTATCCTCCAGTTGCATGTGTGGCCACCTGTTTGGCTCTGCTGCAGGAAAAACAACATAACTGATGAACAAATGAAGCAGTCAGGGTGTTCTCAGAAAAAAAAACTAGATAAAGCCCTTTCTTCTGCTCCCATCTATAGGGAGCCGAAGTCTCGCCCCTCTACTTCCGCACCATGGGACATAAGAGACGAAAAAATATTAATGAAAGTCAATGAAGAGAAAATAATTATCATCTGGTCCCAGTCGTTCTCTGCCCTTGATTCCAGATATGTTAGTTATGGATTTAAACGACAATTTTTTGTGCAAAGAAAAAATAAGATACCGCGAAGATTTTAGATTATTTCAGGATTTACTTGAAGCCTCTGTGTCGACTACAGCTCTCGTCACAAGCGACATACGTCACCAGCTGCCTGAATACGCTATTGTTGTGATTTTACTCCGGCACGGTTTTTATTTTATTTTTTTCAAGAACAGGAAAAAGAGCATGAACAGAGGGGAAAACCGTTTTAAGTCAGGAAATGTTGAGTCTTTCCATTACGCCGATGGAATGGTGTCCGGTCTTGTTCACGCCTGTCGCAGGGAGCGACATCATCACTTGCGGCGTGAGCTGCAGTCCACAAAGAGGCTTCAAGTAAATCCTGAAATTATCAAAAATCTTTGCGGTATTTCATTTTTTCTTTGCACGAAAAATTTTCATATAAATCCATAACCAACATATCTGGAATCCAGGGCAGAGAGCGACTGGGACCAGAAGATAATCATTTTCTCCTCATTGACTTCCATTCATATTTTTTCGTCTGTAGGTCCCATGGTGCGGAAGTAGAGGGGCGTGACTTCGGCTCCCTATAGGCAGTGACTTACTTGTGACAAGTGCAACAGAAACACAGCCCCCGAGTATTAGCAGACAAAATGGCTAACCAGTTACAGAATCATCCCCTCGGTGTCACTTCCCCTCTGTGGTTCCACATATGGGCAACAGCCATGATGGGCTTATTAATCCCCTGGGAGGCAGGGGACAGAGGATGAGTGTGTCCAGCCTTTCTGTGATATTCTCCGTCCAGGCAATGTGGCTATCTATGTACCACCCACCCCCACTCCCTCCACCACTGCCATCTGTTTCCTGCCCAGCACTCGGGCTTAAGTCCCTGCTGAGCTGGGCTTCTCCTACTCTTCTTGCAATCAGTGCTTTTGGTATTTGAATGTAAAATTTCTGAAAATGAAACATTCATGGGTTCCCTAAGTTACTGCGGACTGGCAGTAACTTGCTCTGCCAAGTGGTTCTCAAGTTATGTTAAGAAATGAGAAAGCGCAGTTTTTAGCTGCTTTTTGTGCCAGTAAGAGTGTCCTGTTGACATTTTAGCTCCTAGGCTGAGTTACTACAATACAGCATCTCAAATTAGTTCAGGAAATTCCCTCGGCTTATATCTCTCCTTACCACTCCGCTGCAACAAACATGTCAATCATGTTTTTGGGGACATCAATATTTTGCATTTCAGAATGTGAGAGAGGAAACGGTCATTGTGGTTGTGGCCGCTAATCAAGCCCACTGCCGTCCACTTGCAGCATGAATTTAGAGTCAGACTCTAGTACACTTGCCCTGACAGTAACTAGATCACAGACCCATCTCTTTTCTAACTCAGTCACTCTAATATCTAACATCTCACATTTCCGGTTTTTGGTAACCTTATTTGCTGCAAATAAATGTACTGATAGCGACTAGTTGAAAAAGCCTGAATACCTTCAGTGATTTATAGCATATTGAACAATATTGTGTATTCATCACTGACTTACTACAAGGATGCTGCTGAAATATGATGCTGCTTCCAATCTGTCTTTGTGGAGCGACATAATCATGCATGCATTCTGACTCAAAATGTGATTTTAAAAAGAGCCTTTAGCATTCATGGTCAACAAACTTAAAGTGAATTGGATTCTCCCATTTCTTTCTAATGGAAAAGGTATTGACCATGAAATTTCCCTTGACAGCTGACTCCTTTAAATCCAGCAAAAGATCTGCTGTACACTGTAGGATTAATCAATAAAAACAGAGGACAAACAGATAAGGTAGGCTTCAGATCCAATATGATGAAGAGGAAATACACAACCTAAGACAAAAATTAAATGCTTCTCAAACAAAATCTAAACATTTTCTTTTCCCTGTGTTACAACTCCAGAAGAAGAAACTGATATTTTCTTTTGTGGAACTTGACTAAAAAGGAAATCGCAAGGGTGCCAAGCACTGTGTTTTGGTATTTGTTAAGCCTGAGATTTGCACCTGTGGGCCACATGCCCTCACTATATGGGGTGACATCACACAATTTTCTTGTATAACAGCACTGAGGGCATGGTCTGAAAAGCAACACATATTGAACAAAGCTATGTTTTTCTTCACTAAACAAGCTTTTCCTTCATTTTCCAAGTTAAAGTTAAATTACATCTATACTGGTTATATACAGTATAAATCTATTAATTCAGATTAATATTTTAATCATTATTTATTCATTAAAAACAGACTTAAATTACATCACAATTTACTTCAATGGATTACACTATCCATATTAATCTTGAATGTTGAAAAAATGATGCATCATGTATCATATATATATATATATATATACCAAATATATATATATATATATATATATATATATATATATATATATATATATATATATATCATCACATGGCTCATTATATTTCTTTCTTTCTGCTGGAGCTTCTTAATCTTACTTCTGAGAGGAAAAACACATCTTCAGCTAAAACACATTCACAATAAATCCTTTCCTTAATTGGAAAAATATTAACACAAAACCATCGTAATTAGTAAAGAAAGGATAAATTTTTTAAAAATGCTTGTTTAACACACACATTTATTTTTCATTTGGATTTTCCTCTTGACTTCTGAATCTCAAGAGTTGTCTGTGATGAGCCTCATGTTTTCCTGCAACACAGCAATTAAAAACCACTGACAGTACTGCAGAGAATCACAATACTGAAAGGTCTAAGCTACAGATGTAAGAGGGCTATCCAGCCTGCAACTCTCCATCGCTGAGAAGTTTAGTCTTCACACTTGTTCCAAATGTGAGCCAATTGGAATCCTTTTATGGCTACTGGGAGCCCTCAGACAGAAGAGCTGTCTGGGTGTCTACTTTATCAGATTGCTTTATTTAAGTAGCCCCGGTGGTAAATCGCGTCTCTGACTCAAACAGAATAGCAACAGTAAAATACCCCACTTTTTCTCCACCTTCTTCTATCACCGTCATCGTCACCTAACAAGAGCATCGCCGTAGCCTTGATGCAACACGATGCCTCCACAGCGCCAGCTTGCAACAAACAAACCCATTTCTAATTCTACCAGCAAGGCTTCACTGGGAGAAATGATGCCAAATAGTCCCCTACAAGAAATTGTCAAACAGTGTCAATAAATCTCTCTGAATGTAAATTGTTGCAGTCTGACGCTGGGGCTTGGCCTTTGTTAAGCTTCCAGTTTGTTTCTTTTTCCTTATTTGAACTTCAGTCTCTATGTTTAATTGTCTTTGGATAGAAAACTCATTATGGCAACCCTTTCTTTATACCCAATATTCTCCTGAGCCTAATGTGAGTTGAAAAAGTGAACATTTTAAGCACCTACCGGCATTTGGTTTAGCTATCCCAAATAGCGTAATGCAACAGGACTGAAGAATTTTAAAACTAAAATTTATTATTACTATATATATTATATATATATATATTATACTATTTATTATTAATAAAATAATGTTGACAAAGGAAGGAACGGTACAGAAATCAGTGGAAAGAAGGCTATATTATAACTATATATGTCAATAAACACTTTCATGATCTTAGATTACTGTAGCATAATGGCTCCAAAAATATATATTTTCAATTTGCATTTGAGGCATTAACTTTTTTTAAAGGTTATTTTAAAGATGATAAAAGTCCCCTTGCAAGCACTGAGCTGAGACAACACAATTACTTCTGATATTTATGAGTACCCAGGAAAACAAAAATGCATCAACTGGATAACGATCCACCAGCTGAGTTTCCACTTTGAGCAGCACCTGCCCACTTGAACACAACCTCTGCTACAGGTTGGTGAAACATGAATCAAGCTGTTATGCTTTGGTAATGTAGCAGACATTGAAATACTTCAGGAAAAGTTTAAAAGAAGGAAAACTACCTTCATGCTTTTGTTTAAAAAAGTGAAGATTGCAATGGATCTTACATTTTATAGAGAATATATCACTGTATATACAAATGAACAACGTCATATAAAAATATAAATGAGTTTTTCCTCTATATTAAACTATAATGTGCCATATGCATGGTTACATAAAAACTCAAGTCATGCAGTGCAGAGAAAAAGTAATAAACTGCCCAATGCATTTCGGCAGTATAATATTGCTTAATTTGGTGGGAGGTACAGTAAACAGAGGAGAATCTTCAAAAAGTGTTGCATTAATTTTCCACTCAGCGGTAATGATGGACAGGTGTGTCGTGCCAGCACTTTTCCACTTTGAGCTGACTACAATTAGTCTGAGGAATAGCTTGTGGTTGCTCAATCAAAGTGGGGAAAGAGGACTGACAACACTAAAGAGTGTGAGATGTTAAGAGGATGTCCTCTGTTGCCAGCAGTAATATGTTACTTTACCATGCCTAATGCACCACTCAGCAGAAAAGACGCTCATACATGCTTCTGTAAGATAACCTTGTTCAGAATAGAACAGTGCATATTACCTCACACTGATCTGATCTTACTGCTTAGCTCAGAAATAGGTTTTGGATTTTCCACTCAGAGTGCCTGAAGAGCAGCAGATAAAAGGCTCTGTGGGGGCTGCTAGGTTACAGCTCTCCCTCCTTGCATATCAGTCCAATATCAGGTTTGCATTCACAGTCTGGGACTTTGTCTGACAGACACTGTCTGATGGAGTACCTAAATAATTCACTATTCTCTGTCCAAGGCCATTACATGTAAACTTTCTCCCAGAGGAGGATATCACCAGATGCAAGCAGGCAGCCCTGCTGGTTGGAGCCGTAAAGACATGGTGGACCTTTAGTGTTCATCTTAACAGACTCTGAAAGTACACGTACAGTAAGGAGCAGGTGATGTTTTATATTTGCCCAATTGAATTCAAGTGCACACTTAATTTAGGTAAGCCTGCTGGTAGTAAAAGCAATTATGAATATAAACACACAGCAGAATGTGTGTGTAACATAAGGGTGCTTTTGGCATTAGATCCAATCATCATGTGTTACGACTCTGCAGCATAACATACGTAGAAAAGCGGTTCATTCTATAACAGAGATGTAGTGAAGGTTTGATTCAGGCTGATGCAAATGTATTGTAGAAGTTACCTTTACAGTTTTCACTACAAATGCATGTAGTGAAAACCAAATTTCACTACATGCATAACGAGAAAATGTTATTTGGCAAGAAATCAACGGTTTTTTGTTGTTGTTTTTTTTTTGGGGGGGGGGGGGGGGGGGGGGGGGGGGCTTTTTTGTCTTCAAATATATATAACATAGCATTGCATCATTATTAATGCGAATTGATTACATCAGCTGTGATTAATTCATGTTGGCATGCATTTACCTTGCTGACAAACTGTATGGTGGCTTACAAAGACAAGGTAAATACTTTTCTATGACTATGTTAAGTTTGTAAAAAAAACTTTTGACTGTTTTTAATACAAAACTGGGGCACAAAAGGAAAAGTTTCATTATTGGATGCTGCCTGAACACCCTTTTCTATCTTCCTCTATCTTTCTCCTGCCATGTTGACATTAATTATTGTAATTTTATGACATTGAGGCAGCTGCTTAGAGGAGCTCATTGCTGCTTATTGCTGGGACAAAGTTTGAGAAGTCCAAGGGCCTGTACTAACAAACCGGATTAGTGGCTTAACAAGGTAACTTTAGGTTCATCTCAGGATTTTCTGCATCATGAACGTTGGTTCACTTCTTAAAGGGCTGTATCAGCCTGATAACTTATGCAGGGAAGAGATCAACAAATATCAATTGACAATTCTTAATCAATTCTTTAATAAAATGTAAAAATAAAATTGGATAGTGAGTCTCTGACTTTCTCTTAGAGGCATCTTAAGGATAGATGTGTTCACAGAGATTACTTTGCCTTCAGCAGAAACTGATGACCCCAAAACATTTTCCTGATGGCTTTTAAAGATTAGAAACTGGCATCAAGTCACCATTAAACTTGACATTTTAAAGTGAACATGGGATGTTGAAGAAACCTGGATTGACAAACCAAGTTGTCAACCAGCAGCTTGGTACTGCATGGCGAGATTTCCATTGTTAGAGTTTAAGTCAGATCACCTAAAGGTAACCTGGCTGCCCTGCAGGTTTTAGAGGTTTGCTGCTGCGGCCCACCTGACTCAGGTTAATGGGGTAGTAACAGGCTTGGGCAGAAGTTGACAACAAGCTGCTGAAGAGATTAATTTAATCTAAATCAGGTGTGTTGGAGCAGTAAAAAATAGAAGACAAGGGTGGAAAACCCTGTGCCTTTATTTGATTTACTTGTATGATCCCCAAGGGGAAATTAGGGATCTGCATTTCACCCATCTCTGAGGTATCAGAGAGCAGTGGGCTGCTACTTAAAGCGCCTGGGGAGCAGTTGGTGGGGGTTAAGGACAAAGGTTCACACGAGTGTCGTGACGTGACGTGACGTGGACCTGAATCCTCTGCGCCAAAGCCTGCGACATTACCACTAGGCCACCCACTCCCCCTAAAGTGAGTGGGTGGCCTACAGGTTTTTCATGTTTCTCTGCTCCAACACACCTTACTTAAATTAAATTGGTCCAACAGCTTATCAAGTTATGCGCTGAGACTCATTAACTTGAATCAGGTGTGTTCAAACCAAACAAAGACTAAAACTTGCAGAAGCAGTCCTTCAGGACCAGGGTTCCCCACACCTGATCTAAAAACTGCAGAATGGTGGATCAACATTGGACATCCCTGTTGGAGTTCCCACAAACTTTGCAGCTTCATTCTTAAACTGAGCAAAACCAAAAATAAAACACTAATCCTGCTTAAATGTTGATGAGAATATTTTATCTCTAGCTAGACCTTATTTCATTTTTAACAGATTTTACTAACAACTGGCTTCTCAAACTACTGCATGCCTTGCAGTGCTGATCAATTTTTTCAGTATATTTTCCTATTTTCATAGGCTTATAATTCCCTGTCTCCTTAAAATATCACTATATATCATAAATATGTTAGACATTTCAGAGAAATAGAAATGAATTTTTCAGGTTCTCCTTTGGCTGCATTGTATTAAAATCCTCATTATTCCTAAGCCACTCTTTGCTTGAACAAAAAACACCCCATCGGTGTTAAGTGGCCATTAATAAATGTTACAAAGAAATCAATGGACAAATTAAAACTCAGTTACTACTCGGGTCTTTCTGTTAAACAGGCGATTTATTATTTACAAGAGTCATTTGCTCACAAGTCTCGCCGTGGATGTTTACTCCATTGCAATGCATAACACACACAGAGAGGGAAGCAATTTTACATAATCTGAGAGTGACTGGTTCAACCCTCCCCCGTAACAGCTGTATGACGGGGAGGAGAGTCGATGAGCCGCTTTGAACACACAAAATCCTGACCACAACACACAAAAAGCGTGTAACTCAAAACCACGCACAGATACGGGCTTTACACCTATAGGCCAACCTGCTACATGCGCCCACCAGTGTGTGCCAACTCTGAGCCGAGGATAAAGGGAACATGCTGTTAATTCAGGTCTGCCCCGCTGTAAATAGCGGAAAGCTGTGTGACAACTGCAGCAGGCAGGGCTGATATGAATTCCCAGTATGCTCCTCACAGAAAAGATGGAGAAGGTCACAGCCTGCATTCATCTTTTCAGCAGAGTTTTTGCTCACAGCATCACCTTTTCCTGCTTTTATTCCTCTGTGTCCTTGCCCTTTTTCTTGTCTCTCTGGGGTAAAAAG
Source organism: Atherinomorus stipes (assembly GCA_023101725.1). Classification (NCBI taxonomy): domain Eukaryota; kingdom Metazoa; phylum Chordata; class Actinopteri; order Atheriniformes; family Atherinidae; genus Atherinomorus; species Atherinomorus stipes. The sequence continues at coordinate 1,395,473 of JALJCO010010111.1, read as the reverse complement.
AAAGATTGTGTCATGCAGTGCAGCCACTGATGACATTTTTTCATCTGTGGCTGTCTATCACTCATTACAAACACCCACAACAATATCTCTCAGAAACAATTAAAACGGTGTTTATTCAGAGGCTCCTACGTGATCCGAATGTTACAAAGATTTAACTTAATTCAAATAAAGCAAATAAAGTGCAAACTGGAGCTAGTGAGGGATTATATTAGTCTACCCTTGTAAATAGTGTATTTAATGGGTGAGAAGGGGAAGGCTGGTAATTTACCAAACAAATCATTATTGAGGCTCTGTCTCATTTCCTCAAGTAATAGCTGCTCCCTGAGTCATCATCTTTATCTTTGCCCGATCCTCTTCACCACATCACCCACTCAGGATTATGACAGCAATAGAAGGACTGCTGAGAGGATCATTTCTCCCACTCACTCTTACTCTATCTACAATGTCTATCATTGCAGCTGGATTTAGTGAGTCCCATGAGGAATTCTGAGAAACAAAAACAATATCCTGCAGTTTCTGTGTGCATCATCATTAATAACACATTCACAGTATGTTTGTCTTTTGAACATTTGTCTATTAATCACTTGTGGTAGTTTGAGTTTGTGGTGCTAATTTACGTGGTGTGTCTTCTGTGGGTTTTAGATGAAACAAACATCCAAATCAGAAAGATGTTTTGCTTCACTCTATACAATTACATTTCTTTGGATTTAAAAATTTTACAAAAAATGTGGATGCTGATCTTTTTTTCTGTTAAAAAAAAGGCCAAACAATCATCTTTAAGGCTATATTACATTATTTCTTTAAGCATTTAAAACCATCATCTTCAGGGGTACTATTTTTTACAGATGACACGCAGTTCCTTTCATGACCACTAGAGGTCACATGCTTTTAAAAAATAATTGCAGATCATTTTTTTCTTGCCAAAGTTTAGCCTCATTGATGATCCTTTAGATATAGGTACGCCTGTGTCAAACATTGTCAAACATCACTGCCCACATCCTTGTTAGCGTGGTTGTTAGGCAATACATCCACTAGAGGGCAGAACAAAGTTCATCTCTAGGAATAAAAGTAAAAAAATTTTTAGAAATCTGCACTCTTACTCCCATGAAACCCGGGATTAGCCTCCGTGAAACTGATCATGTCTGAAACCAGACAAAGGTGGAGAGATTTGAAACCTCGATCGCAGCAACATTAATGGTGGTGGTGATCAACTGTGTTGTTGTGCTCCTCCAGACCATCCTGGCTTATTTACAGCTTTTGCAGCAAAATGTGCAGCTTTTAAAACAAATTATTGCACTACTGTACCGTAAACGGCAGGATCAAGCCGATATGCACGTCTCGTGATACGAGATGAGTATGCGTATACGCTACGTCTTGTTGTAGCTTTGGAGTGATACTCTTGTAGCGCCACCTGCAGCCTTGTAGTATTACTACAGCAGTTTCGTGGGGAAGGTGAAGTCTTTCTCTGATTTTTCACCACTGTCATCACATCTGAGCCGGCTTCGGCGCCATGGGGACATAATCTGAGTTCACTGTAACACACACTAAGAGACAAAACAAAGGTAGCGGAAAAGACGTCAGTGGTCTGTGTGGCCGTTGCATACATCACAGCTTTTTCCCCCCTTTTTTGTTCCATTTGCTAGTTGATTGTGGACTATACTGTGCAACACTGGCCCTGGGATTCTGGTGGTACTGCCTCATTTGATACTTCCACATATGTGGGCTGAAATGTGCATGTGATGACCATAGAAGACAGACAGAAGGCACAGATGGTAAGTGTAAGTGAATTGAACGTTGAATATGAATGAGCCTTATGAGCTCCTTACACTGTCTGCATCCCTGCACCACAGTTGGCACTGAGACTTAAAATCATATTAATATTTTCAATGCAATGCTTCTTATACCTTTGCAAAAAAGTAAAGCCCCCAGACATAATGAAAATTAAATTGGGAATATTATTGTGCAGTATGGATGGACAGATAGACAGATGGAAGGTCTTGTCTCTGTATGTGGAATGTGTTTACTGAAAGGACAATAGAGAAGGATGAGTGTGTATGTGTGGGTGTTAATTCGTTGGAGTCAGCACGGCAGATGGTTTTGTGTGGATGGTGAGCTGGGCGCAGCAGCTGCCGTCACTGCACCTCTCCATTCTTCTCACTATCACACCAACACACACACTCTCACGTAAACACACAAACCGCTTCTGAAAAGTACACCTGGATCACCTGATGGAACCAGACACTGATCCGCTGCATTATTCATCAGCTGATCGGGAGTAGCTACGCGACCACACTGATATTCTCTAAATTCTAAACCCAAGCGGTCTCCTGGCTTCGACCACTGCCCGTCTCCATCTCCGTCAGATTTTTTGCGCCCCCTCTGCCGACACAGCAACACTTTGTTGTCACACAATAAGCAAAGACAAGGACATTCTCAAATTACAAAGGAAGAAGACCCGGCGTTGAGCTGCGAGTCCAGGAATGAAAATTAAGCATTTTAAAATGGATTATCTTTGTCTCCCTATCATCTCCCCTGACTTTCTTTCTCTTCCCTAGCTCCCTCCTCTTCACCTCTCCTCTAAGAAGGAACTTCAAAGGATCTCTGTAGTCAGTGGGATAGAGGAAGGGGATCCCTAGGGGGACTGTACCACAAACATGCACTCACACACACACAGTATACACACAAAGATTGCTAACAAGCAGTCAAACCGTGCCCTTTGAGAAGTAACTGCGTGAAGCTTCAAAAGGGCTCAACTCGAAATGAGCCTGGCCTTTTTTCTTGACGGTTCTGACTTCAGTGATGCAGTTTTATGTGTTTGTTGTATCACAACCCCCCTTTCTCTTTCTCTCTCACACACACAAACAGACATGCCCACACACATGGTCACTACCTCTGATAAAAAACATGTCAATCATGTAAAAGAATGCCCTGGTTGTGATGGATAACAAGACTAATACTTAAGTTATGTAATAATGCAGCAGAGGAAACGGATCATAAAACATTGTCTCAATTCACATATTTAAATTGTAAAGGACAAAGTTCATCATGAAGACACCTCCCCCATCTTTACAAAAAAAATGAGCTGAATTAAATTATTCAGATTATAACTTGATCTAAATTTTATCTAATGTTTTTTTCTGCCTTTTGATGAGGATGAATCTGGGACTGAGATCCCTTTGATCCACAGATGAAGCGGGCCTTCTCTTGATCTTTCAAGTTGTTTAAATCCTTCCCACAGAAAAGAGGCCGATCTAATACCTGAAGCCACCTCATAGCTGGGCAGATTTCTTAGAATCCAAACTATTGGTAAAAAGAGAAAAACCTTTATTGCCTCTTAATGCCCAGTGTGATCTCAAGGGGATGTAAGACAAAGTGATGCACAGAGTAATTTAAACATAAAATATATACAGTACATCCTTGGTTTAAATGGGTCAGACAAAATAAGTGGATAATTCAATAGTTAACACTTCAGTGTGTAATAAAAAAGAGGATCTAACATCTGTGCATGTTCTCACCCTGCAGGAAAACCTTCTTTTGGCCCACTGCCAGATAACACAGGTTGGCAAAGCCATTGGGAAAAATTTGAGTGCATTACCACCAAAGGTATAATGGCTTAGGAGGACCTGTCGCTACATGTAAACAAGCTCGGTTCATACTGCAGTAGACACTCTAATTATGAGACCTAAATATCTTAATAAATCAAAATAATTTGTCCTTCTCTAAGCGGCATATGTCTACCATGCCTGCTACCAGTAGACCACTCTTAGGTGGCTGGCTGTGAATGCCTTACAAGGCTATAATAATGTCTTCTGAAAGAAAATTGAAAAAGGTTGATGTACACTGCCTCGTCAAAAAAAAAAAAAAAAAAAAGTTGTCACTGGGTTTCACAAAAACAAATAAGTATGAGCCTCCTATTGGATAATTAATGAATGGGCGATTTTCTTTCAGCTGAAAACAAGTTATTTAACCCAACTGGTGCAACTAATAGCATCTCATTTCTTAAACAATGATGTGGAAAGACACATCCCATGATCGTGGAAAAGATGCTAGTGTGCTCAAGAAGGGTCAAATCACAGCATTAAGCAGAGAAAGCATCTAAGGAGATGCAGAAACTACTAAAATGGGGTTAAAAACTGTCCAACGCATAATTAAAAAAAACTGGTAGGATAGTGGGGAACATACATTCAAAGAAGAAATATGGTCGGGATAAAATCCTGAATGATAGTGATCAGCTATTACTTAAATGTTTGGTGAGATCAAATGGAAGAAAAACAACAGTAGAACTTAGGGCTATGTTCAATAGTGGAAGTAAGGGCATTTTCACATGCACAATGCAAAGGGAACTGAAGGGCTTGGGACTGAACAGCTGTACAGCCATAAGAAGACCGCTAACCAGTGAGGCTAACTGGAAAAAATGAAAAACCTTTCATTTGTTAGAGTATTGAAACTGGGCTCTGGATTGGAAGTGAAACGGCAATACATTTTAGGAAACAAATTTACAAAATATTAAACACTTGTCCAAGTGCCAAGACAAATCTTAATGTGACCAAAAAAACTAATCCTGAAACAAATCAACAAAACACAGCACTTAACAGAAAGAGAATGTCCTAAATATTGCAACATGGCGATGACCTCATCTTGTAGTACAGTTGCACGGAGGAAGTTAGTGGCATGTTTCATGAAGCTTTTGATAACTGACCAATATTTTGCCCATAGTCAAATTAATCGAGTTTACATCTTTCTGTTCTTCGTGCAGACGGTTTCTGGAGCTTTTTCATGAAATACATTCAGTTCAGTTCTTGTCCTCAAAGAACTGTCACTGACTTCCCACATGCAGCTGAACTACAAATCATTTGTTTGAACAAGAATATTGCTGTGTCACTTCTGGTATTTACAGCATTCCCTTTCCACTTTGAGCTGTCTTTTATCAATATGTATTTGTGTTTTGCCACATTTAGAGTTATCTTCGCACAAATATTTAATATTTTGTAAATTTGTTTCCTAAAAATGAAATTTGTTTCAAATTTTCAAATTTGTTTTATAAAATATTTTATAAAACATAAACCCCTATACATCAAAGGATAAATGGGTTTTCTAAATGTAATTTTGTTTTTGAATTATCTGTTTTTTGAAGTGTAAATGAATTTTGGACTTCTCAGCCACAGTAGGTTTTTTAAAGGTCGCATCTTTCCAACAGCAGCTTCCATCTTTCCATCTCTGCCGAGGGTATAGACCATCACATGACCTGATTTATGTCAGTAACTTACATTATTTAACAAAAAAAAAAAAAAAAACTTTAATGAACAGTTAAGACTATAGTAAACAGTGGGGAGAAGTAAGGCTGGCTAATATTTTCGTGGGTGAGGCGCTGTGTGTGGGCATCTAAAACCCTGGCCTAGGCAGTATTGATGTTGAAAGAGCTCTGGACTGCTGTACTGCAGCTAATCTTAGCTTTTTCACCATCATCCCGAAGATACACAGTCTGATTTGGATATCAGAATGACTCATACTCGATAGTTACACAACCCTATTCCAAAAGCTGATGTGAATGCAGTGTTAGCTTCCTCAGAGGGAAGCAGAACAGAACAAAAATAACATAGTCTCCCACACAGAGTTGTACTGGAATTATACAAACAAAACAAACTACACATGATGATACACGTGTTCTATTAAAACACTGTGGAAACATGGGATAAAATATCAAAAGCAAACTCCTCAAGGAATCAGCCAGGAAGAAGAAGAGGGTGTATCACTGTTTGCGTGTATGCACTCTAAGGGGATGGATTAAAAATGGATGCGCTCTAACATGGGAAGAGTGGCGGGCTATTTTGTTTGGCTGAGCGCTACAGCACAGGCCACCGAAGGGCGGGCGAAGGGGATTCGCTTATGGGAATGATTCAACTCAAATAACCTTAATGAAAGAGAAGAAGGTGCTGCATTCTGTCTACAAGAACAACTCCTGAACATCAGTACATAAGTGTTTTTAGTCCTTCATAATCCGCACAATGTTTCAAGTTTCAGTCTGTAATGTATGCTCTGATTGAGTTCCTCCTTATGTCATCATCTCAGGTAACAATCTCTGTTTGATTATTTTGGTTTCATTGTTAGCTGACCAAATTGGAAACTTTGTTCGGTCTATACTAAAATCTTTCTTTGTTCTGCCTCATTTTCTAAAGAGATAGTGTCCACATAACACATCGCACAAGTGCTCCCTTTACTATGACTCCAAAAGTGTTCAGATAGACCTTATTGTTGCAGAGGTACTCGTTTTTTTGTGGTTGTGCAATTTTCAAGAAGACTAAAAGTAGGGAAAAGGCTCAAAGGGTTAAAGGACAACACGCTATGCAATGAAAACCAAAAGGAAACTAAGTTTGGGAAATATTAAAATACTGTCACTGTAAAAGCTGCAATATACTTTTGTGGATTTAAGAAATTGACCAGAATAAAATCTGTAATGATATGATTTGAAGTGCACATTTTCTATGGAGGTTTTCTTTTTTCAAATCAGTTTAATAAACTTAAGAAATAGAGTAGCTGGGATTAATTTCTTTTAGGGATGCAGGATAACCCTTTTTATAAACCGATACACACTAAAAACTCCTGGGTCAAAAATAACCCATAATGGTAGGGATATTGGAGTTTTGGCCGATATCCGATATGCTGATATTTTAAAACTCATGTGGCCAATAACCGATATCAACACCGATATTAAAGCTGAAAGAAATAAGCAGTCATTTCAAATAGCAGTTTTGTTATCCATTTCCGACACTCTGAAAAATAGGGGTGGGACAAAATATCAATACACTGAAATATCGAGATATTTTCATATGTCGATATCAAATTGATATTTAAAAATGCATATGGATCTATTTTACTTACAATATCTCGCGAGATTTCATCATTCTGTTACAAAATCTCACGATATTTCATGAATTCTCACGACATTTCACAACAGAACAATGAAATATTGCAAGATTTCATTTCTAAAATAGACTGATGCTGCATTTTTAAATGTCAATATGATATCAGCATGTGAAAATATCACGATATTTCAGTGTATCGATATTTTCTCCTACCCCTAGTCTTTAGAAGTTTTAAAGTCTGTAAAAAAAAAGTTTTTGAAGACAAAAAAGAAGAAGAAGAAGAAGTTTTTAAAAAATTTTAGACCCTAGAAACAGCGGGCTTATAGGTTAAATATTGGTGGGGAGGCCGATGTCCGATACTCAGTTTTAAGACCAATATAGGCCTATACTGATAGGGGGCCAATTATATCGTGCATCCCTACATAATGGGTTTTTTTTTTTATCCAACTGCTGGTTTAAAAATGGACCAACTAATTTCTGGGTTACTTTGACCCTGAAAATTGTTTGTTTTGGGGGGTTTTTACCCGAACTTTCAGGTTGAATATTTGACCCAAAAGTCGGGTTTTATTGACTACAATGTTTGGTCAAGTATTCAACACAGAAGCTGGGTCAAAAACAACAACCTACATGTCCAACCTCTGGGTAAAAATAATCCAGAAATTAGTTGCTCCCTTTTGAACCCAGCAGTGACCCAGTAGTCTTTAGTGTGTATCGATAACTGATCAATTTCACCTCCTAAAGGCCATACCTTATAACCAAAAACACATATACATACCTAATCATGACATCTGTACTATTAACAAAACCAAGAAGACTTTTCGCTCTTTAAATGAAGAAAAAATTATTTTTTCCTGAGAAAAAATATAAGCAAGCCTCTCAAACCTTGTCAAAAATAATTCAGCGAATTATTCAATATCTTAAATGCACATCAACTCAAAAATAAGGTGCACTGTTTACTGATACAAAAATAAAGGCTCCTTGAACTGATGCATGCATCAGGATTACAAACTGAAGAAGCACAATCAAGAAGCTAAACTATAGAAAATGATGCACTGACACGTGAGATTTATTGTATGTTTATTAACATTTATTGTGTGTTAACAAATTTGAAAAAAATTATTTATAAACTGTAATAATGACTGACAAGTTAGATTTGTTTATGTAAATAAAGTGCATTTTTACAGGATAATTCTGGTCTCATAATGTGAGCGGCAAAATAAAGTATGTTATCAGGGCAAGTCGTTGTGATATCAAACTTATCAGAATGATGTAATAATTTCCTGTTATTGGCCCGATAATTATTGTGCACCACTAATTCCTTTAACCACAAAATAAATGCTGCAGTATCTACATGATGTAGCATTTATATTCGATTCAAGCTGGCACAGCAACACAAACTGCCAAGACAAGATCGGCCAGCTGAACTACGATATCAATAATAATTAAAAGGTAATATGTCATCACAGTTGTTCCTGTTTCTTTACAATCTAAATCTATCTGGGACAGCTTTCTTTGAATAATTGGAGACACGCCTGCTGAGCGCTGATATTGCAGCCTCTTTAAAAAAAAAAAAACAAAGCACACTTTATCAGACCACATTATGAGACAGTGTCTAGAGGTTGTGCTTTTAGTCTTAGCAACTACGGTTACATCCTTCCTCTGCTGACCCCTCGACAGCCCCCCCCTTCTCTCTCTGCTCCCTCCTCACCCTTGGGGCTGTGCCCTTCAGGAGAGCCGAAGAAAAGAAGAATTAGGACAGGAGGAGGAGCAGCGAGTGCATGTGTATGCCAACAGGATGAGAGGAGAGCGGGGAGGCGACGGTGGGTGCATGTGGCGAGGAGGGACAGCGGGGAGAATCACTGAGATGCTGCAGAGTGGCGGTATGGCGTTGGGAGGGGTGTTATCACTGCTTGTTTCAGAAAAATGTAAACAAAGACGAGGCAGATGGCAGATGCTTTGAGGACGAGGCAACGGAAGAGAAGAGCGTAAATGAGTGGAATTTCTCACACCTCTATGAGGAACCACATCCTAATGCAAGCTAATCCCTCTGTCAGCTTCTTACCTCACCTGGGCCCATCTCACCAGCAGCAACACTGTGACAAAATGGAAGACTTCTTCCAGAGATACACCCGATACCTCAGCGTGGCCAGGCCGGCACAGTGGTGCTCGAGTGTCTTGCAGCTGAATATCAGGTCAGCACTGTCACGGCTCTGCCATTTATGCAGCTCCTGCTGACTTTCCCTTTTCAGCCGAGCATCCTGTCTCAAACTGGGCCCTGATTACTGATTCACAGGGTGTTTAAAAAAATTAATCTAAACAATCATACGCTACATGAGATGGACTGCAGAGGGATGTGTGAGATTTGCCACACAGCTGCATGTGATAATGTAATATGCAGTACCGTGATGCACAGTGAGTCAGGGGTAGCAGCTAATGATTATTTCAAAATCATTCATTTGCTCGTGAATTGTTAGACAACACAGAAAAATGGCAGGCATGAGCTTCACACAGTTGATTTGTTCCACATTTGATCATCTGAAAATGTTACAATGACAAATACCAGCAAGTCCTCGCTTTTGAGAAAAAAAAATTTGAACCAAACCTTTGACAATCTTTTTAAATAAATGCCAATTTATACCAGACCAGTCATCCAGGGGTTCATAACAATATGAATTCATGAAAAGGTCACAGCAATTGTGCACCTGTCACTCTGCTGTCACTGCAGGGATTTATTATGCATCATGCAGGATTATCTTCATAATAACCAAATAAACTATTGCAAATTTTGCTTGTAGAATAATTATATTTGGTACATTATATGGTGGGATTTTCTATAATCTGAAGCCTTAATTAATTATAAAAATGCGGTCTGTATAAGCTCATATTTGCAGTTTTAACTTTTAACAAGGAATTATCAACATTTTTCACTGTTTATTATTTAATGCTTTAAAAAGTATTTAAGCACAATTTTACAACTGGAGAGTACAGGTCAGCTACTTAATAATTAGTTGTAGTAATTAATCATTGTAATCAAGTAATAATTACAACATTTCCTTAACTGAATAATGGGCCTGAAAGTCATCACATAGGTCAAAAAATATAGATTAATTTGACAAGAATCCCTGTAAACACGTTTCCAGACATATGCAGCTCTTTCTCTTTACGGACTAAACAGCAGAGCCTACTTTCCCGAAGCGTTCACCATCACTGACTTAAGTGTCCCAAACCAGAGTGTCAACCTGATCACAGTTAACAAGCACACAGCTATACAAAGCACTGCTGGTTAATTCCACAAATGTATATGAAGCAGGGGGCAGTTTAACCAAACAATAATCCCCGTTGATTAACAGGAATGGCCACAGAGGTATTAAATACCGCGCAGCTAAGGCAAACCTTTAAAAAACAACAAAGACAAGGCAGCTGGCCACAGTAATGCAAGAGACGGGAACGGACCAATGATAAAACCCGAGCATCTGCAAAGCGAAGGAGAGGCTGCCAGGCTAGAACACGGTCTCCGCACAGCCTCGTAGCGCTAAACCGTCCTCTTTGTCTTTCTTAAACTACCCGTAGAAGAAGTACATGTGGCGCAAGCAAAACGTAAACAACGCCAAAATATGGATATTCAGTATTTATGAACCAGGAAGGGAAGGAAAAGCGTGTTTTTTTTTCTTCGGGGACGTCCTATTATGCTCCAACTTGATCCTATTTCAGCCCCTTCGAAAACTCTTACCTCTCCGGCGGTCGTGTGCCTCGTTGGGGGTCGGTCTTTCTGGCAGATATCGATATTTGTTTTCCAGTATTTCTTTGTTTTGGCGGCTCAGGTCGGCGCTGGTGCTGAGCCGTGTCTTCGGTCCCCTCTTCTCCGCTAGCTTGCCCGCTGTCTTCACTCAGCTTGTGGTGCTGAAGTGGACAGCGCACCGAGGAGCTCTGGGAACAAAACCCTCCCCCTACGCTGCTCTTCTCCGACCCGCCCACGGCACAGCGCCCTCTGTCAGAGCGGAGGAGAACTTGCAGCACAAGGTGACATTGAGACACCCAAAGAGTGATTCCCCTTTGTTTATGATGGAAAGCAGAGGCGATTTTAGGACCAGAGGTTGAGGGGGTGCTGAGCACCCAGAGAGCTGCTCGGCAAGGCAAGATAAATGTAATTGTTTTGTATAGTTTAACACAATTTCATTCCCATATTTGTGAAAAATAAGCAAAACACTACTTGGGAAAGTCTGTGACTAATTATCCAGAGAGAAGTTGTGATAGAAGCTGATTTTCAGCATATTGGTGCATTGTTACAGTAAACCAGATCTACCAAAATTCACTTTTTCCTCTTTATTTACAAAATTTCTGATCATTTTCAAGCCTTAGATTTAAGTTTTTATCATCCAGCGTCCAGAAACAAAGTTATTAATACTGACAGCTGCTATTTAAAAATCCCAATTCAGCTTCATCTGGATGAGAGAAGCTTATTTTGGGCATGCAGGTGTTGTGTCTAAGTGGTGAAGCAGATCCATCAAAACCCCATTTATCCTTTTTATTTATGGAGATTCTGACAGTTTTCCAAACTATCATTTAGAATATTTATCATTAAAACAAAGTTAGGCTATTACTGCTGCTATCTGAAATATGCAAGGTGGGTGGGACCAAACCATTTCTGGGGGTAGGGGTTGTATTTTTGTTGTGAAAATATCACATTTCAACAAAGTATAGTATGCTGTTTTATACTTTTAAAAGTTTTTTTTTTTTTTTTTTTAAGCGGTTACAGACACGACAGGACCCATCTTTCTGGGAAAGTGTGGAAATTTTCTCTAAAAAAGGCTAATTTGACTGCAAACGTTTTATGAAAGTGGAAAAAATACAAAAAGTAAATGCACAACTTAAACATTATAATTCCCAAAACAATATCACATTCATAAACAATTAAAGTGTTTGACATTTGTAATTTTGCTGAGGTGGATCTTCTGGACCACCTTTATGAACCTCTGGATTTCACTCGGGGGATTTAAAAACTTCATATTCTGACATTTGTCTCTAGCAACTTGCTTTTTAATGCTAATACTGACATTTTATTTGGAACATAAGGCACTGACTGTATTTATGAACATTTAATAAGTATAACTCAAGAATTCAAAGGAATTGAAAATGCCTGCATTTGGCTATTTAACAAACATAAAATTAACTCAATGATCAGTGTTACAGTAACTGAAATCTCCTTTTGAAGCTCAAAAATTGCTGTACATCACAGATATGGCATGTTAAATATTGATCCGATTATAAGCAATCACATTTAGTTGTCATGATTCATGAATGTGGTGGAATATTTTCTTATAGCTGCTTAGTGACTTTTATAGGAAATCTGGGTGATAATGAATTATCAGCAGTCCTGGAGCTCAATGTTGGCTCTTGAACTTGTAGTGGTTCAACTCCTTGTAGTGGGTGTCCATTAAGTCTTTCCTCAAAGGGTGATTTCTACTGCTGAGTGGTGGGCTGTACGGAGTGGTCCATGGCAGCAGCAGGGTCACTTTGAGTGACGGCGAGTGTGGCCTGTTCTGGCAGTAGGCTTGGGTCAGTCAGGATTGCTGTGGTGGTACTTAAGAGACGGAGTGAACTCAAAACCACTGAGGACACACAAGACAGTAGAATAAGTGAACCGTAGCTAATATGATCATGGAAAACATAAGAATGGTGGGATGAGATCTGCTTTGTGGACTCACTGGGTCTTAATGCAGGCAGCGCACAGTGCTGGTCTAGCCATGACAGAGTAGAGCGACATATGTCTTCCACACTAGCAGTGGACACCATTCCATTATAGGACTCAAACAGAGGCTCAATGATGATACTGAACTGATACCAAGTTAAGGAATGATGTATTCAATAATGCATCATTTTCTTATTATTTGTGTATAACTACAAAATAATAAAGGCAACCATGTGTTTACCAACCTAACATATCCAGACTGGTTCCTACAGTAGACATAAACAAGCTTTAAGCAGTTTTGCAATGGTTATTTGGTTATTTCAGTCCACAAAAAGCAGGTCAACCCTCTACTCAAAATCACTATCTTTAGAACCATCTATTAATTTAGAATATCCCCACTGAGATAAATGCAAAAGCTCTCTGGGGGCTATTAGAAAAACATCAATATTCACATAGAGGAAACACCGTAGAGTGTTTTTTCTCTCAAACATAAAGATAACAGAACAGCAATCTGCTCTTATCTTGTCGGCACCATAAATGAAGCAACAGTAAAGGATTAGATAAAACCTTAAATCTTCAAAAAGTATGACAGACATTTGTATTAAATTGTGAAACTATTAATCCACGCAATCTTCAACAGTGACGAACCTCACTGTCTTTAAAAAAAGGGGATAAATTAGTTCTGAGATGCTCCTGCAGGCGATTTTTTTTATGTGCTGCTTTCACCGAATTCTAATTGAGCATTTGTGTTTGAATGCTTGATGTGATCTTTGTAGCATTTTCAGTAAATTATAGGGTTTAAATTACTAATGCAAATCATTACACAATGGTTTTATTGGTATTTTACAAAAAAAAAAAACCAGCATGTTTAGAAACTGGATGCAATTGAAATGCAGTTAAATGGAAAGATGCAATTTAGAAGAGCAAAAATAATACTAAGAATAATGTCATGCATCACCCAGGCATTTGTTATCACTGCTTTTTGGCCTGAATGTGATATTTTTCACACGCTAAAACAATAGTAATATTCAAATCTGTGCAGAAGCTCACATGATCTGGAATCTTTTAATTCAATGCCATGTTTCAGTGAACTTTGGGTATTTTCGCATTCATAAGGATACAATCCAGAACTTCCAGTTTTGCAGAGTCTGGGCTCGAACGTACTCTCTGAACTTCTGTCTCATGTAGTCAAAGCGCTGCCGTGTGATGGGAACTCCAGTGGCTGGTAGCTGCTGCTGGCAAGCACTGCATGAAGAGATGCAGAGTCAGCAAAGTGGTGTAGAGAATCTTCAGGTCATCGGGGGGAAAAAGGGTATGTTTGCAATTTTGGCACAACCATTTAAAGCAAACAATAAACTCACCTTTTATAGAAATCACACCCTATCCCCTGACAGATGTTAGAGCGAAATGAAATCCATTCTCAGAGAGAATGAGCACATTCGAGAAGCTAAGCTTTGCTAAAAGTCTTACTTGATGGCAGAGTTCAGATGCTGGATCTCCTCTCTGAGTCTCTGAGCCTCCTCGTGCAGCTGGGCTCTCTCTTGTTGCATCTTACTGATGTACTCGGCGGTCTTCTGCAGTGTGGTGGCTTTGCTAATCTGAGCCAGAACACAAAGATCAAAACATGTCAACTACAGACCATAATTATTAACAAATTCTCAATATTGTGATGTTACATTTCTTCTGTTATATTTCTTCAGTCATACGCTGTAGTTTTCCAGTTAAGCTCTTCAGAGGCTCCACCACTCTTTGATGTTTGCTGCCTCCACCTTTCAGCACATTTATCTGTAATGCAGCGGCACATCTTTCCACAGTACCTTTATACTCGGCTGAGAGCTGAGTGTTGTCACAAGGTTATGTAAAGTGTCAAATCCCAGTTTGATGTTAAAACGCCTCTTCTGCTCAGCTGAGATGTGAGTTATCCTCCTGGAATCTGTTTGCTGCAGACATCACAGCCCGAAAATATGCACATAAATCACAATTCACACCAGCATTGACACAGCAGGTTAGATTCCAACATTATTCTCTAACTTAACACTTAACAAAAACTTGATTATGCTTTTATCTAAATGAGAGAGAATATCCTACCTTACTTGATTCTAGCTTTGCATGTCCTGAAAAGCATGACTGTGGGGACTCGGGGTTGGAGACTTTGTCCAAAAGGGTTGGTGGAGACGTTTTTCCTGGATGTGTTGTAAAATTAACTAAAAGAAACAAACATATAAACCATATCATTTATCTATAGCAATTATTTAGATTCTGCTGAATGATAAACATCCACATTTAACCCCTGCTTTCCACTAAACAGACTGTTTTATGTAACTATTTTGTATAATTTAACTTTAAAAGCTGCTAGAAACAAATATACCAATTGAATATCAATGTTAAGTGAGAATTAGAACTGCTTATCTACCAGTGGGCTGTTTTGGTCTCTGCTCCCATTAGTCAGATTGCTTATCATGTCAAAAACCTTAAAACCTGTTGACACTAAAGCAGTGAGGGCATACCGGTCAAGCTGCTCCTGTCTGTGCCATAAAGCTGCACAGGTGAGAGCTTCTCGGTCTTTGGAATGAGGAGGTTTGTGCTGGTGTGTGTGGAGCCGTGGGTAAGTAGGGCAGAAACCGAAGAGCCTCTGGAGGTGCCGGTGTGAGCTCCGCTGTGGCTGAGGGTGGTACTTTGGTTGAGTAGAGGTGTCAACACTGCAGGCCAACTGGTTCCATGCTGCAGCTGTGAGGAAACCCCACTGACATGACTGCTGCTTGTCTGTTTGATGGCACATAAGGTCCAGTTAGATGTTCAGAAAAAGTTCTTATGTTGATGTTGGCAAATCAGAGCATCAACTATCCCTCTATTTATTGAAATCAGCAGAACACAAAAAATGCATAGATTTGAGCTACACTTTCATATAGTTTTACAACAGACATACTTATTATGCTTTATATTACAGTCTGCATACAGCAAGGACAATTAAATTGGTGGTTTTAAAAAAAGGTGGATGCTAAATTTTTACTTATTCCAAATCTCAAAGCCCCAAAGAATGAGCATGGAGAATGCTCAGGATATTTTTTCCCCCTCTGAAAGGAAAAAGTCTGAGGGCTGGTGGATGTATTTAGAATTTTTTTAAGGATGCTGCAAGTAAACTTTATTTTTATTTATTTATTTACTTACTTATTAATGTTTCTGCCACTATAGTGTTGCTTTCATATGCACATTTGATTTAAGGAACATGTAGAACATGTATAGAAGTACTTTTTAAACATTTTGAGCACATTTCAATTATACTGCAAAAATAATGATAACCGTGATTATTTTGGTCATAATAACTGTGATATGAAATTTTCATACCTTTACATGCATTTAATTTCTTTTGGAGGCAGGTTTGTTGCCCCCTATGTGTGTAGTCTGAGATACAAGCCAAGCTAACCTAAACTAAACTAAATTAAAGTAGTTGCTTCACAAAGGGGAAACATCTGAATTTTTTACAAAACAACACTTGAATTTTTCATTTGGTTTCTATCAGTTAAGTACTATGCAACATGAGTGTGATAGATGTTAGCTAGCACAAGTAGAGAAAGGACAAACTCTTTCTCCTTTAGTCGTAAGCTTTAGTTGTAACCAGCTGCCTGCGGTTCTAATGTCTTCACCTCCATTACCAAGAAAAAAATAAAGAATATCTGAAGTTCCTCCTGTAAAATCTACAAATTTGATGAGAAGACAACACTTGGTAAAATTTCATAGTAGACTCACCAAAGAGCTAGTAGACGTTGACCTCTGACCTTTGGCTGTCACGACAGTGGTATTATTAAATCCAATTGCTGGCTTTCCTGAAAGCATATAAAAGAAATTGTTTAAAAGGTTATTAACTGGTGCATGAGATTAACCATGTGATGAACTGACTCACGATCATGTGCACTGGAGGAGAGCAGTTTAGCCAGGCAGCTAGTGGGCACGGGAGCAGTGGACAGTGGGCCAGATGGCACTGCAGAGGGTCCAATTGTCCTTACTCCTGCTGTCTTTTGCTTGTGCTTCCCTTTGACCCCTGAAATATTCACCAGCTCTGGGACTGAGAAGCAGTGGGCTGCCGTGACAGGAGGGAGGGCTGTGTGGACTGGGTCCGATGTGACAGCTGAGTAATTGACAGACGGGCAGTGAGTTTGGGAGTATCCCTCTTCTGCATGAGGATAGCCATGAGCTTGGTGTCCTGAGCCCTGAGCGCCCATGGTAGAGGCGGTGTGAGTGATGACAGTGGAGGCCACACTGCTTGTTGCTGCGTAGTAACCAGACTTTTGGCATGGCAGTGGATGCAAAAAAGGAATACTTGCAGATACTGGCTGATCAGTGTTGCAGGTAAATGCTATAGAAGCAGGCGCATCATGGAATGACTGATGGTCATACGGCATGGCTCCTGATACAATGCTGGATGTGTGGTAATCCCCACAATCCTGACTCAACCTGGTCGGGTCCGAGTGAGTATTGGAAGTGGAGGGCTGGGAGAAATTGACAGAAAACAGATTAGCTAGATATGGAGAGCTATACTCTACATTACTGAATAAATGAGTTGAAGTTTGTGCAGCAATATACAGAAAAGGATGTTGTCAGCTCTGTTACCTGAGCCAGCTGGGCATCAATAAGTAGCTGAGGACCTGTTACCACAGGGGTGGGAACTGGAGCAAACGCTGTGCTGGATGAGCTCTGAAAATAGCCACTGTCAAGATAACTAGTCTGCTCAGTGGGCTGGCCCCGATAGTTCATAAAGATATCTGTGAAAACCAAACACAAAGTGTTAATCAGGCTGCAAGAGAGCTGATATTACGGCGAAACATCCTCTAGATGAGAAAACAGTACAATACTGATCCCAATACTGATACTTAGGAGTTAAAAACCCAAATATATTGCATGTACAATTCAAATCAAAAGCCTGTCCTGTTCCCATTTCTTTCTCTTTCTTTCTTTCTTTCTTTCTTTCTTTCTTTCTTTCTTTCTTTCTTTCTTTCTGTCTGTTCAGGATGCCCATAGAGGATTGTAAGATAGTGCTCTCTGGTGGATTTTAAATAATCCAAGACCTATTTTTGGTATATCCAGTCTTTTTCTTGTCTCTTTTATTTGCCCAAATCCACACACACACACACACACACACACACACACACACACACACCCACACATACCAGCACATCTGAGGGACAATAGCATTGATGATTTATCAGTTTAGCATCTAACTCTGCTAAAGTTACAAAGCCAAAAATCTATGTAAAAGGCAATTATTCTCCCAACAGAAATTACTGCTTTTGAACACCTTGATTGGAGTCATAGTCCATTTATAAAAGACAGTCACTGGGTTGAAAAATATGAACCTGCAGGGGGCGACTCTTCTAGTGTCAAAAAGACATTAGCTGGACCTCCAGGTCAGATGCTATTTTCGAAGTTGTTTAAACATCCATGGTGTGTTAAATCTTCTTTGAGACAGGAAAAAACTACCACAAATGAATACAGAAATTTCTTTGCACATTAGTCAGAGTTTTTATGCACAGCTCGAACCACAGCATTTCAATCAGGTTGGGGTCTGGACTTTGAGTGGGCCATTGCACCACCTTTACTGCATATTTGCTGGAATGGTTGGGATCATTGTCCTGTTGCCCGACCCAATTTCAGCCAAGCTTTATACGTCATACAGATGGCCTCACATTTGCCTTTTGGAATACTTTGGTACAGAGTTCAAAGGCAGTTCAGTGACTGCAAGGTGTCCTGCTTCAAACCAAGCCCAAATTATCACCCCTCCACCACCATGCTTAGCAAATGGTATGAGGTATTTGTGTTACGCTTTATTTGGTTTTCAATGAAAGTAGGGCTGGGCATTCTGGCCAAACTCCGTTCACTTTTACCCCATCCAAAGGACTTTGGTTTAGAAGTCTTGTGGTTTGTTCAGATGTGCAGTGCCTTGAAAAAAGGGTTCACCTCCCTTGGCTTTTTACCAATTTTTTTTACTTAACAACCTCTGGTATAAATGATTGTTTGATTGAATGATTGATTCCCAGGCCAAACAGTTGCCAAAGACTGGATGTCTGCCTGGCTCTTTTGTAGCTGATCAGCCAGTTGCTCCAGGTGTGACTGATCAGCCATTAGCAGGTGAGGGAGGGAGGAGATGATGGTGATGTGGTGCCAGTCCAATCAAACAGGAAGGGTGAAGCAGGAGGACTTGCATGTGGAATGAAAAATGAGACACAGACGTGGTTAAAAAACAATAAATATTTTTTTAATTTTTTATTTTTTTAAAACAAAAAAAAAAATTATACCACCTTTGTTATGACGGCCCTTAAAAGCTCTGGCGCAACTTATTATCTTCAGAAGTCACATAATTATTGAAATGAAATCCACCTGTGTGTAATCTAAGTGTCACATGATCTGCCAGTATTTACACACCTTTTCTAAAAAGGCTCCAGACGCTGCAACACCTATGCAAGAGGCAGTTAACCAAACACCACCAAAAAGACCAAGAAACTCTCGAAACAAGTCAAGAAAAAAGTTGTTGAGGAGAACAAGGGAGGGTTGGGTCATAAGAACACATCCAATCTTTGATGATACCCAGGAGCATCATCAATCCATCATAATGAAACAGAAAGAACATGGCACCACAATAAAGATACCAAGAGAGGGCCGCTCACCAAAACTCACAGACCGAGTAAGGAGGGCAGAGAGACCAAAGGAAACCCTGAACGAGCTGCACAGTTTCACCCATTGAGAACAAAACACTATATCTTGGCGCACACACAACACAACTCCTCACCCCAAGAGCACCATCCTGACAGTGAAACATGGTGGCGGCAGCATCATGCTATGGGGATAGTTTTCAGCAGCAGGGACTGGGAAACTGGTCTAAGTCAAGGGAAAGAAGTATGGTGCTAAATACAGGAATATTCTTCAGCAAAACCTGTACCAGTCTATAAGTGATTTGACACTATGGTGGGGGTTCACATCCACTAGGACAATGATCCCAAGCATACTGCTAAAGCAACACTTGAGTGGTTTGAGGGGAAACATATAAATGTAGTTTTGTATTCTTTGTTCACACATCAATAGTGAAAACAAAGTTTTATTTACCTTGACAGTTTCAGCAATCAGCTGTCACCTTCATCAGGAGTTGTTACACTGACACTCTAGCCAAAGCACAGACCTCAATACAATAGAAAATTTAAGGTATTCACAAGCGCACCCATCAAACTTGAAGGAACTGGAGCAATTTTTCCCATGAAGAATGGGAAAAAATCCCAGTGACAAGATGTTGCAAGCTCATAGAGACTTGCAGCTGTGGTTGCTCAAAAGGTGGCTTTACATCAGGCATCCCCAACTCTGGTCTTAAAGGTAGAGTCAGAAGTGTTTCCCCATTTCTGTTTGTAAACACTATTAAAACTGAGAGCCCTTCCCCTTGGACTAATGGTAACACTGCTCTTCAGCCCCAAGCATCTCCTTCAAAGCTCGAAAGCGAGTGAAAGCCAAACCAATACTAATCCATGGTTTTTGAGTGTGCACTATTTAAAGCTCTTTTTGCAGCAAAATACTTCCTTTCTTGTGTCGGCTCCAGTCAACGTTTAAAAAGAGAAAAAAGAAAGTTTGCAATCGACGAGTTTATCCCAACAGAGCGCTACGCCCTTAGCTCTGTCATTGGCTTGAGACAACACGCAAATCTCCACCCAGAAACGTCCCAAATACAAAAGGAAAAGGCGAAATACAGTCAGGGGAGGGGGAGTTGCAAACAAAACTCGCCGCCATGCAAAAGCAGAGGCCCAAAGATGCAGATTAAGCCAGATTTCACTCACACAAGTCTATCATTTATTTTCAGGGGGAAACTCCGGACTCTACCTTTAAGGTCAACCATCCTGCAGACTTTTGATGTTTCCCTGCTGAAACACACCTGACTTAAATTAATGACTCAATAACAAACTTATGGTGGGCTAGTAAAATACCCATTTAATTTGAATCTTGTGTGTTTCAGCAGGGAAACATCTAATACATGCAGGATAGCAGGCCTTGACGAGCAGGATTGGGGATCAATGATCTGCAAAGTACTGACTTTATGGAAGTAAATAGTTATGCACACTCACATTTTCTGTTTTTTTCTATTTGTTGTTTGCTTCACAATAATAATAAAAAAAAATTGCATCCTCAAACATGTAGGCTTGTTCTGTAGATTAAATAATGCAAACATTCAAACAATCAATTTCAATTCCATGTTACGAAGCAACAAAACGCGACAAATGCCAAGGAAGGTGAATTTTTTTTGCATGGCACTTTGCAAACCTAAGCTGTGTTGCTATGTTCTTTATGGAGAGAAGAGGATCTCTCCTGGCAACAATCTAATCCCCTGGACTTTGTCATTGTTTTCAAATAATGGTAGCTGAAAACAAAAGTTACTTGTAGTAAACCCAGCACGTTTACATGACTGTGTGCAGAGCTAATGAATAATGTACAACACTGACTTTCATTGGAATAACTCCAACAAATAAATAAATCAAAAGGGAAGATGTTAGAGATGGTGTGTATGACCACTGGAGCGTGTCTATACATGGAGTGGCAGTGCTTTGAAAACAAGGAAATAGCTGCAGGCAGAATCCTGGTTATTTTGTTCGCATTATGAACAAACCCCACAACAGCCTTGCACATTTCTATTCTGCAGAGGTACTGTATCAGAGCAAACCAGGGTGTGCTGTAAATCAGCGTGCGAAGTGGACAGATCACAGTTGTTAATGTCTGCCTTGCTTAAGGTTCATGTTAAATTACACGGAAGCTTCATTATTGACTACAAGGTGAGCAATACCATAGGCCCAGCATTGAAGTTAAAAAATAAACACACAAACAAAGCATACAAAGCTTTTTAGGCAGGCAACAGAGCAAGAATCAAAGACTTGGAATAATACGTCTTATTATGGGTCTTCATAAAACTTCAGGGAACAAAAAGTTATTTAAATAGAAAAAAGAAGACCTGATTATTGGATTAGAAGGCTTCCATATACAGTAATCAGAATATATACATACATTTCACTGTTCGGTAAGATCACAATTTAGAAAATCTGCATTTTAGGATTAAAGTCAGTCTGCTGTTTGTCATCTCAACAATGGCTTCATTTCAGAAATACAACACACAGCAAAAAAAAACCCAAGTGTCACCATCCAAAACATTGTGAAGCCTTCTATATGTGGAACTCATTCAAAGTATTTGTTTCCTATCTGCCAGGTCACATATTTTAGAAGCCATCCTGGCAACTGACAATGGCAAGCTGCCATCTGTGGAAAAAGAAATACGTTTTCTTTCTTTATTTTATTTTATTTTTTCCAAATCTGACATTAACTAAATTAAAATCAAAACCTCTACAAACAAACATAAAGCTGCTTTGGCTGGTGAAACATGATTCAAACTTTCCCTGAGCTGTCAGTAACATGCACAGTATGCCAAATACAGAATGACATCTCAGTTTAAGATACATACCAAAATATCCTTCTTTTCACCTCAGGAAGATAAAACTTCTGGCTTAACATGTTGTACTTCCATTTAAGAGTAGCAGAGGAACACTGTGCAGGAATTAAACTCATTGTTGTGTCACTCAGACAGACACTTATTAACTCTCTGGACCTTGTGACCAAAAGAGACAGCTGATACCTAATACCTGCCAGTGCTGAGAGAGCAAACACTGTCACACACACACACATGCACACATATTACAACAGCAGGATCTGCTGACTTGTAGCAGCAGGACAGCTGAATTGTTAAACTAAGACTATGACAAAGCCCACATAGCCAGAAGAGCTAAAAACCAGCCTGAAGCTCCTCTTCTATCCTGATGTGGACATGTTGGTGGCCATAACTATGTCAAGTATTACCATACAAACTTATACAGTATAAAAGGAGTCTACCCTTAATTTTTCAAATTTGATCATTTCCATCGCATCTCATGCTTCACTGTAAAAATCCAACATTTCCATGAATGTCGGCCCTCATTATCTGGCGTTTGGGCTTTGTCACTTCTGTTTGCTATTTTCATTTTCCCCACGCTGTCAAACTCGCCTCACCCTCAATTTCATCACCACAGTTCTGGTGGAGTGACTTGCTGCTTTTTAAACCAGTCAGTCTGATCTCCATGCTTTAAAACTGTCCTCTGTTCTCTTTTTTCGCCCTCAAGGCTGGCTTCACCCACCCACCCTGCCTCCTCCTCCTCATCGCCACCTCTTCCTGACAGTAGAGGAGTTTAATCAGAAGCGTCTGCCACCTCATAACTCTGATCTGCTACCACCTATGTCTGGACTCTGAGGGGCATCCTAAGACAAAGCATTAGTCTAATTGCTATCAAAACTCTTTAAAATGTGCGCATTAACAAATTTTGTTGCATCTTTTTAAATGATGTATGTGCATGGAACTTCTGGCAAAACTTCCCATTTCTGCTTTGAAGTGCAACCCTGCCTCTTGGGAAACTCGTTATCAAATAAGGACGCTTAACATTACAATCCTTTAATAAATAAATAACATGGCAAAAGTACTAAAATTTGTGATATTCTGACGTCAAGTATTTCAGCAAAGATGCAACACAGAGAGTAATCAACTGTCAGACAAACAGGTGGATGGATATTTGCTAATATTCTCAACATGTGAGGATCCCATCGGTACATAAACACACGGACGGACGGATGGATGGGTAGTACCTGGTATATCCATGAAATCATCCAGGTTGGGCTGCAGAGGAGTCAGACCAGGCTGAATAATATCAGCGTTGCTGGTGTATGCTGAGGAGGAGGAGGACATAGAAATTCAATCTTTTGTAAGGTTTATTTAATTAAGATGCTGACTTGCCTTGATCGCATGACTCAGTTCAGTTAATCGCATGTTAATTGCAATTGTTAATTTTGTAATCTGTTGCATTGGTTTTCACTTTGCAATGTTGCAGTCGTCTCTAGTGTATCACTAGAATTAATGCTGGTAGTGTTTGATGTGTAAATACATTACTGACTAAAAGAGAAACAACTGCTGCATCTAGAACATAAACTGCAACAAACCTGTCAGATAAACTTGCATTAATAACATTCACTTTTTTTTTCAGAGCTAGATGTTTTAACACACTAATGTTCTAACTTTAACTATTTTTTGTAGAATATATCCATCTCACATCTGCCAATATTACACAACAGCTGAAAGCTTCTGACTTAGCTTGACTAGCTTAAAAATTGGATGAAAGCAACAAAGTCTAAAGAAACCAAGATCCCATTTACCAGCAAAGACTCAAGAAAGCTACAGTCCCCAGAGATTTTACTGAACTGAAGAGTTGCTAATAGGCATGTTGTTAAAGTCAAGCAGATTCAGGCAAGTTAGCTTACAGTTTTTATGCTAAGCTGTCAAAGAGACAGATGTGTTATCCCTCTTCTTATTGACTACTTCGCAACAAAGTAATGCCAATGTTTCCCTTAAACAGTCACAACTAAATAACAAATGGCCATGTTTAAAGTTTAATGTAAAACATGACCATTTTAATTAAAAGCATATTAGCCACTGAACCTTTGGCAAAAGACATCATGTTCTAGTGAAACTTTCTCCATAGTAAGACACAAACTTAGAAATAGCTTTAAAAGTTTTCCAGTTATTCTTGCTTGTTAACACTTTGCATCATTTCAGCCAAAAGTCACAGCTAAATACCGCTGTTGTGTCGGTCACTGGTCCAGGGACAAGGTTTCTGTGTCATGGTGAACAGTGTGTCAGAGATGTCGGACAGAAGGCAGTCCAGATCAAACATGTGGACCTCCACTGGGGCAGCCTCAGGCTCCTGGTAGATCTGATTGGCCCGTTTGTCCAGCTTGGCCTGGCAGATCTGACCCTGGAACACATCAGCCAAGACTTACAACACTGCTTTAACTCTTCTAGGATCTATCAAGAGACATACTAAGTCAGTGCCTTATCCAGCCATCAGAGGGCTCCCTACAGACAGAGCTAGAAAAAGTTAAAGGGCAAAAGGATGCATTGATGGAATTTGATTATTCCCTTTTGTGCATGTGCATCATGCAGCTCTATAGTAACACATCTGTATCACATCCCAGACAAGTCCTTTGCATTGGTCCTTTGCAAAATTAGTGGATCAGGTTATGCATAAAAATACAACTAAAGACACTAAGAAAAATATTCAACAGCCATTTGCACATAATAAACAATCATATCACATAAAACCAGTTAGAAACACGATCAAAACAAAGCAAAAATTAAGCTTCTCACCCAGTCTTTTCCCTCTGTAAAAGATGCTTTGTTTCGCCCCAATATTTTTCCTGGTCTTTATCCTCCACTCTCGGTCTGGAGCCACTCTTATAGGGAAGCCCAGATTGAGCCGGAAACTGTTTTGATTACGTCTGAGCAGACGACATCCCCTCCTTAGAAGACTACTGTGTTTGCATGCGCGTGTGGCACATTATGAAAAAGTGGTTTTGACATATTGTTCAAAAACACAAGCCCCTCACAGGTTTTCATTATGTGGCTTTATTTTCATGTCTCACAATTTCAATAAGAGTGGCAGCCTTTTGTCCCTGACCTAAATCTGGGAGTCTCACACACGTGCATGGAAACAGGAAGGCCCGAGGCATCAGCCACGGCAAACTGCGCTCACTAATACGAGGGGGGAAAAAACTCACAAACACGCTTGTGAACCTCAAAATTTCTTACTTTCAAATGTGATTATTTACATTTTTCTACAGGGTTTCCTGCAACTCAGGGGTACATCACAACTTAAAGTTAAAACATGTTTAAATTTGATGAAAATATATTTAACAAACAAGCCATTTTACATTACAAATCACACCTACTGATTGACTATCTTTTGGGAATTATGAATATCTTTTTTTAAAAAAATCACAACAGTCAATGCAAGAGCTTTATAGTGAACCATGTATGTCAACATCATGCTGGCACTTCAATAAAAGTCAAGGATCAGACAGATTTCTACTCTGGGACAACACATATCTGTACAAAGATTCATGGCAACTCTTCCAATGCTTCTTGTGGTATTTCAGACTCCAACAAAGTGGTTGCATCACTGGAGCCAGTTTGTTTGATTAAAGGTCAACAGTAAAACTCCAGTGTTGTCAAATAACAGACACCTTATGGGTTGTGCTGCTGTCTTTATCAGGATTTGATTCTGTTACCTCGGCTTTATTTTTGCATTCAAACTGACTGATTTGTAATATGAGGGCTGTAAGTTGAGTGTGTGTGATACAACTGTTTCCAAAACTGTTGGGACACACTGTAATATGCTTATTTTTATATGTTTGTAGCATGTTGTTAGTGAGTTAATCGCTGTATTCACTATTACTAATTTTACTATTAGTAAAATTAGTAAAATTCGTTTAAAAATGTTATTAAAGCAATATCTATTAGAACAAGTACTGTGAAAGTAGGATTACTGTTTAAATCATGTATGGGAGGATAATGGTATTGTTAAAGTTATTGAATATTAATCAATGTGTTTAAAGATGAAGGAACTATAATGTGAATAGTATTCTATTATTAATTGATTATTGTAGTAAAGGTACAGTGATGGTGATAAGTAACTATTATACTTATGTCTGTGCATGTATATCTATGTGTTAATGTATGTATGTATGTACGTATTCATTACTCTGATTTTGCATCAGTGTAATTTTTTTGAATGAATATTGACTTGGACCCGAGGAAGAAGAGCAGCAGCCATGAGCAGTCGCTAATGGGAATCCATAATAAACAAAATAAACAGAACAAACTCTTCACCCTTAGAAAATAAAGTACTTAATTGTACCTTCATGGGTACAAAGAAGAAATTTGTACTTTATACAGTCTGATCTTGTAGACACTGGGCTGTTTGATCTTAAGGAACAAACTGCACTATTGAGAGTACAGCAGCGGTACTTTTGTGGGTACCATCACAGCAGCATCAACCCGGGTTATACACACAGTTATAACAAATAGCGAGGGAGGGTGTGTGTGTGTGTGTGGGGGGAGAGAGAAAATGTGTAATTATTTGTCTAATTGTCATTTTATTGAAACATTGCTGATTTCAATATGTAAAGCACTTTGTGCTACTCTGGTATGAAAAGCGCTTTTATAAATAAAATTGTATTCATTCATTTCACCTCAGTGGCAAGCCGTTGTGCCCCAAAAGGTACAATTAGGTACTTTATTTTTGAGTGTTTTTTTAATAGTCGATAAACTTATGTGAACTGAAAATAACAACTACCGTGGTTTGGAAAATGAGGTATTCTCTCATTCTCGTTTCATATATTTCAGCCTTAATGGTTTTGTGGCAATTAACGACAAAGTCCTCTCACTGTGCTGCTGAGATGAAACTCTGCTGCTTCCCTTTTCTCTTCTGTTTTTTTCCCCAAATGTTTCCAGTTAGCATGGCTTCATGCATAACTGGATCACCATCCATGTCCCAGTATACAAGCACAGGAGGGTAACTGAGTTATTTATCAAAGTGTGTCCAACAGCATGATGCTGCGGTCTGTATAACAACATTCAGGACTTTCCCCCCATCTAGCTTCATTTGTGAGAGATAAACTTACGGGTAAACTGAATTAGGAAGGAGACACCCTCTCTACCTTTAAGATCAGGTTTAAAACTTTCCTTTTTGATAACGCTTGCTGCTAGAGCTGGATTGGGGAACTCTTGGTCATCCCTTCAGTTACAGTATGCTGCTAGAGGCTTGCTCTGCTGGGGGATGTCCCATTATACACTGAGCACTTCCCTTCATTTTTCTCTCTTAATCTCCATTTTAAATAGATGACATTATCATTATTGCCATTAACTTGTGCTTCTCTTTTTCTTTCTCAACAGGTATAACTGGGTTAGAGTTATGGTTGTTGACCCTCCTGTCCTGTCCTGTCCACGCCTAACCTGTGGCTGCAGATGGCTGCCCTTCTTTCCGTTGTTGCCACCATCCCATACATACCATGATGAGGGGAAGAAGAAGATTCGATAGAATCTGTTGGTTTCCTTGGCAAGGCAATTATTTCTAAGAATTGGCTTACAGTATATGAACTATAATGTAATAATGTAGATCATGCGATGCATTTGTTATTATTACTGCACTACAATAAATTGGACTGAATTAGTGTGTCTGTAAAAGTATCTTGAGATGGCTTTATTGTGAATTGGTACTGTAGGCCTACAAATAAAGCTGATATTGTCTTTAATTTACTTGAACGGTAGTTTTGTCAGATGATGCTGAAGTTGACACGTAGTCTTAATGAGAAGATTCATAATTTCCAACATCTTTAACTGTTTGATAAAAGACAGATAAACATGTAAATATGAGCAGCTTCATGAGAAATTGACATTTTAATGACTACATGCCCGGCAACACTGTCTGGCTGTGTTATTCTAGTTTTGATAGCTTTGATTTTGTACAATTTTGATCAGACTGACATGTTTACAAGCATTCTTAAAGTCTGGATCTGGTTAAACTAACTCAGCAATGTCATGTAAACAAATCAATAAATGAACGGATAAGTCACAAGTCTGGACTGCAGGCAGGTCAATAAAGTTCATGACCCCTTTTACTAGAGTGTAGTTTGGCACTGTGTTGTGAAATAAACTGCTCGCTCTGCAAAAGTGATCGGTTGTATGGCAGCTGCTGCGTGTTGCCCCAAAATCTGAGTAAATTACTTTGAATTAATGATGGCGTCAGAGACATGCAGGTTACCCATGCCATTTGCACTAATGAAGCTTCATAGCATCACATTCACTGGACTGTGTGTTGGTAACAAGTTAGTTGCTCCCTAAACTCTGCAGCATGGATGCAAAATCATCCAAGTAGGTTACAGCGGAGGTAGCAAAGTTTGTGATTCATTTAATTTTCTTTCACATTATAGAGGTTTAATTTGCATTTGTTAAAGCAGCAATTGTGTTAACTGACACTGATTTTCTGAGATTAATCATTAGTTGTGAGATATTCAACATAATGGCTTGTAGATCAATAACATCTGCTTTTATAAACATTGTACACACACTTAATTTGATTAAATATTTTGCTTGATGAATGCAGATAAAAACACTATTTGAACGTGGAGCGTAAAACCCTGGTTTATTGATCTTTGCCCCGTCAGCTGCTGATATGAACCCTTTTAAGTGCCGCACAAAGCATCAGCGCTCAGATGGTGGGAAACAGCTTTACTATTGGAGTGTTTTTAATTTTGACCTCAGCTTCCTGCTAAAGTGAAGCTCGTGTTGCTGCCCATCACTCCCAGGTGAATGCTGTCATTAATGAGGTCCCTCGCCCTCCCTGCTACCTCTTCTCCCTCCGTATAAATCTTTTGTTTCTGCCTCCCATGGCGTCACTGTCAAACTAGCTGGCCCTCTTCTGCTCGGCTCTTACAAAGCACCGCTGGAAGTAGGTCAGATTTGATTAAATTACATTAAACTCTGCAACCATTTTTCTTGAACAAAGATAAAAATCAGAGGAAGTGTTGCAGGTATTGTCACTGCTGGGAGTCAATGTGTGTCAACGGCCTCTAAATGCCAAGCTGTGACGCACGGATTGAGTTGTTTTGCCTATGTGCGTTTCTTTTTTTTCTCCTTCTCTTTTCCCATTAAGTTAAGCAAAGGAGGCTCAATCCACATGCTAAAAATAACCACTTGGGGGACTCTGATGTTTATATGCTGACTAAAACTACATTCAGACATAAATAATGTTAGCAGGTCATCAACCCACACGGTGAGAGGTGGGTCAGTCGGCTAACTTCCGCTTTCAAATGTCAAAATCAGCATTAGTCTACCTGTAGGCATCTCTAAAACTTATAAAAAGACAAACAATCAGACATCACAATCAGAGGGGGGCTTGTCTTTTCACATACCTCTTGTAGCATTGATAGAATATCATCCTTCTTTTTCTGAAGCTGCAAAAGAAAATGATAAATTGTGAAGTCTGGTCCAAAAACAAAGAGTCGAGAGTAATAAATGATAATCAGTGAAGGGAATTATATCTCTTTAAGATTCTGCTTTCTTTAAGGGCTAATCAACAATTGGTCAGATTAATATAACCAAACCATACATGTAGCATTCAGTTTGATCAGGCAGAGATAAACAGACACTTCATTTCTTCACCTTTAAAAACTGCTGGGGTTTTTTTCACAGTTTCTTTGGGGTAAATATCCACCTGTATTTTCAAGTGTCTTCAAATCAGTTGCATTTTTAAGATTTGCTTCTCTGTTCTGTTGCATCGATTAACATTAATGATTCAGTGCTACTGGAGCTCATGTATGTCTGTCCAATGACACACAGCTTCCACATGTACAGATGATGTTTGGATCTATGAATCAGAAGCTTTCTCCGCTCTACTTTCTTTTTTTTTCTTATTATTCTGGTTCAGGGTTGATTTTGGTTCCATCTGTCTAAAAAATTATGTTCCAGATGTGGCTAAATGCTAATGGTTAGCAAGCTTTGGCTTTCCAACATCGGATATTTACATGAATATAAGTCTGATTTACTTCTAACTGCACAGAACTACTTACTTTGTTTTGTTGTATTGTTGTCTTGCTAAAAGAATACCTGTAGAAGTTAAGGTTGTGTCATCAGCACTTTAGAGCAGCACTATTAAACTTTGGCAGATTTTCACACTTAAGCACCTCTCTAACAAAGGTTAATTTGACATCCGTCGTGCATCCTGTCTCTTGTCTGAGCTCTCTCCAGCTAGTAAAAGTCAGTCTGATGTTTGCTCTTTTTGTATCTCATGCTTTGTAACTTTTTTTCTTCTTCCCCTCGCCACTTCCAATAATGTCCTCTTGGGTTTCTTTGCTGAATCAGACGTGGTGCCGTTCAAAACAGCTAGTGTGTTGATATCCAGTTGCTGACATGTGATGAGGCACCGTAAAGCAAAACGCAACTGTCATGAGATGCTCCAGGCTGGAACACAACGTTTTAGAGTGTGGTTTCTCAGCTGCAGGGCAATGGCAGCATCAGGACAGTGCTTTATGAATATCTGTGCCATCAATATGAGTATAAAACACAAAGTATTGCTTTAAAGTAGAGCAGCCTTTCTAATTCTTGAGGCTTATAAAGATTTTGCACCTTTTGGTGAACCCTCTGTCTCTGCTGTCTTTGTAGTATACTTGAATAATATGTGTACTTCCTGGAAGAGGTTTCACATAACTAAGTGCTGCAAGTTCCTTTTACTACAGAAGAATCCTGGAGTCATCCACCACTGATGTCTTCAACAGACATTTAGGTGTTTTCATGTTCCCAAACTTTTTTTTTGCCTGTGTATGTGTGTGTGTGTTCTTAGTAAAAGCCAGTAAGTTTACCCATTCCTAATCCTCCTGCTATATCTTTGACAGATTAGCTTTGATAGTACAACTCAAAACTAGGGATGCATGATATTGGAATTTTGGCCAATATCCGATATGCTGTTATTTTAAAACTCATGTGGTCGATAACCGATATTGATATCGATATTAAAGCTGAAAAAAAACAAGCAGTCATTGCAAATAGCAGTTTTGCTATCTGTTTCCGACACTTTGAAAAATAGGGGTGGAAAAAAATATCAATACACTGAAATATCTCGATATTTTCCTATGCCGACATCAAATTAATACTTAAAAACACGGTGTTGATCTATTTTACTTACAAAATCTCGCGATATTTCGTAAATTCTCATGAGATTTTGTACCAGAACGATTAAATGTCATGAGATTTCATTAGTAAAATAGATCGATACCGCGTTTTTAAAATGTCAAGATGATATCAGCATATGAAAATATTGCAAAATTTTCGTGAATTCTTGCGAGATTTTGTAACAGAACGCTGAAATATCGCAAGATTTTGTTAGTAAAATAGATCAATACCACTTTTTAAATGTCAATATGATATCAGTGTATGAAAATCTTGCGATATTTCATTGTACTGATATTTTTTCCCAGCCCTAGTCTTTAGAAGTTTTAAAGTCTGTAAAAAATAAGTTTTTGAAGAAGTTTTTCTTTTTTTGTTAGACTGAAGAAACAGCGGGCTGTTTACTCAGTTTTAAGGCCAATATAGGCCAATACCAATAGGGAGCCGATTATATAGTGCAAAGAACAAATACAGCCTCCTCAAAAAAACAGTTTTACATTTTGAAGAACTACATTTCCTACACCTTTCTTCAAATCTGGAGTAGAACACCCTCATATCAAAGCTTTAATTACAGTTAAGGCCCAGTTCAAAAGATATGCATTAATTCAATGTAATTTGATAAACAGCTAAATGAAAAATATAACAGTTCAATTATATTTCCAGATTTTATAGTCCAGATGGAATATATCATGTAAAAGTTGAGTTCTCACCCTTTTCTTATAATAAATCCTCCACTTGTGATACTCCTTGATCACCACTTCAATTCTTCTCTTCCAGTAGCTGCCCTCCAGAATGATCGCCTGTTGACCACAGGGCAGGAAAATCGAAGTTTGAATAGATTTAAAAAAAAAGATTAAAAAAAAAAGAAGAAGAAGTCATTCAGTAACTTCAGCGCTTCGTTAAATCACTCACTTCAGGCTTTCGATGATTTTCTGCCTCTGAACCTTCCAGTGGGGTGACAAACCCACATACTGGGTTCTTCCTTTTCTCCACATCTGAACACAGAAGACACAAGAACAGAATCAGCAGATTCATGGCTGCTGGTAACAAAATCCTTTAAACTGCTGCTTCACTGTGTTGCTCTCCTTAATTTTTCTTTTTTGTTCCTTACTAAAAGCAGTCAGATAATAGGTGTAAGAAGATAAACTCCATATCAGAAGAGGTATGAGAAAAATCAATCATCAGTGCTGTTCTATGTAGCCTATTCAATGAAAGCAGGGCAAACTCACCAATCATGAGTACTTTTGGGGAAACTACTTTATCGCTAATTAGCTGTTGAGGAGCAAATGAAATAAAAAACTAGCATGCAAACCAGGAGCAGAAGTTAGTACAGTCTATATTGAGAACACAGCAGAAACATGCAGAAAGATGGCCAAGTGAGGAGTTGATGAGCTGTGGGAAGTGGAAAGGAGCTTTAAGCTAACCATGGAGGCCGCTAGCTCCAGGACTGCCTAGGGTAAGGAACAAAAGCTAACCTGGGAGTGAAAAAAGTGAACTCTTGGCACACACAGCAGAAACAAGGCCAAGTGAGAACTCAGTAAGCTAGCAAAGCTACTAGCAAGAGTTAGCCCTGTTTCAAGGACTATCAAGCCTGGCACCCTGAAACTGGTGGCTTCAGTCCATTTGTGGTCTGGTCAAGACTTTGTTCTGATGAGGCACACACCATGTTAGCTAGTCTTCTGGAACAATGTGAACATATATGATATTATTCTGTATTATTCCTTCACTATCTTAATGACTGAGCCTTAAATATACTATATATAATGTGTGGGGGAATATAAAATATATACTATATATATATTACTCAAACCCTCCAATGGGGTATATGTACAACTCCACTTCTTTCTCAACTTAGTCCCTTTGTTTTCTGTCTTTCATTACTGGACAAACTGATTAATCCAGGTGTGCCTGACCTCAGTATCAACAATGACATGACAATGGTCCAACTCACCTAGATTAATCAGTTTGTCCAGTAATGAAAGAGAAGAAACAAAGGAGCTGGCTTAAGTAGTGGAGTTGCGCATATAGCCCATTAAAGAAAATATTGTTATTAAAATACTTATATAATCTTTAGCAGAAACAGGAAGGCTGGCGTCAGCTGTTGGAGGTTGATGTGAGCAAAGCTAAACTAGCACACTCACTGAGCCGTGTTTAGTGAATGAGAAGAAGAGGTCGTCATATCCCCGAACAATTTTAAAAGTTAACAGCTTTTTCCTAGCAAAAACTTGGAAATTCAAAATTTGAAGGTACAGAGATGAGCTTTAGAGGGTTTATAATTGCTGGAGCAGGACTTTGACATTTAAAAACAGCTGCAACAGGAAGTGGAGGTGAAGAGTGGTGAACTCACACTGAATGAACCAAGCTCTCCAGATTGCATTGTTCAGACGGATCTTATCCCTCCAAAGCAACCGCAGACCCTTGAAGGACTTCCATTTGGGAGAAACTATTTTACCACTGGGGAAAAAGAATAAAATAAAAACAGCTGAAAAACATGTTTGGGAAAAATCGAAAAAGATGGGCAGGCTTGCAGAAATTACACTTTGGAAAAGGCCTCATCCCTGTTGAAAACATGTCCTGATTTTGACTAATAGTACCCCATCAGATTCTGTCCAGGTACACAATCAACCTGTTTGCCATTTTCTCTAACATCCCCATGCCTACTGAGTGCTGGGAAAAGCGCTCCTAATTTGAGGTGCTCAGGGAGTTGCTAGGTAGCCAGGTGAACCCTCTTCAACATGCTTTTAATGGAGTTTTACATGGCTGCATGTCACATGTTCTCAAGCAGACATTTATTACTCTGACAAATATTGTAAGAGTAATAAATTTATATAATGATATATATATATTGTATGATCAATATGTGCTGTGTGTGTGTGTGGGTGTGTGTGGCTAAAGGCATGTGTGTATTTTTTATTTTTGGTTATATAAACATATATGTTATCGTGTTTAATATTCTATTTTGACACTGTTATCCATTGTCAATTTGTTGAAACTGAGGACCCCCTCGAAAATAAGATGTCTCATCTCAAGGGGTTATTCCTCGTGAAATAAATGTAAATAAATATATCAAAATGAACATTTTACAGTAGGCTAGGATGCATCTATTTGGAAAAGAGGAGCATCATTTTAGGACCTTCTGTCCTTTCCTTTGGATATGCTGTAATCTTCCTTTTCCTGGCAACTAGAATCAAAGTCCAGTTTCCAGTGAAGATTTTCCAAGCTGTTGTGTAAAAAACTGATAACACAACCACAGCAACAGCATATCAGATTTAAAGGGGAAATCTGTAAGAAAATATGAATTTACTGAGTTTCTTGACTACAGCTGTTTGAGGCTTAAAGCATATACGTTTATGAGTTGGGGAGGAGTATCTGCAAGTTTATTTTTCTTAATATTTCTGCTTCTATTGACTTTTTTGTGTGCAAAAAAAATGTATGGGTTTAGGAAAATGTGCTTCAGTGATCATGTGCAGTGAAAGAGAGAAATCAGGTTACGTTTTTATTCTATTCCCTGGCAAGTCAGCAGAAACCCACCTGTAGGCCAGGGACATGCACTCAAACAGGCGGGTCAGAGTGGGGTCGATGCTCAGGCTCCCGGAGCTAAGCGGGCCGTACCGGTACGTCTGGCACCACGTCATGTTCACCGTGTCGAAGTCGTACCGCAGCGACGCGCCGCTCTTCCTCCGGCGCGTCGCGGAGTCGCTGTGGGGCGATGACACCATGAAGTGTCCACTGTGGATGACCTGGGCGCCGGGGAAGGGGCTGCTCGAGGGGCCGCTGGTACTCACAAGCCGAACAGGAACCCCATCGAGTTCAGAGTCCGACTCTGAAGAGTCCTGCAGCTGGTCCTGTCCGGCCGAATAAACTCTCCCTTTGCCCGCCATGGAGCGCTCTCCCTCGGCCGTGGTTTCTGAACTTTCTCCTCAGCTGACTCCCCCCACCTTTCCTCAGTTCCTCCCCCGTTTGCTTATGACCTCAAGATAGAGCCGCTGTCCAGTGGCAGAGGAGCCTCATCTGTACGCAAAGTAACACACACTTCTGAACCACAACAGAGGCGCGCTGGAAGGACTCACGGTCATTGTGTCAACTTCCTGTGGTGGTAAAGTCCTTAGTGAAAGTCTGAAGATGGTAATAATTAATAGACCAAAGCTTCCAAATACGGCTTATATAACAGTAATCTTATCTAAACATGCAGGTCTGAAATCCCAACTTCTAACAGTCTGTCATGCAACTGTGTGTGCAACACATAGGCTATTTATTTATTTATTTTTCAAAAGAATAGCAATATCTGCAGCTGATATCACAAATGAGTCTTTATATTTTTAACTATTGCAGTTCCTTTGGTCATCATAAATAAAGAAATAGCCTAAATAAATACAGCCGTTTTATTTTACATTATTTTAATTCAGCTTTGTTTTGTGCTGATTCATAACAGCTATTAGAAATACACTTTACAAAAATGATCAATTCAAGCCAATGTATTGTGATCTTATTCACAACTCCACATTAATCCGCATTACAATAGTGTTCATATAAGCCAATTCATTAAAAATAAAAGTAATACCCATCTAAGACAACCTGCAGATTGCACTGAATTTTCTCTCTAGGGATGGACATATCGATACCCTGGAGTCGATACCAGCCAGACAAAATATCAGATTCGATGCTCATTTTAGTATCTAGACTATAAATACAAAACATACAATTTGTTTTCACTTGCAAAACCAGCCTATATGGTAGCCTATCAGATGTCATGAGGATGCTGCTACTGTTAGTGATAATGACGATGATGATGATGATGATGATGATGATTATGTTTTGTTATTTTTCAGTGGTTTCATGCAGGTTATTGCACATTATGTTTTGGTAACCTAAATTTATCATTTTAATATTACATTTTATATTTAAACATTTTCCACGGAATAAATTTAAATAATCTTAAACTGCACTTGAGTTATTTGATAATTAAAATATATAAAATATTTTTGTTTAATTTACTCATCCATATAATTTGTTTTACAAGCTTTTTTATACAGTACCTCCGTTCTTAAGTTTTACTTATATCTAATGTTGTCCTTGCATTCAAGATATTAATACAAACAATACAATCATGTGATTTTCTTTTAAGGGTAGAAAAAAAATATTGGTATCAATATCGATGAAAAAGTACCATAAACCACTTATGGTATCTGCAGCAAAACTTTTGGTATCACCCATCCCTACTCTTCCGTGATTAAATACCCCACTTTGAGCGTGCATGGGGGAGTGGAAGGAAAAACCTCCAGCAGAACCAGGCACAGAGAGGATCACTGTCTGTGCTAACCAGCTGGTAGTGGAGCAGGACAGAGCGGACAGGAACGAGTGCTGGAAAAAGGTTGATGTAAACTTTACAGTAATTTACTGTTATGATGTTAACAGTATCATTGTCCATCGAAGTCCACACACTTAATATGACAATGGATTTTTCTTCCTTTTTTTTGTCATCAGTCTGCAATAAATCTCTACCCAGCCAGCATTTCCATTTGGGGCCCATATTGGTTAGATTTTGGCTGCATGGCCACCCCCACGCTTTAAAGGAATAGTACACCTACAGAATGATGTAACTTTATTTTCCACTTACCCTCATGGTGAGCAAGACTCTGGAGCACTTTTTTAATTTGTCAAATGCAGCCAAAGATCAAGACAACTTCTTGTGCTCCACAGTCTTGCTCACCATGAGGGTAAGTGGAAAATAAAGTTACATCATTCTGTGGGTGAACTATTCCTTTAACCAGGTGGCACTTAAGCAGTTACAGAGACCCCAGGCTGCTTCCAAACCACTTTCCCTTATCTTAGACACTAGCTACCCCATACAGTTGGAATTTTTAAGATCGGACATGTAGAATTAAAAATCACACTTTTAAAGGGACATTGTGTAACAATTGTATATCGCAAGCAACTCGCTAGTACTTTTCGTGCTTCGTTCACCTGAAACTGGTCAGACAGATGACAGCCGC
The DNA here is from genome assembly GCA_023101725.1 of Atherinomorus stipes. NCBI lineage: Eukaryota > Metazoa > Chordata > Actinopteri > Atheriniformes > Atherinidae > Atherinomorus > Atherinomorus stipes. Next base: position 1,358,333 of record JALJCO010010111.1, on the reverse strand, counting down.
TGCATGTAAAGGCATAAACAAGCCTCTATGTGAAGACGTGGTCTGTCAGTTACAATGACTTCAGTCCACATCTGATACATTGTCATGGCGATGTCGTATTGTTTTCCCTGACCCATGTTTTACCGTCTTTCTCTGCTTCTGTGATTAAAATTACATCTGGTTTGTTACTGATGGCCGTCTGCCCGACTGCACATGAACGCAGCATCAGTGTAACGCTGGGTTCCTCCACACTGTGCCTGCGGTGACTTTTCAAAAGCATCACCTCGAACCGAGCCGACAACTCCGGTGTCTCTGGTGAGTTTTGGTGGTTTCCTACTGTCATGCTTCTACTGAACGTAAAAACATGGCGACACGACATGGCAGCCACCACCGAGCCGACCCATGTGATGTATATATGAATGATGAGAGTGATTACTGATTAATGGAAAATCACTTTTGAACAAAATAATAAATTTTTGTGAATAGATAACAGGAGAACTTACACAATATCCCCTTAAGCTTTTCTTGCGGAGATATTGCGATTGGAGAAAGAAAACTTCTGCTTCACAGGGGAGACCAAAAACTCCTTCCAAACCACTTTTCCTTCTTATTTTACACACTAGCTACCCCATACAGTTGGATGAATATATATTATAGATACACTACTCACGAAAAGTTAGGGATATTTGGGTTTTTGTATGTCAGAATGAACCTACAATTCACCACAACCTTTCCAGGTGAACTGAATTAGACTTTCTCTAATCTTTTCAATGCACATGTACATTGTTCAATGGTTAAATATCTATTGCACATCATGCTGTTCTCCAAAAACCAAAAGTTGAATATCCCTAACTTTTTGTGAGTAGTGTATATACATGCGCTCTGAGGTATCTACTTATGGCCACCCCTATTTGAGTTTGTCCATGGTTTCCATGGTGGCCCCACCTGTGTTTTCCCATGGGGGTTTCCACATATGGGGCCCATGTAACTTATGAGATCTGCAAATTTGCCAAGTTCAAGCCTATGCCTACAGGCTATATGGGCAAACACAGGTGGGGGCCACCATGGAAACCATGGACAAACCCACTTGGGGCCCTCATACACAGCCAAAATTTAATCCATATGGGCCCCACATGGAAATGCTGGCTGGGTAAATTATATATTTAAATATTAAATATTCAATCTGTCTTTTGTTTGAAATTAAATGAAACTGTGATTTTTATATAAGTCTTTGTTTTTTACTCGAAATATTTACCCCTTCACTCTCGAAGTCTTATTATGGGGGGAGGTAGCTGCTGGCAGGTGTGACATCTCGTACCTTTCTGCTTTGCACCAAGAAGCCTCTGACCAAACACAATTTTTGTATCCTCACTGTTGGTTGGAGTTTATATGAAGAATTATCGATTATCATCAGCACTTTTCTTTGTGCATTCATCTTCAGCTACTCCAGTTATCCCCAGCACAGAACTGGCCTTCTTGGATCTGTTTGTTCAGCTTCTTTCAGTCTCTAATGCTGCTGCCCCAACAGCTGCCGGATGGCACTTGACACAACAGATTTGCAGAAGATATGCTACATTTTGGTGCAATGTTGAAGGATCTCAGCTTCCTCAAGAAGAGTCTGCTGCTCTGTCCCTTCTCATCTCTGTTGCATTGTTGTGGGATGTATTTTATCAAGAATACATGGTCTACATGTCACATGACATCTACATGTTACATGAACTACACGGTCAGAGTATTTCTGTAGATGATAGGACTTGAGTTGTCTTGGAAGTCCTACATGCACTGTTAAGTAGTTTCATAATTTTAATTTTAAATCCTTGTCTTTTTTTTTTTTTAATTACTATTTTTGGCTATATTGTGCAGTAATATTTTAATATATTGAATTTTATTCACATATCATTTGCTTTATTTATGAAACTTTAACTTCTGCATAATTATATCAGTCATTGCAAAACACTTTAAAACTGGTTTCATCCTATGCATTATGCTGAATGTCCTTCATGAGATTTAGTGACATCTAGAGTTAAATTTGTTAAATGAAACCTCAATGTAGTACTTCCCACCAGATCTTCCCCTTACACCCACAAAGGTAAAAATCAGGAAAACTAAAAAAAACAAAAAAAAAAAAAACATTTAAGATCTGCATCAAGGCCAATATTAAATTTTCCTGTTTGGCCTATTATAGAACCATGTTAGTGTTAAAATGTTGGAGAGTTGCAGCACAGAATATCACTTAGTGTAAAAGGTTTATTTTCATAGACCGTAATAAAGCATCACAAAATCAAACGTGTAGAAAAACTCTGAACACCTACATTTCTTCCATTACTTTACTTATTTGTAGTGTTACACAGTGGAGTTGTACGTGCACCCATTACACCATTTTAATTACCCACGTGTAAAAACGACCAAATCTGTGTTCTGTTATCAAACTGTTTTATTGGACATACTTCCCATCTTCAAAGCACACTGATCAACACTGTTCACAGCCAAACCCTTTCAAGTTAAGATGAACTTTTTGTTGCCTTGCCAGCCTGAAGTAAGACTTGGAAGTGTTTGTAGCTGCAGAAACAAAAGACTGTCAAGCATTCAGCTGAAAAGTGGCCTCCCTTTACCAGGTTGACAATCGGAAGCATTCACAAATGCTGACTGCACCATATTTAACATCCAGCACTGAGTCTAATGGTTTCTGCACATCAATGTGGCCTTTTAAACATTTAATTTAAACTATTCTTGGTTAAGTTACAGAAAAATAAACCACATTTGAACAAAGAGGAAACATCTGTTGCCAAGTTTTAATGTGCCAACTCTTGGCGACTCACAGACACTAACACAAGTCATCATCTGTCTCTTTGGGTGCGCCAAACACACATTAATCACCGAGCTACCTTTGCCAGGCTGCGCGCTGTAGAAAAGTGACTATTAGGTTTATGTTTAACATTAGTTACATTTTACAAAGCCTTGGAGATCTTCCAGGAACTTGATGTACTCTTGATGCTCAACAGCGGTGCTTAGCTCCATGAGTTCATCAGCGAAGGTGTTGTCAACACCGCGGTCGGCCAGGAAGTCCATCAGGTGGTCGTACAGCGCCTGAAAAAAAAGAAATGCAGCAGTCAGGAGCAGAAATCTTCAGCCTCAAAAGATATTCAGCATTTCTATCATGTTTTATTTGCCGTCTCAACTCTTACCCAGTCCAGAGAGTCTGTGTTGAGTGTGTAAGTGGTCTCCTTCCAGTCTGAATCTCCTTCTGGCTGGAAACTGACTTCCCGAATGGCAAAGATGTCACTCTCCTCCTCACCCTCGCCATGACTCATCTGCAACATGAAAATTCAGATTCTCTAGTAAAAAAAATTATCTTTAAAAGCTGGATCAAAAGCACTGTGCAATGATTTTTTTTTTTTTTACCTCATCCTCAGGAAAATGGCAGTCAAACACAAGGGAATTTTTTGCAGCTTGTTTAGTTACTTCAACCACAAAGTTGGGTGTTGACACAATTTCTGGCTGTAAAAAGTAAAGAAATTTCAAGGTAATCAGCTTTTACAAGTCCAATTTTTCAGGCTGATACACTGCACACCGTTTACATAAAGTGTAAGATCACAAACAAGGAGGATTTCCAACGCTCACCTCTTCCTCTGCTGATTTCTGCTGCTGTCCTTGCTCCCCCTCCTCTTCAAAGTTCGGTGGAATACTGTTATTGATGTTGAATGTAACAGTAATTCTGAAAGAGAAGAGTAACCGTGAGTTCATTTTGTGCATCAATTTTGTCTGTAAGGAATAAGACCATTCTAATGACCTTACTTTTCTCCAGAAACAGTTTTTGTGAGTTTAGCCTCTGTGCCGTTCATATCCAATTCCCATCCACCTGAAATTTTGGGAAGAGTTTTGTTTTTCTGGATCTTCTTCTCCTCTTTGATTTCATCAGACAGGAAGTCACCAAATGCTTTGTCACCTGTTGAAAGTAAACAAGTTGCATGGCTTCATCAGCGGAGGGTACCAGGCCTTACACACTGCACAGCAGCCTTATAAATGTAAATTCAATGTTGAGATTTACAAAATGTCAAGAGTATACAGCAAGACGAGATTACAACCTTTACTTAGGAAAATTAAACCATGCTGATGTGCCTTCAAGTACACATCCGCATGGTTTCATGGTTCCACTTAACACTGGATGATGTAGACATCCTACAAATTGTATTCTATGAATCTTATAAGTGTCTCAACTTTTGTTTCTCCCTTTAATTTTATATGGTATACCATACATGTGAAAGGCGTCTGGTAACAGCTTCCAATAATTTTGAGGAAACTAACCTCCGGTAGGGTTCTTCCCCACTCAGGTGTCTTGCTATTACATCTTACAACCAAGGTGAATCAACTCTTCTTAGTACGAGAACATTATATAAATTTAACACATATATGTCACTGTTTATTGTCGTACCATTTCCGTGTCTTTATATGTTTAAAGTCATGTTTGATAAATATTGTGTCAGTGAACGTTTTTGAACAGGCTTTTTGATTGCATAAAGGAGTTAGCTAGCTGGCTAGCTTAACAACATAATCACTGAACGTTACCTTCTGTGTGCAGCCCTCCACATCCACACGACACTGACGGACTCAATATTTTTGAGGTGAACAGCTTGGGCCTGTATCCCGACGAAGCTCCGTTATTACTTAACATCCACAGAGACCGGGTGAAGGGCCGCGTTGTTGCCGAACTGGGAGAGCCCAGTGTCGGACAGCTGAGGGGCAGAGCTCGCGCTGTGGACGTTGTAGCTGAAGAAACGCGAACTGCGGCTCCGACCGCGCGCACAACCGACTTTAACATGACTGTGTAAATATATATATATAAAAAAAAACAGCTCAATAACAGAATGGTTTGAGTTAACCTTACGGAGAACACCTTGAGCACACCCGATACTACTGCTTCGAGAAGACTCAGGCAACACGTGTGGAAGGACACATTGACCTAGCGTAACTATGACCTTTGCACCGGAAGTAATACTCCAAAAGTGAAAATAATGACGATACCTTGCAAAATTCAAATTAATATCACACAAATAAGTCATTTTGATAAAGCATGTCAACTAAATAAATGAATAAATATTTTATTTAAAAGTATAAATCACTGTATGACCTATAGCGCCACCTTGTGGCTACAATACATCGATCCAGTTTCGGTTTGGGCCTCAGGAAAGTTGGATGGCTTTAAAATAGCCTCTAAACCATAGACCGTTCTAAACTCGTGTTTTAGAAAGTATATTGCAGTATCTCCCAACAAGAACAGAGATAACTAAGAACATCAAATCAGAGTAAACTTTATAGTCTGCTGGTGTCTGATACAGAAACTGTTCCCAGAAGATCTGCTTCAAATAATTTCCTTGACATAAAATGAACATTAATTTTCGAGCTTCAATGGCTGTGATCATACTGGGAGACTGGAGCTGAGAAATAGTCCAATAGTTTCATCTTGTAGGGCATGTAGTCTTGCTGCCAGAAGGTGGAGCAGTTGGACAACATTTTTATGGGTTGGCCACCATCCCTGCTACCGCATCATTATTTATTATGTCAGAACTTGAAAGAAATTTCAATGTGCCTCTCAGAATCAATGCACATGCAGACTTGAGTTCTGGAACAAGTGGAAGACATCTTTTTATTATAAATTATAACAAGTGTTTGTTTTTTTGTAAGACTACAAAAATCATTAATACATATATGCTTGATAAACTCATCAGATGCATGCATTAAATCTTACTGCATGCAGCCATGTAAAATATGTGCAGATCTTTTTCAAAGGGATTCTGTAAACAAAGGTACATCGTAGTTTGGCAAGTCTCAACAGGAAATCTTAGATGCATTTGGTGTTAAAGTTAAAAATTGTTTATGCAATTTATTCTGGTTATAGTATATATTTTACAATCCTGAGTCTGGTGTAAAAAAAAAGGATAAGAGTATTTGTCCATCTTGTTCTTCAACAGATGTGACTTACATTCTGTAGCTCATTGAAGACCTGAGTGACCAGATCATTGACTATCATCTCATGCACTGCATACACTGGTTGTCAGCACACATCTGTGTGTATGATCTGTGCAACACAACACAGTAGAGAGAAGACATGCCTATTCTCCCGACATGCACGTCACTTTTAGACCAAATGGTGCAACAATTGATGAAGGAAAACGACATGCACAAGCTAACATGGTAAGGGCTGCATGTTAAATGTTTATCATGGCAAAAAATGTGTCACATTTATGTGAAAACATATTCAAATACATATTTCTGAGTTTGGTTTTAATAGATTTGAATAAATCTGCAAACATTGTATAGAAAACCTTCTAAGACTTCTGTCAACCCCAAACTATTTGGTGATAAACTTTAAGACTTTTTTTTCTTTTTTTTTTTTTACATTTTCATACTGTAGCTTCCAAAAAAGTCTTTTAAAAAGGCAAACAAAGTATTTTATTATGAAAACAGCAGCCACAGTTGGCCTGAAACACTGTTATCAGTTGGCTTAATGATTCTATATATATATATATATATATATACACACATATATAGAAAAACAAGCAATTAGAGTGTTCTGAGTCCAGTATTAAACATGCTTTTCTGATGTAATAGGTGCTGTAAAAATGCATGCAACTGACAAGCAACACTTGACAAAGAACCTCCCTACTAGGTGCTAAACATGTAGCTGAGAGGTGAGATGGAAATTTTTTGCACAAAAGCAATGCAGCTTTTAACATCTGGATTATTAAAGATTGCACTGACACCTCTACGGAGGTCTTAAGATGCAGATGTGCAGTGCTGCAGTGACACATGCCACATCCATGGCAGCTCAGAGGTAGAGTCCAGGGAGGTTCAGCACAGGTTTTATTCTGCACCGACCTGCAAAAGAAAACAGTACATTTGGATTTGAGGCAGACGTGCTGTTAACTCTTTGTGAGATGCAGTTTGCGACCAAAATACTCCGGCGCTGCATCCAGCAGCCAATCTGCGTCCACCAAACAGAGGTCTCTCATGTAGCAGCGTGAGGTGTGCAGCAGCTCATTGAAGATCACGTAGGATGGCTTGGCTTGGAAAAGGACGGAAGAAGGGTGGATGGCTACGGGCTGGTGGGTGTCCAGAGCCAAGTAGCTGCCGTCAGGCTGCAGCTCTGCAGCGTTGGTGAACATCCCGTGGGCGAGGCAGCGGCGGACGTTTCCCGTGTCTGCTCCACACGACTCCAGCTTCAGATTCAGCTGAGAAAACAGGAAGTTTTTCGTTAAGAAACTGAATGACCTGAAAGGTGGTACGCATACGAGCCCTGGTACAAGTCACAGAATCACTGTTCTTGATTCCATCTAAAAACGTTTCCACCATAAATTCTCAATCAGATTTAAATACAGACTGTTTGTTGGTGATGTTGGGAGGCTGTGGGTCTTTTCTCTGTGGCAAGATGCAGTATCATCCTTAAACATTATCTCAGCATCACCAAACCTCCTTTTAAAGTGGTGCAAGTGAAAAATGGTGTTCAAAACTTCAATGTGCACCTGTCCCATTACTGCAGATAATAATGTAATAATTTTACCTGCTCCACCATCTGATATCAATCTCATAACAATAAGTAAGGAACTTCATTTTCTTCAGTCAGCCATATTTACACTACTCACAATAAGTTAGGGATATTGTGAGAGACTCAGCGGATTTCATACATACAGTCTTTGTTTCACTTCAGAGATTTTTGGGACAGGGAGGCTATTGTATTGGGGTGATAGACACACCTCATTTTGTGTTTTCCATGTAATGGTCTCACTGTGTACAGTGTGCCTTACATATTGGGGCCAATACCAAAAAACTAAAAGACAACCCTTTTCAATGTGGCACCAATTTCAACATTCTGTGGGTATAAAAAGCTGGCATTGTCAGTAAGTCATTCCAAGTTCATTGTTCAAAAAGCCATGAACACACGACGTCACTTGACAGACGAGCTGCGCCACCAGGCCATAGCACGCCTTCGAGTCCGTGGCAGGCAGTCTGATGTTGCTCGTGAACTTGGTGTATCTCAAAGTGTCATCGGCAGACTTGCATCAAGACACAGAACTACTGGTACAGTTCGTGACAGACCCAGGAGCGGGGCCCCAAGAGTGACCGACCGCAACGATGACCAGTACCTCAGGACCAATGCACTCAGACATCGCTATGCAAGTGCCACAGAGCTGCAGGCCCGTTTACGAGATGCGAGGGGGGACTAGGGTTTCCAGACAAACCATTCGCAACCGACTCCACCACTTTGGCTTGAATGCCAGACAACCGTTGCAGGTGACTCCACTGACACCAAGACAGCGCCGTGAACGTTTGCAGTGGGTACAAGAACATGTGACCTGGACAATGCAGCAGTGATCTACCGTCCTGTTCACTGATGAGTGTCGAGTCACCTTGCACAGAAATGATGGTCGTCAGCGTTGCTGGCGTGGAGAAGGCGAGGTGAGCGATATACCAAGGTTAACATGGTCCCCAGGGTTCACTTTGGTGGAGGAGGTGCAACAGTCTGGGCAGGCATCACCAGCCAGCGCAAAACAAATTTGTTTTTTATAGATGGCTCAGTCACTGCACGTTCCTACCTCAGAGACATCATAGAACCCATCATCATCCCCCAATTCCACCAGCACACCCCCAACCTTCTGTTCATGGATGACAATGCTCCACCACATCGTGCCAGAATTGTCACAACTCGACTTCAGGAAGTCGGAGTGCCTCATATGGCATGGCCAGCAATGTCCCCCTGATCTGAACCCCATAGAGCACGTCTGGGACCAGCTGAGGCAGAGACTGGATGAACATACTCCACCCCCACGTGACCTGGAAGAACTGCGTGTAGTACTTTGTGGAAGAGTGGAACGCATTGCCTCAGAACAATATCATGAGGTTAGTCAGGAGCATGAGACGTCGTTGTCAAGCTGTCATTGCGGCAAATGGTGGAAACAACCGCTACCGACATTGTCAATTTTTGTTATTTGGGGCTATCCTTGTTATTGTTTAAATTCTGGGGGTAATAAATATTAAACTAAGGAAAATGGTGTTTCTTCTCATTCATTATTAGTAATATCAAAGGGAACTTATACTTATTTCATTAAAATTCAGACCAAATAGGAAAAGCACTCATGTAAATAACAATATCCCTAACTTATTGTGAGTAGTGTATATGTTTTATTGAACTTGAACTAAACAAATTCAATGAGTCATCACTGAGGTTAACTTTGAATCAACCATCCACACTGTTTCCTTCTCTTTAACTCACCATAACCTTGTTTTGGTGTCAGTGATAGTCTACATGAATCATCTAGATGTTAATCCCATTCCCCTCTGCCAGTTTCTGGGAGTGTGATCACACACTGACTCCTGTTCCTCCCCACTTGTTTTTCCTGTTTCTTTTGTGGGGTGCTTTTTATTTTCAGGCATATATCTGAGTCTCCTGTTGCGGCGCTTGCTATATTGGTCGACCAATATGTTTTCCTTTTACAAACTTACAATTTTGTTTGTATTTGCTCAGAATACCTCAGAATGGAAATCCCTGTTTCTCCTAACTCGGGGTTAACATACTCAGAGTTTTTATTTCTGGAAGAATTTTAACCCTTGACACCCACCACATACATCCACAGCTATGCTTGATATTTGAAGTTGTTTCTATGCCCATTTTCCCCACTAGATATCAGTATCTCTTACACACCTTACCTTTAAGTTAGAGATGCACCAATCTGATACCTGGATCGGATATTGGATCTGATATTGACTAATAAGCTGGATCGGATATCGGATGAATGAGGCCGATCCAGTAGGGCTGGACGATTATGGGAAACGATTAATATGCATGATTCATTGATTTTTATAAAAAAAAGTGTTTATTGAACCACCAAAACTCAACTTCAATGTAACATTAAAAAAAAAACACAACCGGAAATAAATTAGAAACAAGTAAAGAAGTAAAATAGGAATAATATATTGAAATAATAATAGCAATAAAAATGAATAGCCAGTCTACATGAATTCCTGTTCTGTACTCCCTGCAGTTTGGTTCCTATAACTCCTCCAGTTTGTTCAATCAGGATTATCCATTTTTATTCGATTACAGTGTTTCTATGATTGTGAGAAGGCAAAATTGAAATCAGGATCAAAATTCGATTAATTGTCCAGCCCTACAATCCAGTTATTTCTTTTTTAATTAATATACACGGCAATACAGTTACAACAATCCAGTCACTTCAATTCTATGTTTGCAACACTGGTTATGTCATCACATAGATAAGTGTTATTTATTTCTTGCTGCTAATTTACACTTTGTTGTTTGTTAATAAATAATATTAAGTACATTTATGTCTGTGTTAATCTGTAGTATAGGCCAACACGTTCAGCCCAGGTATTGGTATCAGACTGGATTGGAAAAAAATGGATTATTGAATCTCTTTTCTGTTAATCAGCCAGGTCCTGCAGTTCATCACTGCACACACTTTTAACTGTAAACTAGAGCTCTTTGTTTTAGAAATACAAATCAAATTTTAGTGTATGACTTGGTTCCAGACACAGAGTATATTTCATTTGCCCTTTTACAACAACAGTTGAGTTTTCATGCAAGCAACTTGCCTGCCAATGGAAGCAACTGGATGGGATGGAGATTAAACCTAAAACATTGCATTTAATGTTACTAAACCCATTATTGTCTCTATAACCCAAACACGTCAGCCTCTCCAGTTTGGCCTGAGACTCAGAATCTTATTTATTATTGGCTAAATGCAAATAACAAACAGCTCAACACTGTAGTCACAGAAAACAGCACATGTGTACCTTGAGGCAGATTTCTCTCAGCTGTGCTTGGACCTCTTTCACCAGACCCATGTTCCTGCTGTTAACGAAGTTTTCCCGACACCACTCCTTCAGAAGCAGACATTTGACTCGTTACAAGTCAGCAGTGGTATTTCTGTATTTTCTTGAGACACGTACATTTCCTAAATCCTACCTTATTACCGCTGACTTTCTTGAACGCTCTGTAGATGTTGAGCAGTGTCATATGGTCTCCCTCGCTGGAGGTGAACTTCTTGCGTGCTGCGAGAACCTCCTCCCGCCTGGCCGGAGGGTTGTACAGTACGGTGTCCACCGAGAGCAGCGACACAATGCTCAGGACCTCCTCAGAGCAGGAATAGTCCGGGGACATCAGGATAGTCTGTGAGACAAAGCGAACGAGACAGAAGTGTACAGTAGAGCTACATTTTTCTGCACCATGTGGATTTTATGTGAGCAACACATACAAAAAAAGAGCCAGGTTGTACCTTGGCATATCTGGGCTCAAGAGGGAAGCTGGCCATCTTCTTCCCCAGAGCAGTGAGGAGAACCTGCCCCTCTTTTCTCTCCACGGCTCCCAGCAGCTCCAAATGCTCCACAGCAGAACGGACGGCCTCTGGGATAAACAAGACACATTGCTACCACTGCACGTCCTGGATGAACCAGAAATCCACAGGGGCTCATGATCAATGGCATATCACCTGGAGAAGGCTTGGACATAAAGTCAAAATTCATCACATCTGGAATCCCCAGTGCCATAAGCTGCAGCATCACACCAGCCAAGTTACACCTGCAAAACGTAAACGCAGGAAGAGCTATTCAATCACTCTGACCTAGAAACATCAACGCAGAGAAGCTGCTGATCAGCACACACAGGGCACCTCAGAGACTTGGTGTCCTACCTCTGGATCTCTGGCACAGTCATGGGGATGAGGTTGTCAAACTCTTGCTCCGTGAAGAGACGGTAGCAGAAGCCGGCGTCCTCCCTGCCGGCCCGGCCCGCTCGCTGCCACGCCTGCGCCTTCGAAACCCGCTGCACTGCCAGCACCTCCAATCCGCTGTCTGAGGTCAAACATATACATGCAAATGAATGAACCAACAACATCAAGCCTCAAAGCCTCTGCATCTTACATAAATATGATGAATCGAAGGGCAAATGAAAAGATCTGAAATTTTCAGTCAGGGTTAGAGCATCAAATTTAAAGACAGATCTTTTTTAAACAGATATAGAAGGCATCAGTGGGATGTAAATACTGATCTTATCAGTCTTCAATGCACGTTTTCTTATTAGAGCAGAAACAGACTGTTTATACACATGAATTTCATTGCTAATTCATCTGAGCTTTACAAATGATGATAAGAAGAACAACCTTCACATCCCTGAAATAGAGTAAAACAGACACCCTTTTGATTAATCTACTTTAAAAAAACTGACAAGTGCTTGGTTATCAGTGTTCAATACTTAAACCAACAATGATGTTACACTGCTTACAGTTAGATTATACAGTACTTTTCAAGTTTCTTCCTTACAGTGGTGAAAACAAAAGAGCCTGCTGGCATCAGAAATTCCATTACCATAAAAGCAAACTATTTCCAAGGATGCCAGATAACTGTCATCGATGTAGAAATTCCTGGTTTAAGAGTTCATAATGTCATAAAGATGTTTGACAGATAAAACTATCAGGATGCAAAGGAAAAACTCGTTAAGAGAAGATTGTAAAGGCTGATGTAAATTCTTTAACCATCCAGCTTAGATGAGTGCAGTTGCTATGGAGCTGCTTTGCTGCATCTGGATGACTTTAAAGTCCAGCAACATCAGGAAGATTAAAACTAGAGGATTAACAAGGCAGTTCAAAACTAAATGAGTTACTCAGATGATATGCAGTGTAGCGTTTGAGTCCTTTTAAAAACATCACAAGATAAAATACTAAAAAATAGAGTAAGCATTGACCTGATTTCCTCATGTGTAAATGTGTATGAAGACTGAATCATCTCACCAGGATTGAATCGTTTGGCCTTCACCATCCCTGTATCTATGACGTATTTGATCCCAGAGATTGTAACCGATGTCTCTGCAATATTGGTGGAGAGGATGACCTTCCTACAACCCTGGAAAAGAGCAGATGGGGCAAACATGAAAATAATACTAATAAGAACAGTAGGTCACCCTGCTTTATTGAGGACAACTACAAAATAACAGTTGCATGTCCACACAGCTCATATCATGCTTATTTCCTGAAGAATTTACCTTTGGAGCTGGCTGGAAGACCCTGAGCTGCTGTGCTGGAGGTAGGGATGCATACAAAGGGATGACTACCATGGGGCCGCAGCCATCAGGAAGATGCTTGGCGATGTCTCGGCATGTCCTCGCTAGAGCCTCGATCTCTTCTTGACCCGTCATGAAAACTAAGATGTCATGGGAAGACGGTGCCTCCTGCGTGCAAGCAATGAGGACAGCGTGTCATAAAGGATCATCATACTTTTGCGAGTGTGCACCAAATCTGTAAACTTGCAGGTTTCTTTGCAATGCTAAAGGAAAATGGGTCAAGCGTTTGTTTGGCTTTGATATAAACTTGCATAAATGAGTGATTCAATGTGACTTAATCTTTTAGTCAGGGGTCTTATCTCTAACCAGTAAGACATGATGCTGTGACCACCTGATGGATTTGGAAGATAGAAACGAGTGCAGCCTGCAGATAGTCCGACTGAGGCTGCTTGGTGTAGTAGATCTGAATGGGGTGCTGCCTTCCCTCCAGATACAACACAGGTGACTTGTTGAAGTACTCAGAGAAGAGATCCACATCCATTGTGGCAGACATCACTATGACCTGGGCCAGAAAAGACAAAAGAAAGAAGCTGCTTTTAAGATATGTCAACAGAGGCTTTCAAAGTAGAGAAACCCGGAGATCTGACGCCATCCACCAACCTTCAGGGGGATTTTATTCAGCTCTCTGCGCCTGCGCTGAGCGGTCTTAACCACACCAAACAGCACATCGGTGTGCACGGTGCGCTCGTGAGCTTCATCCAGGACCACCACAGTGTAGCGCAGCAGCAAGGGGTCCCCGATGGCTTCACGTAAGAGCATGCCATCTGTCATGAACTTCAGCTTTGTTTCAGAAGAGGTGACATCTTCAAAACGCACCGTGTAGCCAACCTAAAAGGAAGACTTGAAAATTAATGCCACAACGCGAGGCGTTTAAGATACAAAAGGTTTTTTTTTATCATCGTTTTGGATACCAGCTTGCCAAGTTGAGTCCTCTTCTCTTCTGCAACTCTTCCTGCCAGTGAAATTGCAGCAACTCGACGTGGCTGGGTGATGGCGATCATACCCTGACGACCGATACCAGCTTCATATAGATACTGAGGGATCTGAGTGGTTTTCCCAGAACCAGTCTCACCTAACGCACAAGAGAGTAAATAACATTGCAAATCCATACAAACATAGCAAGATGGCCAATTTTGCATCACACAGCTTATTAATAATTAAAGACACTCCCCATGATCTGTTTAAAAACTACATTTAATCTCAATTTAGAAACTAAACAAAGTGAACTGACAGCTAGCAGCAATGGCTAACAACAGCTTTGGCTTCTTTACCGATTACAATGGCATTGTGAAGCTGTCTCAGTTGGTTCAGCAGCTGAGGTTTCGCCTGGTAGATCGGAAGCTGTTTCCTCTGGACGTCTAGCGGAGCCACATTTCCCTTTCGAGGCAGCAGCATGCCAGGTTTATTCTTCTCGAGGCGGAAAAAAACAGACCCCGGCTTGAATCTTTTAGCCGGAGGAGGGTCGGGGTCGTGGGGCATGGTCTAGAGAAAGTGGCCGTGATAGCGAAACCTCTACGGCTTTTTTCTCGCGACTCTATAATGTCAAATAAAAATTTAAGAAAAGTTTTTTCGCCCTCGCTGACAGACGAACGAGCGTCAATGCGGATGTTTTGCTACCTCTGCAAAAACGTCACCACGTGGTAAAATATTCAGCGCACACGTTTGACGTCATAGGCTCGTCGTGAACGGATAACTGACAAGAATGGAGGACAAATAATGCCAGTATAATATAAAATATAATATAATATAATATAATATAATATAATATAATATAATATAATATAATATAATATAATATAGATGTAAACAATTTAGCAGAAAAACATGCAGTGTAAAATAATATAGAACAGATAGACAGATAGATAGACAGATAGATAGATAGATAGATAGATAGATAGATAGATAGATAGATAGATAGATAGATAGATAGATAGATAGATAGATAGATAGATAGATAGATAGATAGATAGATAGATAGATAGATAGATAGATAGATAGATAGATAGATAGATAGATAGATAGATAGATAGATAGATAGATAGATAGATAGATAGATAGATACAGTTGCAGCCTGGATATTTTTTGTCATTCACATCTCAGGTCTTAACTTTTCAATGACGTGTAACATGTGCGGGTACTTTGCAGGTAGACTGAGTAAAGCACTTGGAGCAACAACAAGAAAGCTTATAGAAATATGAGGATATCAAATGTCAGCTTAACAGTAGAAATGCCATTTAAAACTTTCATGACTGACACTACCATCACATTTTTGTGGATATGCCATTTTGAAGCTTTTGCAAAGGAAAAAACTCTCCTAATGTTAAAATGACATCAAAGACAAGAGCATTAGATCTTACAAATATATATTTTTGATGCTCTTATCTTGAGACCCCAAGTTATTTTATTATCTCAAGAAATCTGTTGTTTTCCTGAAATAACTTCACTTGGTTTTATCAAGATTACAAGATGAGCTTTTCATTGTTTTGTTTTTTTCTTACTTCTTGACAAAATGAACTAGAATAACACAAATAAAAACTAGAGAAATAAAACTAGAATTACAGGGCAGCAAACCAATTAATCCATTTAAAGAGTACCAGATAAAATCCTGATTTTTGTGTCCGATAAAAGTATGTGTGAATGGAAGAAGAAGAATGAAGAAGACACTGACTCCTCAGGCGACTCATTTCAGAGTTGAGGGGCTTTGACCACAAATACTCTCTGTTATCTCTGGTTCTAAACTCCCTCTGGAACAAGTGAAAGGCTTTTATGGTTTGAAAAAGTCAGATTATTATCTGAAGCATGATAGCCATTCAGTTAACTCCAAAACAACCCTTTTATCTTGAAATGATGAGATAGGTAAGTCGTTATCTTGAGATAGTGATCTTTAAAAAAAAACAAGCAAGACCACATTCAGCTTCTGTTACATTCTCATTGGAAATGGGGTTCAACAACAATGGTGATAAATGTCTCACATGAAACTGATTTGGGTTTAAAAACAAAAAGAAAACCAACTTTCCTAAACTTTCAATATGAATAACCACAGCTGCATTATGGGCAAAGGAAGTGGAAATCCTGCTGCCTCTGTTTAGGTCTATTTAAAAAAAAAGGAAATAACTTTTTTTTTTAATGTTTCTTATCAACAGTCCTTGTAAAATGTTGCTTTTAAACTGCAATACATTTTCTGAGCCCTAAGAATTTTGCCTTATGGATCTGTTTGTTATTTCACGTTGCGTTACAACATCAAGGCCTGGAAGAGAGCTCACAGTTGTAAAACCAGAATCTGCCAAGATCTTCTTTTCCCTCCGGGGATTAATAGCAATCGTTGGCATTTCATTCATCATTCTGATAAAATATGTTATTTCTGCTCGAGGCTGAACCAAAGTGATGATGTTAAAATCCTCAGGAAGTCAGTGGCTCAGTCAGGCAACACTTTTTTTTTTCCTTTTTTTTTTTTTTTTAAATATAAAACATATTTAAGATTTATATACTCAACAGAAAATGTGAGCAAATACAGCAGTGGAGCGTTATTCTCTTTATTAATCAGCAGCGAACGTCTACACATCACCAAAGTGTCACTTTCTTTTTAACATGCCTCCTGGGTTGCAGTGGTTAACTTAATGGAAGGAATTCATGTTGAAACTTGCTCAAAGCAGACGACAGATTATGAAGAAATTCACAGGAAAATTGCGTAACATATTGTTGGTCCTCACAAGCAACAAATATGGTGTGTTTGTCTGCTTCTTTTGTCCTTCAGTGACATTTATGCTACGTACGCTGACCTGCAACTTCATTCTGTTTTAAAAATTTCTCTCTCTTCAGATTAGAAATTCTCTCTGAAGCAGAATCGTGACAGTCGTGGACAATCTGCTAGTTTGACGCTTTGCTGCTTAGACAGTCTGAGAATAAATTAAGCTAATCTTTATCTTGCTTATTAATACCTTCCCATGCAGTGTCAGTATTAACTGCTATCAACCTGAGGCTCATACTAACAGTAAGAACTTGGATCTGAAGGCACACCTGATGTTTTTGTTCAGGATTTAAGAGAAAAGTCTCTCAGACTTTTCTGTGCATGTAGCAGGGTTGTTGCCATAAACATTATTGACCCTTACATCATGAATCCTGCCAATTCTGGTTATCAATGAGCTTTTCGTCTATTACAGTTGTGTTTGAATTTCTGGGTGTTTGTTTTTATTGGCAGACTGTCAGTAATGCCTGGCACACCAGGTCAGGCTGGTCTGAGAATGAAACACCCGGATTCAAGGACGGACAACTCTGGGAAAGTAGAGGAAGCTTCTATTGTTCTGTGTTTTTCAAGTGTTTCATCTGCCCTGCAAGGACTGTAAGATAAGGTTACACAAACTGAACTCACTCTGCACAGGCAGAGGCTCCAACATTCAGATGCATAAACAATTTGTGTGTGACCTCTTTCTCTCTTGCAGGAAAAAAAAAACACTTTGACTCGGATATGTACTTATAATACTTTCCATTGTTTTCAATGACAGCTCTCTTTTTGGGCCGACGTTTTCTGTAAATCAGCATGAGCTTGATCCATGCTCTTATTATCTGCAGACAGATTTTTGCATATCTGGGTCTATGTGGTATTTGTGTGAGATATGCAAATTACTTGATGTTTCCATATATTTTGTATGATTAAGTAACTGAATGCTTCCTCTTTGATGTGAAACAAAACCAAAAATGACAGCGATGAGTAGCTATCTGCTTTCATGATGCATATTTGACAAAACAGATCAGTTACTGTAGATGCTTAAATTAGTTTCATGTGACAGCTTTAATTTCTTTCTAAATGAAAATGCAAACAGCCAGATCAGCATAATTACACATCTCTGTTCACTAAATTACACAAAAGGGCTGAAGTCACACCCAAGGCTTCATTTGAAAATATACAAAGTAACAATTCTGAGGAAAACAAGTAGACTTTTATGGTGTCAAAAGCTACTTGATAAGACTTTATTACAGAAAAATAGTTAACTATGACTGGTAAGACAAATGTACTTAATTGAAATACTACTACTACTATTAAAAATAATAATAATAATAATAGTAATAATAAAAACTTGTTGAGCTTCTCCAACAAGGCTGTGTTATCTGAACCCTTTAAAAGATAAACATGTAAGCTCCATTTTTGAGTTAGTGTGTTTCCCAGAACCTGCCAACAGCCCACTACAGTTCCTGTGTGTCGTTCTGTTGGAGAATACAGATCCCCCCATATTCACATGTCTGCCCTCAAATAGTGATCAAAAACATACAAAGCAATTTATTTGTTTTATTAATTTTGATTAGTTTGTGTTTTTTTGTTATTATTTATTTCTCAGCACTTAAAAAGAAATGTATAATTAGCACACTGACAATCAAATTAAATGGTGTTTTACCCCGATTGAGAGCTGAATTTTTAATGTTTTTATGTCTTTTATTATATTTGTGTAATGTGTATTTATTTGTCAAATTCACGTGCAGCTAGTTGACTGTGTTGTTTTTCAAGTGCTTTACAAATAAAGTTGGATTGGATTGGACGAGTAAAACATTGTAAATATCAAATAATTAGTAACTATGTTGTGTTATCATATCGCATCATATGGTATTGTATGGTATAATATAACATATCATATCATATCATATATCGTATCATATCATATATTGTATCATATCATATATCGTATCGTATCACATCACATCACATCATATCATATCATATCATATCATATCATATCATATCATATCATATCATATCATATCATATCACATCACATCATATCATATCATATCATATCATATCATATCATATCATATCATATCATATCATATCATATCATATCATATCATATCATATATCATACATATTGTATCATATATCATATCATATCATATATCATACATATCGTATCATATATCATATCATATTGTGGCAGTTGACGGTCCTGTCACTATGCCTCCGACTGATCAGGTGCGCTGGCTACTTGGCCACAGGGATGTCCCTTTGGCTGAATGGTCAGCGTGCATGGCTTTCACCCGGGAGTCTGGGGTTCAAAGCCCGCCCGGGCCCTCTGTTGCGTACCTTGCCACAATATCATATCAGATATCATATGTCATATATTGTATCATATCATACATATCGTATCATATATCATATCATACATATTGTATCGTATCATAATATATCATATTATCTTTAATATATAATATATAATCATATAATGTTATATACAGCATCATTTATCATATCATATCATACATATCGTATTGTATCATATTATATCATATTTTGTATTATATCGTATCAGATCATATATCATATTGCGTATCAAATCTTATCATATCATATCGTTTCATATCATATAACACATATATCATACCATATCATATTTCGTATCATATATCATATCATATCATACCACATCATATCATAATCGTATTGTATTGTATCATATTATATATCGTATCGGAACATATCGTATCGTATCATATCAAATTACATTTAAAATTTACTGTTGGAGCATTTTCATAATTATTTAGAAGGTCATATGACACCTTTAGCAATCCATGTAAAATTCCCACAAATCCTTGCAAACCCATCAGATTCTCATGATGGTCACTTTGTGGTCAATTCCTGAAAATATTCTTGTGTTTTGGAAGGGGGAAAAAACTTTAGACTGATTTAGATTAGCACTTTGAAATTAATTTCAACAGACACCCCATTTACTAATCTCTGGAGATTATAAAGCACTTCCCACAAATGATAGAATCAGTTGTCACTCACGTGGGGAACCTTTTCTGTAATATTCCAGTTTCCTCCAGCTGATTCAGTTTGTGTACAGCTGTGAATTTGCAGCTTCACTTCTTCCAAAAATTTGAAATGCAAAGCTTCTCTCAGCAAATGAATGTGAAGAGGGGAAATTGTGGAGCCGAAGGAGAAACTGCCTTCATGCCCCCCCACATAAAATGATGATAGCACATAAGAAGGCTTAGTGTCTGACAAATGGTGACATGAGAGTAGGCAAGCAGGCTGAACTGTGGAATAGGCACTGTGTTTGTGTTGCTCTCTATCTCTGCCTTGCATGCAGGAAGAGAGTGTCAGTGGAGACGATAAGGTTTGATTGCACTTAGTGAGGAGGAGGTCCGGTGCTTTCTTTGGTGCTACGCTTGCCCAACAACTGTTGAATTATGTAAACTTCAAAAAAAGTTGAGACTGAAATCCAACAGATGTCTTTTCACTAATTTATCGTGTTAACAAGATGCAGTGAACAGCCAGAAGATGCAGAGAATAGAAAGATGCACAAATGCAACTGGCTGAGCGCAGAGTGACCCCGTGCACAGAGAGGGAGGGAGGGAGAAAACGGGGCGGGAGGGAGGAAGGGAGGGAGGAAGTCTTCCACTTCAGGACTTCTCATAAAGCGTGTCAGACGTTACTTATGAGAGGAGGCAGAGGAGCCGCTCCACTAGTGAGAAACAGAGGCGACCAGGAGGGGATTCTATTGTGTTTTTTTATGCAAGTGGGGTGACAAGAAAGACCCCCTCCCCCTCCCCCCTGTCTGTGGGTCAGCCAGTGAGAGAAGATGAAGAGCCAAATCACCAGTTGCCTCTCTGACTTCTTCTTTGAGTATGAGACCCCACGCCAGGTGCTGGTGAGGAACAGAAGAGTGGGAGTGGTTTGCCGGCTGATCCAGCTGGGGGTCCTGGCTTACATCATTGGGTAAGAATCACACATTTCCTTTTTTTCTCTTTGTTTTACATATTTTTCTCAGAAAACCTTTGAGTAAAAGTGACCAGTATGCAAAGAGACAAACTCACAGGAGGATACTGTTTGACTTTTGAGAGGTGCCACTGTGGGAAAGAGACAGCTCCTGGGACTTCCCATGTCCGGTTTGCAGATCAAACAGAGGTGGCAAACACACCTCACCAGATAACACAACACAGATCTGTTCTTTACAGGCTGAAACAGAAACCTCTGCATGCTTGTATACAGAGTCAATCTCCATCTCCACACACTTGCTTTGACATGTTTAAGTTCTTCACCACATATTTCCTCAGAAGAAGGGAGAGGTCTCAAACCAGTTGACATCATTGCATCTAGATTGATTTCATTGCTAGCTGGAAAATAAACCTGGGCTGTTTGTGCGAGAGGGATTTCTTTCCTGCATGTCTGAGCAGCACAACCTGGGGAAGTGAGTGGGATGAACTCGCTGAGGCATATGCTTGCCCAGATAACAATCAACTGCTTTTGCTGCCAACGATGCTGAGACGTGTTACCTTCTGCTGGTGGTACTCACGGTCACCGAAAAATGGAACAGAGAAATGCTAAATTAAGAGGGTTTTTTCTCGCTATGAGCAAGTTTGAGCTGTTGGAAGTTATTTGAGATGACCCACGGCAGGTTTGAAAACTTTAGGAACAACTTTACCAATCAAAAGAAGTTCACAATGATCTTTTTTGGAATTGGAAATAGTTTAAAAAAAGAGGAGAAAAAGAGGGAACAGCAGTAATTATCTTTTTATATCAAGCATCTCTGTGCGTGCATCGTTGCTGTTCAGACTTTGCCTCATTCCACCTCTGTCACCTGGCTTTTGCAGCCAGCAGTCCATAACAAGGTTGGATGCTGATGTACATGAGACGAGATGTAAATTTAAAGCTGTCCAGCTTCTTCTTCTCAGGATTTCAGCAGCAGAGAGAGACAAGTCAGAGCAGGAGTCAACCCTCGTCTCTCAGCGCGTATGCAGCGAACTGGAGAACCTTTGGTCCTGTCAGGAGAGAACATCTTTATTTTAACCCCATATTGTCTACAAGATTCAATTTCCATCAGCAAAAAAGCTTTAAAATGATTGAAAATTTGAGCTTATTTATTGTACTTTTATTAACTTCACCTTCATAAGAAAACTGAGGCATCTTTATACAACCACACTCCAGTACTTTACAATAATCTCATTCAAATAAATCCCACGAGAATGAGAATATTTGAGAGGAAATATATTCTTCACTTGCGGGCAAAGAACAGCAGCTTCTGCAAACCATAATGAGTATTTTCTTAATTAACTCTATCTTTTGCCACTTCAAGCTCAATGTCAATCCACTGAGTTTCTTTAAAAAAAAAAAAAGTTTTCCTTGAATGTTTTTTTTTTTTTTTCGTTCTAATCTTTGTCACAAAACGAAGACTAATCTCAGTGCCACAGAGCAGCTGGAAGAAACGCTGTCTTCACAAGAGGGAGCTTCCTCCCTGCTTCTCTGTTCTCCTTCTGTCTCCACAGATACAAATCTTACTTAGACTGCTGTTTTATCTGTAAGATCCTTCCATAATTTCCATGCTCATCGCTTTCCTTATTTCACTCATTTGCTCTGCAGTGTAAGTTTCAGCTTGTATAATTTGACTTTAGGAGTTAATACATTGGGGGCTTTTGTGCAGAATCTTCCCTCCACATAGCAAAGATGCATCTGACCGTCGCCCTGACCTGCTTTCACTGTTCAGGGTCAAATAAACGCACACTGTCCTGTGGGCTTTCTGCCAGAGGATGATTTCCTTTCACACCCGGTATAAAATAGCAGTGCATGCTTGACAGTTATTTAAGTGTACATATGGTCGCTTCTTGGTGCACACCAGCTGTAGCGTTAAGCCCCTGATTTGGTAGATTCAACACCATAAAACAATAAAATGGGAAGTTTTACTCTAAAATGATAAAGAGGTGAATCAGCATGAGCCTTGAATATTTACTACTTGGTAGGTAAAGTAAAAATACCTCAAAACCAGAGGTTCTGCAATGGAATCGTATCATTTGCTCTTTGGAATCACAAGAAGTTATGATTTCTTAGCACTGATTAAATAAACGTTATTGCTTTGGTAAAAGTATTAAAGTATTGAAAAATAACGATAAAAAACATATGATTACTGGAAAAAGTTTTTACGAATGATATAAAATCATTTGATGTTATATTAAGTCAGTAATATACTTTTTATATAATATTGTAAATATGTCTTTATTTGACTGAAATATGTCCATATGAGTGGGGATGCACGATATTAATGGTCTGATATTGGTATCGGACGATATTGGCTTTCAAAGTGAATGTTGATATTGGCCGATATATATATATATATATATATATATATATATAGTATAGCAATTTGTTTATTTGATAGGGACAGAGCAAAGAAAAAACAAAGAAAAACTTCTAAATATGCCAGAAGCTAAAGGCTAGTTTTCATATGTTGTCCCTAGCCAGATCTTAAAAGGCTCCCTGAAATGAGGAAGTACAGAAAAAACAAATTGTAAATAAGACAGTTATCAATATAATTAACTGATACAAACAGGCACTGTTTGATGGCGAACCCACAGAATACTTTTTTTGTTGTTGTTGCTGTTTTTTTGCTCTTTTTTTTTTTTTTCAAATCTGTGGGGCATGGGAACAACATAAGGCCACACCCATCATGCAACATTACGACGGCACCGCCAACTATCTGATCTGCAGCAGATCTGTAGCACAATCGTTTTTCTAATTTTGCACAAGGATTGAATATTATATCATTTTTAGTGTTACTGTAATATCGGTATCAGCTATTAGAAGAAGAAAATTATCTGTTATCTTTACCGGCTGAAATTTTTCATATCCTGCATCACTGCTTATGAGGCCTTAACTGAGACTGAAATGACTTATAATTATGTTTGAAGATGTGCGACATCTAGTAGTCATGGCAGCAACTGCATGTGAATTATAAATGTGTCAATAACGCTCATGATCCTGTTGTTAACGCAGCTCTGTGCTTCTGACTTGAATGTACCCTAACATGCAAATTCCTGGGAACACTATTGCCTTGGAGCATGCCGAGGCAGAGCAACCACATTTCACATCTTGTTTTTCAGGCCTGGAGCATCATGCAATGGTTGTGTTTTGCTTTATAGCACCATGTCACATGCTACTAACTGAATATTAACACACTGCTCATTTTGAATGTGCATGATTGCTGATCAGCAAAGAGAGTAAGCAGGCATTAACAGAGGAAGTGAGGAAAAGAAAGAGAGAAAGTGACAGAGCAAGAATTAAGACAAGAATCAGCATCAGACTGACTTTTACTGGCTAGAGAGAGCTCAGAGGAGAGACAGGATGCAAGATGGATGAATGGATGAATTGGACTTCATTAGGGGGCAACAAAGCGCAAGTTCAGTATTAGCCTCTTTAAAAGACAACTTTCTCTTTTTTCAACCTGGATCTCATTTCTATGAGTTCATATGGGCATTTTTTCACCGGTAAAATTTCTGTATCACTTTGACTCCTCCGGGCAATATGTAGATTAGTCACCCTCGACATACATCCATATAATGGAAGAGATGGGGCAGCCTTTATATAAGGCATTATCTGCAGCAAAACTCCTTCATGTCACTGATACTTTAAGTAAAATGAACGAGTACTATTGTCCCGAGAGTTCAGTTAGCTCTCCGTTTGTCATTGGGGGTTTCCTCTACACTCTACAGGCCATGCATGCCCCGATGTGCGCCTCTGCAATACATCTGAGAAGAGCCGCTTGCTACTCAGACACCAACAAACGCCAATCTGTGAAACTTTGAACTCACAGGACAATACTGTAGTACTCATTTGTTCATTCATTCTACTTTAAAGGTTGAATATGGAATACGGACAGGACAGCGACATCACGTGTGTCTAGGTTGTAGTTGCAACAGCAGAAAAACAACTCCAGCCATTTGGTTGCCCAGCTCGCTGCTGATACGCAAGTGACCAGCAGCCTGCAGCATGTCCAACAAGTAATGCAGAGGAGTTTATAACTGACAGCTAACATTAGCCACGTTAGCAAACAAGTTAGCTTACCGATCTGGGAGGACAGTCGCCATTTCCGTGTTTTGCTGCCATGGAAATGTTATGTGGGTCCATTTAGTGTAGTCCACCTAAATTTACTCCAGTTTTTGCTCTTCTCAGGTTACTCCTCTTCAGAAACGGACAACAATATCTCCGGGGCTCTGAAGCAGCTGCTTGACTTGCCGACTCCACTGTTTCCCCATGTACCAGCCTAACTGTGCCCAACATACTGTTGCCACACAGAGATGCATTTGGCAACCCTCATTGGCGGCGTGTATTGACTTGTAGAAGTAAATGCCATTGTCAAACCCGTTAAAATTTATTTTATAATTATTTTCAGGCTATTTATAATTTTTTTTTAGGACATGCTCTACTTTCATGCTGGAAAGTAGAGCCCCCCCATGGAGGTATTTTTTTTTTTTATATAGCTTTTAATAAAAATGTTCCATATTCAACCTTTAAGTATTGGTAAAAGGAGTTTTGCTGCATCTCTCCCATTGCCGAAAGGCGACTTAATATCGCCTGAGTCAAAGTGATACCAGTGAGTAAATGCACATATAAACTCCTAGAAATAAGGTCCAGGTTGACAAAATAGAAAGTTATCCTTGGATTTCCTCTTAGCTGTGCTGTTTTTTTTTTTTTTTTTTTTTTTTACCCTAACCAAGTAGCCTAGTGTTTTTTTTTATTCTGAATTATAAACAAATGAAGTTACTTGCTAAACCCAATCAGGGAGTGATAGAATTTTATATTATCATGTAACCAGGGCAACCAGCAAAAGGGTATCCAAGAGGTTCAAAGTTGGTTGCCAATGAAAATATGTTTTAGTCCAAACTGTGATTTTTGTTGGTGACCGTGTGTGTGCAAGCAATTAAACTCAAGCAGACCGTTTTTAAGAAAAAGGGTTTTAGTTAAAAATATTCCAAACCATAAGTTTAAAAAAAAAGGAAAAAGAAAAAGCCTCCACATGTTAGCCATGCCGCTTCATCAAATTCACCCCTTGGTTAATGGGTATTATTTTTTTCAGTCCTTTCAATTTTCTTCTTTCACCTTACTTTCCCACTTTGCTTCCAGCCAGTAAGAATTAAAAGCGGATAGTAAGGACAAGATTCAATTTACTTGATGAAGTTTGGATGAAATAACAGCCATGTGACATCTTCAGGACGACTACAACTGCAATTAAAACCATTGCAGTTTTCATCATGTTACCCAAACACTAAACATCTGCCGACCAAAACGGCATCGCATATTTAAGCATGGATTGTCAAATTATACATATTGAACAAGTGGACAAATGTTCACATTTAATAGTTAATGCTGACACTTGGGCTGGCTGTATTGTATTTCCTTCTGAAAATGTATGATGTAATATACAGGGGCATAAAAAGGACACAAGACTAAGTAAACTGACTTACAGCCACTCATTATCACGATCCCAAATCTTGCAGACAGCAATAAAAGCCTGAATTTTATGATGGCATTCAGGTTTATAAGAAATGTTATCTCTATTATCACCAGCTGAACTTTTTATGGTCCACAGGCGGTGATCAGCGCCGTCTCCTCGCTTGATCACTCCCGTGATAAGGCGAATGATTTGCTTTCTACTTCGAGCTACTTTCCACTTTCTAAGCACAGCCTCTTTCTAACATAAACCGAGGCTGCTAAATAGCTGTTTTCTGGGATTCTGCGTGTCAGATCTGTCCTTTTGGTGAGGAAAGGACAATCATTTGCACGTGTCCCTATCAGCCACGCTTCTGGCTGTGTTGAACGTCATGCTAACATCACCCATACACATGCCCTTGCTGTTGGGGGGTGATGGTTGAGCTGAGGAGGAGAAGAGAGAGTCTGTGAAGCTGACAGGACTAACAGGATGCTCTCTGTGTCTCCCACAGGTGGGTTTTCATCTATGAAAAAGGTTACCAGTCCACAGACACGGCGGTTAGCTCCGTCTTCACCAAAATGAAAGGAGTGGGCTACACCAACGTGAGTGGGAGTGAGAGAGTCTGGGATGTGGCCGACTACGTCTTCCCTCCTCAGGTCAGTGGCGGTTTTCATGCACACAGGAGCATTTAATCCACTGGGTGGCTGTCACATAGCTATTAATTTGATGTGGATTTGTTTTGTACCTGGAACAAGTCAGCGATCATTGCAAGGATTGTTGTAAATGTAGGTCAGAGTCACATAAAGTCAACATCCACAAGTCCATGAATCAAACTGTCAGAGTGAATAAACATCAGGGTGAGTCAGACAGTTAAAGTCAAAACTGCTCACCAAAACAAAACCGGTCACTGGTTAAATTATGAGCAAGTTTAACTCATATTTTATTCAAAATAAATACAGTGAACACTCATGTGAAAAAGAAAGTAAAGTCTCTGCCGCTTCTAAGGTTTTACTCATTTGTCATGAGAAAATAATCCTCTGGTCTCTACCTTAAATTTGATAAATACAACCTCAGGTGAGCCACAGCATGTCACTAAAAACACAAAGCCAAGGAGGAAAGACATCAGAAATTATCTTAGAGAAGTTGTTACTCGTAAAGCTGGCCTATAAGGGTTATAAGGCCACGTCCAAACAATTCAGAGTTCATCATTCTGCCCTGAGAAAGATTATTCATAAGTAGAAGGTATTTAACATGGTTGCAAGTCTTCCCAGGAGTGGACGTCGCAGAAAATTCAGCCCCATATCAGACCAGGCAATGCTATGAGAAACTGAATGGGGCAAAAAATGCAAAAGCTATATCTCAGACTCCACAGGCCTTAATGACATTACAAGAGTCTGAGCATATATGTTATATTTAGAAGGACCTTCAGGCCAAGCCAGACAGTTACAATTAACAGCAACAATACGTAAGTTGGCAAAGATGGATCTGAACAATTAAAACTTGTGGAACAATGTCCTTTGAAGAGATGAAACCAAAGTGAAGATGTTTAGTCATCATGCACAGCAGAATGTTTGGTGAAAACCAAACAGCAGAAACATCTCATACCAGCAGCAAGCACAGAGGGTAGCGGGTGATGATTTGTGACCACCGGACTTGAACACTTTGCTGTCATTGAGTCAGCACAAACTTCTCTGTATGCTGCTGTGTTCAGTCTTATGTGGGACCATCTGGCTGAAACTGCAACAGGACAATGTCCTCAACCACAGAAGCAATCTACAATAGAAAAGGAAACGATGACGACGCAATGAGCCAGTCAAAGTTCAGACCTGAACCTTACTTAAATGTTGTAGCAGGACCATAACAGAGCTGTGCATTACCAAGCACCTGAAAACCTCTACAAACCGAAGCAGCACTGTTGAGAGGACTGGATCAAAACTCCTCCACAATGATGTGAGAAACTTTATACAACATAACATCATGCAGAACATGGTTATTTTCAAATATTTGCTGCCAAAGTTGGTTAAGGTTTTCACTTCATAAGGTCTATTTGGTTTTTCAAACACAGCTTCTGCATTTTTGGCTTAGTTTTTGTTAAATAAATAGTGATGCAGTGTAAAATATTATGTTATTTTTCATTTCAGGTTGTCTTTATCTTATGTAAAGACCTGGAAGGAACCAGCTGATGTTTTTTTTTTTTAAAAATGTCCTGATATGGAAAATCTTAAAAGAAGTTGTACTTTCTTTTTCACATGGCTTCATTTTATTAAACATCTGTTTGCTGTTATGTAAGATCCAGCCAATGTACAGACCAGAATGACGTGCAGACACTGACAGCTTTTAAAACATGACCTGGTGATATTATGGCTTTGTCAACACAAAGGTGTTTCCAAAAGTTATTGCGTGCAAAAGTTTTGGCAAACAGCCATCCGAAAGGGATAATGTGGTCAAATACACTTTTTTGTTTACTTAAAACATCGTTGAGTCCTGTTATCTGTAGGAAAGAGACAAAGATGACACAATGACATTCGTCATGTTTGCTTTGACTTCTGGGTGTGGACCTTTTTTTTTTTTTTTATCCCGCACAAGTATGAAAATCCCAACCAACAGGATGAAAAGGCCTATTTTTTCAGAGCATGCTTTGATCAAGCAGAAATCAGCTACCAGCTACCAATATGGAAAGAAACTCACAACGGGCCATTCTTAATGTGACAATGCGTTATTGTGGTGTGGAATCCAGCAGGTTGTTTCCAATGAACCATCAAAAACAATACCATGTTAAAGCAACCAAATTCCCATGGAAGCAAAAGAAACAAGCATTAGTGAACTTAATTTTAGTTTTTAATTCAGTTTTTAATACAGCTTTTTAAGAACATGTTTTAGCATTTACACTTTCACATTTCCTTCTTCTCTCATGGTTAAAAGGAAGTAGGCAGAAGTACGTTGTTCCCCTACCCCATTCCAACTACACCTTAACACCACAAAGTAAACAAAATAGAAAGAAAAGAACACTAACTTAACAAACATTTGCAAGTTCAAGTTAAAAATATATAATAATAGCAAAAAACAAAACAAATTAGCTCAAATGAGATCCAGAAAGCCATCTCTATGCGACTCACTTCATTAACTTTAGAATAAAGCAAAGTAGAAAATTTTCTTGTGATCTCAGCTATCAAAATGTTGAACACCATGGGAGAGATAAAACAAAGAAAGGCCATGGCGGTGTGTGAGGGTGCATTAGTCCTAATGGTTCAAGCAATCTGCAAATCTATCAAGGTACTATTAATGCCAAGATTTTAGCACAGCATCCAGACAGATTTGATTTCTAGATATGTACTGTATTGCTTATTTCAGCAAGATAATGCCAAGCAGCATTTTATACTTTTAATTCCATACTACATTTATTCAACACATGCTAAATGGGATCAAGACTTCTTCACTAACAAGCCCTGCCCAGTGGTATCTAACAACACTGTTGTGTCATTATGATGCATAAAAAATCTCAGATATGGAACAGCTTGAATTGAAAAAAAAAGATGCAATTAGATATACTCAGTTGTAGCTTAACAGATTGGTTAAGTTCAAATTTTCTCAGGATTGCACCTTGCCAGAAATCTCTATTGAAACGATATTCTGTTTAGATAGGCTTAATCATATGGTTAGGTTTAGGAACGGATTAGGACATGGATAAACTTGTCATCATGCTTTTAATAATAAACACTGGTAAGATTAACATGGTCATACTTTGAAAAAAAAAAAACTGCTGGTGTTGAACGGAAAAAGACTTTAGGTTTTAATCCATTAGATTTCCATCCGTGTATCCTGACCTCCACCTTTTCTGTGTGTGGATTTAGTGGCTCTATGATCAGTATTAGTGGTTCCCCCTAACAGTGGTTGCCATTACTATATAAACTAAGTAATGGTAATGTGTTTTTGAAAACAACAGTTCCTTCTTTGTTTTGGTAGGGGGTGTTTTTCTTCTTTTTTTTTTAAGAAGAGTTAATTGTTTCATTGTGTTTGCTAGCTTAAAGCTAATATGGTACATTGGTTCGCACAATGTCTGTTTGACAGAACTAACAGATTTGTCAAACTGTAGAATTTGTTAAAATGATGTGGAATGAACCAGACTTGTGGACTGAGCTAGCCTTTCAGTTTCTAAAGGTTGAAAGTCTTATTGTTGAGCTAAGCTAACGCTAGCCATACAAACTCATCATACTGTAAGTTGGTAGAGATTAATTAAACATTAACACAATAGTCCAGCTGCGCATGTTAAAACTGATTTTTGTGCCACTTTTGTGTGTGTTTATGTAAAACATACTGTATATCAAAAAATATAAAAGTAACAGAACCTTTATTTATCTTTTCCCAAAATACAGGGAGATTCATCTTTTGTCGTGATGACAAACTACATCATAACTGAAGGTCAGAAGATGGGAAAGTGTCCAGAGGTATGTGAAAAGACTTCCATTTCTTCTCTCCTGACTTTCTCTCTCTCTGACTGTTCCATTGCCATAAATAGTAAAACAAAACGGAAATTGTGTCTCATTCCAAGACTGTTTCTGTAATTGGCTGCTGTACAGCAGAAAAAAAAACAAACAACCAAAAAAAACTTTTTAGACTTAATTGCCTCAATATGACAAACTGTAGTGTGCATGTGTCTCTGTGTGTGTGGACTGCAGAATACTGCAGTGAAATGAAAACTTATTTCATATGTTGTTCTGGTTTTTTCTTTTTAATTTTCAGATTTTTCTGCACATTTCACACTTGTATAAACATACTA
The DNA here is from genome assembly GCA_023101725.1 of Atherinomorus stipes. Classification (NCBI taxonomy): domain Eukaryota; kingdom Metazoa; phylum Chordata; class Actinopteri; order Atheriniformes; family Atherinidae; genus Atherinomorus; species Atherinomorus stipes. The sequence goes on along the minus strand of JALJCO010010111.1, from coordinate 1,327,258 downwards.
ACCCCTGTCTCTTGTTTATAACAGCTCAAAGGCAACTGCAGCACAAATGCCGACTGTGAAGAAGGGAGATTTAAACGTACGGGAGATGGTAAATCCTAACGGCCCGACAGTGTGTGACCTCAGCAGACCTCACTATGTCTGTCTGTCTGTCTCAGATCAGTGCAGATATTTGGCTTTTTAACATCCTGTTTTGTTATTATCACTAACAAAAGTTCCTCTGAAACTTTGCTAGAATCAGTGGTGAGACTTGATGATGTGCTGAGGAAAGAGTCGCCTATGATGTCAGTTGTGAAATGTATTTACAAATTGGGCTGTGGCTTTTCAGACCTTCTACTGACAGACTCCCACATCACTACTAAAGTAAACATTTAGACATAATTTATAGATTGCTCTTGTCTAGCTCTGATGAAAAGAAGGGGATTAAAATCAACAACCTAAGTCATAGCAACCAAACATTTGGCGTATGTGCTCTTATGGTGGTTTGTTGATCGCTAAAGCAAGCAAGTAAAACCCTGCCTTAAGCAAGCGGATGCATGCATGTATATATAAGCAACACAGACACAAGTCATGCGTGTGAGACATGTATCATGACCAAACAAATTACCCCTCAGACAAGATTTTTTTAAAAAGGTACATATATTACTGGTGAGTTCAAAGAGCAGTTACATAAATTTATTGTCCTCCATCTGTCCCACAGTTCTGTTCTGAGCCTTTCAAGTCTTGCGTGTTCCACATCGACTTCAATAAGACCAAAGCGTTAGATCTGTCTGCTTTAGACTAGTCAAATTCTCCTTGAGGTGCCAGTGTCCTTTCAGAGGCGGCAAGCTGTCTCTATGCTTGCAGAAAAGAAAGCATAGGGGGTGTCCCTGCAGCTGAACGGGCTGGTGGGCTCTGGTGAAAGGTCAGAGGCTTCAGCTGAGAGACCAAACGCCTGCTAGAGAGTCGCCTGTGAACCCGTTGGGCTCAGGATGAGAGAAACTGATAGCGGGAAGCTAATCAAATACACAGAAATTACATGTAGGGATCAGGGCAAGATAAAGCAAACAGCCATTTCAGCATTTGCTTTGCTTCACTTTTATATCTCGCTTGCAGCTACTGATGCCAATTCACGATAAGAAGAAAAGTGGAGGCAGAAAACGCTTAAACTGCTTGAATGTTAAAGCTTACACTCTTTCAGTTTCTTACAGCGCCTCAGAGCACACGTTGTACTTTTGCCTGATGCTTGCTCCAATTTGAAGTTTTATTTCTGACATTAAGTCGCTTTTGTTCCCTTTTCAAGGACATATGACTGGAGTCTGTGTTAAAGCCACTAACACCTGTGAAGTGCTGGCTTGGTGCCCAGTGGAGGATGATGAAGAAGTACCAGAGTATGTCAACAAACCAAATTATTTATGACTTCATTCCAATTTCATAATTGTCTTAACATGATTCTTCTTTTCTTCATTGCAGTCCTCCTCTCTTGATGTCTGCAGAGAACTACACACTGTTCATCAAAAACTCTGTAACTTTCCCTTTATTTGGCGTCACAAGGTGATGGCTCTCATTCACACCCCACTGAATTAAACTGAAAACCAGATGCTCAGAAATACAATGAAAGAATCAGATCAAAATTTTTGAGAAAGAAGAAAAGTTATGTAGAAAACCTTATTGTGCATAAACTGACACACTTATGTTTTCCTCTGTTTTCAGGAGTAACTTGATAGAAGGTATAGGTACTGACTACATTAGTAAATGCCTTTATGATGCTGACAATGATCCACTTTGTCCAATATTCAAACTGGGAGATATTGTGAAACTGTCTGGCTTCAGCTTTGAAACCATTGCTCTTAAGGTAAGTTTGAGGCATAAGATTCCTGCTTTCTACAGATAAACATTTCTCATCTTTGATGTTTTCTTGATGCGATGCAGAGCTCTGTATTAAGTGTTTGCATCCTAACAGGGAGGAGCCATTGGTATCGTGGTTGACTGGACATGTAACTTTGATCTGGATGTAAAACACTGTAAACCAGAGTATAAATTTCACGGCCTGTACGGAAACCCTGAGGAGAAGGACAAAGCCAGAGCATCAGTGGGCTACAACTTCAGGTGTGTGATTAAACTGCACTGGATGAAATGCCATTTTTTATCTATAAATTTTCATATTTGGGGGAAAATGCTCACTCATCTGCCACTTTATTAAGTCCACCTTGTTAGTACTGGGTTAGACCCACTTCTATTTTCAGAACTGCATTATTTTTTTCATGTCAGAGATTCAACATCTTGTTGGAAACATTCTTCAGAGATTTTGCTCCATATTGATAAGATGCCATTGAATTCCAGTGAACACGCTTTGTGACGTGGTGCATTATCCTGCTGGAAGAAGCCATCAGCAGATGGGTTCAAAGTCTCTTAAATCCCATTTCTTCCCCATTCTGATGCTCAGTTTGAACTCCAGAAAGTTACCTTGACCATGCCTACATGTCTAAATGCATTGTTACTGTATTGCCACACGATTGATTGATAAGCTATTTTTGTTAACAAGCAATTTAACAGGGAACTGAAAGAAAATGTGCTGAAAGACGCTCCTGTTAATAACCCTTTCAGCAGCTTCAGAAAATATAGGAATTTCCACATCAGAGCAAATGTAATTGTCCAGTCCCATGCCATAAAGTCCAAATATGGACAGCCCTGCACTGCAAGATGTTTCTCAAATTAGGCCAAGGAATGTCTTGGCCTAATTTGAAATAGAAAGAAATTGGAAAAGGATCATTGTTTAGGTTACAATACATTCTTTTTTACCCCCAACCGTCACCTTCACTGACATTATTTTCCTGGTTATCTTGGTTACATGTTGCATTGAACTCTTATCCAGGGTTCCTACAGAGTCTTAAAAATTCTTAATAGTCTAGAATTTATAAATCTGCATTTAATACCTTAAAAAGTCCTTAAATTTGATAGTTGTGGTCTTAAATTTAATATGATAAGCCTTAATTTTGTCTCACACTCAGACAGATTTCTGTCACTTAGAAAAATGTCAGGAAAAAAATAAACAGATCCACGTGTTTTTCCCAACCAATAAACTTTGACCGAGCCTTTATATTAGCCAATCAGGAAGAGATCAGGCTAACAGCTGTCACCTGTTAGCCTGAGGTTTGCATGCTTGTGTAAACATCTTGTTTAATTTTTGGAAGAAAATTTCAAACTGGGCACCAATGATAGACGTAGATAATGATGGCCAAAAGCTGTTGTTCAGTCTATCTTTTTTGACAATATCTTTGTAAAAGCTGAGGGATCTGTGTTTTTGGCAGTGTGACCGTGAAATGGGCATTAAATTTTGTTCCAAGTGGTCTTAAAAAGTCTTAAATTTAACTTGTTAAAACATGTAGGAACCCTGATTATCATTTCCATGTTTGCTTAAGGCTGTAATATTGCTTTTGGTTTAGGTTAGAAATCACAACTACGTAGTTAGGATGAAAAATGGATCATGGTACATTCTTTTTACAATGTCATTGTTTTTGCCCTTTACATGCAGTTGCACTCACTGACCACCATGGGTCACATATTCTTTGGCCTGTTCTTGTCTGAAGCTTTTATTTCCTAAAAAACAAAGAAAATTATAAATCTGAAAATGTTTTCTGACATCCAGTTATTCAGTCATTTCCTCGCTCTTTTCAAAAACAAGAAAAAAAGGAGGTTCAAGTGGGCTTCAGTATTTCATTTTTCAATCTGCCTGTCACATAAACAACCCCCCTGATGGAAACATCTATTTTCCTGACAATTTACCTTCAACAAATAGAATATCTACTGCCACTGACGAGACTGCAGTCATCCATTGTTTGCTGCTGATATTGCGTTGCTCTGCTTCAGGCTTGTTGAGTCCAAATTTATGATGTTTACTTGCCCTCAGTAATAATACTCAGCATGGCACTTGTTGAATACAATCCAATCTGCTCTCTGGCTTCAGCCATAATTAAAGGGGTGCTAATTGGCTTTGGGAGTGCAGTAATTGTATTGGAAGCTTTCCACAGTTTTTTTTAAATGGTAGGTTTTATTCTTGTTTAATATGTAGAAGAACAGTCTACAATTTGTGTAACTAAGTGCGACAATCCTCTGGATCATTTTACAGGTATGCAAAGCATTATGTGGAGAATGGAACTCAGAAGAGAACCCTCTTTAAAGTGTTTGGCATCAGGATTGATATCATTGTGCAGTCACTGGTGGGTAATGCATGACTTTTAAATGCATTTCTCATCGACAAATGATCATAGAAAAATTAGTTGATATTGTTGAAATGTGTCATTCACAGGCAAGAAAGTTTGACATCATCCCAACATTAACAGCAATAGGTTCTGGTGTGGGAATTTTCGGAGTGGTACGTTGCATTCTGAATTGCACATTTTCTATACAATACTGCTATGAAACTAATATGATTCTGATTTTTTTTCTGCTTGTAGGCAACTGTAGTTTGTGACCTGGTGTTGCTTTATTTGCTGCCAAAAAGAGAATTTTACAAGAACATGAAATTCAAATATACAGACACGCACACGCAGGTAAGTTCTGTTCTGTAATGGTTGTTGTTCAATTTGAACACAAGATGGCAGCAGATAAACATCTAGAAGCATCAATCCAGCCTGAATAGACATCAGCACGGCATTTAGAAAAACAATTTTCTTTCTGAAAATGTTCTGGATTTTAAATGCCATAAAAAAAAATCCCAACAAAAACATCACAGCTAGAAGTCTCATAAAACTTACAGATAAATGCTGCTTGTACGCAGAACATTTAAAACCAGTGCAGGTCCTTCTCTGCTCAGCACAGTACAACCAGTTATCTGACAGGAGATAGAATCTGCTCCCATCCCACCCAGGCAGTGTCCCCTTTTAACTGAAACAGGCAGAACATTTTGTATTTACAGCAGGACAGCGAGTCGCTCGGTTTAGACTCAAGCGTCTATTACACCCTTGAAGCAAATGCAAGACAAGTCCAAGACAAGGACAAGTCCAACGTGAGTGTATCACGATGTTTGGACAGTGCAGCAGATTTTCTTGATTTTAAGTGCTCCATCATGATGAAAAGGGTTATTTTGCACATTGCATTAGAGGTGCAAATTACTCCTGTCCTGTCGGTTTGACTCCTCCCCTCTAGGATCGTGATTCAGAGGCAGGAAGCACAGAAAACGAGGTAACTGACACAAAGACCATGTACAGCTGATCAATGAAGCCCTTGAGATTTGGTGCTAATGGTGGCTGATGTCCCTTTTATTTGCTCTTCCTGTGCAGAAGTGACTTGGGAGCAAACGAGTTGATGGCCATGCTGCTTTTTAAAGATGCAACAGACAGGAACCCTGAAAGAAAACACACTCACTCTTTCTCCAAATGGACTTCTGGGACGAGAAAGGACACAGAGTGTCACATGTCCTGTGTTTCTTTATCCTTAACTGCATCTTCAACTAAGAACATCCTCCTAATCTAACAAGCCATCCCGAGTGACTGTGATTCTTGCTATTGTATGTGGAGGGACACAGAAAAACCACTATGTGTACTTTTTTGGGTGTTGCTCACGGCTTTTGTTCATACTATGTATGTGTCTTCAACCACTTTTAACAGTCTCTGTATACAAAGGTCTGAGAGGATTATCTGGCACTTCAGTGTTCCTTTGTACACAAGTAATACCTCAGTGAATGTCTGTCATTGCAGAACCTGCACACGTAACGTGTTTGGGTTTGTGCTACTAGAATGAGTCATCCCATGTGTCTATATGTGAACCAAATAAAAGAGGTACAGCAACACCAGTGCATCTCATTTGTAAATGGAAAGAAAACATGTCAAAAATTTTCAGATTTTTTTTTTTTTATTGTCTTTGATTATGTTCAGAAATACAAAAGCATGCAAAAAAATAGCTTATTTATATTGGTACATATTTACACTGTAACAACTGCATTCCATAGGGATGTGCCATGCTTCTGTTTTAGCGACTTTGCTACAGGCGAGTGAGTACATTCAGATATGCACGAGACAACATGAGACAAACACCCATAAAAACACAGACAGCAGGCACCTTTGACACACATATCAGGATAGAAGATACACAACAGTGATCCAAGACTCCCTGACATCATATTATGTACACACTTCCACGGTCCTTCTTTTGGATATAAAATGAGTCCCGTTACTCGCCCCTTGTGCTTGCCGCTGTGACAACTGCACCTACTTTCCTCTTGTGTTTCACTGCAAAAATGACACAAAACTAGAGAGCATTTAAAGTGAGAGTGGAGGATGTGCACTGCAGAACATCTGAGCCTGTGTTGTGGACGAAATGAAGAGATCTGCAACTAACAGTGATGGAGAATCACCAACCTAAAATTTGTACTCATTAAGGCTTTACAAAGACAAAGTTTTGGCCACTGAAATGTAAAAAAAAGATTTTTGTAGAGATTTTTATAAATAGAAACTGGCAAAAAAACCAAAAATCTTAATTGTAGGTGAAATGGTCATGGTAGTAATAATTCCCTGCTTATCTGTGATTCATTTCTTCAACATCTTTTAATATGACTTTAAAGGTTGCTTTACTAAACTAAATGAATCAGAACAAGTATTTTAGGTAAAGTAAATCCAATCAACAGTGTGTCAAGAGTAATTTCACTCTTTATGTGGTAAATAAGGGAGTTAAACAGGATAATAAACAAAAGTAAGAAAGATTTTTAATGGTAGGTAGTGATCATTCATCACCGCATCTCTCCACAGCCCAAAACAGCCTCTTTCAGCTGCTATTGTGCTCTCAAGGTAAGCATCTTTTCATCAGCACAATAAAAAAGTCCTTTTTATGTGTTAAACATTCATCATTTCCTCTCTTTATAAATACACAATAAAAACTGCAACTTTAACACAGCCTTGGTGCTGCAGCAGCTACATTTTCAACACAGAAACCTTCAGAAAGCAAAGCTGTGACAAGCACATCGACAGCAGAGAGCGATGCATGATAAAGTCAGTATTGTCTTTTACAGGTGGGCTGCGGCTTTTTCCTTTATCACAAACTATACAGTACAATGCTTAATGTCTGTTTGCAGTGTTAAATGTAGCCACTGTTTTCATATGTAAATGAAAAAGTGCAAATATTTAAAACATAATCAGTGTTTCAGTTTCATTTTCAACAACTACAATATACATTAAAGGATGAGTGGCCTGAGTGCTCTGAGAACAGAGTAGCCATAACGCACCGAAGATAAAGACTGTTGCATCCTCATGCAGGCAAATGTCTGCACAGCTAAGTTTAAAAAAAAAGAGATAAAACAAAGTTTAAGCCGATATATACAGCTAGTATATCACAGCAGGTCACACTTTTTGGTTTAATCAGCCCTTCGTTAAAAGCCACCCAGCAAAATACTCCAACTCAGTTTTACATTCTCAAATACTCACATGATTATATCATTAACTCTAATATGAGCACCATTTATGACACTAACATGAACCCCTGAATCTGGCTGCTTAACAATACCATGTAAAAATCTTCCCCTTTAGACTCCATCAGCCAGCGTCGCTCCTCTACACCCGAGTTTCATCTCTAACTGCAGAACACCGAGGTCAAGACTAATGGAGGAAATACAAAAGGGCTGCACTCCACGTCTCTAATCAGCCACACAAGGGACGCCACTCAAGTGGAAGGGGAAGTAGTGTTGTTGTTGGCAGCCTGAGCTTAATCATACCGAGGTGCTCGAGCTCTCCAGCTAAACATGCCCTTCGACTCGCAGGGGTGATGCACCAGGCCGCCAAGAGAGGAAAGAACTATAACCGAGCTGCATAAAAACGTCTAACTAAGGCAGCAGAGGCAGAGATATTTTTCTGGCTGATTAAAATAAATCAAATTAACCACACAACTCCTTGTTAGTGATTTAAACTGACCCTCAGACAAATACTGGGCTTCAGTCGCACAAAATATCGACATTTCTCTGTCATTCCACAATAACATCCAGCAGTGTTGGCTAACTAACCGAACCCATCTTTTAAATGAAAGTTTATATGAATTATAAAAAGGTCATATTGGCAATTTAGTTAGAGTCTGTATGAAAATTACCAGCAGAGGTAAATGTGGAGGGATGTTTAATCTCATGTTTCCTCTTTTTTTCCCACTCTGCTATGGACTAAAAAGGAAACTAATATAAAGTCATACTGCTCCCAATTTGAATCAAGTCAACTGCTTTGTTTTTACATTTATCAATGTAAGTTCATATGCAAGTAAATTTGTCTTTTTCTAATGGACTTGCAGTCATACATGTATATGAGAAAAGGGGGAAAGAGAGAAGTCACAGTGCATGGTTAGAGATAAGTTATTCAGAAAATACTACATTTAAAATTTCATTTTGAATTTTCATGAACAGAAGTAAATTGCATTTTTAAAATCAAATTTATGTTCTGTTTTAATCAATACTATGTCATCTTGTAATGAAGGGCTAGTTCTTTCCTAAGTGGGCGATCAAGACCGTAAAACATGCAAAATCTCAATTAGTTTGTCCTTTATATGAATGTGTGCCTTTGAATATGAGATAGATTGAACTTTATATTATTTTGACAACTTTCAACAAAGAGAGGACTTATTATCAGGGCTGATGTCCCTTTATGTGGACTTATCACACCTTTAGTGCACACCAGAACATTTATATATAAACTGATCCCCCTTTTTCTTATTAATCCTACAAAAATACTGCCACATGAATCTAAATTGATTAAAAAATAAAGATTTTTGAAATAGTTGATTTAATTTTTCTCTGAAAAGAGTAAAATTATCCATTTAAACTATCCATTTAGACACGGATTACTTACATTTTAAAATCGCTTTTGCACATAATTCGATAAAATTAATTTAAAATGTTCCAATCTCTGTCACAGTACCTCTAAAATCCAACAGCAGAGTGAGAAAAAAACTGAGGAAGAGTTAGAGAGCAGAAATCATTAGACAAACACTAAACAAGAGAAGAAGCATTAAATTATAGATAATACCCAGAAGGAAGTGTCCTATTGAAGCATGTCTGCTCAAAGCAAAGCTGCCAACCTTTCTGCCGCATCCCCCTCAGACGGCTGACCTGCTGCCACCCTGTCCGGAGAAATTCTGCCGGTCCAGGTTCTGTGAAGGCAGCACGGGAGGGAATTCAACCATTTCTACTCTAATTCTATTGTTCAGGTTACCAACGGCACGGATATGAGAAAAGCATCGCAACAACACGGATGAAAGACATTTATGTAGAATATTAAAATGACCGATCTCTGATCAGAAATTTAAAGCCCTGTAAGTTCACAAAAGAGATGCTGACGTCAGTGAGATGAGTACTGAATGGAGGCTTCCTCTCCCAGTGACTGGCTAGTGGCTGCAGATCTGACCATGATGTCTAATTCTTCACCATGCATAGAAGTTACAATAAGCAAAACAAAATAAAAAAACACGCTTTTCTACCCCACAATACAGTGCAATGTTAGCAGATAAACAACTCTCTTCCCACAACAACAATAAAAAAACAAGTAATGAGCCAAAGTTCCTCTCTGTTTCAACAGTAAATTGTTGAGCAGTTAAAACAAACTCAGGACCCAGAAGCTTCACCATGTAGCTGGAGAACTGGATGAAGTGAGATAAGAAAGCCAAAAGTAAGCAAAAATAAAAATAAACAAGCCTGAGCATCAGAATTTTACACACAAACAATACTTAAGCTTTTAAAATGCTTTGTTTTTAAAATTCAAGCGTACTGAGTGACACATTTTCCATGTCACTGATTTGAAGAAACATGTGGATGATGGTGTGAGAGCACAGCGGTTCTAGCAAAGGAGACGTGAAGCAGATGGCATTAAGCTGATGCTTTGTTCATAATGGGGGTCAATAAGACTCAAGAGGAGGGCTCATCTTCATGCAGGTCCTCCAGCTCTCCTTCTCTGGGTCCATCTCCTGTGCTGCTTTTTCTAAAAAAAAACACCAATTAACAAGAGAGAGAGAGGGAAAGAGGAGAAATTAAATCAATACCAGCAGTTATTCTGATCTTGCAAGCTGGGCAGCTGGAGTCTGGGCAGGGATCTAAATGATCTCGCTACTAAGCTTATGTTTTCTTTCTCCAAATGCAGCATGGCAGTAAGAGAAGCTCTTTTTCCTTCTTTATAATGAATGTTAAGAGCACACTAAATGATTTAACAGCAGCTCCTTTCACACAGCCTGTTCAGAGGTAGTCACAACATCTGTGTGATGTGGAGAGTCGACACAGACACACAAAAAACCCCACTGGAAACAAACACTATGTTACACATCACACCTCTGAATTGGGAACATCTGGAAGCACAAACTGCATTATTCTGGCTTTGTTTGCTTCTGTGCGAGCAAAGCAAAGGCAAGTGACTTGCGTGTGAAAGGGGCTACTGTAAAACTGCATTCAAATGACAGCAGCAGGGTAATAACATCTGGGGAACGGCGGCTCAATCACTTCTATTGTTGGACATAAGCGAGTCGTGAAGGGCCTAGGATGATAATGGGTTGGCAGATGTTGAACAGACAGAGCGCCAGATTGCTTTGGACAAACCTGCGTGAAGGGTGACGTTTTAAAGAGGGCCGGAAAGGCCACGAGTCCCTGCAGCAAAGTGGGAGAAAAGATGGAGAAGTCATAGATGAGAGGGCAAAAATATGCAGGTGATGAGCCACCTGCCCAACATAAAGGCACCTGGTGTTGCCATTCATTTTTACTACGACCGCTCACGCGATTAGCCAGATAATCCACCAATATCAAATCAAAAATCATTTTAAATGCTTTGAATGTCATTCCAATGTCAACGCAATTTCTAGGAACAGGATGATGCAACTCAAAAAAATGATTTTTGACATTTTATTCAAAGTGGTTTCCTGTGACTCAGAATGAGTCTGAAAACTGGTGATGCTGCAATGATGTCATGAGGGCTGATGTTTGGACTCACAAAAACTGGGGAAATGGACTGAAAAATAAAATATCTGCTCTGAATTTTTTTTTTTTTTTTTTGGGGGGGGGGGGGGGGGGGGTGCTACACTGTGGTATTTATGTAAGCAACATGAGAAATGAGTCCATTGTCAGAAATAATGTGAAGTCACATTATGATACTACCAGAGACGACTTGTTTTTTTTTTTTTTTCTTTGATCTGATGGGAAATTCAATATTCTTTTCAAACTTTCATAATCATGAACCCATATGTGCATAACAAATACAGCACATGTTCTGATTTAGTTCCTGGAAAGACTCAAAAATCCAGTTCATCACTTCATAATGACCACACTACTGAAAACGCTTGCTTTTATTTGCCAGCAGGGGGCAGTATTATTCCAAATTTACAGCTCGTCCTCTGATAACGCCTTCACCTGAGATACTAGCTCTGACAGCCAGGAGTGGAGCAGCTTAGGAAGGAGAGAAATTTTCTAATAAACCCATCACAAAGGTAGATTAAAATCTGTTCCACATTCAGCTCAACAGTGGTCCATCTTCATGACACAGACTGCTGGACACCAATAATGCAATACTGTCCCAGGGGGCAGCGGCACTACAGCAGGGAGCAGCTATAGATGCTTCAGTTTGCCTTTGGCTGTATATGTTGAAATTAGATGATTGGATGAGGCGATTAGCCATTTTTCCGTGTGATGCTTTCAATCCCCGTTACAGGAAGTCTAAGGTCAGCCTGAAGCACTCGCTGGTCTATATCCCACTGTGTCACACCGAGTTCCTCTAGCTTTGAGAGCTACAGTAAAAGCAACACACAAAGAAACACATAAAAAGCTCTAAGCTCTGCTGCATACAATGAAAGAAACGAATTATGGTGCTATGGCAACACAAAGCAGCAGCTGCTGCAGCAAGAATAGGTGCAAGTTTAACCTGATAGATTGGAAAAGAGGAGACAGGTGTGAGTTCAAGCTCTCTGTCAGAATCTTAGCAGGAGGATTGGGCTTGTGTAGGTTTATCCTTATGAATGGAATATGAAGCCATTAATAATGTAGGAGAAATGAGGGCACAGTGATATTTGCAGGCTGGACTGTGCATACTTACATGAGCAGGCTGCCAGGCGCTGACATGGACCTCTCTTCCCGCCTGCTGGGGCACTCAAAGGGGTTACTAAAGGAGCGCTTCCTCAGCATCGCTTTGACCAGGATCTGAAAACACAGGATGGTAACAAAGATATGCAAATTATCTTTCTTTCTTTCTTTTTTTTTTTGTTTTATCTTTTGCTTCTGTGGAGCAATAAAAGAAGCTGTGATACAGATGTAGACAGGTGGATTTGGTTAAAAAGCAATGTATCATGAATTAACAAGTAAAATTTCAGAGGTATTTTGGTGGAAAGACTCATTTTAGAGCACCAGCCGGCATACTTAATGCATGTTAAATCATTCATTAACCCAATTTATTGTGGGTGAAGCTTTGCATGTAAATACCACAAGCATCTGAGATAAAGGTTTCACCAGCTCCATAAAGCTCCTGATGTGTAAAGATGCACGTCAGGAGTTTCATACATGATTATCTTGTTCCAGAAAGAGAGGATAATGCATCTTTTGTTGAACATTAGGCAATTAACATATGGAACATACTCGTGGACATTTCTGTTTTTATACTTCGCTGCTCCTTTAACAATTTGGGGCTTAATTTAAGAGTTAATTTCTAACCAATTACATAGTAATTTTTATATATAAGCTGGATAAGGACGATTTGAGTTTTTATCAACATGAGTAAGTTTAAAAAAGGCTGTGACATACACCACCAAAATATAAACTAAACTAATAAATTGGCCTCCAAATACATTAAATGTACATTTACTCATAGGATTAAAAACTACTAAAGAAGAAATATACAGGTAAACTAGTTTGAAATCAAAACATTTCTGATTATTCAAAAAGCAAAGGTTGATAAAGTGAATGGCGTCTTCAGCTTCGCTTGGAAGGCTAACATGGTGACATGGTGAAAAGGGAAAAAAATTATTGTGTAAGTCCAAGTAAACCCAGATTAAAAATACACAAAAACATGCACAAAATCCCAATTTTCGATTGTGGTAAGAAGTCAAATTGTTCCTGCATGCATATGGTCAGTTCTCCACAGTTTCCACCCTGAGCTTCACTAGTAGTAATAGAGAGAACCACACACACACACACACCCATGCAGTTGTGTTCTTCTATCTTTGTGAGGACAATCATTGACCTAATGCATTCCCAAGCTCCTAACCCTAACCACCACAACTGATTGCCCTGAACGCTAACCCCTAGCTAAACTCTAGAACCAAACGTTGACCCTCACAAAGGGGTTTTTCTTAGTGAGGACCAGCCAAAATGTCCCCATAATTACAAATATCCTCACAATGTTAGTTTTTAGTCCACACAACGATATAAAGACACGGACACTAGGGCTGCACGATTCTGGGAAAAATGTGAATCGCGATTTTTTTTGCTTAAAATTGAGATCATGATTCTCTGGCACGATTTTCTCCCACAAAATATTTTTATTGCACAAACTTTAACAAAACAAAGAAAACAACCTATTCAAAAGGTGGTTCAAAATAAAGCATGTGTTTGCACAAGAGCTTTGTTGGAGCACTTCTTTGGTAGATGCATAGTCGTTAGGGCTGTAACGGTACGTGTATTTGTGTCGAACCGTTCGGTACGCTACTCTCAGTTCGGCACGACCCTGTACCGAACTGTTGGGCACAGGATTTGTTTATTTATCTATTTATTGTTTCATTCAGTTTTTGCGTGCCACCCGACATAACGGGCCAGCGCAGCACGCTCACCATCCTGTTTCTAACAACATAACAACATGGATGTGAGATTGTTGAGCTACAGGAAGCTCCGCCAACTCTTAAGTCCTCTGTCTGGGAGCACTTCGGTTTAGAGGAAGAGCGAGCTGAATAAAAGTCGGCAAAATGAAATGAGTGTGCCGACATTGCAGAACTGCGGTCACAGTGTTTCCCCCATCAGCTTCTCAACATTGGGAGTGCGCGGTGGGTCGGGGGTGGGTGGGTGGGGGGGATAAACACCAGGGTGATCGCTGTGCTGATAACCTATAACTACAGATCAGCTCTGCTGAATGATGTAGGCTATTCATGAACTCTGTAACTAGCTACGCTGTCATGTAAATCTGATAACTAACATCAGACAGTTTAGTTTTTAATCTAAGACCTCAATATAAACCTGTTCCAGAGGAAATGAGACTTTAAACCCCTTTGTGACCTGGTTCTGGATAGAAAACCAGATCACAATAAATTAGGCGGTGCTGGGTCTGGTAGGGAAAACACTGGCTCGGGTATGTAGCATGAACTCGGCTGTGATGTTAAATTTTAGTGAACTTGCTGATGAAACACAAGACAGTTAATATTTGTTCATTTTTTCTCAATTACTGTACCGAGGAAAAACCGAACAGTGACCTGTGTACCTAGGTACATACCGAACCAAGATTTTTGTGCACCGTTACAGCCCTAATAGTTGTAGTTCTTTACCACTGGTTAGGGCAGGGGTCGGCAACCCAAAATGTTCAAAGAGCCATATTGGACCAAAAAACCGAAAAACAAATCTGTCTGGAGCCGCAAAAATGTAAAAGTCTTAAATAAGCCGGTCGGCAACCTGTTTCAGCCAAACAGCCTTTTAGACCCGTTTCCTACAATAAAGAAAACACTGGAGCATCAACTGACTTTTAACATTGATAATTAAATAAAACTTTAACGTTAAATGTGTTGCAATTAACATAAAAACGAGAAAACGAAATTACATTTCTGCATCCAGCAAAAAAAAAAAAAAACATTTTAAACTAAAAAAAAAGAAAAGACGTCGGGTTGAAGGTCACGTTTTTTTTTTTAAAATCTATTTTAGTTGTATTTATGTAGGATGGAAAAAGACGCAGCTTTAATAATCTACCAGCAGCGAACCAAACACGCTGTCCTGTCTGTGCCGTCATCCTTTTACTGGCGCGTGCAGTCAGCTACCCGAAAAATGAAATTACTGTTTCACAAAATATGAACATAGCTACGCAAAATAATCTGGTCAGCAGTGAAAACAAATGAATCTGCCCACGCAGCGCTGAACATGCTCAGTGCATCAGACACTTTTCTTCTCTATCGCCGGCCTACCTGCTGGAGAAGTGATCAAAGCGCAGCATGACAGGGTCGGAGTGGATAAATAAGCTTTTGCTCGTTTATTATTCACTTTAAATGCCAGAACTGCAGCAACAGCGCAACAGAGACGCTCCGCTGTGAGGCGTTCGTGGGATAGTGCACCAGGAGGAAAGTTCAGCGCTCCGCGGCACGTTCACACTCAGTGATATTCTTTGTTTGTAATTGATTCCGTTTTTAATGTTTAATTCCGTGATTGCTGATTCAACAGGGCTGTATCATGCTCTGCTGCACAATAGCGGCACGTGAGCATGAAGTGCAGTTATTAACACTGATTGGCTGCGTAAAGGTTTGTGAGACGCATCATAGCGTGCTGGACTGTTACTCGTCGTTTCACTGCAGTTACCTGCTTGTTGCACCTGACACTCAATGGGCTGCTTTGCAAAATGGTAAAATATAAATTATGTCTTTATTTTAATAGTTGAGTTGGATTTTATTTCACGTGCTGCATTTGCAGTGCTCGGAGAACTCGGGAAAAGTGCGCAACTGTACATGAATCCCTCAGAGGGATCATCATAATCCTCAAATTTAGAATAAGATAAGAAACTTTATTGTCTCTCAAGGGGACATTTGTCTTGGTCTTTTAGAATCACATTATTAAAGTGAGCCAACCAAAATACAATACACTTAAGTAGAATAGTCATTAATTCATTTTCCAATGCCAGGGAGCCGCAACAGAGGGACTAAAGAGCCGCATGCGGCTCCGGAGCCGCGGGTTGCCGACCCCTGGGTTAGGGGGTGGGGAGGCAACGGCAGTGCTGCATTTGAGGGCGCTCCTGATTAGCTCCTGATTAAAAATGCTTCAGAACTGTTGTGGGATCACATGTATGTGTGAATTGAGATCATGATTTTTTAACGATTAATTGTGCAGCCCTAACGGACACACACACACACATACACGCACACACAAATCAAAACAATAAATGCCACAAAATATACAAAGACATCCAACTTTCCTGTCAATTGTTTTGCTGTAAAAGGTCAACTAGAAGAAACTGACTCCAATGGCTCAGTCTTCCTAAAGGAGTCGAGCGTACTATAACCAATAAACTGAAAACCCCCCCATGCTTGTACATTGAGGGTCGGATTTATCAAGATCCAAATTTGCGTGTAGTTAATTTCCCACGCTATCTGGAATTTTGCGCGAGGGGCTGAAGCCCGGTTTGCGAGTGATTTATCAAGAATGAAGGCGCAAATGTCAGCGAGTGCAAACATGTTGGAAACGCCCGTTTAAATTAGGTTTTGCGTGTTTTTGAGGTTTGCAGCGTGGGGAATTGCAAGACGACAGTGCGAAAGAAAATATGACGCCAGTCGCCAGATGAAGAGGGAGATATTAGGAGGACAGAAGACACAATTAATGCAGCTTTAGTTCTCATTAAGCTCCACAGTGATTGCAAACTTTCATTTACCCAAAATATCTTACACCCGTGTTAAATAGTGGTTTGTTGTATTGATTTTTATTAAATTAACATTGAGAGCTAAATACGCTGCCCTCACTGCTCATGAAAAATTATTTTGAATCATATTTGTGCGTGTCCAGGATTGTCCCTCTCAGAAGTTGCAGCCTTTTGTGCACAAAGCTGCAAGTTGCATCTGCTTTTCAGATCTACTAAAATACACACAAAAAACCAGAAAGACAATGCGTCTCACGGATGACGAATCGCCTTGCGAGTGCTAAATTAATATATTTACATTTTCTCCTCCCATTACAAGCACTTTTGCGTGTTAACGCCCCATATTGCATATTCATTGCAGAAGAAGTGCTAAATGGATAAGAGGCGCTATTTGGCACGTTTTAAAGACCGAACCCTTTTAGCACGCTGTTGATAGATCAGTTTGTACATTTTTTAGCAGGTGCAGTGGGATAGCTCCCCTTTTTTTACACACTAACCTTTGATAGATCCGGCCCTGAGAACGGTTTTAATTTGTATTTACATTTTATATCGTTGTTTTAATGTTTTTTATGTTTTTAATGTTTACAGTGACCTTGGGTGTTTTGATAAGGCGCTTTTAAATAAAATGTATTATTATTATTATTATTATTATTAGAGTTGTCTACTAATTTTTTTTTTTTTTTTTTTTTAGTTGTCTACTAATTAACTCAGACAAGCTATACTGTACCTACAACTCTTACTCAACAGAGCATGTACACACAACACAGGAGGGGTCCTAATTTTCTCCAAAGATTGGCAGTTCTTAAAAAATGTGTGTTGGAAAAAAAAAAAAAAAAAAAAAAAGTGTGTCGAGGACGATAACAGAACACACTGTAAAATCTTTCTTCCGTGTCTGACTGATTCATAGAGAAGCTGAGCTGGTCAGCTTGTCAGAGGAATCATAGCTCGGGAAAAGATTCGTAAGGCAACTGCATGAGTGCAGCAACAGTGCAACATTACTGGGACCATCCAGTGTAACTACGACTGATCAGATCAACGTAGCCACATTGTTTTCTGGCAGACCTTTTAAAATGATAGCAACAGAGTTACAGTTGTTACACTTATGGAGGCAGATGTAGAATCTGGGAAGTGCAGAATGTTTTCGCTGGTGCCTTATTTCTCATCCTTTGAGGTGAATAAGGCCATCTTGTGTTTACAGTGGGGGATTGTGGTTGTCAAGGAACAGGCAGTCTGAGTGCAGCTGAATGTTTCTGTTTGACAAGAATGCTGCATTTCTTACCACAGCAGAGAGGCTGGGGACGAACTTCACAGAGTTCTGGATGTCCTCCTCTGTCACCTCCACTACAGAGCAGTGCTCCTCCTCCAGAGGCAATGGGTCAGTGCCTCCCTGGGTCACCCACTGGTCCATCTAAACATGCACAGACAACAATGTTGTTGAACAGTTTCATAACATGACTTTTACCCAGAGGTTCTGCAAAATATCAAACTTTAATAAGTTTGATTTGCAGTCAGTGCAATGGTTTTAATCTCAGCTGGAGGCTGTGATTTCACTCGTCTTTTTTTTCTTCTTTAAAATCAATCTAGCTCTCGTGCAACACAACATAAATACTGGTTGTATTCTGAATAGGGGCATGCATGTATATAGGGAAGCACAATATTGGAATTTTGGCCGATATCCGATATGCCAATATTTTAAAACTCATGTGGCCGATAACCGATATAGATACTGATATTAAAGCTGAAAAAATAAGCAGTCATTGCAAATAGCAGTTTTATTATCCGTTTCCGACACTTTGAAAAATAGGGGTGGGAAAAAATATTGATACACTGAAATATCGCAATATTTTCACATGCCAATATCAAATCGATATTTAAAAACGTGGGATTGATCTATTTTACTTACAAAATCTCGGGAGATTTCGTTATATTTGGTGAATTCCCGCGAGATTTCATTAGTAAAAGAGATCGATATCGTGTTTCTAAATGTCAATATATCAGCATTAGATAATATTGCAAAACTTTTGTGAATTCTCGTGAGATTTCATAACAGAACGATTAAATATCGGGAGATTTTTTTAGTAAAATAGATAGATACCACGTTTCTAAATGTCAATACGATATCAGTAGATGAAAATATCACAATATTTCAGTGTATAAATATATTTTCCCACCCCTCGTCTTTAGAAGTCTGTAAAAAAGAAGTTTTTGAAGAAGAAGAAGAAGTTTTTTTTTTTTTTTTTTTAGACTTAACAAATATCTAGCTGATTGGTTAAATATTGGTGGGGTGGCCGATGTCCGATACTCAGTTTTAAGGGCGATATAGGCCAATACCGATAGGGGGACGATTACATTGTGCATCCCTACATGTTTACATTCATAAGCAAGTATTTTCAACAAGCAAAACAGCAACTGCCTTTAACACCATTATGCAAAAGAGAAGAAACACAAACACAAAGGCTGCACAGTTTTAACGAATAATGAGTCAAAGATAGTCACTGTTTTAGAATAAAGAATAGCAGACTAATGAATTCATGCCATGAGTTGGCTGAGGGACATGACAGAATAGATAATTACATAACTAATTATACACATCTCGCAGTCTTCCACATTGTAAAAGATGTCATCAGGGCTCATCTGTAGTTTGAATTAAATGACGGTGGTCTGTCCTGTAGTTTATCTTTGGCTCTGCTGTTTCACTGATCAGGTTCAAGGAAAGAAAGAAATTACTGTTCTTGTAGTCAGATTAGGACTTCCCTTCATCTCTTCTATGGTTACTACCAGGATGACAGCGTATACCGTACTGACCTCCCTCCTCTGGCTGTCGCTTACAGCTCCAGAGCTGATGTAACTACAACAGTAGTTTGCATCAAACCTTACAAGGATATCAAATTAGTGATTGATTGAACCAGGATTTCTATAATCATGCATTACCTCAAGAAACTTTAAAGTCTTTTTAAGTGCATTTTTGCATAACACATACCGTATTTTCTGGACTATAAGTCACACTTTTTTTCATAGTTTGGCTGCTTGTGCGACTTATAGTCCAGTGTGACTTATATATCAAAATATCTACAATTTAACATATTTCTAAGTGTTAATTCATACTGACTGACATGAGCTAAAGAGTAAACGTTACCGTCTAATGTCACATGTTGGCCCTCTAGGCTTGTGACAATTATATTCTGCTCCAAGGGTAAAGATCCCAGAACAGCCTTGTCTCAGCCGGAGGAGTTCATTTTGAACATGTGGCTGTACTGCCTGGAACAAATCCGCAAAAACCATGATTATCCTTCTTAATTATGACGTTTATGATCATTTACAGGCATTAACTTTGAAATCGGAGTGATTGGGAAGTTTTAGCAGTGACAAATAGGATATGAAAAATCCAATAATCACCCTACTTTGCTGTTATTTGCTGTAATTTACAGAAAATGACCACGACGTATAGTCCAGTGCGACTTATATATGTTTTTTTCCTCTTCATGACGCATTATTTGACTGTTGCGACTTATACTCTGGAGCAAATAATGTAATTCCAGAAAATATGGTAAACACTGTCTGAAAATAACAGCATCACAACTGCTGGAACATGTATAAAAACTGATCCACTTAAGCGGTTAATTTGCAGTTATTTGATACTGTTGTTATGGGGCCAATAGCTTCCCAATACTTTCCTGTCTTTTAAAGTCCTTTTGACCAGTGTGTGAGAGTGTTTGTGAACAAGACATGATGCCTGACAGCCTCATTATCTCTTTTCCATAAACACAAACAGTGTCTCTGGTGAGAAAATGACTCAGCAACACATGATTAGACTGTGTCATGGAAACATGGAAGGGAGTGGGGAATGTCATCTGTCCATGGCTGGTCCTGAACTCTCCCTGCCCCCACCCCTCCACTCTTACATAGATTGACTCAGTTTTAGCCCAGTCCTCCAGTGGAACAAACAGGTTTCATCATGCCCTGAAGATACAGCCTGCTTAATGAACCTTACTGTATGTATGAGCTCGTTTAGAGAGTCACAAGCCAATAGTAAAAAGGTAGAGCTTGATCCGAGCGATGTCTTCCTGAACAACAGCTTTCCACAGTTGTGGATTTACAGCTATCTTGCTTTGCATGTTACCTTAATCTCAGGGATGGTGATCCTGGTGTCTGGATTCTTATCAAGCATCCGTACGATCAAAATCTGCAGCTCTTCACAGACCTTTGGTCTAAAATCGTCAAAAAAAAAAGAGAAGAAAACAACACAATATATACAATAAATTAAACTATTTGTACACAAATTAACTTGGATAGAACATGGACACAAAAATTATCCACAACCTCTTTAATTGAAGCAGAGTTTCATAATTAAATCATTAACTGTAAATAAGGCAGACATAATGAAGGCTCGTACTGAGAGGTGAAGTTGCACTTCATCAAGCAGCTTTTACCAGTCTCGTTAGCCCTTAAACATGAGCACCTTGTCACAAGTTATGTAAGCTTTAAACTACTGAACCAAATAGTGAATATGCTTTGCCAGACTGCTTAATCTGAGGGGTTTTTAAATGCTATCAGAGTTAATGTTATCCGGTACTGCACAAAATAAAGCCAAAATGATCATCCTGGTCATCAGTGAGATAATTACACTGCTGTGCTGTGAAACAGAAACAGCTTGAATTCAAAACAGGATATAAAAAGAGATATTGTTCTCATTCTAAATATATATAATTGGCAGTCCTCCTCTGTTTTCTCTGATCATAAAAAAACCATGTCCTTTTTCATATCATGACTCTACAGATGGTTATCGTGATTTATATTCATGTCCACTTTTTAGACTCATTTAAAATTTCTTTAGGAGTAACATCAACCATTTCATACAGGTGTTTTGATAATATCTGTGAGGGAGGGGCTTTGTTATTCTCTACATAAAAATACTGAAGTATGTGGTGTTTTTTAAATGCAGATTTCCTAATTTCACCGAGTGAATCTCAACAGTGAGCAGATCAATAATGCATTTCTAAATTTTGGGATTCATGCCAATCAAATTTGCATGCATGTTAAAATCCAGTCACAATTGTGAAAGTGAATGACAGAAATAATGATGATGATGGCCCCAAGGAATTTCAGCCATCAATGTTTTTGTTACACATTTAATACGAAAATATTCACAGCCATGTGAACATAATTGGATTTTTAACTTATCAGAATGATTCATAGCCATGGGCGACTGTGGTTAAGTGAAATAAATACAAATTGAGTAATAAAAAATATTATGTTCAGACAGAAGATTTTCTAAGTTTCACAAATGGCGAGTGGCTAAATCAGGGAAAACAGTCTGGATAAACATGTTGCTAGCTTAAATACTACAATGGCCTTACAGTTACCTAGATAGCGAATGTTGTACTTTAATGAATTACCATGGGAAACATTTAGTTATACATATTTCATATTTCATATAACATATAGGGTGAAATAATTACTGGCAATAACTGGCAAGTAAGTTAACTATTTAATAGCAAAGGAGTATGTTAAGAAGATTGGTGGTGTGTTAGCTAAAAGTAAAGTGCTTTGGCCAACAAAACTGAATGAAAATTTGAAATAAAATGCTAAATTGAATGGAAAAATATCTAAAAATCATGTTTGCAGTCTCAAGTTTACTTGTATAGCACATTTCACATACAAAATACCCCCCTCCTCTTTTTATATATCTATAAAATCGTTAAAAAAAGTTAAGGAAATTACAAGTGCTTTACATAAAACATTAAAAGCATTACAGCAGGGTACAGAAGAAATATAGTTAATTCTATTGGGTTATGTTGAGAACCATTGTTACATTTTGTCTTATATAAGTGACACCAGTGATCTAAAATGTTTGAAACCATGAGATGAAATGATGTCAATGCTCATGAAAATCAAGTAGTAGAGGCTGTCACTGGAAATCTCAGTATCATAACAACAGACAGGGTTATGGCACTGTTGCACATGAACTTATCAGTGCTGGCAATATGCTGCCAAATGTAACTGTTTAAAATAGTGTGGATAAGCACATGTTGCTAGCTTAAATACATCAATGGCTGTACAGCTAGCTAGATAACTATGCACCTTAACAGATTAACATTGGAAAATGTTCATTATGCATTATATAAAATTCTTCCACAATAACAGGGACTTTTCTACATGCTGGACCACTGCTAATGGAACAAGATCTCGTGAGATTACGTAGCGGAGCAGTGGAATCTCACGAGACTTTTACTAACGATTTCATTTGTCAAAATATCGGCCCAAAAAAACTGAAACCAATATTTTCCGATATCACGTTTTAATGTCAATATCGGCCGATAATATCGGTAGGCCGATAATATTGGACATTCTTAGTAGGGCTGGGAAAAAAAAGCGATACACTGAAATATCGCAATATTTTCATACCCCCCCATAATATTGTTTTTTTTTATTTTATTAGTGGTTTTTTTTTCGAGTTCCTTACCTCATCTACATTTTACCCTAAAAAATAGTGAAAGAATCAACAACGGTAAGGGTTCTTTACTCACCAGAGGAGTTCATTTTGAATTTGCAGATTTCATATAGAGATTCAAAAATGCAATATTGATCAATTTTACCAACGAGATTTCGTGACTGATCTTGCGGGTTTTCGTGAAATCTCGCGAGATTTCATAAGTAAAATAGATCTATACCACATTTTTACATATCAATATGATATCAGCATATGAAAATATCGCGATATTTCAGTGTATCGATTTTTTTCCCAGCCCTAATTCTTTGTTTTAATGTCAATGTAAAATTTGATTATTGCACATTTATACAACAAAAGCCTTCAAAGTGCTTTACACACAGAAAAAATACAAATCTCATAATAAAAGCACAACGATATAATAAAGAAAGCACAGACGTTGCAAAGGAGCCTGTTAAAATTGTTAAGTTAGCTAAGGCATATCAATAGCTTCCTAAAAGTAAAAGTAAATATTTTGGCAGACAAAACTGCTGAATTAAAACCTGAAATACAAAGTTAAACTCAATAAGCAAATGTCTGGAAAAAAAGATGGCATCTTGGGGTCATGTTGAGATCCAATGGGACATTTTAGCTTACTTATCTAATCATTGCTCTAAAATCTTTTAAACTGTGAAATGAAATTATACCATGCTTATAAAAAATGCCTGAAAAGGGAAAAAAAAAAGAAAGTTTGATACTGAAAGATGTCATTAGAAATCTAAGTAATCATTATAACCACAGTAGCATGACACTGTTGCATGTATACTGTAATGACCTTATCAGTGCTGACAATAAGGAGCTAACTGTAATTGTACAGCATATACATGAATATATTTAGTGTGGGAGGATAGCTGTATCTGATGTTAGAGCTTTCTGCAGAGCCATGACTCCACTGAGAGAGGACACTTCATAAATTTATAAAATAACACCTTGTTCATTTCTGATGTTTCTTCAGTCTGTTCACTCAGTGCATGCTCATTCATCCTTTTATGGCAACACTTTTTAAAAAAAATGTCAGTTATCTTCTCTGTGTTATTCACCCAAGAGAACCTCTTTGCTTTTTGCTTTTTTAACCTTTTCTTTGAAAGCAAGATCTGGACGGTGAAACAGCTTGTGTGTGTTCAGGCTGCTGAGGCTTTTCATGTGCCGGTTTTAATCACACATGGGTGACATTTACCGTACGCTTTCACTGACTGCCTTTTATATTCCTGTTGTTGTAATTTGTAAGGAGAAAAAAAAGAGGATTCTGTGACAGAGATGCAAATGAGAAAGAAGCTATCTCCAAATATGACAAAAAAAGGAGAAACTGCTTTAGCGGTGGACTGAAAGAGGCTGAAATGACGTCACCATCTTTTCTAATAAAGCAGGATTCATGGAACAATGCAAGCAACGGACTCACGTTTCTGGGAAATCCACAGGCTTGGTCCTTATCTTATTGTGCAAAGCCAATATGTACTCGTCAATAAATGGGCACTGCAGGTGGAGCAGAAAAAAGGGAGTGAAAACCACAGAGAAGGCGCACTCAATTACTGCTGTATCTGAGATTATCTGTATCCAAAAAAGACAGTCAAGACAAATTACAACAGCAGTATCAGCTTCCAGTGTTCATACAAATGAATGATTGCTCTAGGAAGCTGCTGTATCAAACAAAATAAAAAAATAAATATAAGGTGACAGACAGTATTTCAATGGGAGTGCCAGTAGGTGCAGTTAACAAGCAGGGAAGTTTGTGAAATGAACACCTAGCTCAGCCTTGACTGTTACACTTGGTGGACCAGATGCTGACAAATGAGTGAGAGACAGAAAATGTGCAGACTTGCCTTCCCAAAGACAAAGCAGTAGAGGGTAACACCCATGGCCCACACGTCCAGTGCCTTTAAGAGAGTGCCAATAGTGATGTTAAATGCAAATGAACAGCAAACAAATTGAGAAACACACATTTTAGAAACCCACTACCCTAACTACCCACTACCTGTCCTCAAAGATAAATTCAATGATCTGACTTGATGCGGACTGGCCACACTGATTCATGGGACATGGTGAGGTTTTTGTTTGGACGCGGTCAGATGCCTTGAAGATGGATTTGTGTGATCAGATAGCAGAGTCACTGTTGCTACTCATCAGGCTTTTTGTCCTCCAGCGAGCCTTCCTCTCTGTAGCGCTACTGGAAATCCACTAGTGTTCCTTAATAGATATGGGATGATTAAACTAGCCTTTCATATCCGTGCAATCTCAGCGCCGCAGCGGTTGCTATGAGATGCGTGATGTACCCCCAAAGGGAGTTAACGGACACATGAGTGTTGGATATTATAAATATCACTTCTGATTTTCATGCTCTTTGGAACATGGCTTGACCAAACCCAAACTGAAAACAAGGCGAGACTAATCAGGAAGAAAGGGGCACCAAGTCTGAATACATTTCTTGAAAGATCGACAAAACAGCAGGACGAGGCACTTGAATGGCTCTTTCTCCCTGATAGCTTTTTCTCAGCAATCAAATGTTCTATTTTGGCTCCTGTTTTATAGACATGAAAGGTCTGAGCAAACACACCAGCCTTTTTGACCTCTAAAGGAAGGAACATGAGTCCCATGCAAAAAAAACCCACAGGAAGATTGCACATGAAGGGGGTGGCAGAATCAGGAACCACAAGCTGTTAAAGCATTTTTAATAACTTCTTTTCCTTGTGACTCCTGGTGTGTTGAAGTCAATAAACATTGACTATAATTTATGTACTGTACTGTTAGAACTGTATGTGGCTATAATAAATGTTTTTTGTCATCACCATTTGCCAAACCTGTAAACAAAATTAGAAACTCGAAAATTGTTTAATTGTGTAAATATAATATAATTTTTTTTTTAAAGAAAGATAAAACACAAGTAGAGAGCAATGATTTGCAAACAAAATAAAATGGTAAAAAAAAAAAAAAACAAGCAAAAAAACCCAAACACTTTTAATTTTATGAAGTGAATAAGGATAAGAACAAGGCTGGGTAAAAAACAGCCATAGCAAATAGGTCAAGTCTTTCAGAGGTAAAGCCAGAGAGAAGCCAACACTGAAAGAGTGTGTGGTCAAACAGTCAATAGTCTAAATATATTTATAAAAAAAAAAAACCTCCATAGATAAAACCCTGTAGACTTGACCTGAGTCTTCAGATATTCAGCTGTTATAACACCATGTGGAGGAGGAAGAGGGTTTTGTTCTCTTGTCAAAACCAGTGCTGTTGAGTTTGTGCACATGACAAAGGCCGCAGTTAGAGCTGCAATATTTAAGGTTTAACTAGTTTAACTCACAGTTAATGCATTAATGTGCTCAACCCTAATTAAAATGTGTTAACAAGTAGGACAGGAAATTCATTTAAATTCATAGTTTTCATTAGAAAGACCAATGTTAAGGCTTAGGTCAACATCTGCAGCTTCTACAGCGTTTCAGATAATCAATCCTTGGTACAGAAAACAGTTCAACACACTCTTACTATTTATAGTCATTGTGTTAACTTACTTTTCCACTGAAACTCTTCCGCTTCTCTGACAAAGTCTCTGGTGCCATGAATGCAGGAGTTCCGGCAGTGCTGGACAATAAAGCATCGTTGCCTTCAAACTGGTTGCTCACCCCAAAGTCCGCTATCTTCACATGGCCGTCATCTCCCAATAACAAGTTAGAAGGCTTGATGTCCCGATGGATAATCTTCTGGTAGTGTACTGAGGATAAAAAAGGAAGATTGAAAAAAAGAAAATGATTAACATCCTTATTCAACATGTGTTTGGAGTTTGGGTAAAAAACTAAACTGTGGCTTAATTGTTGAGAAAAACTTAAATTGCATCGATGACAGATAAGATTTACCCTATAAGAATGGATGACTGAAGCATTTTAATGCCAAACTTGCAAATGCAATCCCCTTTTTACTTTTATTCCCAGTTATCTCCAGGGGACCAGTCATAGTAGTAACTGGGACAGACATTACTTAGATCCCAGTCCTTAAAAACAGACAACCAGTTCATTAAAAATCATGTGTTCAAACCAATGACCATCCTCAGCAAATGTCAGATTTTATTTAAACATCAAGTATTAAAGTTTTTGTTGTTGTTGTTTTAAATCTTAAGAACATCAGATAGATAATATTACAGAAATTTGTATCAATCACTGAAAATCTCAATATTTGGTTGCAGAATTTCATTCATACTCTCCATAATTTTAAAGCACAAATATGCAGTAATTTAGCTTATCTTCATCAAATTGTTGTCTTTTTCATCAATTTTTCATCATTCTAAAAAAAAAAAAAAAAAAAAAATAACAACACTGAAACAACAAAAAGAAAAAACAAACAAACCCCGATTTATGCAAAAATGACATGCCATGCAAGAAACAGAAACTGTAATTTGTCTGGGAGGAAACTGCATTAACTCAGGTTTGATTGCTGCTGTTAAAGAAGGATTTGAAGACTGAGAACTGAAGGTTATCGCAGACTGAAAGTTAAGTGCATCTCTTAACAGCCTTCTGGATCTAAGCCTGGACACTTCCCTGATTGGATAAGTGGTGCCTTCTTGTCAGAGGAGGTCTTATTGAAACATGAAGCACTTGACTTCTTAAAAGGCCTCTGAAATTAAATGTTCTAGCACTCATGATACCTTATTTAAAAACACGTTAAAGACAAGAAGAAAAGCTGTTCACACATGTTTTAGATTAATGAATGTTGTAGAAGACACTTTAAGGCCATTTACATTTAACTAATTAAAAAATGACAAAAGACAATTATATCTGACAGAGTAAATCAAGAAAAAAAAACCTTAAAACTGACGTCTCAATTTGTTTCAGTTTCCCAAAATGACCAATATTTGAATAATAAAAAAAACGTAATTAGCAACAATATCAGAAATGATTGAAACTTAAATCATACAGCAGAGTTATCCAAAAATCTTAGAAGGTTAAAAGGCAGCGAACCCCCTTTAAGCTTACAGCCAACAACATGCCTTGTGCCTTTTTAAACCAACAAACTCTTTAACAGCAAATGACTAAAACAAATGTACGACAGCAAAGAGAAAAGCTTAAGAAAAAAATTGCCACTAAACAGAAGCTCAATGCTGATTAAAGTACAGACAACAGCTGCCGACTCTGCGGTGAAGGAGCCAGAGGTCTACGAATAGTTTTCTCCTTTAAATAGACAATAAAAATGAATAAATACATATAAATTTATTTACAGTATGAATGTGTCTGCCAAACCCTTTAGCCTTTGAGCAGAGTTATACTGTGCATGATAAAGGATGTTATTAAAATGACAGCATGGTGTAATTCCTTCCTGGCAACCAGAACAACCCTGTCAGGTGCATTTAGCCCTTTGGGTAGGAGAGAGAATAATTGCACAGGAGAATGATTTTCCAAAGAATGTTAAACCACCTCATATGCATACTATACATGCTTTTTTGTTACTTTACATGTATGCGGCATACTTACAGTACTCTATGCCCAGGATAACATCTCTGAAGTATAAGCGTGCTTGCTCCTCTGAAAAAGGATTGTCTGTGGGCACTTCCATCACTGGACTACAAATACATGCAGAAAAGATATGCAAATGAGATTCAAAATTAAGTGCATCATGCACAGATTAACATGCAAGAAGAATATACAGTAAGGTTTCTCTCAGGTCTTACTACAGGTACACTGTTTTTCTAAAGAGATCTGTATTTCAGTGTTTATAGCTAGGCTGGAAATGATTTTTTAAACATTTCTTTTTCGATTAAATACTGACTATTAGTATTTTAATATTTACATTTTGTATTCAGAATATATGATATGCACATGAATAACTTATTATAAACAGAGACAGGAATAGAAATAGTGGTACATGCAAATGAGACCCTTAAAAACAAAGAGGGAGGATCTGGATTTTAAGAAATAGATTAACGAATTAGTACGACTAATGTGGTCATTGGCTGTTAAAGTTAAATCTGTGAAAGCAAACAATCAGCGATTTTTTTAGATCAACAGCTGTTACTTAGCACAAACTGCGGCACAAACACTGATGGTCATTGTCCATGTTTAAGTATTCAGTATGCTTCATCTAAACAGACCAATCAGAAAATTCTGATCTGATCACGTTCATTTGGATCAGATGTTCATTTGGAACAAAATTTCAGTTGGATCCAGAGGGTGGGTTGTACCAGCAGGCACGGATGAAAACACATATTCTACATTTTGGGTAGAAATGATCCCAACAGCATGGCTGTCATGTCAACCGCACATCAACATACTGTAATGTAACCCTGCGCTGCATGTAACTGCTGTTTTGTAGGGTTTGTTTTACTCAAAGTGAATTAGGTTGCAATTCACTTTTTTTCAAAATAATAGAAATGCTCCACAATTCTAATCTAAAAAAAAATCTGCGGCATGAGAATAGACTTAAAATGTAAAAAGCAATAACCAGAACAAATATCCAATAAGTCAGACACAACTGTAAGAATCGTTGGAACCTTACAAAGAGGAGGTTTATTTTCTCTTGTGAAGATGAGCTGGCAAAACTTCCTGATGCAAAAGTGATAAAGTGTGAAAATCTAGAAAATAGTGTTTGTTTAAACTGCTGTGCAAATGTAAAATTTGTGTTGCTTTAGCTAACAAATAAAAACTGGTCTGAGCGGCTCTTAGTTTTTTTTTTCCCCTTCCCCCTTCCTTTTTTTTTTTCCTAATTCTCCCAGTAGAATCCTTCCGCTCTGCTGTTTTTCTGCAGAAATTCAGACACTAACTACTCATGACTACAACAAAATCCCCTCTATAAAACCAAAATGCCTATTTTCTGTTTATATAGTGGTTGCTGATCTGCAGAGGTAACTGATGTAGTAATAGTATTGATTTAAAAGATTAATCTTTGCCTGAGGATCACCATTCGTTACCAAGTCCTTACAGTAGGTGCAGCATTTATTATGAACAGCTAAAGCAACAAAAAAGAAGATCATAACAAATATGATCACAGCACTACTGCTAATTGTATTTCCACCACTTTTTAACATCAGAAATGCATACTGGTATTGTGTGGTACTTCCTTGCTGCAGCTGGGGCAGGAGAATCTGTGATAGGGGAGGATATGACTAATGTATGCACACATATGAAAGATAACATTTAAACGTGCCACTATTTATAACAATAACAACAACAACTAAAAGGTCTCTGATAAACACATCATATTTCAGCGGTGTAGGAAGGAACAGCTCAGGCGTCAGGACCTGAAACACTTACATGGCTGGCTGGCTTCGGTAATAACTGTGAAAACCTAAGAACATTATGGCTCCCTTTGAAGCCAGGGATTGAACAAACACTAGCAGTGTGCTGGCTTGGAGCAATGGTGGAGGACATTGCAGAGAGTGAGGCTGGGATAGAGGGATGGAGAAATGAGGAGTTGAAGGTAAAACTTTAAATTATTTAGAAATGAAAGGAGGTGCTCTACTCACCCCTTACGCATCAGCTCAAACACTGTCAGAATAAAGGAAGGAAAAAGAAATGAGGATGCAGGTTCACCTTAACATTTAATTCATAAGCTCCCTTTGACTGCTACTACAGTACCTCTGAAGCTATGTCCGCTACTACCACTAAGGTCAACACTAGTTTTTAAGTACCTAAACTGTCTCATAAATAGTTTGATATTCCCCTCACAAATAAACACATCCTAAATGTGACCTGGCACTCCTGATAGTGGGTCTCTGCATAATGTGTTCACCCTGAGGCGGCGTGAAGGGAAACAAGAAAAGAACTGGATTCTGAATAAATTACATGAACACGTGTTGGTGGCACATATGCTAAAGGCTCAGAGTGAGAAGGCAAAAAGAGGGAAGAGACAACAAAGACAAGTGCATACCCATGTGAAGGTTGTCCTCCGATGGATCATCCAGCACCTGGAACATTAACAGCAATAGGATCAATTGGAAAACATCCAGTTAAGCACCTCCAGTAGAAAAACAACAGTAAAAAAAACTTTACATTTATGCATCTATGGCAACATATTCTACATTTTGACTTTTGATGTACTGTGTTTTAAAGTTTTGATAGCTATTGTCTGTGGCACAGATCTCAAACTCCTCTTTTCAGTGGTTCCCAACTTATTTTCCTTGAGGACCCCCTTCATGCACCCAACAAAATTGTGAACCCCCCCACCCTGTCCTGTCCTGGTTACTGTCGCTAACTTCCTTTTTCAGTTAATTTCCACTGTCAAGTAAGCATGGATCTCTCAGTCATTTCAGTGAGCATATTCCGAAGGAAATCGTAGTAAAGTTTCTGTAGTAGTAGTTTGAAAATATCAGCGGGAACTTGACAGAAAGACTGCAATATGCATTTGGGGAAAAAAAATCATCATTTGTTGGTCGCGTAATGCTGACGAAGAGGACGCATGCAGCTGTTTCGTCCCTTTGATGTGCCTCCCTTACATTTGAAAATTAAATAATGACTACTTTATTAAAGTATATTTTATTTTGGTTGGCTCACTTTAATAATGTGATTCTAAAAGCCCAAGAAAAATTTCCCCTTGTGAGACAATAAAGTTTATTTGATCTTATTCTAAATTTGAAGATTATGACGATCCCTCTGTTATAGCCTACAGTTACGCACTTTTCCTGTGTTCTCCAAGCACTGCAAATGGAGCATGTGAAATAAAATCCAACTTGACTTTAAAATAAAGACATAATTTATATTGTACCATTTTGCAAAGCACCCAATTGAGTGACAGGTGCAACAAGCAGGGAACTGCAGTAAAACAGCAAGTAACTGTCCAGCATGTGACACGATGTTTTTCCACACATCTTTATGCAGCCAATCAGTGTTAATAACTGCACTTCATGCTCACGTGCCACTATTGTGCAGCATAGCATGATACAGCCTTCTCAAATCAGCAATCGCAGAATTAAACATTAATAATAGAATTAATTATAAAGAAGGAAAATCACTGAGTGTGGACGTGCCGCGGAGCGCCGAGCTTTCCTCCTGGCGCCCTGTTCCACGAACATCTCAGAGCGGAGCATCTCTGTTGTGGTTGGAGTCTCAGTACAGTCGACTACAGAAGGATCACAACATTGCACTGTTGCTGCAGCTAAAGTGAATAATAAACGACCAAAAGGTTTTTTAGAAAGTCCGTCCCTGTCATGTGCTGCGCTTTGATCACCTCCCCAGCCAGGTAGCCCAACTATGGAGAAGTAAAGTGCCGCTTGGGCAGATTCATTTAGCTGCTTTCACTGCTGGCCAGATTATTTTGCGTAGCTATGTTCATATTTTGTGAAAGTCATTTTATTTTTCAATTCAATTCAATTCAACTTTATTTGTATAGCGTCCATTCATGACAGTGTCACCTCAGGGCGCTTAAACAGACAGAAAAATTCAGGTCAGATTCATAATAGCCTAGTTAAGGCTATTATGAATTTCAGGTGGAAAGCTGACTGGTTTGCTGCCTGTGGATAATTTAAGTTCAGCGTCCGTTTTCCACCCTCCAGAAATACAACTAAAATAGACATTTTCTTGAAAGTAACCTTCAATCCGTCGTCTTTTTTTTTTTTTCAGTTTAAAATGTTTTTGCTGCCTGCAGAAATGTAATTTCGTTTTCTCTGCAGTTCATAAATGCAAATAAAGGCAAAGTAAAAAATGATAATATTTTATCTCATTTTAAATGTCAATAGTCAGTTGTGGCTCCCAGTGTTTTCTTAATTGTAGGAAACTGGTCCAAATGGCTATTTGACTGGAAAAGATTACCAACCGGCTTATATAAGAATTTAAAATTTCTGTGGCTCCAGATAGATTTGTCTTTTGTTTTTTTGGTCCAATATGGCTCTTTCAACGTTTTGGGTTGCCGACCTCTGGTTTAACCAGAGAGATGACAACATCAGTTGATTTTTCAGTCCTTACGACTTGCTTTCCATAACCGAGCCAGTAGGTGTTTAAGTGAAATGTTGGATCAGGCACACAAATAGTTCCTTTTCATATAATTCAGAAGTTGGCTTTAAAACAGCTTTTCAGTTAACTTAACTTAGTTCCTTTTATTCCATCATCCTTCACAACAGCTGACAATTCTTTTAGATTTGTATTTTATAGCATGGACTCCTGCAAGTTCATCCATCTGCATTGGCATTATTTATTTGGTATAAAAAGCCTCAGAGATAAACAGGAACTGCTAACCCCAATTCCTGTGGCTCTGTTAAACACGATCAGGTGGACGCAGATTTACTGACTGCAAATTTGCAATGTGCCCCAAATTCTCTGAGTTTAAAAGCACCTGGGCACGTGGCTGCTGGGTGTTTTTTTGGAAGCTGTATGCAGCTTCAGGGTAACTCAGCTCACATGTGACTCACAGTTACTCTATATAACTGTCTGAATGAGCTGCACTCAAAGAGCTGTGGACCAGACTGGAGACACACTCAAGGCTGAGGAAGTCATGCCCTTCTCCCCCTTCTGTTTGTCTGTGCTTGATTGCAGAAGTGAGCACACCTGTGCGGAGCCAGTGGCGGCGTCTCCAGCTGCAATCAAGCCCTTTCTGATAACCTGTCTGCTGCCAGCTATTTGCAAGAATTTAGAGCCAGTTTGTGCCATTTGTCACGCTCCTCCTGCCACTCTCCTGTCTCATCAGCATATTATGCTTGATAACCAATGTTTTCCAGTGTTGATTGGTGGCCTCCACTGCCTCTGCCCCCCCATGCTCCTGGCTCCCCAGTTCTCCTCAGGGGCTCAGTTCAGCTCTTTGTTCATGGATTCCCTTCCTGCCTAGCTCTCATCAGCCTCTCTTCAGTTTTCGTTTCAGCCTAGCTCACAAACTATTTACCATACTGTAAATGAATAAGCCTTGAACCAATTCCTTTGCCTGCCGTTTTCTGCCAGTAATTTGGTTCACTTCCCTCATTTGTGACGAGATGTACATTGAATGAAAATGCCGTAGAATAACACGGTAAAGTCCGAAGTTTCCCCCCGTTAAAATAAACATTCTTGAGCAACTGAAATCCGTCTCAAACCCCGCCTTTGGGCCTCTACTCGCGTGCCGTGGTGCGTTGCAACTCTCTCCCCCCCTACCTGGAATTCGCTCTTTCACATTGTTTTGGTGTGTTCGAGACGTTTCTGGGTGGAGATTTCTGTTTATATCGCCAGCCAATGACAGAGCTAAGAGCATGACGCTATGTGAGAATAAGCTAATGATTGGCGCAGATGCCAGTCACTCCACGCTTGAAGGAAAAAAAAAGAAAGAAAGAAAAAAACGGCGAATGTACCGAAAAAAAGGTAAGAGCTTGAGATAGAGCACTTTGGAAAACCAGGGTTAATACTGGTTTGGCTTTTACCCGCTTCTGAGCTCTGAAGGAGAGGCTTGAAGCTGTATAGGCTGAAGAACCAGGCGGCCATTAGCCTGAGAGGGAGGGGCGCTCAGTTTGAATACTGATGTTTGCAAACACAAACGCTGGAGGGACTTCGGACTCTACCTTTAAATCTGCAAAACACCAGCAATCTACAGCTATGAACTACGGTCTCAATAACTAGGGATGCACGATATAATCGGCCCCCTATTGGTATCGGCCTATATTGGCCTTAAAACTGAGTATTGGACATTGGCCACCCCACCGATATCTAATCAATATTTAAGCGATCAGGCTGCTGTTTCTAAAGTCTGAAAAAAACAAAAACTTCTTCTTCAAGAACTTCTTCTTTACAGACTTTAAAACTTCTAAAGACAGTTTCTTTTAGGATGTTCTGTGTGCTGTCATTTTTGTAAATAACCAAATGTTAGGGCTGGGAAAAGTATCAATACACTGGAATATTGCAATATTTTCATATGCAGATTTTATATTGATACTTGAAAACACAATTTTGAGCTATTTTACCCACAAAATCTCGCGAGATTTCATCGTTCTCTTATGAAACCCCTCAAGATTTAACAAAACCCCGCAAGATTTCGTGACAGAACGACAAAACCATGCAAGATTTCGTTAGTGAAATAGATCGATACTGCATTTTTAAATATTGTTATAATATCAGCATATGAAAATACAGCAATATTTCAGAGTATCCTTATTGTTCCCCACCCATACCTAATATCCCTTGTTTTGGGGTATTGTTTTTTTCACAGAAATATCAAAAAAAATTTATATACAGATTTCATATTGATAAGTGAAAAAACACAATATTTATCTATTTTACCTATGAAATCTCGCAAGATTTTGTTTTCTTGCGAAATCTAGTGAGATTTCACAAAAACCTGCAAGATTTTGTGACAGGACAAAAAAATCTTGCAAGATTTCATTAGTAAAATAGATCGATACTACATTCTTAAATATCGTTATAATATCAGCATATGAAAATATCACAATATTTCAGTGTATCAATATTTTTTCCCACCCCTACCAAATATCACCTGTATTGTTTTTTTTTTCCCTCTCAGGTAGAAGAAAATTCAGGTCATTCCAGGATATAATGCACATATCCTAATTTTGCACAAGGAATGAATATTACATAATCTTTAAAAAGTTTAAATATCGGTATCGAAATCAGTTATCTGCCACATGAGTTTTTAAATATCGACATATCGGATATCAGCCAAAATTCCAATATTGTGCAGCCCTATTAATAACATTCGCATCCCTCATATTTTCCTATGGTCAAAAGTATGTTTTTTTTTTTGTTTTTTTTCCAATATTCAGATCAAAGAGCCAATAGAAGACCTCATTGGAAAATCACTAATCAGTGAGGCTTATAAGATTTGCTAAACAGGATAAAGATTGGTCTCTATAGGTATGTAGTCTAATGAAGCCAGATTTATCATGTTCTGGAGTGATGGGCTTATCACGGTAAAGAGTGGGAAATGAAGTGCTGCATCATCAAGCCCATGGGCTAGCATCATGACTCAAGGTTACTTCAGTTGGTCAGGTCTACGCGGCCAAGGCCCGATGTACAACGAAGCCAAAAACAGTCCAGTCCTGCTTTTAACCGTGACAATACAAGGACTAATATTTCTCTCATTCATTGAGATGACTTCAGTGAACTGTTTTGATTTCTCATCCCTTTCAAGCTGAGACTTTGGTCTTTAATAAAAGTTTTCATTACTTTAAAAAAAATATACAGTCAGGACATTTTTTAATATCACAGTCTGTTCAGGATTCTAGTTAAATTTGTGAAAAGGGGAATGAATAACTTTATGACAAGTAATGTCATGAATCAGGCTCAGGCTGAGACTGAAAAAGAGTGTCAAAATGAGAAATGGGGTTATTAAAGTGGAGGAAAAACCACTGGAGAATCTTTTCTCTTGTTTTAGTTCCAATAGCCAGTATTTTATATCTTAATATTATATTGCTTGCCAAGTGAAGATAAAACGGATATGTTCCTACCAAAGCAAGTATGCATGTCTATTTTGGAGCAGGCAATATTTTAGCATCTGCTCCTTTTAATTAAGCAAAATCTTTTCTTAAAAAACACAAATAGGTATGAGATGAGTCCAAACAGCCAGCCTGCTTTTTATTTTTGTTTTGTTTTGTTTTAATGGCTCCATAATTTTATGTTCCTCTTTCTTCTGAGTTTCTGGTGCTCACACTAGTTTCCAAGGATTGTGCAATGCAAAATAAATAAAAAATAAAAGGGAGCACTTAAACACAGCATCTTAGATACTGATAAATGAAATATTTCAGTTGAAAATCTGAGAGCCAGCTGAGCGCCTGTTTAGACTCCCTGCAACATCTCGGACGGATTATGCTTGTTTGATTATTAATTTATTTAAAAGCATGTCTGAAATGAATTAACATAAAAAAGATGTTCTCCTCGGGGATCTCCTCCCAGAAACTGGATCAGAGCATCAGTCATCTCCTGGACAGTCTGTGGTGTGACAATGCAGCCGTGGACAAAACTAGAGATGGATTCAGGTCTGAAGGTCCGTACCATCAGAATCTTGTCATGCAGGAACTGCTGACACTCCAGCCACATGAGGCCGAGCATCATCATGCATCAGCGGGAACTCAGGTCCCTCTGCAGCAACATTATGGTCAGAGGTTCTCAGCTTAGTACCGAACGGCAGCCAGGGTACCTCTGGTCTGTGTGGCCCTCCAAGAATATGGCTCTCCAGACCATCACTAGCTGGGTTTCCATTATACCTGGAATTTCACAAAACCTAAATATCGCATTTAAAAAAAAATAAAGGAAATACCTACATGTACATTTAAAAAAAGCTCTCAAATATCGTAAAAAAGTTTTTACGCTCACATGAGGCAGTTTTTCACACGTTTCGATAAAGCAGTTTTGCTAAAAGTGTTTTTCGCATGTACATGCCATCAGGAGTGACATAGGGGGGTAAAATCCAGTTACTCTTTCTTGATTATGATGTTTATGATCATTTACAAGCATCAACTTTGAAATCAGAGCGATGGGGGAAGTTTTACCAGTCATGCCAATGTGAAAACTCCCAAAATCGCTGTAATTCAGCAAACTGAGTTTATTTTGGACAACATAAAGATATGGTTTACGGTCTTCATGAATGAACGACTGGCCACGAGCAGTTTATGTTGCTTCCACACATTTGTAACACCATGACTCAATCAGTTATCTCGTTCCCACATGTTAATCATATGTCACCATGATTCAATATTGCGTGACCACTGGATAATATCTCATGATTGCGCCTTAGTTGTCAACAGCTGTATAATGCACATCAGTCAGGAACTGGGTTCCGATGGAAAACAAGATCAAGAAATGAGATCCACACACCAGAAGTTGATCCTGGGTTTCTTTAAAATTTGTGTTACGTTTCAGGCGTCTGTCCTGGAAGTCACCACAAATGTTTTTTCCCTGCCGATGTGATCAGAGGCTCCGTACATACGGACTTTGCCTCTGAATCATCATCTGCTGCTTTCATCTCCTGATGAGGAGCAGCAGCAGCTCTAAAACACAAAATGTTTGTATCTCCATCCTCCTCAAAGTGGATTTTATGAGAATTACGGCTCACACCATTCAATGGAAACACCTGCATATTGCAATTGTACTTTTTCAAAATTGAAGAAATATCGCTTTTATTTTTCGAAAAAGTGTAATGAAAACCCAGCAACTGACCCGCTGCCAAACTAGTCATGCTGGAGGATGTTGCAGGCAACAGAATGTTCTCCACGGCGTCTTCTCCCCCATCTCCCCCGTCTGTCACATGAGCTCAATGTGAACCTGCTCTTGTCTGCGAGGAGCACAGGGGGCCAATGGCCGGTCTGCTAATCCTGGTGTTCTCTGACAAATGCCAGTGGGGCTGCACAGTGTTGGGTTGTGAGCACAGCCTTTATAGTATCTTGTTAGTCTGACAGTTTTAGCAGAAACATGAACATTAGTGGCCTGCTGGAGGTCATTTTGTCGGGCTCTGGCAGCGCTCCTCCTGTTCCTCCTTGCACAAAGGAGCAGATAGCGGTGGCGCTGCTGGGTTGCTGTCCTCTTACAGCCCCACCCACATCTCCTGGTGTACTGGCCTGTCTTCTGGTATGTCCTCCATGCTCTCGACACTGTGCTGTGAGAAAGCAAACCTTCTTGCCAGCCTGGATGAGCTGCACCTGAGCATCTTTGTGAGTTATAGACACCGTCTCATTTTACCTCTAGTGGTGAGGGCACTGGCAAAATGCAAATGTGACATCCTGAAAGGATGAAAAAAGGGAAATGGTCTGTGTGCAGGACCATTCTTTTACAGGGCTTAGTTTTTCTCATTGCCTCACATTTCCACCTGTTGTATGTTACATTTGTACAACAGCAGTTGAAATGGAATCACAATCAGTGCTACTTCCTAACTGGACGGATTGATATGCCAGAAGTGTGACTGACTTTGAGTTGCATGGTAATGATTAAATGTTGAACATAACAAGCACCAAAATGTAATTCTACATGTTTGATTACATTTGAATAAACAGACAACTGCCGTGGAAGAAGCATATGCACGGAGCTTTGGGGGCAGACTGCCTCGCCCGAATTGAACAGTATGGTCTATCCTTTGCCTCTTTGAGAAGACCTCTCACAGGTTTAAAAAAAAAAAAAAAAAAGAAAAGCGCAGAAAAAATATTCACCTGAAGCATGTTTTCAAAAACAATATCTGGTGAATGTAAATGACCATAGCAAAGGTTGGTGCCCGCCAAGGACATACAGCACAGGAAAAACCATTTCAGGAAATCCCCTCTCAATCTGCAGGGACTCGATTGACTGACATCAGTTTAACATGCCTGAAGTGCTGAGAAGGTTAATGTTTGCTGGTACAGCGCTTATTTGATGCGCATCCTGCATTTCTCTTTCTCTTTCAAATAATAATAGAAAAGAGCTTTCAGCTTTGGTAGTGGTGTTGTGTGTAAAGTGAAGACCATTTAAACACTTCGAAACTGCCGATTAGTACAGTGACTCACATGAGATGGGAAAGCAACTTAATTTTTAGGGAAATTGTATAATTTGTAATGGAAGAGGCTACTCTCATAACTGAGCACATTGGTGAGAACTGGGCCGGCTTGACTGTCTCTTCTCAACCATCTGTGACAAATGACAAAATCATCCTCATCAGTTTTAATCTGTTCCACTCAGCAGGGACTTTAATGTTTAAAATCATGAGAAAAATCTATTCATAATTAGACGGACTGGGCTGCAGTCTCCTGTGATCCTGACCCAGGCACAGCCTATTTAAATGAGAGATGAGGAGGATGAAAGCAGGTTTTCCTTTTTGCCCACATGTTCCTATTATAAGAGCAGCAGTGAGGGTGGACAGAGAAAAGACATAGAGCAAGTGTGTGTCTTCTCTGCAGGAGCAAGCACAAAGAGGCTGAAATACTCTATTACTACTTGAAAACTGCATTTCTGGCACGCACTTCACCCAAGCGAGCCAGACTGCCCAAGCTAAACTCCCGACCACGTTTCCAGTGCCCCCACCATCTGGCCCGCATTGGAAAAACACTGATTATATCACAAGGGAGCAGAGTGCATCTTGAGTCACGTCTTCAAAACTGGCAATCATATTTTCTGAACAAACGCCTCTTCAGAGGCTGTAAGTTAATTCTAAAAGCATTTCGAAATCAGTTTGAAACATTAGAATCCATTTACAGGTTGGGGGCCTCTCTTTTTACAAGATAAATCACCCAAACATCATAAGTGCTCTGAAGGGAAAACCCTCGCACATATTACACACCTGTTCCCCAGCAGTACAGGGTTAAGCCACTTTTCTCTCTGAAATAAACTCATATTACAAAGCATGAGTCAAAGCACACAGCAAGAAAGGTTATCTGAAGACAGAGCGTCGCAGGATAATCCTGATCAAAAAGGATGTTCAACCTGCTGTCTGAGTCCAAATGCTGTTATGAGAGAAGCAGCTTTGAAGTGACCCTACCTCCATATGATATAAACCCCTGTTTTTTTTTCTATTTTCCATTTAAATTTGAACAAAACAGGAAAATAAATGTAAAACGCTGCCAAATTAAGTGTATTTCTCAATAAATTTGCAATGCCAGCTCATAAAGTAGAAGGCTGCTCTCTAAACAGTTTTGGCTAAATGCTAACAGTAGCTTTCCAACCTGCTCATAAAAAGAGCCAACGTGCTGAGGTTAAACAATATATTACCAAATTCTTTTATCAGCAAATAAAGCCAATTTTGTATTTTTAAAAATCAATATTCTGCTGATTTTCACCTAAGTTGGCTCAAATGAACCCAATATGTGAGATAGAAACAATCATTTTGTAACATATGCTAGCTGCTTCATTTTATTATAGTAGTAAGCTCTTAAAATGTGTTTTTAACCACTTAGGCATTACAAAAGCAACATTTTGAATATTTGAATCAGTAGGAAAGGTTTACTTTACTTAACAACAGTTCAGCTACAGTTGTCAAACAGCTACAGTAATTTACATTCTAGCAGCAGTTTTGCATGGCTTGCATGGCTTAAAGCTGCATAGATCATTCTCAGTGATGTCACAATGTTTGTTAAATGCTGCCATGATGGGTGGTAAAAACCTAGCTTCAACTTGCTCCTACTATCGAGTGACTGTCACCTTGCTGTTAACTGTTTCTTTTTAAGGATGGTGTTAGTGGACATCAAACAGTGGTATTTTGAAAATGTGCACTTGTTGATGCAAAACACCCATATGATTTTCCAAAATCCTGGTTTACTGTATAAACCTCCAAAACTGCCAGCTAACAGAGACATTACTACCTGATTTAGCCAACCACAGCATTCACAACCTTGTAAATCATCAGTCACACTTTTCACAGGGGCAGAATTAAAAACTTACAAGTTAAGGAAAGGAGAAAGGTCGGGGTGGGGTGGGAAAACCCCCCCCGGGGCGCCCCCGGCGGGGTTCCTTCGGAGCCCTTTTCCCTTTGTGTCCCTTTTCTTCCTCCCCCCCTTCCCCGCCCCCCCCCCCTTTTCCCCTCATTTTTCCCTTCCTTTTGTAACTTCCCCATTTTTTTTTTTTTTTTTTTTTTTTTTTTCGATTTTTTTTCTTTCCCCCACGTTTTTTTAATTT
The DNA here is from genome assembly GCA_023101725.1 of Atherinomorus stipes. Classification (NCBI taxonomy): domain Eukaryota; kingdom Metazoa; phylum Chordata; class Actinopteri; order Atheriniformes; family Atherinidae; genus Atherinomorus; species Atherinomorus stipes. The sequence continues at coordinate 1,285,817 of JALJCO010010111.1, read as the reverse complement.
TTTATAAAAATTCTTCCTTGTTATTAGAGGTAAATAAATATTTCTTGGCAGGATCAGACCTTCAGCTGTGGAAAGTTCTCCAAACAAAGTATTTCCTCTGCTTGCTGTTTTGTGATTTTCATGACTGTTTCGTTTATTGACACCAAGGACAAAAAAGTAACTTCTCATTAACACTAAAAAATGTTGCATTTACACAGCAGTGAAAGTTAAAGACTGAAATCCCATCCTTGGGATGTCAGTTGGAACATTTAAAAGCACAGCACAAATGTATCAGTTATTTTTTTGCTAATTCAAAGCGACAGCTAATTTAAAAAAAATTAGCTGTAGCAGCAAAGCCAGCGTGCCTGCTTTAAGTTTGTGAATTTTGCAAATGTCGCCAACATGGACGAGAATGGTCTATACAAACATTTTTGTTTCAACACCTTATTGTACGGTATTCCTGTTTCCTGTGAGGGTGTCTTGTCTGCACAAACCCTGACGCAGCTACATGTGAAAAAAAATAAACATTTAAAGCTTAAAAAGTAAAAATCTTCATTATCAATAAAGTGAGTCATAAAATCCAGTAAATATACTGAACAGAATAAACACACCACAAAATGTATTAATAAGTTTTATATTTCATCTACTTTAATGAAACTGCCAAAGAAAAGGAGGGGGTTGGATCTTCTGGGGTAATCAGCCATAACAGATCTAGCGCATCTTAGATCCATCTTCTCTCACCATCTCTTCCCGTCTCCACCAGATTTGATTGTGTTTGGTCAAACAAAACTAAATCTAACCAGGTAACAATGGTAGTAAACAATCCTCCTATTATTTTGTACTCTATAAGTTAAAGACAAAGAAAGCCTTACCTCAACAAGCTTAACGATATTCACATGGTCAAGTTTTTAAGGATGGCAATCTCTTGGTAGACCCTTTCTAGTGGTCCTAAGATTTTGGGCTGCTCTCCTTGGGCTGGTTTCGGTCCCCTTGGGGGTGGACGACCTACAGAACACACAAAAAAGGTTACTTACATATTCAATTTACTCAAAAAAAAAAAAAAAAAGAAGAAGAAGAAGAAGAAAAAAAAAAAAAGTAAACTTTATGCTCTTTTGAAAAAAACAAAACAAAACAACAATAACCGAAATAAAACATTTGTAGGCAAATATAACCATTTGAAATATTTACAAGTTTCATGTGTTATGTTTCAACCTAGAAGGGCACTCAGAGTTTGGATGGGTGATACCAACATTTTTCCTTCCGCAATACTATTGGTAGTACTTTTAAAAAAATCAATATCAATACAGATACTTTTTGCCCCTTAAAAGGAAATGTACAATTGTACACTGAGCATTTACGTCTTTATAGCAGAGACAAATGGAATATCAATAAAGCTCATGAACGTAAAAACCTGAGAAAAATGCTTATAAAATGAAAAACATATGAATGACTAAAACAAATAAAATATGAGAATAAATAATTAAAAACTGAAAAACCCCCAAATGAATATAAAAACTCAAATTTCTTAGATCAAAAGAACACAGTAATGCAGAACCTGTGTAAAATATTCAAACGCATCATCATCATGACTTCTGATAGGCTACATCAAATGTGACACTCAACATGCGTAAAGAATACACCAGGGATGGTTTCTGCACCCATTTTTTATTTTAACCTAAAACTCTAAGAAAGAAAAGTTAATTGCATCATTTGAAATAGCACAATTGCATAGTGATATATTTTAAGAAAGTATTAAATCTATTTTGATTGTCAGATATCAAAGTATTGATCCCAGAGTATAAATAAGTCCATCCCTAATTCAAGAGTGTTCATCCAGGCCAGTGCCTCTTATGAACTTCCTAAAAAAGTGATCGGGGGCAGTAAATTTCAACAAGTTCATCTTTCTGGGAGGAACACTCCCAGAAAGGCTTCACCTTTTTTTCAAATTTTATGAAAGTCAACTTTTTAGCTTTTGTGCACTTCCTGCAGGCAAAGAGACAAAACAGAAAAATCTCCAAGGTGGAGTCAAGGAAGGAGAATTATGATTATGCAATGCACTTGCAATACAGTGCAGATAATTTCACTCTTCTGCAGCGCTGCTGGATGTAAAAATGCCTTTTAAAAGTCACATCTTTGATTTGAGTATCTGACCTAATTTATGGCTGTTTTTCTTTTTTTTACTGTCTTTAAATCTTTAAATTTTCAGCTCCAGTGCTTCCTCAAGGGGACCCTCCATGCTGGGGGTTGTGCCTGGTCTGCCCAGGGTGCATTGTCTTGGAGGCCACCCTGGCCTGGGGGACTGCAGGGCTCTGCACCATGTTTGGAGCTTACCCTGGTCTGTCTGGGTCGGGGTGGTCTCTGTGGCGGTGGGTCACTGTGGTTGCGGACATTGGAGCCTCTCAGTGTGGATCGCCTGTTTAGGTGACTTCCCTCACTTGGTGCCTTGCAATATTGCTACACTTATTTATGACTTAGAGTTATGTTACTAGTGTTTGTGTGTGTGTGGGGGGGTTAATAGATGGGGGTGGGAAGGATGGGGTTCCAATTTTGTCTATGCTTTTATTGTATCTTATGCTGTTAAGCACTTAATGTTGCAATTTTTTGTATGAAAAGTGCTATATAAATAAAACTTGATTTGATTATTAGAGTTCTTTGAATGTGATGTTTGGACAACGCAGCCTTTGCAAACAGCAATTCAAACAGTGTATTTTTAGTCTCATTAAATGGTAAATCTGATTTTTTTTTATGCAGTCAGGAATTTTTTTCAAAAGGTCTTATCTTGCTGGAGAAATGTGATCTTTGCTTTTTTGTAAGCAAGATTATAATAAAACCAGCAGGCTAAGTTACATTAAGTTTGATAGTGTAATTTAGCCAGGGCAAGAGAAGAAGTGATTACATTTCAGTGTGAATATCATTTTCTTTAAAATAGGATATTAACCTGCACATTCAGTGTGCATGAGTGCAGGCCTGTATGCATCCTGTGGATTTTAAAAATGTACCAAAAAGGCTTTCTTGCCTTTTCATCTCCTTTTCTCCTGCTTTCTCATTGTACAGAATACATCAGAATAAACCAGGACTTACGTGGAAACCCGTACTGCTTCATTAACTTTTTCTTGGATAAAACCTTCATGGCCTAGGAAAGTAAAAAGCAATGTTGTTACACAAGTACACATCAAAGAATAAAATATGAAAATTCAGTGCAAGTGTTTAAAATATCTATGTTTTTCACCTTAATGTGAGGTCAAGTGAGAATCTTCAAGTGTAGAACCACTAAATCTTTCATGGGAAGAAGCAGCTTTTAGTTGCTCAAGGATAACTGTGTGTGTCTGTGTGTGTGCACATTTGTGTGCCTCAATAGGGGTAAAAAAAACTAAAGACATAACAGCACTTCATTAGAATGACCTGCATCCAAAACAAGAAAACGTTCATGCATGTTGGACATTCCCCAGAAATGCTGTCAGAATGTCGTTCCACTGTTTACTAATTCATGGAGAGGTGGAACACGTTCCATTTCTACAACACAAACTGCTTCGCTGATGTACAGCTCAGTGGTTTCTTTGGTCGCCATGGCTATGACTGTGCAGAAACCAGGTTTGGCAAGAAAGCAGAGCCTCCTCTGTACATAGTTTCCATGGAGTGCTGCATGTGCGTGTGTTCATTTGCATGTGTGTGTATGTGCAGAGCTGTGGGAGGATAGTTAATGTGGAGAAACGAAGCATCGCTGAGCCACTTGGTCGTCAAACAGTCGTCCAGCAATTTTCAGTGACAGCTTTTGGCTGCAAAGCTTATGTCTCTATCCAGACACTTCTAATTACATCCATCATGACTGTGATGTCTTCATTACAGTGAATACAGCGTCCACCCCAAGGCCTAAATTCACCCTGCACATAGGTGAACATGGATCAGTTTTTTTTTTTTCCTTTTTCCACTCTAAAACAAAACTGAGCTCCATTTCTCAGAACACAAAAATAATAAGTCACCCATGTGTTGCAGATGAATGTAATTATAGTGTAGCATTGATCAAAAGCTAAAGTGGGTGGAAATTTCATTAAAAAGGTTCAAGAGTGATCATGTTGCCCACTTACTGAATGTCAGAGGCTTTAATAAGGTCTGAGTCACTCTAATTTGTAGACTAAAAGACTTTGGAAAGACAAAAAACTTCTGTGTAGAACCTAAAAAATGACAAGGAAATCACAAATGCTGGTAGAGGCAACTGCTTGGCAGCAGACTCAGATTATAATCCAGGCAAAAAGGAAGCGTTAAACATTGATCAATGCATACAGTACTGTATATGCATTATAAGTTAACAGTAGAACAAACAGATCCCAGGTCACCTGAGAACAGATGGATGGAAAATGCTCCATTAAAAAAGGAAATGTTGATTAAGCTATAAAAACACTTCTGTTAAACACAAAAGTATAGATCGTTTTACAGAAATGCAAGTTGACAGTGTAAATTCTTATCTCCTTCATGGCTCCTGCAGTGAATGTATAATACGTGTTCTAAAGAGCTGATTGTTTCAGTTGACCCTGCAATTCATGGACATTTCTAAATATATTTTCCTGGACTGGGGTATGCACTGCTGCATGTCTGAGCAGCTCTGCAGGTCAGCATTGTGTCAAGCTACATTTCCAGAGAGTCCATCACGAGGCAGATTTCATGTAAGCACTTTCTTTTTATACAGTTTCGCTCATTGCATAGGGCTCGCCTTGTCCATGTCCTTACATAACCATCCTGTTGTTTACAATTCTGCTTTAGTGAATTTATAATCTTCCATTTTGATATTGCATTCTTTTTAACTCTGAGCTCCTACTGGCTCCAGTTCAAAAATACATCTTAAACCCATCCAGGGTTGGCAGCTTAAGTCAATGTGACTCATCCAAACACTCTTGCTGTTATTATTGAACATGGCAGCTTAGTTTTGTTAAGGCATACAACAGCTTACATTTGGAGGTGGTTGAGCTTTCAAGGGAAAAAAAAAAATCACCTTGATGGAAACACCTAAAAATGACCTTGTGTCTGTGTGCTGGCTCATATCCAGAACCATCCTCAGACACATACACACAAACCAACAGCCGCACGGATTTGAAGATAAAAAAGGTCTTGGATGTACTTCAAATGGCACCAGTAGCCACTCTTGTGTTTTTTAAAAATTTCTTCCAAGGCAACCAACGCAATCCAAGGGGATGAAACGCTCAGCTTGGCAACAAGGAGCAGAAAAAAGGAATAATAAAAAAAAAAAAATCAATAGCACTGGTCCTCTGTCTAGACAATAGGGCCTGTGGGGTTTAATGAAGCTAAAGGACACTGTGGCTATGAGGTATTTACTCAAGAAGATGTCCAGATACAAAATGACTGACTTACATAATGTTTGTCATCATCTTCATTGTAGGCAAGCTTAACCACGCCGTAGGAGCCCTGGAAAAAACAACAAAGACACAATTTCGAAAGGTGGATGTGAGTGATACAACATTTTGTGGTTGAGCTGGTGAGAGACTGCTAATATTCCTAAAGTCGAGATTGGAGAGCAGACGGCGATGTCTTGCTGACAGAGTGTTTTCAAGACAGCACTGTTCCTATTCAGGATCAACAATTTTATTCTTTGGCAGCACAGAATGGCTCCTCCCACACACACACACTTCCCCAGGATGTGTTTACAGCCCTTTTCTGACTTTTCTTCTCTGACAAATGAAAGCAGGTCACATAACGCCACTGAAAACTGACCAAATGTTATAATGACTTGGAGTACGTTTCATCAGCCAACAACATAATATGTGAAAAATGCATTTAGATTAAATATTTTTCCTCTTGAAGGTCGAACAGCATGCATCTGAACAGTGTTAGTCTTTGAACGTCTTTTTGTTGGAGATGACTGCCTAAACATATTGGTACAGTTTATATGTGCCTGGCCTTGTATATCATAGTCATATTTCCGTGAACATAACTATGGAACAAGACTGAAGCAACCTTATAAGACAAAAAAATAAAGAAAACTAAACTCTGTGCAGTGTGCAGGATAGCACAGTAAAAAAAAAATGGGAGTGAGGCTTTCATTTACAGTATTAATTCTTATTAACTGGCTTGGAGCAAATAAACTAAGCAGAATACAGTTGTCAAACGGCACTAATATAAGCCACGTGACTTATACTTCTACTAATGACTGAGTAGAAGACGCTGGTTAATTTAAAACAAAACTAAAAAGAAAAGGAAACAAATAAAACATGAAAAATGGAGGTAAAAAGAATTTTTTTCTTACTTGGAGCAATAATTATTCTGTTATGTCAGCTGGTATTCTGTAGAAGTCAAAGCAGCTTACCATTCATATAATCAGGCAAGTTATTCTATCTCTAATCTGCATCTCTACTGTTAAGCCTATAGACTCATATTTACTATACACTAAGTAAATAAACCCATGCATAGACAAGGAAGATCATTTGGCAAAAGAAAACAGCCAAAAATGTAGAGATTCACTAAACAGCAATGCTGCATGGCGACGTCTAATATTTCAGTCAATGGGTTTAAAACAATTCCTCCTAATTACAGTTTTTTAATGACAAAATAATAAAAAAAAAAAAGATTCTGTAATTCTCTACTCAGTTGCATCGATTTTTTCTTCCTTTTTAAAAAAAAAAAAAAAAACAACATAAATTAACCTTGTATGACCAGCTCCTGAAATTCTTTGCTCTCACTGCAATCGCACCAAATTGAGAGTAAAACCGCTAAAATCTGCATGACAAATATAAAATTTTCTGTCACACAACTGAAAGGCATCATAAAACTGAACTATACAAAATAAACGGGCCATGCCTGCATGACTTCATTCACTGGTTTATGGATGTGAAATTTGAAGCTTTTGAGTTCAGGAGTTTGACAATCTACATGTTGGTCTTTTGGACCCAATTACGACCAACGAAACTCTACATTGGCAAGGATGGCATGCCCTGATTTGTTGGTGCAAAACTACAAGTTTAACCACAGCATATTTAGAGGTTGTGTGGTTAGTTTAAAACAGGTTTTAAAACTAGTATTTCCTTCAGAGAGAATCTGTCCTCATGTTCACATATCCATCTGAAATGAATAGATCCAGGGCCCACGGCTGATCTCATCAAGGGTTGTATCAGATGGGACAGATCATATCTTCCATCTTGATTGTGAACAGTCTTTGTTACGCACTCCCACTGGATGGTGGGAATTTGCACATAGCGAATCAAAAAATAGCCCTAATGCATGTTCTGCCTTGTCATATATTTCATCCTAAATCAGATAATCGCTAAACTGACATAATACTGTTAAATATTGTGAGAAATAAACTCAGATTTCTACAGAAAATAACTATCAAGCTCTCTTTTTACCCATATATGGCCATCGGTAAACATTTTCTTTCCATTGAAAGTGAAATGTGAGCTTGTCTTCATCCTTTGCCTGTGACTCATACAACCGTAGACAGAAAGGATGCTGCAAATGCGGCCAGGAAAAAGAAGCATATTTACTCTACAAGCCGTGTGCAAGTGTTAGGTGTGGCTAAAGGATATGGCACGCTAATAATAATTTTCTCAATTACATGAAGGAGCTCCCTTAAATGAGCAGGCTGCAAAAGAGAGGAGAGGAGTCAGATAAACTCACCTTTCCAATTTCACTCTTCAGTTTATACTGGTTCAACTGGATACAATCCTGCGAGTGGAGAAAGGAAAGATGGGGTTTTAATCGTGAGCAGAAACATGATCATGAGCAGAGTTAAAATGTTTGACATCTAAAGCAAAGAGAAACAGGGTTTGTGTTTGGTACTGGGAATAACAGTTGCTCCTGCTGTGTGTGCGTGCGAGTGTGTGCATGCTTCCATGTAAACTGAAAGTTGTTTATTTCTGAGATGTAGGTAACGATGCAGTCAGTAGTTTCTGTTTACTGTCTGCAAATCCATTAGAGTGCTACTGCTTAAATGGCTGATTTGCAGTTCCATAGCAACCACTGCTACAGCAAAGAGTCAGCCAGGGGCAAGGCAGCGGAGACCAGACCGCAGCAGGACAGAGAGGAGGAGGAGGGAGCAGGCGAGAGGCAAGGTGAGAGTTTGGTGGTGGGGGTCATTTCATGAAGGAGGCAGATCTGAGAGTTGAGGTTCATAAATGGAAAAGTAATGAGCGGAAAGTGAGCAGGGAGACGGAGGAGATGTAACTGTAGACGGGCGGGCTTGAAAGGAGTTCTCTCGTTACTGCTGGGGGTGGCAATGGCTCATGAGCCAGACCAGTGCCTGCGGCTTCATACTGGAATGAGTCTGCAGGATGAGAGGTGGTAGCACAGCACAGATGTAAGAATGTAGCAGGACTTAATGTACAGCATCAACTGATTTACACAGGATGCAGCCAGGGAGGGTATTTGAGAAAATGTGAAAAATATTGACCGTTAGATAACATGCTGGTTATGTAGCTTGTGTTTGATGTAAGTGTTGGTGCTGCTGGACATTTGAGCATTATGCACTGTAGGAAACAAATACAAGATAGGGGCTTTGGAAGGTGAGTGAGACTTGGAAAAGGATTGTTTGGTTGATTGAGGAGAGATAAAAAGAGATGAATAACACAGTGGAAAAGATAAATATGGAGAATCCAAAGAAAAGAGCAGGAGGAGGGATTGTCAATACTCTGTAAGGGGTAATGGATTAAAGTAGACCATGCAGAAAGCCTCAGATACATTTACTAAGGATGCACGACATTGGAATTTTGGCCGATATCTGATGTGCCGATATTTTAAAACTTATGTGGCCGATAACTGATATCGATACCGACATTAAAGCTGGAAAAAATAAGCAGTCATTGCAAACAGCAGTTTTGTTATCTGTTTCCGACACTTTGAAAAATAGCGGTAGGAAAAAATATTTATACCCTGAAATATCGCAATATTTTCATATGCCAATATCAAATCTATATATAAAAACGCAGTATTGATCTATTTTACTTACAAAATCTCACAAGATTTCATCGTTATGTTACAAACTCTCGCAAGATTTCGTTAGTGAAATAGATCAATACTACGTTTTAAAATGTAAATATGATGTCAGCATTTGACAATATTGCAAAATGTTTGTGAATTCTCATGAGATTTTGTAGTAGAACAATGAAATATTGCAAGATTTCGTTTGTAAAATAGATTGATCCCGCGTTTTTAAATGTCAATATGATATCAACATATGAAAATATTGCGATACACTAAAAATTCAATAAAAACTAAAGTGAAAAAAAGAGAAAATATCTAAATATTTCAGTGTTTGGATATTTTTTCCCACTCTAGTCTTTAGAGAACTTTAAAAGTAAAAGGAAGTTTATGAAGTTTAAAAAAGTAGAAGTTTTGGGGTTTTTTTAGACTTTAGAAACAGCCAGCTGATCGGTTAAATATCGAATGGGTGTCCAATGTCCACTACTCAGTTTTGAGGCCGATATAAGCCGATACCGATAGGGGGCCGATTATATCATGCATCCCTAACATTTACCACTCATGTATTAATCAAATTACAATGCTTAACCTTCTTAAGATCTTAAAAATGTTTTCTCTCCAACTGTCAGGTAAGAGTTTTGCTTTTACTTTAACAATACAGTGTACAACTCACCAGTTTCACCTTCCCTTTTCCCTCCATACTTCACTCTGTCCGCCTTTATATTGAATCTGAACCAAGCTCTCCATCCATTACTAAATGACTGATCAATTTATGCAGAACAAATCCGTCTCTGCCACTGGGCCATCCAAAATCAATGTCCATGCATTACGATAAAATGTGGCTGTGCAAGCATCAGGAACAGTGTGGCAAAAAAAAAGAACTCAGATAGTATTATACAGTAAGTCAAGAAGGATAGAATAATTCTTCCCATCCTGTCAATTCAAACTGAAATTTGATTAAAAAGAAATGGTGTGATAGCTGAAGCAAAATGAGACCACTGCAGTGGTAGATTGTTTATTCTGTTTTGTATGTCCTGGCATGATTGGCAGATGCACACATTAAGTCAGAATCCCTCTGGTGCTGGTTATAACATACCGTTAGTCACACATAAGAAGAAAGTAATTTATGTTAATCCAGTTTGGTGTAAAAGCTTGCAAAATGTTTCAGGCTGTGCAGACACTTAAACCCGGAGTCCTCAGAGAACTGCCGGATTAGTTAATGTGAAAATGTTTGATGAGCTGTTGGGGGACATTTAGTTTGCACGCATTGCAAACAGTGGATTATTTATGTTTATAGGTCTAAGACTGGATTTCCTTTTTGTTGTGGCATCTATTTCTGCTGAGTGTAATGATGCCATCGTTGACATTAAGTGGCTCAGTGCTCTCATTTCGTTCCCACTCTGTATTGTACTCGCATACCCATACACATTAACACATTACAGTGTATCTGCTCTTCTTGCCCTGGCAAAATCCCCCCCCCCATTTTCTCTGGATTATCTTAATCCAAACTTTAATCCACCAAACATAAAAGTCATTGTGTAAAAAGCTGAGCTCAATTCCCAGGGTGGTAGAAAATTATATGAACACACCATGTCTACAAAACAGTAGAAAATGGCGGTAAATGTTGAGAGTGGGAATCTATGAAACTATTCTTCCTTCAGTGGATTCATGTGGGACTTTCCCCAAACTATCCAGGAAGGAAAAACTTTTCTGTTTTTCAAAAACGTTGGCGATCCAAAGATGTTCACCATGTTTGAGTTTTCGTAATCTTTTTAACAAAAAAATGAAATGCATGGAAATTTGTATACGCCAAAACCTCTTTTGTATCCAAAATAACAACATCATTACTGATATTTGTGAGAGTAAGAAGTGTTGCTCCTCTTTGTCACTCTCTAGAGAGGTGAAGTAAAGTAATATCAACAAGTCAATTTTCTGGTTCAGTGCAGGAAGGACAGGAACAGACACAAAGACAGGTCTGTGCATGTGAGGCAGCAGTCTGTCAAATTCAGAGGGGTTCCACATCCTGGCAGATCTCATGAATACTTAATGTTCACGCTGAATTGGAATAAGCTAGAGGAAAATGGAGATTCAGGGGTCACCCCCTGACAGATGATACTTCTAATATCTTTTATGAATTAGCATGAAATGAAATGATACTCCAAGGTTAGAAATGCATGCTTTCTATAAGATACAAATAAGGATAATTATCATGTTTTTGAAAACAAGCCTGTAGCCTTGGTATAATTAGGAATACATTCCCTCACTCTCTTCCCAAGAGTTTGATTAAAAGACTGATACATTACATTCCTCAAGGATGGCGTAAACAAAGCAGCTGAAATCTCACAAATAAACATATTATATCTTGTTGTTTACTCAGTATGATTCAACATTTGAAATGACTAAGAAATAATCAAGATGCTTTTCTAGCTGCTCTTAATACTTGAAGTCAACCTCTGCACAAGTCTGCTAATCACCCGCTGATTCCAGTCAGGTGTGTTGCAGCAGGGACGCTTCCAAAACCTGCAGGACACTGATCCTCCAGGAGCAGAACTGAGGATCCAATAGGGAAACCATGTTACTGAAACACATGACATAGCAAGCTAAAACAAGGTTTAGAAGTCCACAAATGCATGTTTATTATAGGAAGGTTTTCTGAGCAACATCAAAGAGGTAAGTGTGCAACCAGGGATGCAGAGTAGGAGTGCGCGATATAATCGGCCCCTTATCGATATCAGACATCGGCCACCCCACCGATATTTAATCAATCAGGCTGCTGTTTCTAAAGTATGAAAAAAAAAAAAACTTCTTCAAAAACCTCTTTTTTACTAACTTTAAAACTTCTAAAGACAGTTTTCTTTAAGGATGTTCTGTGTGAACAGTTTATACGTGCCCTTTTGTGTAAGTAACCAAATATCCCTGTTTTTGGGTATTGTATTTTTTTTTTTTTTTCTCAGGGAGAAGAAAATCCAGGTGGTTCCAGGGTATAGCGCATTGATTGACTGGGCCATTCTAGCAGCTTTATTTTCTTTTTCTTAAACCAGTTGAGTGTTTCCTTGGCTGTGTGCTTGGGATGGTCGTCTTGCTGAAAGATCCAGCCTCTTTTCATCTTCAACAGCTGGCAGCAGATTCTGGTCCAGAATGTCTCTCTACTTTTCTCAATTCATTCTTCCTGCAATGATATGAAGTCTGCCAGTACCACATGCTGAAAAACAGCCCCCACCATGATGTTTCCACCTCCAAACTTTACTGTTGCTATGGTGTTTTTGGGATCAAGTGTGGTGCCATTTCTTCTCAAACATGTTGTGTCCTGTCTATGACATCCGAAGAGTTCAGTTTTGGTTTCATCTGACCAGACTGTTTCCCAGAATGTCATGGGTTTGTCCAAATGTTGTGTTGCAAACTCCAAACGAGCATCAACATGCTTTTTCTTCAGAAATGGAGTCTTGCGTTGTGTACGTGCATGAAGGCCATGGCAGTTGAGTGCATTCCTTCTTGTTTTCTCTGAAACAACTGTACCTGCTGATTCCAGGTCTTTCTGAAGTTCTCCACGAGTGGTCCTGGGCTGTTGGAGAACCTTTCTGATTATTGTTCTGACTCCTCTGTTTGAAATCTTGTGAGGAGCACCTGGCCGTGGCCAGTTTATGACAATGCCTTGTTCTTTCCACTTCCGGATGATGGCCCCATTGGTGCTCACTGGAACTTTCAGAAGTTTAGAAATGCACCTGGAACCAATGCCTTCAGTGTGTTTTGCAATAATAAGGTTGCGTAGATCTTTAGACAGCTCTTTGCTTTTAATCTTTATTGAATGCTTCTTGTCTAACACCTTGGTGATGAGAAACCTTTTTAAAGGCATCAATCAGGACTAAACCAGCTGATATTACTTTGCACTGATAGGAGACAGAATTACTTTCTAAATACTGACAGACTCCAGCTGCTGTCTTGGCTTTCTATATCGTTTTACCCCTCCATTTCTTCATGTGTTCAATACTTATTCCTAGTGTCATTTCACTAAATTACCAATAATTTATGGACATAAATGTTCGGATTTCTTTGTATGTGTGGACTACTTGGGTTGTTGCCAACATATGGTGAAAATTTCATGTCAATAGCTCTACTAGAAATATATTTTCCGAGAAAAATGTTGACGTGTTCAATACTTTTTTTCTCTGCTGTGTATAGATTCATTTTTTTTTGCCATATCGCCCAGCCCTAATCATTAGGGTATGATGAGGAAAAAAATGGCGATGCTAAAGGATGTAGCAATGGAATGAAACGAGCAAATATTATGATGGCTAATGCTCTAGCCAGGAAAAGTGACCACTGGTGAGAGTGTGGCTAGCCAGCTAAGGTTTTTTTTTTTTGTTTTTAGCAGAGACCATTGCTTTCTCATGACACTGATGTCTACCACCTTCATTGGTTGATAACAAGGACTGAGAGTTTTGTTCCTCAGCACATCAAGGTGAGATTGGTTAGTTTAGCGAACAGATTAACATACAGAAAGGTTGGTTTACTCATTTGTATTGTGGCAGTACTTGGCTGTGTCCCAAATACCATGTGAGTCAGTTTAAAATGTGCGTAAATCAAAATGTAAAAGGCTTCAAGGCTATTTAACAGGGAAAAAAGAAAACAGTGACCCATTTTTCTATGATTATAAAGTACACAAAAAGCACTTTTAAAATACTAAGAGCATGATTAACAAAGAGACATAGCAGCCAACATCAAAGTAAGCTCTAAAATTATCTAAGCAAAAAGTCTGCTGAAATTCGATGCACACATTCAAACTGAATGTTTTAAACTTGAGGGCTGCAGTGCTCATCTGATGCAACTCCAACGCTGTTGTACTGTATGCAACGCTGGGCTTGTCTGCTCACTCCTTCCGAACTGAAGAAGTCTGACAGATTAGATTTCTTCAGTGAATGTGGGGTAGAAAGGAACAACCGGAGGTTGAGGTTTTTTGTACAAGACGGCACTACAGTTCCAATGCCATCAACATGTCTACAACACCATGTATTATAAAGCAGGAAAAGCTTCAGCTGTCACTAAAACTGCATCACATTTCACTTTAACAAACAGACTTTGCAGGAAAAACATGCTGGCCAGAATTCATCATGTCTCCGAGAAATCAGTCAATAGTGCTTCTGTCAAAGCTAAAATGCTCTTTCACGTCTTTATTGCACATATAATCTTACATTAACATGAATCGTGTGATAATGCAGCCGCATTAAGCTTCTTGTTTGAGGTTGTGACAGCACAATGAAGCTGCTCTCTGTCAGTCTGTTTTACTCCCTGCTATGAGACCACCTGTCACACTCAAATGCATGCAATCATGCCCAAAGTTTCTAGTCAGAGGAGTGTAGACTGGTCTAAGAGTAGGGCTGGACGATATAGAAAAAAAGATTATCGATAAAAAAAAATCTATATCGATCGATATTGATATTTATATATATAAAAAAAAAAAGCCATTCTCAAATTAAAAGCTATTTTAGGTGCAGCCCTGGCCATTTAAGCTTTTGCTGAATTACCTACTTAAAATAAAGATCAAATTAAAGCCGTTATCAGACTTGCACTGCGGAACATGAGCGGTAAAGTCCATCCGCTCTTTAAACAGACTCATCTTTTCAAACATGCTGCTTCCTTGCGGTCTTATCGTGTCCCGGCGCTTTAATACGTTACAAAATGTTGCAGAAAAGTCAGCACAGCCCCGCTCTCCCATTCAGCCAAAACGACATGCCGCAACATTTCCACTCTTATGACATGTAGACCAGCCGGTACATGTCCGCTACATCTCTGAGATAAAAGACCGGTACGCATGTCTGAATGCAGCGTTATAAAGGACAGAGTTCAGAAAATTACCGCTTTCCAGTGGAAGTCTGAAAGGGGCATAACACTGAATTCCAATTCAGCCTTTGCCTGGTCTGTGTTTGTGGTTGGTTTGGCGGAAGGAGTGACTGTAGTATCATGCTACCCGATAGGCTACAGCAGAAAACTGTGCTTCTATATTGAACTTTTATTGACCCTCTTTTTTTTATATTGAAAAAACCTCTATCGATCGATATATATTGATATTGAATTATTGTCCAGCCCTATCTAAGAGCAATAAAGTTGTTGTTTTTCCTTTTTTTTTATCATTTCTGTCCAATATGTGTAACATTATTAATGTTCCTGCTTCTTGAGTTGACATTTTTAATAAATGAATTATTATTAGCAACAATAAAATACCCCAAGACTCACCTGAGAGTCTGATATGGACACCCGCTTAGACTCCACTGTGGGCCGACGGGCCACACGAGGCGAGATGTGCGTGTAGCCTCCTCCAGAGCCCGATGACAAATAAGTGCCCCTCTCCTGAAGTGACAGCTTCCTCCCAGTCAGGTGGGGCCTCGACACCTGGGTCCTTGCTGCCTGAGTCCCGTCTTGCTGAGCCTTGCTGTTTTTCAAGCCGTTCGCAGCCGAGCTTTCGGAGTCTTTTGTTGTCATAGCAGCCATGATGTCTGTTAGACTGCTTGTCTGTGTGGCGGAGTTGGGGTCCAAGCTCTCACAGCCAGAGTCACTACTCATAGCCATGGCAGCTGGGAGGAGTGGAAGCGATGCAGGAGCAGGTGGTGGCCAGAGTACCAGGAAGCTGCCACCAGCATCAACGTGATATGGGCCAGCCTGCGGTCCCAATGTTCAGTCTCACCAGAACTGTAAAGTAAAAAGAGGAAAGATGCTGTGAGCTGTTCTGGATACAATAAGAGGCTGAACTCAGAGCATCTGCTCACTTTCTTGGTTCACTTCTTGTATTGATGTACTCACAAAATCTATAACAATGTTTACACTGTCCAGCAACCAACAGCAGACGGAAATGAGAAAAGTAACATTCATTTACATACACAAGGTGAGTAATTTCTACTAAATAAAGTTTTGGGTTACACCTGCAGTGGAATGCCTGCAGACTTGACTTCAGGCTATACAAAAGCTTCCTTGCATGTTTCCTACATACATAAATTATCGATTAGGAGGTTCATTATTATTTATAACTAGTCTCCTTGAAAAAGTTGACACCAGTTTTAAAAATCTTAATCTGTAATGCTGTTGAAGGGTTGCAAATAAAACTTATCAAAACACCAAAGTAAGCCAGAGGCTGCAGATTAATCTGACTGATGAAAACAGTAAATGTCATCTCTGTGCATGTGGGTGGCCTGGCAAATCAAGTTATCTAAAGTAGACAGATGCTCATTAACTCAAATAAAAGTCACAAATAATAAAACCCAACCATTTCAGTTCATAACTAATTATGCCTTATGTCTTTTTAATGGCTCATGATCATGAGGGCAAAATGACACAAAGTAACAGCCATAAGGAACAAATGTTACTCATACAGCATGATTTGTATGTGCATACCTAAATATTTAGTGTAATTTGTTTAGTGTATTTTCTCTCTTTCATCTCTAATAAAATCATTTTGGTGGCAGATTGCAGCAGACAGGGAGTATCAAAGCTACCCAGCACATCTGGTTCAGGTTTCGTTCTGCATGTGCAAGAACACAGATGCAAAGTGAGCCTGACATTACTCTCCAAGGTAAACATTACACCTCTCATTGTAAAACAGCAACCATATGTATGCAGCGGAAATCACTGACAGCTTTAATCCCACAGTACATTTGCATCCTGAGAAGATAGTCTGAAGGGACAAGAAGCTGAGGATGAGGCCCCTTCTGAGATGTTCAGTAAATGGGCCATTATGTGCTATTTCGGAATTGTGTCAGGAAAGGATAGTTTGATATTTAAAAATAACTGTGTTCCCCTTTGTCCAGGTGTGTCACGGTCATTCATGCATTTGGACAGCCAAGGCTCAGTACCAACTGCTTAATATCAAATGATAAATTTGTGCCTGTGGGCCGACTTTAGTAAAATAGTGAAGCCAGACTGTTTCACCACTGGGTCCAAATCAGTGATCTCTTCTGTGCGTTCAGACCAAGAGCGACTAAAGCTGTAAAATCGCCGGAAGTCATTCACTTTCAATGGACAGGAGCGAGAAGAGCGAATAAAGCGACAGAAGCGACGAGCTACAAAAGTTGAGCGATTAGAGCGACTAAACAAAGTTAAAAATAGTTTAACTTTATGCAAATTGGCTATGACACGTTTCAGCTGTAAAACCCTGACAACCAACTGGAATGTATACATTGTTCACTTCCAGTCCCCGGAAACTATCTCTGAACTCTGGTGCCGTATTTTGGTTCCGAGTCAAAATGTCAACAGAAACGCTGATAACTGCCGTCGCTGGCCATCCAGTATTGTATGAACCGACACTTTACACCTTTCGGGATCTCCAAAAGAAGGCTCTGGCCTGGGAGGAGGTATCACGTGCCGTTGGTTTGTCCGGTAAGTTGATAAAATTATTTTTTAAAATAGGCGCGAAACTTGCCTGCTAATCGAGCGCCTAGCATGCTATGTGAATGGGACGATATCATTTATAAATATTGAAAGTACTATGTTATAATAATAATAATTGACAGGGATAAAAATACGTATTTCCCTTTTGTCCCTCGTCTTGACATTTAGTTTGAGAGTTAGAGATGAATGAGTGAAGATCTGCAGATGCAGATCAGTGAAGATGATGTACTTAACTAAGCTTCAACATTATTTTGTTTTGGGGTGCATTTTAATCAGTTATGTCCAGACCATTGTTTTTCAGTAGGAGACGGATTTCTGGTTAATCACAGGCTACAACTTGTCAAAGCACTAGGCAGCAATCACGAAATGCATCACTGCAAAAGCTCTGCTAATGGTAAAAAGCATACGGTCCTTTTAAAAGGATATGCAGGGGTGGTGATTAGCTCAGTTGGTTGAGCAGCCACCCCATGAACAGTTCTTCAGCACAGTCGGCCCTGGTTCGATTCCCAGTCCAGGTCCCTTTGCTGAATGTCCTCCCCACTCTCTCTGCCCCTTTCCTGTCACCATATACTGTCATTTAAGGCCACTAGTGCCCAAAAAATCCTTAAAAAAAAAAAAAGGATATGCAAAATTGAACGTGATGTCATGAGCGACAAAAGCGAACAGATTTTTTGTAGCAGCTATTTTTATGAGCGACAAAAGCTATTTACAGCTTTAGTCGCTCTTGGTCTGAACGTACAGTTACTGTCCAGCGGAGACAAACTGGAGGGAAAAACACTGTTTAAAAAACACAAATAAAAGAAACTAAAGTTAGTTCCTCTTTCAATAAACTGATGCGATGTTGCAAAGAGAAGTAGACCAAATTTCCTTAACAGCAATGACAAATATTATATAATCAGACAACAATTATGTCATGTGTGCAATTTATTTACTAATCTTGACGGACCATAAATGATACAGGTTAGCATGCCATGTATTCTTCTGGTCTCTTGCATACATTCAATTTTAGAGCCTAGTAAAGATTAGATTTATTTTTTAATCATGTCCCATATCTAAAATCTTTAGGCCTTGACGAAGGTATACTTTATTGTTTTGTAAACACCTCTGTATATTAACACTTGTAATAATAGCATGCACAGCGCAGCACAGTAGACGATAAAACGAAATTAATGGCACCAGCAATAAAAGCGACAGCTGAGGCAGTGGTGATGTAATGACTAACTTAAATTGTGGCGTTTAGCTGACAATAAGATAAATCTCTTTCACAACTCAATTTACAAAAACAGTCATGAGTTCACAAATTCAAATAAGTATAATCACTTTGCAGGGATGTTACATTGTAAAGTGATTCTTGTGTGTCAGAGCCACGACTGCCCACGGCTCACACACCAAAAGTTGCCCAAGCCATTTGCATATTTTAAACGAATGCTATCTAATTTAGAGAAACTGCGAGTGTAAGGGGAAAAAAAAGCCTTTTAACTGCCAGCAGCAAGGGGAAATGCATTGTGTGAGCCCTGATTCATTTGAGGAAAAACAAAGCGGAACTGTCATATTTTGCTGATTTTCATCACAACTAGTGATTATGTGTCTCCTGAAACGGCTTCTCTCCTCTGCAGCACCATTCAGCCTCGCTGCATGTGTGAGCAATATCCTGGCAGAGGTGGGAGGCAGAGGAATAGCAGTGGTCTTGTTATTCAGTTTAGCTGCACTGCGACTTTTATTTGTTTACAGAAGCACACATTTCTATAAGAAAATAAATAAATAAATCTGAATTAATTTTTCATCTTACACTGAACCTTTTTATTTTTACAGCATCTTTCCATCACACGGTAAATGTTTGAGATGATATGAATCACTTCCTTCTCCTCAGACACAGCCATGATATTGTGACTATGTTACAATAAGGCTCATGCAAGGTTATAATCATTCTCATCTCAGGAATAAATGCAAAACAACACTCATTTATTCAAAACTCTTAATGTGGCAATGTTCTTATCAAGTAAACTACTTTTGACCGTCGTAATCAATGCTCTGTAACTTATCTGCACCATTATACTGTCTTCAAAGAGGAACACAAGCTTTATAATTTAAGGAACTTAATTATATAACACATCACATGACGCAAAAAATCTAACGCCACTTCTATCCTTTTGTATAGTTTAAAGTCCACATGGGGGATTCTTTCCCAGTTTTGTGGTGAAAAGAACAGATTTAAAGATAGTTTGATATTTTAGATCACAATAAAAGGCCAAACTGTTGCATTGCATTGTGGGCAATGTAGGCACCAAGCTCAGAGCTCTAGCCTGATACACCAGCCTGACCCACGCCATGTATGAGATACACGGCAAGTCAGTCTGGGCTCCCTCCACTGGGAAGTGATTTCCACTCCGGTAAAAAATTGACCGGACCAATCACAGCGCGGGAGGCGGGACTTTACAACACGTCTTTTTCTGCGACCCATTCCTCTATCATAAACAGTCAGAATGGCGGCTGCAGAGGAGTAACTATATAACGATGCCTGTTCTGATGTCTTAATGAGCTGCACATGTCCTTAAACCCACAACAACTTGCTGCTCTGAAAGCTTTCCTCCATGTTTTCCTCTTACAAAAAGACGTTAGCGACACTGTAACTACTCTGGTAACAAAAAGTCCACGCTTCTTTCTGATGAATGGGCTCTTTATTCCATTAAACCACGAAACAACGCTGTTTCTGCTTTGTTTTGGTGCTTAACTAACAGCTTCCGGGTCATCGTCACATGACGTGCGACACAAACGCTTTCTCATATTAGTAGTTCAGCAAAAAAAAAAAAACGCTGACATGTAACAGAGTATTTATAATAATAAAAACAAACGTTCAATGTTAATCTACACAAGAAAATTACATTAAATAGAGAGGGGAAAAACAATGTGTAAATGTTGACTTCCGGCGTCGCCATGGCAACATAACAACAGAGTGCTATGTTGCTGGTGGCCAACATGAGCAGAGACTTGTGGTGGTCTTAATGAGAATAATTTCTTCCAGTCTCATATGCAATTTTGCTCTCTTTTTTTACCCACATTCACTAACTTGAGAAAATCTTTGCACAGTAATGTAAATTTGAAATCAGAGTAGCTGCAGGAGTAGGATGTCATGCTGCTTTCTACAATAATGGAACAACACGCTTATAATTCTCATTTACAGTGATTTACTACATGTTTACAGCTGGTACAGAAAACTCAATGAAATGAGATTATTGTACAAGAATAAATAGTAGCTTTAGAAAGTCTTATAAACTAGCAAAACTTTATCTTTGTAAAAATCACTGACCCCATCATCAAAAACAACACACTGAAAAAGAAATTAAAATTAAAAAGTGAAGTTTAAAAAAAGGAAAAGAAATCAAGTGTTCAGTAGCGGAAAGAGTTACAAGGCTTGATACCTTCTCTTGACTAAATATGCTCTGGCAGATGCAAATTTAAATATTTAAAGCTCAGAGAAATGGCACACCTTTCTCTACTTAGAAAACAAATTGAGGAGGAAAACAAGAATAATAAACCTTTGAGACTTCTCCATTTTGCAACATTTAGTGTTTTAAATTCACGCTTTGAGTTTTGATGAAGAGGAGCTTCAGCAGAGATGATTACAGTAAAGGGGGAAGATGGGCTGAGGATGTGAAGAAATAAAGCCATTTAGTTTCCATTAGTAAACCGCTTTTACCCCTAACCTGCCTTCAATTTGTCTTCCCTTCGTTTGGCTGTGTTCCAACAGCAAACAGACATCCAAGGCCACCACCTAAATATATTCCTTATTCAGCAGTGAGAAAGAAAACACAAAGATTGTCTCAGCCTGTGGCTGTTCATGGAAAAAACAAGTTCTTTCTCTTCACGTTTTTCTTCATCTCAATCGGGGTCCTCGAATAAGTGCAGAGGAGACGTGTTCATCTGTGGGCTGAACGCTTCCTGGTTTACAAGCGTCTGACCTGATAGGTCTGCTGTGATTTATGTTTTCTGAAAAATAGTGCGTATAGATGTAGCTGCAGAAAAGGAGATGCTCTGAAGAGGTTGCTGTGGTGAACACATGTTTGCTTTAAGATTAAGAAACAGTGAATTTATTTAACTGTGGCAGCAATTTACTCAAAACCTCCAGTTGAGATACATTTAAATTTAGTTTTTTTTCATAAATTTTTCAACCAAAACTGAATTTTTTTAAGAATATCAATATAAATATAAAGGTGTAACTGAGCCATTTTGAGAGTCTATGATCTTCTGTGTTGTAAGATGTAAGATGCGCTCACATGGTGCTACTGACAAGCTGTGAACTGATGCGCAACAGACCAAGGACTGCATTGAAAGACAACATATTGTGGCCACATGCCTGCAGTGCTGCAGATCAGATGTGGTGACAGTGTTTGAAGGTAACTACAGTTCCCTACAGAGAGAGGAACACTGCAGTCACCTCAATACACAGAAAAACTTCAAAAATCTATGAGGATGAAGCTCTTCGAGATTTGTAAATATCTTGCAGTGGTCACAAATCCACAAAGATTAACCATCAAGGTAAATATTTAATGTTTTTTCAAGAAGTAAATATTTCATAATAATTTGGTGATTCATTTAGTTGCAGAAGCAACTTTGTTTGATAGTATAAGTAAAGACTGCAGCTTGATTCTTTAAGTTTTAGGAAAAATAACTTGACCTAAAACTGTATCTTCAAAAGAAAAAAAAAAAGTCTTACAATATTTTGAAAACAAGTGGGAATCTGAACATCAGGAGCAAAACTTTGTTAAAGTCCAATGTCTTGTTGATGCCTTGGCTCCTGTGAAAATTAAAGTGTCCAAGTCTGGATGAAATTTAGGGGTACAATCATAGAAAAAAAAAAAGTTACCTCCTATTATCTTTCCTTTATTTATTTTTACAACTTTGTTAGAAAACCCAAAGGGATTAAAAGAAGTGGAAGACTGACTCAGACACAGTCAGCACTGCTGTACCGTTGTCCTGCAGCACAGCAACTACACATTCAATAAATATTCATTAAAACATGCTTCACTCATCTAATGAAATGTTATTACAATGTCACATAGAGATTATATATTTTTCTATAAATATATTTTATATATTTTTTCTTTTGTTTTGTAATTTTAATTTAGATAAATATTTTTTTTTCTTTTATCTATTAAATATAATAAATTTTTTTTTTTTTTTTTTTCTTATTTTTTTCTATTCCTCAAATACCCCAATTTATTTAATTATTAATCTTATTATTTATATACACCAAATCGAATTATGGACAAATACCTTTTTATTATACAAATAATATTTTTCTTTTATATAAAAAAAAAAAAAAACCTCTTTTTTTATTTTATATAAAACATAATTTCTTATTGTTTTTTTGGGATTTTCTTTTAATATATCACACATAAAATATCCCATCCACTATCCAACCATTTACTACCCAGTCTCCATCCACTGTCTACAGTATATCCATCCCCTTATTTCCATGCATGTGATGAATTGAAGCCAACCCCAGCTGCTAACATGCATGGTGACATGAGGCAGGGCAAACCCTGGACCGGTCGCCAAGGCCAACACAGAAACAAAGGACACAAACAGCCAGTCATGCTCACACTTACTCCTAATGGGAATTTAGAATCACCATTAACGCAGCATGAATGTTTTTGGACTGTGGGAGGAAGCTGGAGAACAAACCTGGAGGCCACCCGTGCATGCAGACTCAGAAAGATGTGTTTGGAACAAGAAACCTCCTCACCACTGTGCAGCCATAATTTGTTATATCTACAAGTCTGGAAGGCCTAATTATTACACAAATAAGGAAGTCAGAACGACGAAGTCTGTTTGAAGGAGAAAAGCTCAGATTTACTGATGGCCCCACAAAGCAAGAACCACAAACATGAAATCCTGCTACAGTCAAAGAGGCTTCTTTTGGCCACATGTCAATTATTGGTACGATGATGAAGCCAAACATCATACAAGCTTTAAATGTATTCATTAAGCCAACAATATGATGAGATCCGTGTTCTGCTTGCCTGCTCAAACCATGTTCTTTCATGAAGCCTAAAAGTTAGTTATCGTTCAGGTTTAACCAAACCCGACTTTCCCTGTTTCCCCGTTGCATTATGAAAGGGTTTGATGTCTGTAAATTTTTATAAGTGGCAGACAAACCTGTTGCATGACTTTTACTGGAACCATACTTACAACCAATTAAATTTCAGCTAATAAAAATGACAGTAAGCAGGCTACGTCTTATCTTGGGGCTGAAAGTACGAGCTGGATCTTTGAGCTTTGATCCCTTCTGCCCGTTTACAGATAGATCTGAGTTATAAGCATTTATAGCCCTGCTTGACTTCTGGATTCAGACAGTTGGCGCTTATCTGTTCTTGTCTGCTATTCCATCAGTATCTTGGCTCTGATGAAATGTTAATATTAGAGCTGGGAGGATCGTTATGGTACATGTCAACACATTACGCTGCAATGGATAGTTAGCATTATCTCCACTATTTACATAATTATTAAACATGTAAAGATAATTAAAAAGGACAAATGCTGGAATAAGCAGGTGCAGAATTAAATGAACTGCAGGGGTCATTGAAGCACATTTCCATCACAGCTGACCATCAGTGCAGAAGCTGTTGTGCTGAAACTGCTGATTGTCACAAACCTGCCTGCAAACAGCATTTTCTCTCAATTTGTGACCATTTTTATGTTGTTGCAGAATAACAAGGAATCAGAGCTCCGTGCCAAATATCCACAGAGCTGCCTGGCTGGAATCAGCATTCATGCAGCTGAGTGACATAAAATGTAGTGAATCCAATCTTGTTAAAAGACTGTAAAGACGACACATTTTACTGCATGGTTTTACAGACTACACGCACCACACTCACTGGCTCTTTACTCATCTTTAATCAAAAGGCCACATTCAACCCAAACCGATAAATCCATCCAACTCTTCTTGAATTCAAGTAAGATCTCTCCTGTAGCTTTTTTCTCCACAGGCCCACAGGTGGATCAGGTCTCCCTCTCACTGCCTTCTCCTGTCACATCTCATCCCTCTCAAACAAAGTATAGGTCACATTAACTGCTGAGGAAAATAAAAATGCAGGGAAAAGGGGAGGATGGAAAGCCGTGCAGGAACGCCAACTGGCTGCTGATGGATGATGTAGCGAAACCAGGGACCAGAGAGGATTTGCATACCTTTTATGGACACTCCAAGACATGAACACACACTTGCACACATTATGTATATCGTGGAACAATTTTTTTTTGTGTCCTTCCTGCTTTAACAACAGTCAGATGATGAAAATTACACCTCATCATTTTTGACCGAGCGAGCCTCATTTGTATGGTGCAGAGTGAACAGCATCTTACCCAACACAAGCATCTACTGTGAGCTCGGGGTGGGTATTGGCAAAGACTTCATGATACGATATGTATCAGGATACGTGGGTCACGATACAAATATTGTGACACTGCGATATATTATGATTTTCTAGGCATTTTAGACAAATTTAAAATGCAGCTTGAAATAAAAAGTTGTACCTACAGTACATTGGATGACTGACACAACAAATGTCAAAATCAATGAAATTTAATTTATCCTCGTCCCATTTATTAAACTTAGACTAATTCTTTGCCACCATTTACAATCATCCCCCTCAACATAAATATTTCTCACTTTGGGAGAACCCAACTGAATTGATGTGCAAATAAAATGAAAATAAAGTGCTTTTTGAAAACAATATTACCACAGCTGAGTAGGAATAATATAAATGTACACAAATTCATGTGAAATTAGTAAAACAGTAAAATAAAGAGTATATGAAAGTGCATATTAGTGCATCTATAAAATAAAAATTATAATCTCTATGAAAGTCTGGACACACATTTTAACTCGCGGGGGGGAGGTTCAATTTCACCCAGAGGTGGCATATGTGTGTTGGAGCAGGGAAGCATATAAAACCTGAAAGACACTCGCAGTCCTCTTAAAACTGACACCAACCTTTAAAACCTTTTTTTTTTTTTTTTAATGGCTTTCCTCTTAATTCCACATGCTTGAAGCTTCTGTTTCTGAAACTTCATTGCAACATATAAGAAAGTAGAAAAAAATCAATCAAAATTTCTGGAGATTACTGATGATCTCAGTTTTCTTGTCTTCATCATATAAAACATAAATAACTAAAGGTAATGACCGCCATTGGCAGTATCGTCAGAAAAGACTGAACATATAATCACTGTCTCTGACAGTCTAATTCTACTTATCAAATAGCTTCTTTTGGCCTTTCTGCCCAGTCGCGTCTTACAAATTTAAATGTTGTGTTTGACCAATCTGGGTCGTCAGACTGTCAATTAAAACAGCTGGCGAGAAATATTTTCTTAAAAAGATCTTAATTTAGTTTACATCTCGGTGGGGAATTATTCCCTCCGGCAATCGTTCTGTGTTTGTTCATTTAAAAAGCATCACAAATCCTACTTAAACAGCCCCCCGTGTTTACATTCATTCATCACTTCTTCCATCTTCTGCTACTCTGCACTTAAAGTCTCTTCAAAAGACAATAATTACAGTATTTTGAGTAAAATAAATCCAGTATATATACAAGAAAGCTCAACGTGAAGATGTGACAGTCAACAACCGCTGGGAATGAAAGCGTAATTGCATTTCTTTCCTTTAGAAAACACCTCCCACCATATTTACTTGTTACAAACTAATCCTGGAACTCTTTAATTCAATCTACAGGATTAAGAGGCAGCTAGCTGATCTGTAAAGCTGTTAAACACATCCTTGTGTTGCCAGTCAGTGTGATGAAGAAAGCCAGCAGCTCTGTTCCCCGGGCTAGACAACGAGTGGACAGAGTTCACAAGCGGTGATCAATCTGACTGGACAGAAATACACTCTGGGACAATCCCAAACAAATCCAGGGCTACTCTCTCTGAGCATGGCTGCCACAGACAATAATAAGCTCGGGATTACATAGGATGTAGGAGTGCAAACTGGCAAGTTGGATGAGCCAATTATTTCTCTTCTGCTCACAGTGACAATGAGCTGGCAGTTTCCAGCATGGCTGACCTTCCTGGAATCCAAGAAATGTCACCTGACTGGGGTCATTCTTATGAGGACAAACCTGTCGAAAACGAGGAAAAAAAACCAATCTGTCTTCAGACATCTGCTGCACAAAATTCACTGACTATATTTTCTAGGTGTGGTGGGTTCTTGTGACTTCACCTGCTGTCCACATGACGCCGACCAAGATGGCCAGCGGCTGGCTGAACCGACGTGGAGTCGATTATTTATTTTTAGAACCACTTTGCACCCAAAGAAACAAAATCCCATCTTTCTTAGACCCTAAAAATTCTCCTCCAGATCTTGCAACATCCCGATGCTAAAAACCGGGGATGATGCAAACCAGCAGAGGATTAATCTACCGCTGCAGAAAATGAGAAGCCATTTATCTGCTCCCGTGGGAGTGATACTCTAAATCCAGAAGAGCATCACATTGATCTCTATCCCTCCTCATCTCTGGTAGAAATGCATGTGCTGCTTGGTCACTCGTGATGCACAGAGGCCAGTACTGGCTGCACTAACTGAACCCAAATGTGTTTCTCCCCTCAAACAGCCACAGGTATTTTTCCCCTACTGGGTCTCAAACTAGATGCATGTGTTGAATATTAAAACATAGGTGTCAAAAATAGCTGCACAGTAATGTTTGATGCTTCTGACCGAGGAAAATGATTTAATAAAGACAATTGGCAGCATAATTAACCTTTGTTATGGTCAGTTATAACCACTTACTCCACTGATCTGGTTTGACCCTTAATCTCAATCACATAATTGTTATTGCTTTATTCTGTCAGCTGACGTACGCTCTATCCTCAACTGTGATTTACGCAGGAAGAAAAAAATCCTCAAACTAGTCTTTTTTTTTTTACCCTTTATCTCTTCCAAACAGGTCCTTAAATGCACATTTGGCGGGGGTATAAAAAAGAGATGCAAGTTGTGTTCTTTGTCTGAGGAAAGGTCACAGATGAAGCACTATGGAAGCGTTGCCCTGAGCAAGCTGCTGGTATTACAGAGAAATGAATGTAGCCCAGTCGCCCTTCCATGAATCATCTAAATAATGTTGCTACAGAAGACATCTGCATGTGCTTTTCCAAGAACCCAAGCTCATTGTCATCTTATAAGGAAAAAAGGTTTTAGTCGGCATGTATATCTTCCTACAATCTAACATTGTGAGTTAATCCTGAGAAAAGAAAAACCCTCCAATCGGTGGAGTCAAAGCTAGCCTGTAATTCCAGCTTTGCCTCATTTGTCCATCTCTTCAGTCTTGACCACAGGCTTAGCAGATATTAGTTTTTGCCTATAAGCTGGGCAAAGATGAACCATACGCTGATTAGAGAATTCCAAAGCTGTGAGGAATAGAGCGATAAGCAACCTTTGCTGCTGTATAGAAATAATAGAGAGTGCTAGCATCCCTTGTGGGAAGCTTAACAGATGGTATACACTTCTGAAAAAACAAACTAAACAACTTAATTCTCCTATTCTTGAGTCCCTAACTTGTTGATGTTATGAGAATCAATCATGGAGCTTTAACACTGAATGTATTCACCATTTCTGGTATTTTCATAAAATCCTTACAGGAGTAATGACATAGCAGTAAAAACTAGCTTATGTTGTTGACATTACTGTATATGTAAATACTCCAAAGAAAAAAAATGGCATTTTTTACAGCGGGGTGTTGTTTTGAAATGCCAGACCTCACTTTCTCAGTAATACAGTTGGGTCCGGTGATGATATGGAGCTTTACCCGGAGACCACGTTGACTTCATTTTGATTGGCTACACCTTATCTGGCTATGACCTTATTTAGAGAAACTCGGTCAAGCTGCCCTAGCGTTTGGATTTTTCTAAAAGCTATCTGTTAGCAACATGAGCACTTCAGACAGTGAGCTATGTTTATCAGACAAGACAGCATTTAGAAAATAAATAAACTTACAGGTAATGACAAGGTTGCGGTCGCCTCCCTCAGTGTTGCTGCAGAAGTTTTCTTTTAAATCCATTTGTTTGAAAACCCAGACCTGACTGCACAGAAGTTACTCCTCAGCTACACACACGCAGCTGAATGCTGAATCAGATAGGGGGGGGGAGCGAAGCGGACAGTGCATAGACCGTTGGGAGAGAGGAGGGGGGGGGGAATTACGTAGAATGATAAGCTGCGGTCTGATTCAACCGTTTCTGAGCAGAGACAAAGCTGACTGACTATGAACAGGGACTTTGATTCTCACTCTGGACATTCACATGGCCTCATCAGCCAAAACCCAAAACCCCAGAAAAGTGAAATTTAATGTCATGGCACCTTTAATCTAATAAATCTAACCTGTCCAGCGGTTTAACAAGTCCTGTGGCTGATGGGAGTCTCCCACTAGTCCCACTAAACTGCTGCTTTTCCAAAAAGAGAAACAAACAGGAGCATTATTAACCAGAAATAAAACTGAGGACAAGTTTAAAGGTTTGGTATGTCAAAGTATATTTAAGATATTTTCTTAAAAGGCCCTGTACCTGATTTTATTTTAATTTCTTTCAGAGAAATGCTTTCTACACAGTATAATGTGTGTTAGAAGAGGTAATTTCATTAAAAAATAAATCACTCATTGATTGCATATAAGCATGAATCCAGGCCTTTGGATTAGTTTAGGTTTCTAAGGCTGTCGTGATGCTCTTCTCATGCCAATGGAGCTCGTTCTACATAAGTTTCGGTTTCCAATCAGCCACTCACAGTGTTTTCTAAGGAGGAGCGCCGTCCTCTCTCACGTGCACGGCAGCACTTGTAAACAGAACCGCATGGCGTCTACCAAAGGGAAAGTCGCGATACCGCAGCAAAACAGCCTGAAAGCATAAAAACTGAGGAGGAAAGAGACTTGAAACGCAGGAGAGACCAAAGAAGGAATAAAGTTGGTGTAAATCTCGGTGGATTGTACTGAAGGTGGAGAGCTGGACAGCCTTGGACTTAATGTGGACTGGAAGTCCGCCTGGACAGGTATTTTTTCAATAACTTTCTTCTGAAACATGTTATATGTCCTCGGGTGCTGGCGCTTCCTCTGCTGGTCTACCGTTTATAATTGTGATATTTACACCGTAACACGACGAAGCTTTACATCACTGCTTCAGAAGTGGCCGGTTAGAAACTTTATCAGGCTGTCATGTTGTAACGTCGCCTATAACATCATAACTCGTCATAACTGTGCATCTGTGTACATAACTGTAGTTACGGTAAACTACCGGTTATGATAGAAAATGTCATTTAGCTGATCCGCAGCCATTTACTGCAACCAAAACAGTAAATTCACTGGAAGATGCAAGTTTTCTCTGGAGAGTTTCTTTGTGCACGAGTATGAAATGTGCACGTTATTTCGTGCATGTTGAGTGGGAGGAGAGGAAAACGAGAGTAGGAGCGTTTTTCACTGGGAGAAACAGTTAGGGGCGGGGCTTACAGTTCAAACTACACTCTTCACCTCGCTCACAGTTCGCAAATGTGCAAAATCAGGTATAGCGCCTTTAATTGTCCTGCAAGACACCACAGAACAAACACAGACCCCTACAATTAAGTAACCTCATATTCCCTGGAAAAAAAAAAAAGAACTTGTAATTTATTACAAGAGCTCATTTCCTCTACTTTAGAAAATTAGTGACTAATTATAGAGTATTCTTCGTCCTGACATGCCAGTTATTCTCCTCCTGAATCATGAAGGATATCCAGCGGTTTATTCTCAAAAACACATGAATATCCACCCATTTGGCTGCAAGCTGCTTTCTCTCACTGTCAGTAACAATAGCTGCAACATTAACGATTCTTTTTCACCAACATGATGAAAAATACAAAGAGAAATTTTGATGCTGGGCCCGGAGGGGCCAAGGTTGGGCGATCTCCAGAACTGGGATGGATTTGAGGAATGGTTTTGCCACCAAAATAGATTTCTTTCTCTGAAGAAGAACAAGAGTATCGAGGTCAGATTCTGCTCTTATCCTCCAGGTTTTTATCATGAAAGACAACCAGCTCATCCACACAGAAGGGTATTAATACTGAGACTGAAAGTACACCTGAGCAGATGCAATAAAGCGAGTCACGTAGAGAAGCTGAAGAAGAGGAGGCTACTGTGAGCTGCTGAGGTTTAAGCTCCTTCTTTTCAGCTGGCAGAACTCTTTGAAATCACAGGCCTGTCTTTGGAGCTGCGAGAGCCGATTCCTTCGCCCAGCAGCTACAGTACGACACTGCTAAGCAGCGGCAATCTGCCAGAACCTCCTACACCACTGCAGTGCACATCAGTTGCAGAGGCAGAGAACTTATAAACCTTTGCATTCATAAGTGAATTAATCTTCACAAATGAGGACTGAAAAATACTAACTCAAAGATAAAGATGGTGCAGGATTTAAAAAAGATTAGCAAAGTTATTACAATTTATTACAAAAATTTCATTGAATCCAAGTTAATGAGCTTTTTTTCACTGCAAGCCATAAATGTGAAAGTAAACCATAAAAGGTTCATCCTCTGGATGCAGTGTCTGTCTGCACAAGTGTTATTCAGCATCCATAGATTTCAGATCGTATCCAAGTGTTGAAGAGTAATACAGCATGCATGAAAGATAATGGGGAAAATGCAGGGCTTATAATTTGAATGAATATTAAAATTGCAAAATATGCCAAATGTGCATGCAAAATAGTATTACAGTAAGCATCTTTAGAATACTATAAACAGGCTGTGTGATATATTAATGTTTGCTGATACCATTGCTGCATAGACAAAACCTTTAGATTGATATATCTGCATTCTGTGCATCACAAACTTACACCA
Source organism: Atherinomorus stipes (assembly GCA_023101725.1). Taxonomy (NCBI): domain Eukaryota; kingdom Metazoa; phylum Chordata; class Actinopteri; order Atheriniformes; family Atherinidae; genus Atherinomorus; species Atherinomorus stipes. The sequence continues at coordinate 1,254,706 of JALJCO010010111.1, read as the reverse complement.
CACATCCACCCATTTATCACTGGAAAAAAATTTAAACAAAGAAAATACCATCTGCTAATGCATATGTATCACATCGACGCTGCATGCTGGTTGGATGGCAGAATTATTGAATATACACACTTCTAACCGTGTGTGCAAGCTTAAATCATTAACTCTCTGCAGATCGTCAGCCCTTCTGGAAGAAAAGAAGCAAGGTTGTAGGTGTCTAACATACCCGAAGCAGTGACAAGTCGCCACAGAGGAAAAGCTGATGCCAGAGTTTGAGGAGGAGTTTGGACAGCACACAGACAAGCCTCAACGGGGTGGTCAGAAACACAACGAGCCGTCAGTTACTGCAGTTAGCTTACCTGCCATATGGACACAGCAGCAGAGGTCTAGTGGTGTTCAACAGAGTAATATCTGGAGCTAGCAGGACGTAAATGGAAATAATATTCAGTGATTTAAGAGCTGCTTGTTATGTTCAGTGCAATTTTTGCTGATGATTTTTCAACGTTAAAATCAAGTAGAATAATACTGGCCAATTTTTTCTTAAGAAAACAAAACACATATTTATAAATTGTAGGCTTTCTTTAGTTTTACTTTTAGTTTAGACTTGGTCTGCCAAATAACATGTTCTGATAAAAGATCAACCGGTGCAGGCTCCCAGAGGGCATCTCATGCATGCTGGTGTCTCACAAATACAGGCTAATGAGAACAGAGGATAAATGAAGTGGGGTGGGGGTGTAGTCTCGCACTTGGCTGAGGTTAACTGAGAGATCTGAGAGCCTCCAGTGTCCTTACTGGTTGAGCTTTGACTAATTAAGGCTAATATGAAGATGTTGCTGTGTGTTTCGCACAGAATAAACTAATAAGGACGAGTAAATGTATTCATGTATTCACTCTCTGCAAACACCCCCAATAAAACACTCGTAACTGACACTTGAAGTTTGAGGTTTCTTTTGGTGAGGCAGACTAATCTTCTTTTGTAAATTATGCAAAAGGTACATTTTTGAAAGGTGATATTTAGTCACAGCATGACCCCATTTCCCTGCGACTTTGCCTTTGTTTTATATGCTGATTTCAGCTAATGTCACTCAAAATCATCAGGAATATTCTGCTTATTATGCTCCTTAAGAGGGACTTAAAATAAGGGGGAATGAAAATCTGTAACCATAGTTGTCAAGAAATGAATGGGCAGTTATGTAAGATCCACAAGGTCTAATGTTCACCACAGATGCAATAAAAACAGAGATCAATGACTAAACACAAGCTGGCAAAGCAAACTCAATGCAAGCTTTTAAATGTTTTTCAAACAAATCTATTTACATGTCAAATCATGCTGAAGTGTTGCTGCTCTTCAAGTCCACCTTGTTTGTTCCGGGTTTGACAAATTTGTGGCATAGATTCAATGAAGTGTTGGAAACATTGCCCTGATATTTTGCTCTATACTGACATGATAGCATCACACAGTTGTTGCAGAATTCCCAGCTGCACATCCATGATGAAAATCTTAAAGGCATATGCCACCCCTGGAGGAAATTGAGCCTCCCCCCGCAGGCCCCTAAATTGGAAAAGTGGGCAGAAGCATTTTCTAACTGACCCAGTCATTCTCTGAATCTGGCAGCACTGACTTTAGCTTAGCTTAGCATAGTTGTTGTAATCTGGTGTTTCCAGCTAGCACCTTTGGCGAAAGTGAACTAATTAACTCGAGTTTTTTTTCCAGTTATGTTTCGTGACCTGCACATTCTGATCGAGTACAAATGACAAGCCAATTTCACATCAAAGGACTGACTAGGCGGCATTCAGTAGGGGAACGATATGCTGCAGAAGTACGGGCGAATCACAGGCGGAACCACCATGGATCCGCGGTGCTTCACAGTCAGAGAATGACTGGGTCGGCTAGAAAACGCTTCTGCCCACTTGTCCAACTCAGGGGACAGCGGGGGGAGGCTCAATTTCACCCAGGGGTGGCATATGCCTTTAAGCAAGTGTTTCACCGCACATCCCAAAGGTGTTCTATTGATCTGTGGTGACTGTAGAGGCCACTGGAGTAAAGTGAACTCATTGTCATGTTCAAGAAAGCAGTTGGAGATGATTTGAGCTTTGTGACATGGTGCATTATCCTGCTGGAATCCTGATCAGAAGATGCTACACTGTGGTCATAAAGGGATGGACATGGTCAGCAACAGTGCCCTGGTAGGCTGTGGTGGTTTAATTAATGTTGCTGAATTGGTACTCCTGGGCCCAAAGTGTGTAAAGAATGTCTTCCACATCATTGCACCACCAGCATCCTGAACCATTTACTAGGGATGCACGATATTGAAATTTTGGCCGATATCCGATATGCCAATATTTTAAAACTCATGTGGCCGATAACGGATATCGATTCCGATATTAAAGCTGAAAAAAATAAGCAGTCATTTCAAATAGCAGTTTTGTTATCCGTTTCCGACACTTTGAAAAACAGAGGTGAGAAAAAATATTGATACACTGAAATATTGCGATATTTTCAAATGCAGATATCAAATCGATATTTGAATACGTGGTATTGATTTATTCTACTTACAAAATTTAGCAAGATTTCATTGTTCTGTTACAAAATCTTACAATATTTCATGAATTACACGAGATTTTGTAACATTACAATGAAATATCGCAATATTTTGTTACCAAAATAGATCAATGCTGCATTTTTAAATGTCAATATATCAGCATATAAAAATATCGCAAAATTTTAATGAATTCTAGCGAGAATTTATGATGGAACAATTAAGTGACGCAAGATTTCATTAGTAAAATAGACCGATACCACGTTTTTAAATTTCAATATGATAGCGGTATTTGAAAATATGCTGATATTTCAGTGTCTCGATATTTTTTCCCACCCCTAGTCTTTAAAAGTTTTAAACTCTGTAAAAAAGAAGTTTTTGAAGAAGAAGAAGAAGAAGTTTTTTTTTAACTTTAGAAACAGCGGGCTGATTGGTTAAATATTGGGGGGTGGCCGATGTCTGATACTCAGTTTTAAGGCGGATTTCAGCCGATACCGATAGAGGGCCGATTATATCGTGCATCCCTACCATTTACACAAGGTAGGATGGGTCCATGTTTTCATGCTGTTTCCACCTAATTCTGACGTAACCATCTGAATGTTGCAGTTGAAATTGAGACTCCCGAGACCAAGAAATGTCATTTCAGTCTTTTATTGTCCGATTACGGCGAGTCAAATCTGCTTCAAGGTTAAACAGGCTGTACATTCAGAAATGATATTCTACTATCTGGTTGCAACCAGTTTGAGTTATTGTTGTTTCCTCATGTTCTTACAACATGGCTGGATGTTTGTTTGTTTTTTCTTTTTCAGACCATTCTCTGTAAACCCAAGAGATGGATGTGTGAAAATCAGTTTCTGAAATACTCAGACTAACAAGCATGTCACATATAAATTTACTTAAGTTCCCTTTCTGATGCGCGATTTGAATTTCAGCTAGTTGTCTTAACAATGTCCACATGCCTACATGCATTGAGCTGCTGCCATGTGACTGATTAGCTTCAGCTTAACACGCAACTGAACAGATGCACATAACAAAGCCAGCAAGTATATAACAAGAAAATTAAACAGGCAGCTTCAAGAACATCTTTAGGACTTCAGTCATGTCAGCAATATATTAGTTATTCTTATTCTTCAGAAGCATCCAATGAGCCATGTGATTTGCATGTTTGGTATGTTCTGTTGTTCCTGATTTGCCCCAATTATATATATATATATATATATATATATTTTTTTTTTTTTTTTTGGGGGGGGGGGGGCAAAAACCACTTCAAACAAGGAGAAATTCTTCATGTGAAACTAAGAAGTTTTCTTGATAGTTAAAGGAGGCTGACAGCTCTGATTACATATTCTACCATTATATTTCTGGTTGTTTCACTCAGTTTCGGGAACCTTTCCAAGAATAAAGGATGTGCAACCACTGTTTTTACCAAAAAATGGTATCAGGAGATGTGACCTTGAACTCAAAAAAGGCATTTTCAGTAATTCATGAAATGTTACTGGAAACAAAAATAATCACTTGTTTGTTACTGTCGACGTCACGATGCCATGGAGATTATCTACCTTGAGAATACAAAATAAGCAGTAATCCACGAGTTAACTGGAAAAATGATAAACATCTATAACAGAACAGACTGTTTACATGAGGACAGGATAGAACCGTGAACCGAGTGAGGAAATATGGTGCAATTTGCTCAAGTCACTACCGATGCGCATCAGTGCTCCTCTGATGGCAGACACACAATCAGGTAAGTAGAATGAGACAGAAAACAGAGCAAGGGCAAGAACAAGGAAATAAAAGTCAAACACTGCTCTTCAGCGTGACGGAAAACTTCCCTGTTGTTCTGTTGACTCGTGTGGTGGTACAGTGGTTCCATGACCGTGGAGCCCCACAAAACACACTGTGAGTTTTCAGAAATTTGCGTCCGATTCCACAGAGGAGGCGGCAGATGATGCAACACCACAGCTCGAACAGAGAAGTGACACTACAGAAAGTACCTTTTCCTTCTTTCTTTTTGTTCTTGTTCAAGTTGTTACATGAAAGCTTGAGACTTCAAATAAGTCTGCTATGGAAGCGCGAGGCCTAAACTTTAAGTTTGCAGAGGAGGCAAAAAATTACATTTTTTTAAAGCACTGGTTGAACATTACAGGTTGTTTTTCCATCTGTGAAGGAAAGTACTCTGTTAAAGTGTTTACTCCTCTCCTACAAATTATATATTCAAAAGAGTTCTTTGAGGCTGATGTAGTGAAAAAAAGAAGGTGGGTGAAATTGAACTTAATGCTTAGGATATACGCTTCCTAAAATCCCACTAATGCCTCGCTGTGCTGAGACGAGGTCAGCCTCAGACTGCCATTTTTATCCTGTTTCAGCTGAATGCCTGTAAATCCATCTTAGGGGCATCCCTCACTCTCTCACACACACACAGACACTGAACCACACAGGTCTCTGGTTCAGGTCATCCCACATTGAACGGGGTCCTTTGGTATCAAAGGACGGCTGTTTATATTAACTTCATGTAGCTCTAAAGAGATGCAGAGATCACAATCAACTAAGAATGAAAGTGAAGCTGCAGGGTTGCAGCCGGCACAGGGCGAGCTCTGGCCAGAGCCTGGTTATTCTCTCAGGCTTCAAGCAGACCCATGCTTGACATGATACGATTGAACGTTCGTCAAGCCTGCATGTAGAAGTGTTTGGGGGTGTCTATTAAGCCCACTAATGTACTTACAGCATTATACACACAGGAAGCACACACATACAATTTCTTCCCCCCCCCCCCAGCCTTGTGTGAGTGATTTCCCAGAGGGGACGATGGACCTGCAAGCTGTTGACATGTCTTCTTTTTTATACTATGATAGCTGTGGCTCTGTAATGGTTACCAAAGGCCATATCAAGAGCAGGGGTCAAAGCCGTCAGCAGATTTAGCTAAAAAAAAAAAAAAAAGAAAAAGAAGAAGAAGAAACGGAAAAGAAAGAAAAAATCAATACGACAAGCAGTTTAAACCACTATTTTGCAGCAAGACTTGACCAATTGTGCACATGCTCAGAAGGACAAAATGAAAGCAAGCCACTTGCGGCTGGTTTGTGCGGATTGGAAAAACCCATTTAATCTTCCTATTAGTCCTCACACAATCCCTGTCGTGCCATGTCTCTCAGCCCCATTTCTGGCATTTAATGCCCATAAAGCTGCTAGCAAAACATTAAATGCGCCCAAAAGAGGGAAGTTGAGCAGCTCAGCAGCAACACTCACAAATATATCAGTGCTGTTGCCACACAGCCGCCGGCCAATTCAGCTGAACTCATTTTACATATTGACTGGAGGGGGTTGAAGTCATCATACTGCCAACCTGGTTTCCTCCATGCTCAGCCAACACCACGCCACAATCCGTTGGCTTGGTGGCTCTGAGACGAACAATACACATTTCAATAACGTGCTGCATGACATTTCATTTTGAAATCATCCTACATGTGATGTGAAAAGGAACAAGGAACAATAAGGAATTCAAAAACCTGTACACAGGTTGAAAGAAACAGTGCTGGATAAAAGGCTTGTATGTGTCTGGTTTCAGAGCGATGAAAGAAATGTTGTTTTATGGTTTTTAAGCAGAAGCAGCCTGAGTGGTTTCAAGCTGCTTGAGATCAATCCTGAAAACAGACTTTATTACAGTAAGTGCTCACTACAGAATTGCTGTCTAGAGGCCACTAGACATGTTCATTAGAGCTGTTTTTGGACAGGCATCTTGATTTGTTGTTCACATCCCAATAGATCTAAAAAGAAAAAAAAATGAGGAAAGGAAACCTGATTTTAATATGAGACCGTAGACATGATCAGAGGCCACGTTTCCACAGAATTTCCCAAGCACAACAGTTGCGTTATTTAAAATAGTCCTCTAATGGGGATGAAGCAGTATCACTTAACAGCAGGTGCATGACACAGATCAGTGGCACATCATGCACTCTCCGTTTCCGTGCAGCCTCCAGCTCCACGGTGCATACTGGTTAAAATCCAGCTCAACAAACCGCAGAGCATCCAATCTCCTTACAGTATGTACCCGCAAGCGATTCACAAAACATCAATAAAACACGGCTAGGAAGCACGTGCTGTGAAATACATCTGCACTGCACAAGGGTACATCCCTTCCCTATAGCTAAAACACTGAACATTCATGCATCAGGAATAAGATGATCTTAAAAGTTTCACTTACCCAAACGGGCTCCGCAGCGGGTACTGAAGCCCCTTTAAGCGTTCCACTCAGGAGGATCCGGAGGGATGTCCCGTTTGGATGCGCGGTGCCTGTTTAATTTCACTCTCTTCACGCCAGACTGTTCAGCCTACAGTGCAGCAGTCGGGCGGACACACAAGCTGATGTGTTAGGTGTGTGGCAAGATCAGCTGCTGACCTGAGACATGTCCCATGTTTCACACCCTCGCTTCCGGAAAACATGTACAGAGCAGCTTACTCGCCCTCCCTGCGCGTTTGGGAAGCCGCGGAGTGAACGCGCACTCAGCCCAGCAGCTGGCGGCTGGTGCAACCACCGCAATGTGTCCACAGCAGCAACGGGAGGGATGGCCACAAACACTTTGACACACTGACTGCTGTGTCGCACGTCGACAGCGCACAGATCCCAATAACTTTTATTATTCGACAAAGAATTTACCCACGGGTCCTAAAGCCCGCCCGGTTTCTGCGGCGTAATCGCCAGCCCTTAATTCCCTCGAGGTGCAACGTTCACGGTGAGTAAATGACTCAGCTCGCTTCCTTTAGTCAAGCATTACACGTGCCCTGAATTAGAAAATAGGCTTTAATACCGCACGTGCCACATGTGGAATCTTTTGTGTTGTCCATTGAGAGACAGGACAGCGCATTTCGTGCAACTAGCGCCTCTACTGGAGACATTTTGGAGTCATTTTTACAAATGACAAATTCCTGTGAAAGTCTATTTACTTAAGCAGAACTGCCACGGTCTACTGACCCTCTGCTGAACCAGCGGAACATGTTGCGACCTACTAATTGATTTTATGATAACCCCCAAATAACAACGGAATATCTTAATTGCAACACCTGCTGGTAGTGAGTCTGACAGTTTGACTTTCATTTAAATTGCATTAATAGATGCATAATTGACTCTAATCCTTATGTTTTGTTTTGTTTGTTTTCCCCTCTGGATACAAAATGGGAAAGTCCTGTGGGTAACATTTAAAGACATAAAGTGGACATAATTTGAATAAAGTAAAGATAATAGCCTAATTGTGGTACAATTTAACATATTTTTTCTGCCACTTATTAGAAGCACCTCTGTAATCCCTGAAAATCCAAGAGGCTACAGGAGCTACTTAGCAACTTCAATTATACTTTTACAAGTCAAACTAGAATTGAACCAAAGTCAAACGTTTTTAAAACCCACTATCAGAGATGTTGCTAAAAATCAATATATTATCGACGAGGTAGTGTACTTTGACTTAACTGTTTTGAGAAGTGCGTGTATATTAGCCACCCCATTAGCAAACAATACAGGAAAAGTTCGCAAACATTACTGTCGCCAGTTGTTTGGGAAAGTTATTGTGAAACGCTGTTGGCTATACATGGAGTTTTTTTTTAATGTGTAAACTGCCACTGTATATAATTTCAGTAAATTTGAATTGGTAAAAATAACTCTTAAGTTTGGATTTGTGTTGTATTGAATATAGTACATGGTGTTTATAACATGGTACCAAATACGTGGACTAAGAAATAAGATTATAATAAACCATAAAAAAAGATATTTGAGTATAAACTCCATTTATTTTAGGAGGAGGGGGACTTAAAAGTAGTTGATGCAATGATCTGAGATGACCGCATAATCCCCAAATAATATTTTTTTAATAGAAAAAATTCCTACTAATAAGTCATATTATTAAGAGAGATGTAAAATTGTTTTCAGTTTGTAAAGTAGTTGCTATCGCTTGCTGTCAGGGCAGCCTCACTGCAACTTGGCAAAAGCACAAGTTTGGTGTGCAGACAGTTGCTTACAACAAAAAATATTTCTCAACACAGAAAAATATCACAACACGAATAGAAAGAGATCAAAACAATAACAGAAGAGGCGACACAAGCTCATAAATGGTTATCCCAGATTTCTTTTTCAAAAAGAAAAGAGGGAAAAAAATTTCACTAAAATATTAAAAAAATAAAGATAATGTTTGCACACAGTGGCATAATAAAAGTTTTTAAAGAACTGTCTTTTTATTATTATTATTATTTAAAGCTTCATCTGTATGCTGCTGTAATCCTTTTAATATTTTATGTAAAGCACTTTGAATTGTCCTGCACATGAAATGTGTAATACAAACTTGCTTTGTCTTAAGACAACATACAATGAGTTTCACCACCTTTTACTCAAAACTAAACATTGACTAAAAACTACACTTACGCATGTGAAGATCTTATTCTACCTGTCATTATACTACATTAAATTTCTTGCAGTTTGACTATCATACCCAGATAATGTGGCGAGGAGCTGAATTACGCCTCACTTATCTCAAACTTGCAGTTCTAGCACTCGAAAAAGTTATAGATGGGTATCTATAAATCTACTTTTACAACAATTTTACACCTCATCCAATAATAAATTAATTAATTAATCAATTAATTGATATAAAGAGGGTGGAGTTGTACTGCACATTCGAAATGTACTAAAAACATAAAGCTACCCAAAGGTTAATTTTTTTTTTTTTCCCATGACATATTGGGTTAAGTGGGAAAAGTTGGATATTAATAAACTGAGATGGGGTTCATTCCTATTTGGAGTAAATTAAAAATATTTACTGCAGTCAACTAATCAACTCCTGTGCTTGCATACGGAGGACAGCAGTCCATTTACATGGCTCTGCTGAGCTTCTTGACTTCACTGTGCAAAGAGTGACTGGAAACCCCTGGAATTCTGTTGGAAGGCACCCCCCCCCCCCCCCCCCCCTCCTCTCTCTCTCAAATTGTCCCTTTCTTGGTGTTTTGATGGCAGTAGGGAAGAGCAGTGTCAAACATATTGGTCCAAAACAGTGGATTGAGGTCTGAATTTGAAATAAAAATAATAATTTGGACAAGGGAAAACTCAGAACATCCCTGTTTTGCAGTGACTCATTTAATCCAACCAAATCAACCCCAGACAGCACAACAGATCTCCTTGCTGTGAAGTTCAAACTCTCAGTTTTTCCATGTTCACCACTGGGGAGTCTAATAAGTTCTTAGTGATATGTTGTTTCAACTGAACTCATGTCATTTTTGGAGCTAGTGTTTATATTGTACAACAGAACTCTAAAATGGGCACGCCACAATTTTCAGTGTTAATGTTATTTTCCATCCATAGGCCTACTTCCCATTTGGTATGCCACCTGCTTAAAGGCAACATTTTATCAGGCATTTTGACTTCACAAGTTCTTCCTACAGTCACCACAAGTAATTCCCCAATCAGAATATCAGTATACACATCCCTGACAGCGCCAAATGGATCTTGAAAGTTACAGCCATTATTTGCTAATCATGCTTTTAGGACATTGTTAAGAGAGACATTCAGCCTTTAACAGTCTGATTCCAAAGTACTTAACACGGGGAATTCCCACATCCCATGCAGGAAAGCCCCTAACTGTTGCTGTCAGCGTTATTAAACAGGGTTTCCCTTAAAAGTTAGATAACAATCTTGATATGTAATATTTGAAATATTCATAAACTGTCATTACTGATGACTTTGTAATTTATTAAGCAAAAACTTGAAAGGATGCACAGAAATAATATCCAGGGGCTGATAAAGAGGACAAGAGGCTAAAGATTACAGGGGAGTCTTCTACTGTCTGACACTGAGCAAGTCCACTAACACAAACTAGAGGCCGGGTTTAGCCAGAATTAAAACAGCCATTTCACTGCTACAGTAGCTGAGGCATTCTTTCATGTAAGATTACAAGGTTAAGTACAAGTTCTGCTCCGCATTAAGCTGTATGTTTAGCCATGAAGGGCTTGTGAGTTTGTGAATTACAACAGTTGTCCTCCTGTAGAGGATGGATATGTACATCCATCATAATGTAAGGTAAAACATTCAAGCGGTGGAACAATATCAAACATTGCTCTGAGTGGAATGGAACTTCAGAAACGTCATTTCAAATTACATGTTAAATTTGAAAAGGAAGCTTCTTGAGGTTTTGAATATTTGCTTCAGAAACTTAAGTTTCTGGTATATTTTGTTTTTTTTATGGGGAGAAAAAAGATTTGAATAAATACTGTTTCTGACAATAAACATTCAAGAAAATTTTCCACCAGGTGTTTCTATCAATAAATATGTAACAAAAATGTGTACCCATTAAGATAAATAAAAAATGTTAGTTTCCGTTGGTATAGATTATGCCATAAATTAGCCTGTATTATAACCCTACTGCACTGGTTTACTCAATACTGGATACATTTGAGCTGTTGGACAGCAGTTATGGATCACTGAGAGAAAACATGATCATGCCACCCTCTGATAACTTAGGACAGATTACAATCTACATGTAGTTTTAAAATCCCACATAAGGACAAGTTACATTTCAGTGGAACATATGCAGGCTTTCATTGTCAGGATTTTGCCTCTGCAGAAGAAGGCACAGAAATGCTCCCTCACGTCTAAAACAAATTATCTTCTTTCATTCCAAGAATCAGCATCTCCCATCTGAATACTCTAATTCCATGTTAATTGGGCTGATATCATGGGGAAACTTTATTTTCCCTCATGACATTGTGAATATGAATATTCTAACTTAGTTATCTTGTAACTGCAGTGTGAACTGAACACAGAATATTTCATTACAAGGAAAAGTAATGTTGTAAAATTGACACTTCAGTAAAGGGGGGAAAAAAAAAAATGGCATTGAAAATATGATATGGCACGCATGAAATCCAGGGAAATTAGCAATGAAACTATGACATTGTTCCTCATTAGTGTATCATATTATTGTTGGTCATCAACAAATGTTAAAGGAGAATCTTAACAGTGCAAAAGTGCTGGAAGTTATTGGTTCTAGCTCTATAAGTTATGATAAACCAATAAATTTACCATACATTTAGTTAACAGTCTGATATGAATTCAGATTAATTAACACCAGCAATTAACAAAAACTTTAGAATGTGGCTCTTTGACCCAATGAACAGATTAAACTACCTTTCATATCTTAAATACCCAAGCCAAGTGGTAGAAATTGTTAAAGGATTTTTAGCTGCACAAATATTTAATAAAGTTCATCATAGCCATTGACAAATTTGCTCTTTTAAAAGGTCAGAGGGGAGTAGTATCCTTTAAAGAGAGTGGTAGCCAAGTAGTTATAGAGGTGGTCTTAAGCAGGTCCGTAATTTAAGCCTTTAAACTCAGTCTAGCATTTTACATAAGTTTTGAAGATGGTTGGAAATTCTCATCAAACTCAGCCCTAAAAGCAAAGTGACTATGATATAATGACGAAAAATTATATTTGTTAAGCAAGGGAGTGGTAGTTCCCCAAGGCTCAGTACTTGGGCCGCTTCTCTTGGCTCCGTCATCCACACCAACAAAACCCAGCGGCATCTGTCATTCCTGACATGACTCTGTGTCAGCACAGATCTCAGCTTATGTCTCTGATATAGATACATGAATAAGGACAGGCCAAGATCAGCAATGCATCTTCAAGATTGAACTACTGGTCAACCCAGTCGATCATTCCATCCAACATGGTGCTCAAGACATTTTCAGTCCAAACATATCATATGTAGATCCAGTGTTGAGCTACCAAATCCAACCAGAACGGGAGCAAGTCTCTTTATCTTCAAGAATCTTGTGATGGTTTCTTCTCAAAGCACCTGCATTTCTAACCTAACAGTCAAAGATTGTTCATTACATTAATAATTATTATAAAGTGTAATTTCTACAGTTAAACTGCAGTGGAATAAATTTGAGGGAATAAAAGGTTTGCATCTTTTGAGATGTATGTCTAAGTCCTTTATATCCAGTGCAACTTTCACTGAGGGTTTTGAAAAACCCCAGTTAAACCTCACTATATTTCTCCTGATATTCCAGATGTGTGGGCTAAGTGCATAAGTTAGAATAGCTCCCAGATTCACTGCTTGTGAAACTGTCCCAAGATTCAGTTGCTCAGTTGCATGTCCATCATGAAAATTTCACACTATGCAACATCCCGAAGATGCTCAGTACGGTTAAGATCTGGTGATTGTGGAGGCCATTGGAGTACAGTAAACTCATGGTCATATTAAAGAAAGCAGCTGGGGATGAGTTGAACTTCATGACATGGTGCATTATCCTGCTGGAAGATGCTACACTGTGGTCATAAAAGGATGGACATGGTCAGCAACAATGCAGGTAGGCTGTGATGTTTAAATGATGCACAGTTGGTACTGAGGAGTCCAGAGTTTTTAAGAAACACCATTAAAGCACCACTAATCTGAACCATTGATACAAGGCAGGGTGGTTCCATGCTTTAATGATTACAATAAATTCTGTTTCTACTACAGTATCTGAATGTTGCTGCTAAAATCAAAACTTATTTGACCAGGCAACGTTTTTCCATCTTCTGTTGTCCTATTTTGGTGAGTCTGTATTTGCAGCCTCAGTTTCCTGTTCTTAGCTGACAGAAGTGGCACCCGGTGTGGTCTTCTGCTGCTGTAACCCATCTGCTTCAAGGTCGGACATGTTGTGCGTTCAGAGATGCTATTCTGCATACCTTTGTTGTAGCCAGTTCAAGTTGCAAATGTTTTTCAAATACTTTACACCAGTCTGCCTATTTGCTTCTTACCTATCATCCAGGCTTATTCTCCAGACAACTCCTGCTCACTGGACATTTTTTTTTTTCTCAGATCATTTTCTGTAAACTCTGGAAATGGTTGTGTCCGAAAATCCCAGTAGATAAACAATTTCTGAAAAACTCAGTCACTTAAATCCCCTTTCTTCTGCATTCTGATGCTCAGTTTGAACTTCAGAAAGTCATCTTGATCATTTCTACGTGACTGAATGCATTAAGTTGCTGCCATTGACTGATTAGATATTTGTGTTGACAAGGAGTTGAACAGGTGAACCTTATAAAGTGGCCGCAGTGATTGGCTCAACAAAAGTTTAGTTCAGGAACCATGCTTGTTTACCTGTTTTATTTTTTGTTAGGTTTGAACATTTCTGCTGAACTACAATGCTAAATCAATGTCATGATTTCCATATTTTTTTAAATGTATTATTATTTTTGTCCATTTCAACTTATTTCACTGACAGATCATTTTTCCCTTCTTTAATGTGAGGGTATGTAAATATTTGCATACAACTGTACATGTGAATTTAGTCAAACTTTTAAAAAATGTATTGTTAAAAAAAAACTAATTTGGTAAATTTGTGGCCAGTATACAATAAATCACTCTGTTATTTCTATTGCCGTTTCACTACCCAGCTGTAATCACTGTACGGTATATCAGACCACTTTTCAGCTGTAAAACCACACACAGCAAATTTTGCAGTGTTAAATCAACACTTATAGAGTTAAATTTAACACTGTATCAAAGTGCATTTGGTCCTTATCAAAATAGTGTTGAATTAACTCTTTCGACAGTGCTGAAATTTCAGAGTAAAATTAACTCATAATTGAGTTAGAATTTAACACTGGCTCACACTGTACAGTGTTAATAGAACTTAACACTATAGGTTAATAACACTGGAGAGAGTTAATATGATTCTCAGCAGTGTTAAAGAGTTACTCTATTGTGGTGCTAAATCAACTCAAACATAATTTTTGCCCCTGTATTGAGTTAGTGGAGGCATAGACTGGAAGTGAACAACTAAGTATTGATAATAACATTTCTCCCGTCATGAACTGAGCTATGGGCTGAGCCTTTACTCGTGCTCAAGACAGCATCTCAGACAGTTACAAAGAATAGCTTTTTGCTAAGACTGTTGTCAAGTGAGTACTGTTATACAGTACAGACTGTCGTTTCCAATAACATAATATGCTAATTGAGATACGCCACACACCACGGAGACCCAAAGGGATCACATATACACTTGAAGCCCGGCATACACTGTGCGATTTTTTGGCCGTTTTTGAGCCCATTTGCCAGTGGTGCGACAAGTTTGGCGACTGGGCTGACTCTTGGCCAAATCGTGTGTCGTGCGTCGTGCAGTATACTGGGGTCACGAGAGGCGATTGGCACCTCACGACGAGCTCCCAATCAGAAATCGTGAGTCGCAAGAAAATCAAACCTGTTTGATATTTTGGTCGTCGCTTGTGAGTGAATCGCACATTGAAGCGGCGCCACGACCAGACTGAGAACTCTTTCCGCAGAGATTTTCACATTTCGCATGCACGAAACAAAAACTGAAGTAAACCAGAGGCAGCATGGCGACCCGGCTTGTCATTTGGACGGAGTTCTCATTGTAAAACCGACAGACCGTACAGCCCACGTCTGGTCAGCCAATTCCTCGTCCGCATGACGTCGTCGCCTTTTATTTTTTACGAATTCCCACCAAAGGAAGAACGCAAATCGCCAAGGCAGCGCGGTTCTTTTTGGTGATAGCATAATGTTGCTGCTGCTGTTGTTGTTATTGTCGTCTTCTTCTTCTCTGTTTTCTTCTTCTTCTACTACTAGCTATGTTTATTGCGTTGCATGTCAGGATTCCAGACCCAGTGTGTCTTTGAGGACGTACAGTGTCAGTAGTCAGATTGCATCCGAGCGTCGGTTCGTACAGTATGAGGACAAACATCGCAAGCTGTGAACTTTGGAACTCTGCGACTGATTCGCACAATTTCAGTTGGAGCTGCGAGCAACGATTGAAAAAATCGCACTGTGTATCCCAGACTTAACTCGTGGTGCAGGACAATACAGGGGAGTAACAAAGCATGATGGGAAATATTCAAGCCAAAGAGGGCGGAGTCTTCCTGGGTGCACTTAGTCCTTCTTTTTTTTTTCTTCTCCCTTTCCCTTTTTTTCCTTTTCTTCTTCTTCTCTTCTTTTTTCTCTTTTTTTTTTCTTTTTTTTTAAATTTTTTTTTTTTTTAAAAAATTTTCTCCCCCCCCTCCTTCTTCTCTTCTTTTTTTTTTTTTTTTTTTTAAAATTATTATTTCCTTCTTTTTTCTCAAAATACACTTGACAGAGTCAATTATACACTGAAAGAGGAAATTTGTTTTAACTGAAAATTTTCACCAGCATTGGTGGTCTTTTTACTCTCAATGGTCTTAGAATTACTCTGAAAGAGTTAATATGATTTAACAACTCAAATTTAACACTGGGGATTTTACTGTGTATCTGCTTGACATAAACCATAGCCTCTGAGACTATTTCCTTTCCCTGGTGCAGACGTGTTGGAAGTTCATTGAAAGTTCATTTGCTCCCTTGGCAACAGCGTCAGCCTTGCAGCACAACTCAGGCTGACACGATGGGATAAAGAGCAGAATGTCTTCCCTCACAGCAAAATCGCCCACAAATTTCCATGTTCTCCATCCTTCTGTGTCTCGAGGCGGTTTTTAGAAGCATGTCCTCTCAGAGCCTCCCGCCCGGTGAACAGATTTGGCTCTTTCCTCACATGAGTCATGGCAAAAATGAGCCGAGTCCAATCCTTGTTTGAGCATAGTGAGGCCGGCCACATGGGGGACAAGCTCTAAGTAGGCATGCTGCATTACCAGATTGTCATCAAAGATCTGCATTCCTTCTTGTGTTAAAGCGTCATTAATGTTTTTTTTTTTCTTTACTGAAGGTAAACAGCTCGTAAACATTTAGAGCTGTCGTCAGTCTCAGAAAAACGAGGAAATGTGTGACTCATTCAGAGATAACAGGATGGACATAAAAGGCCTCACACAGAGAAAACGTTGAAAACATTCCCAGTAAATACACACTTCAGTTTCTCTGCATACATTTTTGTCTACCAAATCCTTCAAATCTTTGACTTTTGTTTTCAAAGGAAGCCCGCAGGGTCCTGTCATTTCTCCTCTACGGAATACAGACATGTTCCCATTTGTCTGCGTTTACTTGACAAACCTGATTTATTCATTTTAGTGCTTTTCATCAGTGAAAATAAGGGAAGTTTAACTGATGAGAAGTCCTCATCACAGCCTGCTTTCATGCTGGTTCATAGAAAGAAACCAGCAGGAGTAGCAGGTAAACAGAAGTGACCAGAATGATGATTGGGTTAATGTGTGACTTTTTTTTTTAAAGATGTTGCTAAATCACAGGAGGACACCTTGTCCTTAATTGCTGCAGGCATTGTGTTTATATTTAGAAATTAAATACACAGTCTTCTCCAGCTAAAACACCTTTGTAACTAACCCGGAAAGTGGGTGGCCTCCCTCTACCCATCAAGTTTTCTCAGCTGCTGTCCTTGGGCTGTTTGTTTGTATGCTTTTAGTCTGGACAGAGTCCCTGCTGACTTCCCCAATCTATCATCCCCGCTACGCTCAGTGTGGAAATAACAGCCTAATATGAGATATCTTCTACTCTCCCTGCAACCCTTGGGATCTCTTCCTCTTCCCAGAAATTTCCTCCTCTGGAAGGGGGTGTCATTGTAAGTCGGCCTCCCATGTGAGTTCTGAGAAAACTTGGCAGTGTATTAACAGTTTTATGGTCACTGATACTCAAGTGTATGTGCACATGATTGTTTATCATGGGTTTATTGATTTATCCTCTAATGTTTGTGTTGCCACTCCGTGACACTGCTGGCCTTCCAGGACAGGAAGCAACTAGCTGCTTAAAAAAATGACAAACATGAAATATGAAAATACATTGAGAATCTGTAGATTCACATGAGCAACATGAACAAGGAATGCGATTTAATAGCGCCCTCTGCTGGACTAAAAGTACAACTGCAGGTAGGTCACTATTTTTATATATACTGTATATACAAGGTATAAACCAACGAATGCTGTAAAGGTTTTCTTTTAATTGCATTGTTTTTGTCCAATATGGAGCAGAATGCAGTCATTGTTTTGCCTAATTCACTGTGCACAGCTCCAGTAAGTGGAAAATGCTCTCCCAAAGATACCAACTGCTGCTTTTGCAAAAATCAATGGAATAAACCCACTTTATCCTGGCAAAGCTTTCAGAAGCATCACAAACTGTGACTAAAGTCAGAGGCATGGTCTTCTAATATACTAGAAGCATTTTGTATATATTAACACATTCATTTGATTAGAGTTCTTATAATTAGACCTTTTAAAGTGTTAATGGTGGTATAAAAGATAAAAAAGTTTACCAAGGCAAGTCAGACATGTCTGAGACAGATTATTCTTGCTCCTCTCCTCGTCTGCTGTTTAATTTTTTTTAACCACAGTAAGCTACCGTTCTTATTTTGAAAATAAACTCCGTTGGCTATAAAAATGCTTGGGTCCTACTTCAGCTTTGTCTCAAGTACATAAGGAAAATTATTAATATTCAAATACCCCACTTACAGTTGTGCTTGAAAGTTGACATACTGTACTTACCTGATAAAGAGAGAAAAAAAAATCAGCTGCCAGTGAAAAAGGTTGAAACTGAAAAAAGTAATAAATCAAAATGTTATGAAAATCATGAAATTGATTTTGTATTGTGGTTCCACAGAAATATTAAAAACAAAATAAATAAAAAAGCAAACAAGTATGATGGGACTCCTGCTAAAATTTTGTTGAGCAACACTTTGAGGCAATAAGACTTCTGCAACCGTTGACAGGTATTTTGTTCATGAGCAAGTTAATTTTATTATTTTTTAAACGTTAATTTGTTTTATTTTACTAAATTACAATTTAGTGAATGTTTATTTATTACTTTTTTCAGTTTCATGTTATTTGAATATATATTGTGAATTTAGCCTCTTCTTTTATGGGCGGGTATGCAAACTTTCAAGCACAACTGTAAAGTATATCTCCAACTTTTAGCATATGAGACTGCAACACACAGCTTCCCACAGTATGCAAACAGGTTCTAATAGTGGGGTAACTCATTAATAAATGAAGAAGCTCAATATTACCAGGACACATACAAGCAGGATCAGAATGGTCAAATTATATTACTTACCAAGGTGTAAAAATCCAGCTGTTTCTGGTTTAAATTTGTGAAACTTTAAAAGGTTGCAGACTTTTTTCTTTTATTGAGACACTAAAATATCTCAACATAAACTGACCCCACCTCTATTGTTGCTTAATGCCATGAAGCTTTGCAGTCTGACGTGCCATGTCACAGCCATAAACAGAACCGTTCTACCTTTGCAAAAGGAGAAAAACATTTTAAGCTACTTTGACTGCCTTCTTTATCAAGCTTGTACTAACTTGACCTGTAGCTCGCAGCTAGCTTCACGTATGATCAGTTTAACACAACACTTAGAAATTATCTGTAAGGTGATTAAAGAGCAACCCAGCAGGTTTTGCTCCTGCAATGTTCTTTGTGGAAGATTCAGGTCATCCAAGCTCATGATGTCTTCATTATGATGCAAAAAAAAGGCTAAAAACTTGATTATTCTTTGCTGGTTTGAGCCCTGCTGTTGTGAATGAAGTTCTTGTGATTTTTATGACTGCATAAGAATTATAAAGATACATTTTTGGAAGACATGCTGCAAGAAACTATTTTTGCCGTTTTGTTTTGTGCCTTCAGACTGACACAAAAGAAAGGTGTTTATGGGAAAAAAAAAAACCCAAAGAAAAATGTATTTCTGGTTGCACATTAGAAAAAAAAGGACAAAGGTTGGATAAATAACAAGATAAATAATCTTTATTTCCACGTCTCTGTTTATAAAATTATGTGTCCACAATTAATATTAACAAGGCAACACAGAGAATCCATTTTTATTTCTCAGAGGAGGAACTCAGGCTCTGGAGACAGTTCACTTGTCGGTACAATCAGAGAGGAAACCATTGGTCAAATCTACTAGAACCCGACTGCTCCTTCACTGCTAGTTAAGGTGGTCGTTGTTTTGCTTTAAAAGAAAATATGGAGGGCTTTAAGTACCATGATCCCAAACAACAGACCCAAAAGATTTTCATGGGTCTCTAGAGCCTGCATTTCCACCAAGCCCTTCAACGTACAGTCATAAAACTTCATAACCCACAATTCATTGCTGCTTATCGCTCAGTGTAAACCAGACATAGTTCAATCACAACTTCTGGAACATTTCTCACACCAGACAGCAATCGCTGAAATGATCTGCGTTGCTGCCACTAATGAACGCGAACACACCTCTTGCCTATCTTAAACGTGATAACATCATAAAGTCTTCCCTACAGTAAAGAACACAAATCCCCTGCAACTGGAAAAACCAAACAAAACGATGAAGGAACAACCTTGCATTGAACACAAACACACACACAAAAGAAAAAAAAAAATCCTTGGATATCATGTGTTCATGGGAGTAAATTAAAAAAAAAATGTTTACAAGTCTGTTGCTGTTGAATATGAAGTTATAAAAAAAATTAAATATTAGAGACAGTATAGGTTATTATTACAGTAACAAGGTTCCATGCGATCATATTCTCGTCGTCTGTACAGAGTTTAGGATTCAGTAGTAAATAACAAGGCTATACAGAACTATAGTGCCTGGTGGCCAGAGTGCCAGCATGTTACAGAGCTGTGGAGACCTGGGAGAGGGACGGGTGGTCTGCTGGTCTGGACATTTACAATGTGAACAGGAAAAAAGCACTGAACATACTCCCCGTTTTTAATCAAGCCGATATTTACACGACAGAATCCAGCTTCTGGTCTAAAATGAAAGGAGCGGTCCACCATTAATTTGTCCTAAAAGTTGCGTTGCCTAAATGCACTTCATAGCGTACTTTTCCTCAATATGCATCACCTATGTCTGCTTTAAGAATGACCCCAGACATCATAAAAACTAAAATGATCTGGAATTTCCAATGTGCCATGCAAGTTTGTCTGGTTATCCCCTGCAGAAATTAAAAGGAAAAAAAAAAGATCACCAAGCAACAAAGCAGAAAACTGCCTTTTTTTTTTTTTTTTTTTACATTAGGTTGCTATTGCGTGTAAGGATGGATTTTTCCTTCCAATACGAAAGCATGTTCACTTGTTTCAGTTGGTCTGGAAGCAAGAAAAAGGGGGAAGAAGTATGACCTGCACACTGTCAGTGCTTCCCCAGTCATTTAATTTAAGTAAGAGGGATTTTCATCATTTAAACAGTTGCCTTAAAGTCAAGTTTGGCTGATAGCATTAACATTTAAACAGCTAATTATGAATAAATTTAAACTTTTTCCTATAATTTGTTAAATAAAAGAGGAAATCAACAAATGTTCCTGGAAATTTATCCACGATATCCAAATTACCATCATGTGAGATCAAGAAAAGTAAGAAACAATAAAATCTTGGAATATCAAACCATCCAATATTTAGGATATTTTGGTTTGCTTTGAAGCTCTCAATATCAAGAAGCAACCGTGTTTTTTGAACAAGCACCCTTACATGGTCATTTTCTCAATGTGCATTTTTCCTACCTGACAATACGTGGAAGCAACAAGAGACCAAAAACACAGCTGACCCAGTCCACAGAGCACCAGGGCCCCAACACAAACCCCCCCCCAAAAATTAGACTTAAAAGACACATCCAAACCCCAGGGGTTTATTCAGTCAAATACATTATTATTTAGTCATTATAAAACATTACCCAAGTGAATGGCTAAAGCACTGAGAGAGCGAGAGGAGCTGAGGAAGCAGCACACGGGAAGCAAACGGAGGTTTCCATTTCATCCTATCAGAGCACATATTAGAGGAAGTGGCGGTGGTGGATCGAGAGCTGGATTAAGCGTAGCAGTGACACATTCATTTAGACCACATGTTGCACGTGGAGATGCAGTGGGCTTTATAAGGCATGGATGTTTAATGTGCTTCGTATGCGGAGTGAGAATGAAACATTCAAGAGGTTGCCTATTTTAAATACATGGTGTGATTTAAAGGCTGACAAGTAAAATTGGACATATTTATTCAAGTAAGGCTATAAGCACACACACTTTAACACTGCCTCAGGGTGAAAAAAAAGCTGAATGAATTATCTTGAGAGAAGAAAACTACATCAGTTGTTCAGATCTACTTCTCTTTGTATTGGTGATAATTAACTTTTCCCATTGATCTTGTAAAATTTGGGGCCATGGTGAAGATTGCATTTTCCTTTTCATGTTGCCAAGTGTGTGAGCCTACCTCAGCTCCTCGAGTTAAAGAGCCGAGGAAAGCGGGCAAGCAGCGTAAAGCTATTCACACCTTCAACTCCCCCAAGTACAGAGCCTGATAAACGCCACGCCCACCCCCGAGCCCACAGCTGCCTTCTGGAACAGAGTGTGAGAAAGAAAGAGAGAGAGAGCGCAAGACGGGGCAAAAGGAGACAGGAGTATTTCTTTGCACCAGGGGCAATGACAAACTGCCGGAGAGATAATTGCATTTTGCTGATGAGAGCGTGCTCCTGTAGAACTGGTTGGAATTCATTCCCAGTAGTGTGGATGGGCAGCAGCTTCAGATCGGGGATGCAGTGGCTTTCTTCTGCACACGCTGCCACGAGGTCCGGCTCTTCTCACCTGATTCTCTCAAATGCAAGCATGTCCATCAGTTTCTTCTCCACACCACGTGTAACCTCTCAATCTCTATCAGCCTTTGTGCAGATTAAAAACCCAGCCGACCCACCTAATATCACTCATTCTCCCTTTCTTTCCCTCCTGAAAGTCCAATTGTGCACCACCATGTTAGTGCTGTTGAGTCAAAAAGGGCGAATGAGCAGAAATCTCTAAAAAGCCCGGGGTGTTTCTATCCTCTTTTTTTTTCCCCGCAGTTGTTTCTCGCTCACACAACTATTACAGTTCTGCATCTCCCAGTTTTTTGTTTTTCTCTCTCTCACACACACACATTCTCTCTCTCACACACACACGCTCATCAACTTTCACACTTGTACAAAGCCATGCTTGCAGGAACACAAATGCTCTTTCTTGCAAGCCCTGCTCATTTCTAGTGGTGGTTTGTTGGACATGCAGGGGTGGGGAACGAGGGCAGGAGAGAAAAGGTTCCTAACTCTTAAAGGGAAGAGGGTAGCTGTGTGTGTCTAACTATGCGAGTGCGTTGAGGGAGGGATCTTAGTTCAGCTGCCATCTCCTCCGATATTTCTGATCCTCATCAACTGTAGGGGGTGAAAAGACAGAGAAAGAAAACAGCACATTGTTAATAATCCATAGAAACTAGCACAGTAAATCCATAGATAGTCAGGCTCAACTGGAGAGAAGCAGGAAGCACAAAGAGATTTCTAGGTTGTACCTTTTACAGAAGGTGAGATAGAAAGTATTTATGCTGAATTGGAAAAGCAGGAGAGAAGGGGAGAAGAAAAGAGCAGGAAAAAGCATCAGTAGACAAATAAACCTGATCGGAAAACGCAAACACAGCTTTTTGTGGACTTATAGCACTACATACCTTCTAGATGGTTCCTGGAAACATATTTCAGCGCCTCATCTAAGAGGATGACAGGGATGGAAATCTTGAGGACCACAATCCACTGGGACCAGTGCAGAGGGGTCACCTGGAAGATCAGCTGAGGGACAGAAAAAAAAAAGAAATTTTCACATACTACTGTAGATACTCATCATACATGCTACGCTTTCTGTGGTCACCTTGAAGACTCAATACTCTGAAAATCAAATCAAAACACAAATGAAAAAAACAGGACAATGCATGTGAGCCATTTCACAACATATTCAGAAGTATTTAGTGAACAATGTATAAATCCTCTCCCACAGTAACCATCATAACCCTTATGACATCCACCAGTTTCCTCATCTGTTGATTATAATCTTTTTATGAAGCATCAGCTCTCAAAAACCAGAGAGGTGCTTTGACTCGCTGTACATCTGAAATTTGAGGAGCGCCACACGTGCACAATTAAATTCAAGTCAGGTGAGGAAGGAAGCCATGTCCTCATTCTGTCATCTTTGAAGCTTTAGCTGGCTCACACCAAACGTCCCTCCTTCACTCTCTGCTGCCAGTCAGAGATGTATGACAAACATCGGATTGGCACTAAAGTGATAGACAGATGTATTGGAATTAAACCTGGTGGATCTGTCCGCTCCATCAGGTTGCCACACCTTGGAATAACAGCTGATAACACATCACAGCAACCAGGTGGCGCTTCTGAAGAAGAGTGCAGATGCTAGTCGACACGTCAACATAAAAAAAGTTTAACATCCTCCACTTTGAAAACGTTGTCTGACAGAAGAAACTACCAGGATATATATATAAAAACAGACAAAATTAACCCTTTTTGAGCTACTTGTGGGATCAGCTTGAGTATGCTGCATGAGCTACAGTGACCAACACAACTGTACCTAGTTGAGGAATGGGATGCAAAATGTGACTAGCATGAGGAGGAGCAGCCAAGCTGTTGTGACTGCGTATGGATCTGCTTATCCCCATATTGCCATTCAATCCACCAAAAAACCCAAAACAAGAGTAATTACCAACAGGAGAATTTTGGAGGAGATTTTGGCACATTACTGGGGGTCACAACCTACTCGTTTAGCTGTGTGTCATTCCACAGAAGCACAATCCTTACAAATTACACCTCATTGTAAAGGTGACTCATTAGGCTTTCCAAAGGTATATAATATAGCAACAACTGGTGTAATTTAAAGGGGAGAAATAATCAACCAAAACACAAATTTCCTTACCTTTTGTATCAAATTTACATATCCTTTTTAACAATTTTTTCAAATATTTCAAGCTGCCTTATCATGATGCTTAAAGGTGCATTGTGCAAGTTTAAATGTTAAATATTATTCTTTTCTTTCCTCCACATTGTCTTACAATTGCCTGATGTGCAGCTGATCACTCCTCACTGCAGTTGTCTCTATAGTACCGTTTCTGCATGCTCAATAAAGAGTTTCGGTCCGAATCCTCAAGGGGGTGCATGTGGGGAGATGAGCTGCGTGTTCTCGTTCGTCTGGCTGTGCCAGTGTCCGCTACCGCAGGTCCGTGCACATACAGACAACACTGACTGCTGCCAAAAGATGAAGAGCAGGGGCCTCTCAAACCCCATCTCAGACTCCAGTAAGACAAAGAAGAAAAGTTTTGTCTTGTGAGATGAAGAGAGCCAATCTGGAATCTGACCCCTGTTGTGCCGAAAAACGCCCCCAACAGCAGGGGGGGTGTTTTTCGGCACACCACCGGCACCAGAGTAAGACGGGAGTAAACAACCGAGCTGCTCCCCCCCCCCCCCTTTTTTTTTTTAATTTGAGGGAGCTCCGATCCACTCTGGGAATTAAACAGGTTCCACAGTTGGCTTTCTTCTCGCTAACAAGGTAAATGTGATCAATGACGTAAATAAAGATGCATTATTTTGCAATGCTGAGTTTTTAGTATGTAAATGCGGCAATATGACAGCTATATGACTGTTCCTGGGGAAAAGAAACACTCTGGCCCCTTGTTACATTTAGTTGGACACCCAAGGTCCCTTTACAGTAAAAGCAATGAAACACAAAAAATACAATAATATTATATATATATATATATATATATATTCTGGTGATGATGTGGGCTGCTGAGTTCTGGACCAGTTGAAGTTTATGGAGGAGTTTGTGGGGGACAGCAAAGAGAAGCGAACTGCAGTAGGTGAGATGGAAAATAACGAGACTATGAACCAGGATGGCATTAGTGTGGGGGGTGAGAGTGGGACGGAGGGGATTAATGGATCAAAGGTGGAAATAGGAAGACCAGGTTATGTTATTGATGTGAGCATGTAAAGAAGGTGAGCTGTCAAGGATGGCACCCAGACTCTTTACCTGAGGGGAGGGGGAAACTGTAGCGCTGTCGATAATCAAGGAGAAACTGTCTGTTTTGGAGATTGTGGCTTTGGTACCGACAAGAAGATGATCAGTTTTATTACCACCGAGTTTGAGGAGGTGAAAGGTGAACAAAGATTTTATTTCTGAAAAGCAAGGTGAGGAAGGAGGGGCGGGAGAGTGGAGTCTGACTTACTGAAAATATAGAGCTAGGGATCAGTGATGGGAATAACGGCGTTAGAAATAAACGGCGTTACTAACGACACTACTTTTTCAGTAACGGGTTAATCTAACTAATTACTAAGTCTATCATCACAACGCCGTTACTGTTACTGGCCTTCACTGACAGCGCGTTACTGTTGTTATGTGAGATTACATTTTGTTTCTGGTGAACAGAAATTTCACTTTTGTTGGGTCTATTTTGTGTTGGTACTCTCCCAGAGAGGAGGCGGAGTGATACGGGCGAATGCCTGCAGGTATCTCCGTATCACTCCGCTGCAGACACATGCCTCCACTCCACACAAATGTTAGAGTAAAAACAGGAGTTGCTGTGTTCTTTTAGCAGCGGTTGCACTCCAGGCTTGAAGAAGTTCGCATTGAGCCGCTGCGGACCTTTACCGGGCGTACGGCGTCACCAACCTGACACACATGCTGACACAGCGCGAGGATGAATCCGCTTTAAGATGCAAGCAGCATCATATTCCAGCAACAAGGTTCCCTAAATTATTTCTTTCACCCATGACCTAAATTCTGTTAATAGTTAATACTAAAGATATATTACACTAGTTCGGCATACTGGATCTGTCTTCATCTGACCCGGAGCGGTACAGAAACGGTGATGATGAACATGATGATGATAATGATGGACTGTCATAGGCTACCTCATGTCAATGTGTGCAGCCGAACACACGCGCACAACAGGAAGAATTATAAAATGGATTTATCACAAACACCAGTTTCCCTCAAAGATAAAAGACACAAAAATGATGAGAAATGCTGATTAGTTCGTGCTTCTTCATGGTGTCTGGCTGTTAGAACTGCATGAGCTTGAGCCAAAACATCCATCAGTCTGAATGTCCCTGATTTTTCTGTTAGAAATTCATTCTGTGAAGTTTCCATTAATTTAATTCATTAGTCAGATCTGATATTTACTTTTATATTAATTCAGCATAAGATTAATTTAATAGATTAATTGATATTACCTTAAAGCTAATTTAAATTTACATAAAAAGCAACATTGAAAAGTAACAGAAAAATTACATTTCCAAGTAATTAGTTATTTTAGTAAAGCTGTAACTCCATTACTAACGCCATTACTTTTTTGGAGAAGTAATTAGTAACTATAATTAATTACTTTTTTAAAGTAATGTTCCCAACACTGCTAGGCATCTTATGCGAAACGTTGGAACTGGACGCCATTTTTATGGAAGATATTGCCAAGTGGAAGGAGGTAAATTATGAAGAGGAGGGGCCCCAGGGCAGAGCCCTGGGGCACACCTGAAGTGACTAGGAAGGATTGTGAAGTGAAGGATTTCAGCTGGATGAACAGAGTACAGCCAGTGAGGTAGAAGTGAAACCAGTGAAGAGGGGATCCTATTGAGAAGAATGGGGTTAGAAATGGTGTCAAAGGTCGCACTCAGATCGAAGAGGATGAGTATGGAAATTTGTGAAATTTTCATACATTTTCCTTATAAATTTGGAAATTTATGACTTTGATTAAGGCTGTTTTGGTGCTATGGTGGGGACGGAAACCCAACTGGAGTTGTTCAAACAGATTGTGATGTGTGAGATGAGAATGGAGCTGAGAAGCAACAATTTTTTTTTTCAGATTTTTGGAAATGAAGGGAAGACTGAAGGGAATGTTGTGTTTTTTTGTATCAAGTGTTAGAAGTACTCACCGGCAGAGGCTCAACGTAGAGGATTAAGAAGTGGAGGGAGAGGGACAGGATGATGGCTCCCAGTAGCCAAATATTGACCCAGGGAGGCATCCTCACCAGGGACTGGTTCTCAGACAAACTGACAGGGAGACATTATAACAGATGAAAACATGAAGGCATGTTCTGCTGCTCAACTTGATAACAGTGACTTTAAGAAACACAGGACATAAAACTAGCTAAATGTGAACCTCCAAAGTGATGGTAGTGCTTTTGTGGTTATCCCCCAGACAGTTACACAATCTTCTCTCAAAGGGACTGCTGTCTTTTTGGATGACAATCTCTCTTCCTATTAATAAACATCCGACAGCGCTGACATTTAAGGATTGTTTTTCCTGCCATGACAATGGAAGATGACTGACCTGTTGAGAGCGTTAAACATTTCGATAGTGACCAGCACTGACAGCGCCATGGTTGTGGGGTAGCGGGATTCAAACACCTCACAGTCTATTCCCTTGAACATGGGGTTGTCCTCAGTACACTGCATGAAGTGTCTCTGTAACGGAGACGGACGGGAATCAGCTCAAGCTTGCAGTTGCCCCATCAGATCTGAGTTTTATCAGATCTGGCGGGGGCACAGCTGCACAACCTTGGCTCCTTGCAGCCCTGTGTGCAATCAATCCACTGCTGGGATCACCAAACATCAGTGAGCCCAGCAGTGGGCAATGTCAAGAAGCCAAAGGGGGAGTCATATGAGAAATATTGCAGCATCCTCTGGGGACAGTGGTCTGCTACATGAGATGGGTAAAAAGACAGAATGAGCAGAAGAAGGTTAAGCAGCTCACCAGCTGGTAAAAAGACACTTGCGGGCCCTCTTCGTCAAACAGGTACCACCATGTGGCTGCACTCACTGTTCCAAGACCCACATATCCTACAGGAAAAAGAATAAAGTGTACCCTGCATATAATTTCACATTTGACTTTGATAACAAGGAAAAACAACAACAACAACAAAAAAAAAACAACTTAATGAATGGATGTTTGACAAATATTTAGACAAATTTTTAGTGTTGCAAGACAAGCATTGCATTCTCAGTCATTATTATGAAGAAATCCCAGAATTCTTTTAGATAAGGAAATTCTTATTTCAACAAAAGACACAGAGGTATTTTTATGGCTGCACTGAGCTCTCCTGATTAGTTTGATGTATGCGTCTTTCGCTTTTAGAGAAAAAAATAATACAAACATAAAGTATTTCTTTTGAAGAAGCTGTGTGGTAGCAAATTATGCTTATCATCATTGGGTGGAAAGTTGTTCAAATTCAAATGTATTTATCAAGCACTTTTCATACAGCTATGCTTGAAAGTTTAAAAACCCTCCCATTAAAAAAAGGCTAAATTCACAATAGTAATTCAAATAACAAGAAACTGAAAAAGTAACAATAAATAAAAATTAACTAAATTATAATTTAGTAAAATAAAATAGTGATTTTGAATTGAGGTTTTAAAAAATGATTAAAAACAAACAAACAAAACTGTCCCAGACAAATGAGATCACCTTGCTCATGAACAGTGGGCAAAAAAACGTGTCAACAGGTAAAGAAGTCAGATTGGATGTAACAGAAAACACTTTAGTGCAGCGATTGCCGCAAAGTGTTGCTCAACAAAATTTTAGTTCACAAGCCCCATTGTGCTTGTTTTATTTTTTGGTGTGTTTTTTTTTTAATTATTTCTATTGAAACGGTTCAAAATCAATGTCATTATGTTCATAAATTTTTATTCATACTTGAAACATATTTCTTTGCTTTAGCTTTAATTCCTAGTTGAGGTGGTCATTCATAATCTCTTTTTATTCTTTTAAGTATTTATTTGGTCCTGAGTTTTTATTTCCTATTATGTTTTTTTTTTTTTATCTATTCGTTGTGATAAATCCATGTATTCTTTTTAATTTTACCTTGAGAGATTCGTTACACTGGTGTTTGTGTATCCTTGTGTGTATTTGTGGATGTTTACACATATGACCACACAATAGGTGTGAATGTGTAAGTATGCTTATGTGTTTTTGTGCATACATCAGTGTTTGTGTGTTTCATATCTATTTTTATATTTTCTTATATTTCTGTGCAGCACTTTGTGTGACCATGCTCGTTAGCGTGCTATACAAATAAACCTGAACATAATTTATTTTTACTTTGTTCAATTTAAATCTATTTCACTATTTTACGATTTTTTTCTGTCATTAATGGAAAGGTATGTAAACTTTCAAGCACAACTGTAAACAACACAAAGTGCTTTACATGTTAAAAAAAAAAATGTTTTTTTTTTTTTTTTACAATAAAATGACATAGCTACATTTTGTTCTCTCCCTCACTCACACGTGGAAATACTGGAGTTAAAGTTAGAAGTAGAAAATCAAATTAACATTGATGAGAACAAATAAGTACAAGTATAAAAGTATAGATAAAAGTCATTAATAATATTATATATATATATATATATATATAATATATATATATATATATATATATATATATATATATATATATATATATATATGTGTGTGTGTGTGTGTGTCCTTGGTGCAACCAAAACCATAAAAAACAGAGTCAATAGATAACAAAACAAACAAAATAAAATAATGTTGTTAGCCTTAGCCAAGGATGTCTGATTAAGGTGCCCAGAAGCTATCCTGCTCATCCTGCAAACTTATGTTTTTCTTGTCCAACACACCTGAGCCAAATTAAATGAGTCACCCAATAACTTGTCAAGTACATCACATGATCCATTAATTTGAATTTTAATGTATTGATGCAGTGAAATATCTAAAACCTGTAGGATAGTGACCCTGCCGGACTGGAATTGGCTTTATTTCATTATAGACCCTTCTCTCGTGTCGTTGCTGATCACGTGACAGTCACGTCGGCGACGTACGTGGGTGGCAGAAAGATCAACACAGCAGGTTTACTGCTGCGGGCTCGGCTGCTGCAGGGAGCATTTTAATTCGATAAAAAAAATACTGGTACCTTCGTGCTTTGTTTTTGGATGCGCCGATCAACATTCCAGGATGGGATTTAATTTTCCAGGCCACCTGCTGACCCTGATCGACAAGTTAAATGGGATGCTGCCATAAAACATGATAAATTTAACCGGAAACCATGGGAGATCTGGGCTGTAGCAGCTCGGTAGCAGCACTGTTGTCGGTGGTGAGTTTCCTGCTAATTCTGTTTTTGGTGAGCTGGTTAAAGTTTGCATATGTTTATCTACATAAAAATAATGGCGATGTGGCTAAAATTCAGCAAACTGCAGTTGTTTTAACGTTTTTGCAACCAGACGCTTTGCGTTTGTCAATTGTTCGGAGACAAACACACATCTGATGGAGGATTATTCTTTCTTCCTTCAGGTAAACAAGAGACACCCCGTTGTCCCCAGCTTAGGTCCCATCCAGCTTCGTGTTTGTCTGCGATCCAGATAAAAGAAGGCAAAAGGAAGATCTGGAAACATTTGCAAGAAGACAACAAGCTAACAGGAGTTTTCAGTTCTC
The DNA here is from genome assembly GCA_023101725.1 of Atherinomorus stipes. Lineage (NCBI taxonomy): Eukaryota > Metazoa > Chordata > Actinopteri > Atheriniformes > Atherinidae > Atherinomorus > Atherinomorus stipes. Next base: position 1,224,035 of record JALJCO010010111.1, on the reverse strand, counting down.
AGTGTTAATAAAACTTACAGACTTTTATTTTCCTTTGTGGTGTCAATAAACTTAACCATCATGAAACAGCAGTGTTTTCTCCGTTATTGTAAAGTAAACTCATAAATATAATGTGGAGACGCCCATAATGTTTACATGGTGTTAACGTTATCTGGGTCTGCAGTTTTCATCTCTGACATGAAGAGGAAATACTTTGTTTGGGATACTTTCCACAGCTAAAGGTCTGATACCATCCTGTACCAGATATTTAGAAGCTTCTAACAACTTGTAATATTTTATTTCTGCTCCTGTGAAGTGCGACTGTCGATAGGCGAGGTTACAAATGTCATGCTAAGCTAATCGGGCAGCGACATCTCCGTCTGGTGGCAGTTTTGGAGGTTTGTAAACCAGGATTTGGAAAAATTGTAACGGTCTTGAGCACCAACAAGTGCAAATTTATGAAAATATGGCTTTCTGAGCTGCCCACATAAAAGCTGAACTGGCTTAAAAAGTGTAAAGTCATGTAGAACCGTCATTAATGAAACAGCTCACAGCAAGTTTACGGTCACCACTGAGTGCCGCAGTGGTCCAGGCTCGCTTTCTGCCACCCAGCATGGCTGCGTGACTGAATAGAGTCACGTGACTGAGAAGGGTCTATATTCCAGTTTTAATCCACTTTAGTCACATCCTAATGATCCAGCTGACTGACTTAAACATTGAAGATATAAGAACATCTACAGAAACCTCCTAAGGCTCTGCATTATCCAATCTGTTGCAAATGTAAGTTAATGTAAATGTCTTACTTTCTCTTTTTTTGTAAGAAAACTGGAATGTAAAATGATGCATCCTGTTAACTCAGGTGGGAATCTGGAATTTCATTTGTGTTGATGTTTAATAATGTTTAACTATAAATTTCTTAGACAGTCTCAGCATTATTTCTGCTACTAGCAATCTTTAATTTATGTTATCTCAGCTCGCTTCAAGATGTTGTTGCTTTTTATTCTTTTACATCCCTTTGCTGCTCAGAGTCACCTGTAAAACTGTCATTATGTCAGAGTCAAAGCTACCTCCAATGGCCAGGTATCTGAAGAAGAGCCAGCCAGAGATAAGTGGCTCCTTAGGGTTGCGGGGTGGTTTGTCCATAATGTCAAGGTCTGGCGGGTTAAAGCCCAAAGCAGTGGCAGGCAGGCCGTCAGTCACTAGATTAACCCACAGCAGCTGGACTGGAATCAAAGCCTCAGGGAGACCCAGGATTGCCGTCAGGAAGATGCTGTGGACAAACAGAAAGATGAGAGATAAGCCAAAGATGCCACCGTGATGGAGAAGGTGGTCCCAGATTCAGGTCGTTTCTCACCAGACAACTTCTCCCACGTTGGAGGAGATGAGGTATCTGATGAACTGCTTCATGTTGTTATAAATGGCTCTGCCTTCCTCCACAGCAGCGACGATGGTGGAGAAGTTATCATCAGATAGGACCATCTCAGATGCTGACTTGGCAACAGCTGTACCAGAACCCATGGCAATGCCAATCTCTGCTTTCTTCAGGGCGGGGGCGTCGTTCACCCCATCTCCTGTCTGGAAGATTTTAAACATTATTAAAAAAAAAATAGTCTTACAATTTTAATTAAAATTCTCTATATTGAAAAAACAGGATGTTATTTTGCAGGAAAGAAATAACAATAATAATAATAAGTAGCTCTGACATAAACCAGTGCTGTGTGGTTATTCTGTCAACAAGTCATGAATCTAACAAAGTAATAATGATGACTAAAGAGAACTGCTATCTCATCTTAATTATGTTTTTTAAATCCAGACAGGATTAAGCTAAAGCTTAAGTCAGATATCCATCTGTCATTGCAGGCCCTGAAGCAGCTTTAGTCTGCTGTGAAAGATGGAGTGAGTCTGACAGGCAAATGGTGATATTGTTGTCTTCGGATCCGAGAAAAACACTACTCTGAGACATGTGTCAGATAGGAGGCAGCCGAGCGGACCAGAGATGACAGCTTTTGATAGCAGTGTCTGAGAGAGCAGCCTCAGAGACCTGAAACATGTCACGCCTCACTGCCCTCATCTTACGCCTCTTTGAAAAGTTATCCACATAACAAGCAGATGCAGGAGGAAGAAAATGCATCCTCGTCTTGCCATTAAAATTATGTGACAAATGACTATACGATGCACGTATATTCAGAAAGCACAAAAACCGTAGGGAAGTCCTCAAGTTTTTAATCATCCCTTCTCCTCACCATAGCGGTAATCTCGTCAAAAGACTGAAGGTATCCGACGATTTTGGACTTGTGGGCTGGCTCCACGCGGGCGAAGCATCTCGCCCGTTTGACAGCCTCTCTCTGCTCCTCGGGCAGGAGGTCGTCGAACTCTCGGCCCGTGTAGGCCTTTCCCGCCACGTCCTCATCCTCCCCAAAGATGCCGATTCGTCTGCAGATGGCCACAGCTGTGCCTTTGTTATCTCCTGTGATCATGATAACCCGGATACCTGCCTCATTGCACAGTTTAACTGAACCGATCACCTCCTTCCTGGGCGGGTCGAGCATGCCCACACAGCCAACAAACGTGAGCCCCATCTGTAAGGAGAAAAAAAGAGCTTTCACAGGAATCTGTTAAAATAAGAGTCAGTATGTTTGCATTTCTGCAGAAAACATTATTTTTTTCAAAGGAAAGAGATCCTAGTCCAGCGTGATTGGTTAATGTCAACTTATCCTAAGATAAAGAACAGCTGATAACTATATAACATGCTAATTAGTAGGGCTGGAAAAAATATTGATACACTGAAATAACGCAAGATTTTCATATCCTGATATCGTATCTATATTTAAAACCGTGGTATCGATCTATTTTACTAATAGAATCTCGCGAGATTTCGTTGTTCCGTTACGAAATCTCGCGGACTTCATTGGTAAAGTAGATCAATACCGCATTTTAAAATATCAATATAAAATCTGCTTATAAACATATCAATATTTCAGGGTATTAATATTTTTTTCCCAGCCCTACTAATTAGAGGTCTATGAGGCCAGGGAAGCAGATTTTGTTCTTAATATTAGGGATGAACGACAACCTTTTCTTACAACTGATACCAGTAATCAATAAGTTGCAGCTCCTAAAGGCCGATACCGATAACTGATAACAGATAACAGATAACACATACAGTAATCCAAAAACTATTCATACCCCCCAATTAAAGAAAAGCCTAAATTCACATAGTAATTCAAATAAAAAGAAACTAATAATAAATAAAAAATGTGTAAAATTATGATTTAGTGTAATTAAATATTGCTTTTGTTGCAATATTGAACTGTAGTTGGAAAGAATTATTTAAAAAAAACAAAACAAAACTGTACCAGACACATTATGGCACTTTTCCCATGAACAGTGAACAAAAACACTTGACAACAGGTGCAGAAGTCTTTCTGAAATTTAGAGAAAACACCTGATTGCAGTGATTGTCTCAAAGTGTTGCTCAACAAAATTTTAGCTTCAGAGATCCATCATGCTTGTTGACTCGTTTTATTTTTTGTGTGTTTGATTTTAATATTTCTTTCAAACAGCAATTCAAAATCAATGTCATGATTTTCATAGAATTTTTGTTCTTTTTTTTTTTTTTGTCAATTTCATCTTATTTCACTGACAGTTGATTTTTTTCCTTCTGTAATTTGAGGGTATGAATAATTTTAAGGACGACTGTATATACCTAATTATGACAAAACTATTAAATCTAAAAAGAGACTTTTCAATCTTAAAACTGAAATTTTCAACGTCAGCACGTCCGATCTTAAGATTCCAACTGGTAGCTAATGTCACAAGAAGGGAAAATGGTTTGGAAGCAGCAGCTTTCTTTCCCCAGTCACAGTATCTCGGCGAGAAAAGCTTAAAACTGGGATTTTCAACTTCTGCATGGCCAATCATAAAAATTCCAACTGAAGGGGGTAGCTTGAGTCTAAAATAAGAAGGGAAAGTGGTTTGGAAGAAGCTTAGGGTTTCCCCTGTTAAGCAGCAGCTTTCTTTCGGGGGTTTCAGGGTCGTCAGTCTGCCCCAGGGTAGCTGTGGCTACATACATAGCTTACCATCACCAAGTATAATTATTATTAAAGTCCAAATTACACAAAAATTACTTATTGGGTTGAAATCATTTGGTCCCCCCAGGTTAAAAATCCCATCTATGCCCCTGAATATATGTGTTATCGGGGCAAGTCGTCATGATATCGGACTTATCGGAATGACGTAATAATTTCCTGTTATTGGCCCGATAATTAGCGTGCACCCCGACTTAATAAAGATTAAATTTCACAAGTTTCCCCCCTTGTTTCAGTATTTATGCAAAGTATACTTCAATATCTTTTTCTTCAAATACAGTCATACCAAGTTGCTTTCACAGCTCTTTACTGTACCTCATACTCCACAAACTTGCTGGAGTTCTCCAGGTCCATGACTTCTTTACGTGGCGGGGTGTCATGAGTGGCCAAAGCGAGGCATCGTAACGTGTCTCTGCCCGTCCCCCACTCCCTGATCTTACACATCAGATGGTCACGAAGGGCGGCTGTCAGTGTCACCTTCCCTGATCCGACCCGCAGGTACTGACACCTCTCAATCACACTTTCCGGGGCACCCTGTTGACATTAAATGTAAGTGACAAAAGAACACATAACAGTTGTGAGATCAGAGTTCAAAAAGTATGTTTATTGGACAAATGGAAAGTTTTACAGATATTTATTCCAGCTACACAAGTATTCAGCCCTTCCAGTGAAGCGGGATACACCAGAACCCAGGTTGTTGCTATGCATCTATATCTTCCCTAACATCCATCAAACCTAGCTAATGCCCAAGTTTGACTTAATGAGGAAGACACAAGCATGTATCTAATCTGATGATGATGTCTATCCTGAGCCTCAGACAGAGTGATGGCAGCATCCTTATATGGGGATGTCTTTTGCAGCAGAGCTGTGAGACCAGTCAGGACAAAAGGAAAGACAGATGCAGAAAATCTGAGCGATCCTTTGTGAAAACTGTTCCAGAGTGCTCAGGATCTCAGGCTGGGCTGAGTGTTTACATTTTAAAACCACAACATACAGTATATACTGTCTAGAAAACACAAGAGTGGTTTTGAAGAAACTTTCATACAGAGCCTACAACCCTAGAGCAGGGGTGTCAAACATATGGCCCAGGGCCAAAACTGGTCCGCTAGAAGGTCCAATCTGGCCGCAGGATGACTTTGGTAAATGTGAAAAAGATAAAGAAGACATTAACTGTATTTTTTAAAAAAGTAACTGCAACTCCCTTTTAGGGCAGGGCGATATGGCCCAAAATATTTATCACGATATAAATTATAAAATTTGCGAAAACGATATAACTGGCGATATGATTGACAAGAGGCAATATACTTGAAAATTGCACAACTTTATTTGTGCAAATGAAAATTTACAATTTCTTTCCACTTTAACATGCAGCTGTTTCTGATGTGCATTAAAGTTATAATTTTTTATGAAATTAGCGGTGCAGATGTTGCAAATCCCTAACTGTCAGTTAATTTCAGCAAAAAGTGTTTCCAGTGGAAATGGGCTGCATATCCTGAACAGAACCATGTATAGCAGAGCTGGAGAACCTAACCCTAGTCCTGCATTTATTCAGTGTTTCCTTGTTCTGGGACACCTTATTCAAAATAAGGAGTCTCTGAGTAGAACGTGATCATATTTATGAGCTGAGAGTTCATCTCCGCGGCTATTAAAAGTATTGAGTGATCACTCTGACATTAGAGGCGGGCGGGGTTAACTAAGACAAGCTGGACGTGGAAAACGTTGATGCACTGATACGAAGTTAAACGGGTAGCTTTAATAAACAGCTGATTGAAGGGGTGAATAAGTACGAAATATATACAGCACGTGGCGTTTAGATACACGGACACCGCCAGATTTGTAACTCCGCTCGCCTGCGACGAACAAAGTTTTTCACAGTCATACCCCTGCATTAATAACCACCCCTCCGCGGAAGAAGCTTCACGTGGAGGATGAAATGACCAAAACGAACCTTTTACTTGTCTGCGCTGCCCTGAGAACAAGAAGAAAGTTCTCGCTTCTCATGGAGGATGGAACAAGCTTTACGTCAATGCGCTGCTTTGACTTTACTCCTTCTCGTTCGCTACCAGACTGGCTGTTTGACAGTATCAAAACAACAGCAGTGCGCATGCATGTTTCACCCATGTTATATCATAATATTTCATTTTCCTATCATTCCCTAATGTTACACCGGTATTACTGTGAATGATATATGACCCAGCCCTACTCCCTATGTGTCCATGTGTAGGTTTTATAAGCTTTAAATTCAAAACATTAACACGGCAAGGGGAATATCATTCTATCTTTTAAAAAAATCTTTCTTATTATAGATCTGAATTCAGTTTGTATTATGAGATGAGTCAGTCCAGGTGGTCAGAATTACCACACAGATGAAAAAATGCACAGGTATCCAATATCTCCTTTTCCCCCAACTTACATATAATGGAGTTTGCTGGGGCCTGCGCCAAAAAAGGTCCATAAAAGTCCACAAAAAATTGTCAATATTCCTCCATACTGCTTGTCCCATGTAATCCAAGTGTCCTAAGTGGGTAGGGTCCAGAATTTACTCAAAACGACGTCATCTAGTATATTTTTAGAGCCTAAACAGCACTACATCACATCTCCTGCGAGCACGCCGATGCGCGTTCACGAAACTACGGAAGCCGACATTCCAATGCCAATATCGGCCGATAATATCAGACATCCCTAACATTTAGAATGACTTCTAGATCATGATGTGATCATAAACTTCTATTTTCAGGCCCAGATGCTTGCAAGTAAATGTTTAGTGATTTTGTAAATTCATTGTAATTTATAAGTTGTAATGCACATGTAAATGATAAATTGAGCCTAAACATAATTTAATTTCCGTTTTTTGGTCATATTTTTACCAAAAGATTAATTTAACTAGAGGTTTTCATCAATCAATCAGTTTACTTCTTTGCACTAAAACAGGAGAAACGCATAGTTTTCACCATTCATGTGTTATTATACACAATTATTGTACTGCTGCGGCCCACTTAAGATCAAATTACACTATATGTGGCCCCTAAACTAAATTAATTTGACACCTAAAAGCAGCTAGAAGAAAGATTTTATGCTGATTTTAGCATAAAATCAGCATAGATTTTAAGCTTGACTATTTCTGCCTAGAAGTGAGGGAGAAGCTTCCAAAGAAAAGATGTGCAATTCTTGTATGACTATTAAAGTTTATTTGAGATCACAACCAAAAGCAGTCTTAGTGCATCAAAAGCACTTTGCAACAGCTGAGAAAGGTGTGATTACTAAAGTAAAAGGAGTATTGAAATGTATATATATATATTTGCAAGACCCTAAAACAACTTGTAAGAGATTGATGATAAATTAATTTGTATACATTATGTGAGACTGTGTTGTTCAGCCATACCTTGACAAACATCTTGCTCTGGGAGCCCGGTTTCACAGGAGTGCAGAATACAGACATGGACTTGCGGTCACGAGAGAACTCCAGAGTGAACTCCTTCTTCATCAGCTGCCTGATCACCTGATGGATGAAAAAGAGGAGAAAAAGTTTTAGTTAGAAATGAGAGAGGAGAAAGAGACAGAGTTAAGTAGCTGCATGGACATCTGTCAGGCTGGCAGCTGCCTATACAGATGCCCATGCTGGGTGACTGAGAGGTTCAAATGAGCCACCGACAGCTGAAGGATGACTCTCCACCACCTTCTCCGAGTGTCTGACTGCTGCCTTTGATGTCTCTACAGCTGCATTTGATCATACCGACTCGGCTAAGGATGATTAGCAATAGCAGGTGGAATCATATGGAAAAGAAGTGAAATGCTAATGAGAGATCAGGCCAAATATGCCCCTTTCCCTCACATCCATCATTATCTGCATTTCATGTCATGTCTTCTTCCACCAGCAGGAGTCGCTGTAGTTCAGCGCAGAGATGGTTGATATCAACTCTGATGATGGCAGACGGCTGTACGTGGCGAGCACACACACCCTGTCAGGGGGCTTTAAACATCAAATGGAAATCCTAACATCTTACACGGTGACAAACTTCCTCCTTGCTTCAGACAAACAGCAATGGGAGGCTTGTCTTGACATGGTGCGAGAGCATGGTTATGTTCATCTCATCTAAAATTTGGACTTACTGCGAAGCATTCATCCGCACACTAAACAGCAAACTATTTTAAATGTTTAAAATGAAAAACTCTCTCCTCTTTTAGCTTCAGTCATTACAAGCCTCATCAGTTACAGCCCCCTAAGCGTTTCGTCAACTGTCAGCATCCTGAAAATGAGAACTGGGATTTTAATGACCTTTATTGACATGACAGCAGAGAAACTGAGAACTGGAGTGGATGACAAGCTCTAAATCACTCAGCAGCTGAGCTATCTATCAGTCTCTGAAACACTGAGGCATCCTCTCATCCATAAACCATTTAAACACTTTCAACTTCCAAAAGATAAGAACATTTAAATTCCCCACGGCTAGTTTGCAGCAAAATTGACCACAACTAAAATGCAGTGATGGCTGTTAAATATTTTTATAGGAGAAGCCAAAGATAATCTTTGGTTCACACCCTGAAGTTAAACATGTGTCAAATGTTAACACAAGTCCTTGTAATAGACAACAAACCCAGATATGTTGACTCGCTGTTAGTCAGCCTGGATTAAACAGTACCCACATGTAAAGACTGATTTGAAGCAAATATGTACAGTGTAAACTTGGGCTCTGGTGGGTCATTATGCATCCTCCGCCTCCTACACACACAGGCGGTGCATAGTATGATATAAAGAGCAGAGTAATTACAATCTGCAGAAGTGCAAAGCCTGCAGCACATATGCCAGCTGTGACAGCATCCGTGTCCCTACCGTCTAGTCTTTATTAATGAATACACAGACTTGGATTGGATATTTAAACTTAAGTGTTTCTTTATAATATGATTTGATATATAGAATCACTAGTACATTGTAGGTAAAGTAAAGAACATGTGATTAATGATTATATATATATATATATATATATATATATATATATATATATATATATATATAATAGAGAGAGAGAGAGATAGATAGATAGATAGATAGATATAGATATGGATATAGATATAAATTTCGATAGTAGAGCCTGACCGATATGGGATTTTTGAGGCCGATTTCGATATTGGGGGCTTTAAAAAAAAACGATATCCGATATATTGGTCGATATCCAATGTCAACCGATATATATCAGCCAGGATATTAAAAAATGAACATGGACATACAGGATCTGTCCAGCTGTAGTCCGACTTAAATTCTTATAATGACCAAAATATGATTCAACACTAAGAATCAGAACACTCCAGAATTTTTGATGTTTTAGGTGTTGACACAAATTTGTTGCGTTTTCTGCCTTACTGGTGCTGCAGCCCAGGCTAATGTTCACACCGCAGATGCTGCATCGAATACTTGTTAAATCTTTGTGAAGTGGCTCCACACCTTACTCTTCCCTCTCTGCCAGGGAATGAATATATATACATTTAGTGTATTTTAGTAATTAGACTTCAATATTATAGATGACCATTTCAAAATCAAAACAACTTGCTGCAAACAGCTTAGTGATAACACGCAGGCTAATGGGAGGTGTTTTTTAACTGATATATTTTTAAAGAGTCATTCACTAAAACACATTAGAAATATAAATTTGTCATCTTTACAAGCTTTAAAAAAATAAATCTGTCATCTTTATCAGCTTTGTAGCATCTGCTGGGGCAGCAGCATCAGAACCAGACTTGAAGAAACTAAACAAGCTGATCAAGAAAGCTGGTTCTGTGCTGGGAATAACTGTGGAGCCGCTGAAGATGATCGTTCAGAAAAGAATGCTGCACAAGCTGATGAAGATGATGGAGGATTCTTCCCACCCTCTCCACAACACGGTGAAGAATCAACAGAGTGTGTTCAGTGGGGGGCTGCGTCATGTTCGCTGTAGGACGGAGAGATACAAAAATTCATCCCTGCCATCAGCCATCCCCCTAAAGAACAAGACTAACTGACTTATTATTGTTATATTATCATTTTTATATAAATGTTATATTGTTTAAAAAAAAAAAAAAGTGAGCTGAATTTCCCTTCTGGGATGAATAAAGTATTTTTCATTTCATTTCATTTCATTTACAAGATTCAAAAACTTCCATCTTCTACTTAACACAAGGCCTCCTTCCACTGAAAACCCGATTTAAATTGCTCCTTCTGAAATACGGACAGAACAGTTTCTCCCTTGTTTACTTACACATGCTGACTTGCTAGCGTTGCAGATAACCAACTCCAGTCGGCTGTGCTTCCTGCATCACAGAAACAATACGAAGAGAAGAGTGACCGGGAACAGTCTCGCACATGTACGTAACATTGCAAATAGCGTATCCCACGAGGGGTTTCTATCTGTCAACTGGAAGGCAGTTAACCCTCCACTACACACTAGAAGTAAAGACGGCAAGACTTAGCTTACGGAGTTGAGAAGCAAAGTGGGCATTATTCCGTGTTTTACTCCGTGGAAAACGTTTATGTGGGTCCATTTAGTGTAGTCTTCACCTAAATTTAATCCAGGTGTGTCTGACCATTTGCTGAGGTCACTCACACCTGTCTCAATCAGATCATCCAATCATCAAGCAGGACACTGATGCAGCTGCTTCGTTCTGGACGTACTCTAGCGGTGTATAAAGCCTGTTAGCTAACTGCTTGTTAGATGGCCGAACAAACTTGTTTCCACACAGAGATCCTGTCTGTAGCGACCTAAGCAATGGCGGAGCGTGCTTCATACACTTAGGGAGCCAGTAAATCAGACGGAAATGCCATTATAAGGACCCGGAAAAGCCTGCCGTAGGACCACAAGCCTCTCTTCTAGTATACAATTAACTTTTTAGGCTAAATATAAGGTTTTTCTAGAGAAATGTTGTAGAATTCATTCAGTACACCCCCAAACGAGACCAGAGAAAGTATTAATGAAATGACCAAGGAAATATAACTTTTAACAAAAAAGGTTCCAAATTCAACCTTTAAGTAGCAATGTTGCAGCTTTTAAAACATCTAAACAGAATTATAAATAAATACATTAGTTGGAGCCTTTTAATTAATTTAATGAAACTTAAACGTCTGAATTTATGAGCCCCAGTAAAACCTGCATGGCATGAAGTGTAGAGGGACACAATATAATAACCTTATAATAGATAACAGTGGAGATGGAAGTTAACAATTGCGTTTATCTCGTTTGTGTCACAAAGAGGCAACTTACACAGCGTTTACTGCTGTATAACAGTCTAACATTAGCTAAAAGTAGAAATGGAGTTAGCAGCTGAATCTTTGTTTATTTCATAAAGAGGCAACTTGCACAGTTAAAATGCTAATATTGTCCCTAAAACTAGCGCATTTAAAACGCGCCTGCTTTTAATGGTGCGTGTTTAAAACTGTATCTTGAGAAGTTTACACAGTGATCTCATTTCCCAGAATGCGTTTACAGCATCACTTCTTCATATCAAATGTACTTACAGAGTTGCAGGCGCCGGCACGTTCTACCTTCGTCAGCGCAGACAGGTCAGTCTTGAACACGTTCATCTTTTCCACCAATGTGGTGAGAGCCGTTTCTGTGGCTTCGCCCACCTTCTCATAAACCCCTTTGGCCTGTAAGACAACAAATACACACCGAAACATATTTATGGAAGCCATCTTTGGACTGGGAGATTATCTTTTTAATTCAAAACATCATTAAAGAGGCCAATGTTAGACCCATTTAACAGTGAACTATAAACAAAACTTTTTACAATTACAGGAAAATGACTACTTAAATATGTTATGAGCATATCTAGATGTATTTTACTTCTACGACCACCATAAACTTTGAGTCATGCACGCTGAGTTCTGTGCCCTCGCCAGCTGAGATGAGACAGTAATGGTACGCCACACATCATTTGCTTGTGTGACCAGCCGCAGGCGGCAATATCCCCTCCAATATTCGCATCCTCTGCTGTCCTCTCTCCTGGCTTAGCAATCTCATCCCATTCTGAAGATTTTTATTCATAAATGTACTAAACTGGTGGAAAAACAGCCATTTGTGAGAACAGAAGCAGTTAGTCTTGAGAGGATACATGAGAGCTGCGAAGTGTTTTATCCCTGGCCTCTCTACTCGGCATGGTTACCATGATAACATGATGATGACAAAGAGGTGAGAAAAGCAATCTGAACCAGAGAAAGGATAATACAGCAGAGTAAAATTAGCTCAGCTGAAGAAAAGAAGGCTGTATGTGTGTGATCGAGTGGTGTCTTTCATGTGGTGCGTATGCAATACTATTGTCATGGGGGGTGGGGTGGGGGGATGTTCACACACTTTCAGTTCTGAGGACTACTTAAATATCAGTGGGAAAAAAATTAGGTTCATAAAACCTAAGATGAATAGCAAATAAGATTGTGTCATTATCAATCTAACTTTCTGATGCCAATACAGAGGAATTTTCATCCACTCTTCTTTAAATGGAGGTTCAGCTACCCCTGGGGGTATTTGGAGACACTCCGAGAGGTATGTCAGAGGTGGTCAGGATTACTGCACAGATGTGGAAATGTACATTTAAAATAACTACTATAACTTCTATTTAATACACACTACTAGCCAAAAGTTTAGACACATTTTCCCATTACATTTAATGGGAAAGTGTGTCCACTTTCACACTCATTTTGACTGGTACTGTATAAAATTAAAGTGAAAAACATAAAAATTTATCAACTATATAAGTGAATTTTGAATAAAAACTATTAAAATTCTTTGATAAAGTTATGCAAAATTTCATCAAAACTAACATAATAAAACAGATATTAAATATGTAATGAAAAAAATATAAGATAGGGTAAATGAAAATAAAATAAACTTCCTGAAAAACCAGCTCTTTTGTTTCCTGTCTTTAAATACTGGACAAACTGATTAATCCAGGTGTGTGTGGCCACTGTTGCTGTGGTTACTGAGGTCAGACACACCTGGAATAATCAGGTTACAATAATCAGGTCCAGTCATGACAGACAGGAAACAATGGAGGTGCTTTAAGTTCAGGAAGTGGTGGAGTTGTGTGTAGAGCCCAATGTCAGTGAACTGGGCTTTTTTTTTTTTTTTTTTTCTTCATAAAGTTAAAGTTGTTTATAATGTTTTCTGGAAGGAAGTTCATTAATTGAAACATCTATTTGTACTTTTCAACAAAACAAATGATGAAATTAGAATTTACCGGTCCCTATTTTAATGTTGCCACTGAAAAATGTAATTGAGACCCTTAATTTTGGTTAGTGGATACCTGGCTAAAGAATTATTCTGCAGTGGATTAGCTCTTCCCTTCCCTTATAACCCTCTCTATTAAAACACACCTAAATGCTTCAGATCACCAAACTCAGAAACGGCTTTTATGGAAGTGGTCACACTCACTGATGATCAATTCATCAATTGTATTAGATCAAAATTAACATAATTCCAGTGGAAGTGTGTTAAAAAAAAAAAAAGCTTTTGCACAGTAAAAACAAAATTATGAGTGACTGAGTGCGAATTAGGGCTGGGATTATGGAAAAAAATCCCAATTATTTTGTGATTGAAATCACAATATTGAAATCACGATTATTCAAACGATTATTTTCTAGTTACACAATGCATTAATTTAGCATTTTTGTCTAAGGTATCTAGCACTAAAAATAAATATAGGCTACAAATATATACCTTACAGCTGTATCAAAATATATCCAAAGTAAACTATGTATCCAGCTGTTCTGCAATTTCTCAATATTTAAAAAAAAACCCACAAAAGAACAAAAAAACAATATATATATCTATATATATATAAGATATATATATATATATATATTTGTTAACGACAGCCAACAAACTTCGATATTACTTCTAGAAATTGCGCCAAGAAAAATGACAAAAAATAATGATAATAACAATATTAATAATAACAATAGTAATTGTTTTAAGTCAGTTATATGAGTTTGGAGATTGTTTGACACAAAAATTGAAATCACGATTAAATTTCAATTAATTGCACAGCCCTAGTGTGAATGACCTCATTGTAGTCCAGTGAAGAGTCATTGCACATAGAGCACACAGTGGCCAACTCCACAAGCCCATCATAGTCTCCACACTGGATGGTCCTGTTTCCCTTCAGTCTGGAAGAAAAACAAGATGCAGGCATGATTCACAACAACACACCAAAGGGGCAACCAAGAAGACTTCACACTTCACCTCAGACACAGTAACCGTGTGAACATTTATGACTGGGAGTGACATTCAGTCGTTTAGCATTCCAGAGTTGACTTGAGAGACTGTACAGTAGTAAACAGAGCGTGTGCCTGCTTCCGACTAGTAGTGCTGATTGCATGACAACCACAGATCCCTTCCCTGTAGCGACTGCAGCCGTTGCTAGTGAATCTCCCACACAGTAACCCCCACTCTGCTGTTATGAAATCGACAGGTTCATGCAGAGTCAGAATGCTGTACTCACCAAGAAGGAAAATAAAATGCAAATATAAAGTATTGCTAAAATCCTTCACTCTTCTATCTGCTCATCTACTCAGATAATTCAACATAGCAGAGGAAGAAGTGGCCACAGTTTAAAACCAGTATATCCACATTGAAGCTACATTAAAGCTGTGACACTTACATTTGTCCCTCAGGGGCATATGTAGAACCGGTTATTGAGAACTCATGCAGGGTGCAGCTCGACTCCTCTACTTTGTCTGCAACGAACATCTGGAGAGGAGAAAAAGCAAACACACACAGAGCAGATAAGTGAGCTTATTAGTCCAAACCATGCTTGAACCTTGTCTGCTACGGCTGCAGACTGCTTTAAAGAGGTCAAAGGGTCAAATGTCGGAGTCGGTATAAGTTTGCCAATGTCTGCAGCCATAAAGAAAACCGCCTATTTTGATCAGTAGTTAATGAGGAAGTATGACTTTATTCTTTCCTCTGTCAGAATACTTTTGGAGTCATTGTGAACAGTCAGAGCTTGTGGTTGCAGAATCAATACAACCTCATATTTCATTACAGGTATTCAGTTTTCAAGCAGAGGCTTAAAAATTAGGAACAGGTTAACAGTTAGGAATACCTCACCTTTAAAAACAGCTTATAAATTGATTGCTTATTGTCGTTCTTAGTAATACATTTGCGTTTTATTATCTTAACAAGTGGCAATGTCTACATTCATCTCTAATTTCCTACATTCTGTCAGCTGCCTGTTAAATACATTACATTTAATTTGATTTATTTAAAAGGTGGCACATTTATACAACTTGACTGGTTTGGAACCACATGTAAGGTTATGCTCAAAAATCTCTATTATGTGTAACAACTCTGTTACAAAGTCATATTTCTGGGCAAATTCTTCAGTGCGCAACACGATAATATTAGTGATATTGGGCAGATGGATAACCTTTAACATATACTCTGCATGAAAACATATGCTAACATAACTTATATCTAAGTAGTTCAAAGCAGCTGATCTAAAAGCTGTATATTGTAAGAACAAGTATAATGACGCAGTAACTTGGGAGGATCAAGGGAGCTGCAGCACTTACAGGTATCAGTGTAAGACTTTAAATGCAACTAGAACTTCTGAACATACTGTAGGACTGAAAACAGATCAATGAAAGCAGGAGAAACAGCTGAGGTCCCAGAGCTGTCCAAGGATTGCCTTTATTGGGAAATCTATTTTGTGAAACTCCCCCAGGAGACTCTGGTTTGGGATGCACCGGCAGTACAAATGCATCAGGAAAACGAGGAGGCGATGCAGCAGCTGGTGTTTAACAGGACTAGCAAACATCACTGTATGTCATTTACTGTAGACACAGTGTGTGTGTGTTAACTGAATCAACTGCGTTCATCAGTTTACAAGAAACACAAGATTAATGAAAGACTTCAGAGAACAAGGCAGCTGTGGTTCCTGTAAAACAAACCTAATGGTACATTTAAGATTTCTGTGAATAAATTATTCCTCAACTTTAATTGTGGTACTAGTTAATTGTAAAGATTCCTCAATATTGTTACTTTACATCAAAGATCATGCCTGAACCATGACGGCAGATCAGCACGACTTGTGCACAGAGTGAAAACAGTTATTTGATACATCCAATGGGTCATAAATAAGGACGATAAAGTGGGTTTTAGTGGATTCTGTTCACCATTGTGATAAGGTACCTACATGCCCAGAATCTGCTCCTCTGACCAAGATAAAACCAAATTCAGATTTTGGATACTGCATGAGTAATAACTTTGTTGTCTATGCATTAATGTGCAACAAACAAAACAAACTAAGTAAATAGCATAATTTCTCTGCATTAATGCATCAATTTTGACTACCCAAATCAAAATTTAAGGACTTACGAGGAGTGTTTACAAGGTATAATAATCATAATAATCATAAAACTGATTACATCTTTTACAATCATACCAAAAATGATTTCTTTGACATTATGATAGCTGACATTTCCCTCTTCAACTACTGAGAGCAAGCACTACATTCAGCTGCACTACTGTAGGAAGATCTGTGACGCAGAAATGACCAAATACTGTATAATCAGACCACCTGATTCAAGTTGAAATAGGCTAAAAAGCAAGATTGTGTTTGTCTACAACCCTCCAAACTGCAAAATCCAATTTTCTCTGATCGCTCTGAAATATCTAGATCTTTCTCCCCGGGGGGGTATTCTTACCGTTTGTGTGCTGTAAGATCTTGGAGGCAGCTGTCGACATTTTGACAGTGCAAAAACCAGGCCTTTGATGTGCAATAAGCGGTAACTAATCATAATAGTTATTGGATGCATTTACATTCAGTAATTACCCATTTATAGTCTTTGCCCTGTGGTTTTAATTGCTGCAGAATGTTTCATCCTCTAAAGACCGTGGTCCTATTATGAGACTGCAGGGTCTCATAAAATAGACTTTGATGCCCATATTAGGACATATTTCCCTTAAAAATGACCTCCTGTTCAAAGACAATGCTTAAGCTTTATATTTATCAGGAACAATTTATCTGAAAACAACCGTCAGAATGATGCACACGTGCACTCCAGTACAGCTGTTTATGTCATTCCAATAAGCCATAAACAGTTTTTCTAATCCTTAAGAGTACGAGCTGTCTGTTCATATTTAATTACAACTTAATCTTGTAAAATTAGTTGTAAGATCACAGATATTCAAGTAACAATAGTGATAAAATTTGTCCTACTCAGACCATGCGATCACACTTGTAATGAAAGACTCCAGGGAGAAAGGCAACAAGAAGCCACCGTCCCGCACACCTCTAATCTGTTCTTGGGAGGTTATATCTACTCATTCTAATGGCACAATGAAAAAATAAATACTTTGCTAAAATAACAGAGGTATGGTGTGGAAGCATTACTGACACCCACTGGAAAAGATGGGCATAGAAATTGCTTCAGATGTAAGGCAGAGCTGTGGCTGGACAGTGGCTGTCAGTGAACAAAATTCTTCCAGACAAACAGGTTTTCAGTTGCAGTGTTGGGCAAGTTACTTTGAAAGAGCAACTATAGTTAGCATTTTCTTTTCTCTCAAAGTAACTGAGTTAGTAATGGAGTTATAGCCTTGTAAAAATAACTGATAACTGGGAAAGAAATTTTGTTGCTTCTTTTAAATGTTCACATAATGTTCCCTTTAACTGTACTGTAAATTCCTCTGTATGTTCATTTATTCTTGAGAGAGGTGCTTCACATGAATGAGGAAATCATAGCGAAAATTTCATGTGATGTGATCATCTTATCTCTCTGTGAGGAGAAAGGGGGTGTCTGTGACTTCAGATTAAAAGCTCTTCCTTCATTTTCTCTGGACTCACCATTGCTGCATGCACGTCTTGTTTTTTTTTGCATGTTTGGCTGCGTACACTTAAAGGGACTAGAGGCAGGAAACACGAAAGAATAAACAAGCATGTCCAGTTTTTTTAATACTTATGGGTGATGAATAGGCATGATAATCGAAACCCGGTTCCTCGGGGCCATCGATAAGAAATGGATCAATTTCCCGGAATCGAACCCCGTTTTGAGACCCGGTTCCCGTATCGAGCCTTGACGGATTTCCGCAATTTCTGTTGGCGAATTCCCAAAGACAAAGGAGCGGAAGAAGCGGGGAGGGCATGGCTTCACTTCCAAAAAAGCGTAGCAACCACTTATGCGCCCCTTGGGCAACAACCAACATTAAAACATTAACATCACAACCTCAATTGCAACGCCCGGCTCCGGCGCACACACAAACTCCTCCTCAGCCCCCCCACCACACCACTTTCTATACTTACATCTTCCAACTCCATACTTTCCACACCGAGCCATTAACTGCAACACCGCCCATACACACCACCCCATTTTCAACCACACCACCCCCCCACCACCAACCAAACACACACCGGACAGCGTGGCAGCGAGCGGCCTGCGCCAACCCTTTCTCCACATCAACCTGCGCACAAAAAAGAAGACAAACATCACCGCCTCCTAACCAATATGGTAAATGTCTCTCCCTTTCAGTTTCAACACAACAAACAAGTAGGTAATTTCATTTTTCTGACATTAAATGTCACTATCAGGCTTTATAACTTCAGGTAAGTTATTTGGATTCTTAACAGTCGCCTCAATATTCCACTTTCCAATTAAAAGCATACAATAGTATCAAATAACAAAAAATAAATAAACTAGAAAAATAACAATTACAAAATTGTATTTTGACATTGCTTAGATTTGTTAAAATAATGATCATATATATATGAGAGAAACAAAACTGTCCAGACACATTAAAGCACCTTTCCTTAAATTTGACTAAAATGCCTTCACAGGTGTATAAGTCTTCTTAACATTAGAAAAACACCTATTGCAATATTGTCTCAATGTTGCTCAACAAAATTTTAGCTCAACCCCATCATCTTGTTTCTTTATATATATATATATATATATATATATATATATATATATATATATATATATATAAATTCTTTAACCACAATTCAAAATCAATTCAGATTTTCATAATTTTTATTTGTTATTACTTTTGTCGTTTTAAGTTACTTTACTCGCTTTTTTTTTCTTTTCTAATTCTAATCATTTTATACTTCAACCTACCAAAGCCATCTAATTTTCTTAAAAAATTGTTATTTTCTTGTAAATTTTCAGAGTTCGTCATTCTTGTGTGGGAGGGAACACACTAAACACCACATCAGTTCAGTGCCCTTTCCAAAAAGCTTCTTTTGTTCTATGTTTTGTTAGTTTCCCCCTTTTTCTTGACATTGAGTATCTGCTAACTCAAATGTAGAGCACATTAAAAAGAGCTTTTTACAAGCTAACATGTTTCTTTTCATATACAACAAAGTATCAACATTATAAGAAAATCGAAAACACATAAGCTCACAAAAGCATTGACATCGATAATTTCTTATCAATTATCATCCCTAGTGATGAAGCATTAAAAACCAAAAAGAATGTTTCCATCCACGTCTCTCGCCGTTGCCTCGAACAGGCTGTGTGCTGCATAAAGCTCTGCAATTTGGTGGCCGAATTTCCCGCGCTGCCCTGCAAATGTGACGTCAAATGACGCTGCATCCGCATCCCCGTCAGTTTTGATACAGGAAGAAGACGGTCGCCGTAAATTCAAACACTGTAAGCGACAGTTATGGATTCTTCTGCCGTCAGCAAACGATCCAGATCAATTGAAAGACCACTAAAAAGTGTCAGTACGAAGAAAAAGCGTAGTAAACAACATTAAAGCTTCAGTTTGTGCACGCTCCCGTGGCGGCTTGGCTCGTGGCTGCAGTTACCCAAAACGCCAGTCGCGAGTTTCATTTCTTAATCTTGCCTCTAGTCCCTTTAACCTAACTTCAAAGCATGTCTAGTGTCTTTTTCTATGTTGCTTTTAAGGCATTATTTATCCCAAACAGTGCTCTAGCATCTATCAAATAAAGCCAGTATTGCACTTTTAAAACTCTGTGTTCTCACTTCACACAGTTTTTTTATTTTTTAAATCTTTTTCCAAAGGCAGAGTAGTAAAAATGGTGGGAAAAATATGGCAGCAGCCACATATGTGGACCCAGGACAAGTAGGTATACATGCATCATTCTAAGATTTAAAAACAAAAACAAATATATGTATATGTATATACGTATATATATACACTGTATCTTTTAGTGAAGTGATTAGATATGTATATTTAAAGATATGTAATCTTTTTCTGTCATTGAGCTTTGGTTTTGTCACATACTGCACCTTTAATCTGCTTATAGCTGCTTTGAAGCGTGACCAGAGAATTTCCAGCCATTACAAGTCTTTGACCATGATCTTTACCACAGGTAAACACAGGTGTGGCCAAATCCACTGAGAACTTCAAACATTAAAAATGCTTTTTTCAACATAATGGGTTTGCTACAAAGTCTTTTGATGAATGGATTATTCCTGTACTCTATTCCTTATTTTCAACGTTGTTTTTAGATCAGGATGACCTGCTGTTTAAATAGTATCAGACTTCTGTTCCACCACTCAAATCAAGAATGGCTTCTCAGGGACCCAAAGACGTCCACTAAAGGAAAAACTGCGGCATGAGGAACAAAATAAGAGTGTTCGTTTTATCTGTGGTTAGTTTTCCTTCATTGTCTGAGCCACTACAGTCTCCAAGGAAACCAGGCACAGTACGTATGCTCAATGTGACTGTGGTAGTGGCAGAAGTTGTTTTTTTTCCCTACTCACTTCCTCTGAGGTTATGTGGGGATTCATGATGAGTAACCCTTTTTATAGCATCTGCATCTGTGCATTTGTGTGTGAGGGAAGGGAAACGGGAAGTACAGTGTCAGGACACCGAGGGGAATCCCTGGAAATCCTGTGAATATGGGGATACCCCCAGGCAGGGGAGACATGGGGAGACCAGCCCAGGAGTAATCTGATATAGATAAGCCTAGGCAAATAAAACCATAAAAACTGAGCATACAATGAACTAGATGAGGACAGAGGAAAATAATAATAAGGTCTATCTTCAGGAAACACTGTTTAAAAAAATAACAGCAAAGGGGAAGTTTGATACGTCTTTGTGAGTGTGCGAATGTGTACACGTCCTCTTATCTCCCAGCAGAGAGCAGCTAGTCGGGGAGCACAGATGGGAGCAGGTCAATATCTAACCAGCCAGCGCCTGCCTCGGTTTCTCTTTTTTCTGTTTGGGAGTGAGTTTCAGGGATGTGGTAAGATCACTCAACCATGTTCCTCCTGCTACAGGGAACTCCCTGCTGCTACGCATTAATCACACAGAAAGCTCCACGTCATCTTGAGGAGAGAGGAAATGCAAGAACACGGATGTTACCAAACAGTAAATGTGGAGATCCTGTGACTCCACTTTGAAAAAGACAAAGATCAAAACGGAAAGATGAAATGCATATTATGTTTCCCTCTTTTACTCGAGCTTATCTTACACAAGTCATGTCCAAACACAATCAAAATACAACATAGAAAGAACAGTCATCCTAATATTTGGAGGTGTGTCCACAGTGTTTTCAGCTATCACACTTAGATGATATATTTTTTTAACCTTCATTTATTTTACTCCACTGTGTGGCAAGACAGTAGGATATTTCTGATCAGAGAAATATCCCAAGGTCAATACTGGCAATTTGAGCTCAGGTAACATGTCAAATTTCAACTATGGTCAATTCTACAACTGTCTTTGTACAACAATATTTTTTACATTATCGAGACCAGAGATAGCAGATGCTGTCCGTGTTCCAACTTCAGTTTGAGCCATGTTGCTTTTCTAAGTCTAGAAAAAAAACAACTTAATCTCAACAAATAAAACATTTGCTGAATCTCAGCAGCAGAGCATCTTTGAAAAAAATCTGTACTTTGGAAGAGAGGATGATGCCGCTCAACATATTCAGTCTGATCAAACCTGATCAAGTCTAAGAAACTAGAGTTTGTTCAAGAATCAAAAGTATTTACATAGCCCACATATGACTTCAAAACAAATTAGCAATGTTATTGGCAGTGGTTTTTGTGGTGATGAATAAAAGGTATGCGAAATATCAATAAACATGAAATCTAAACAAATACTTTAAAATATTTGCTGCTAATTCAACGAATCAACAAGGTTTCCATTCCACTCCTGGATATGTGCGTGCTGGTCATTTGTAGACAATGCACACAAGCAGAACATACAGTACTTTGAGTGGAATGCAGCCCTCATTGATACACCAGTCTTATTTCAAGTCAGGTTATATATTAGGAGATGTCCGATATCATCGGCCTACCATTATTATTGGCAGATATTGGTATTAAAACACAATACTGTAAATTATCGGTATTGGTTTTTACCTTTTTAATTGACAGCCCAAACTTATATAATGTCAGCTTATTGTTGTTAATGCCTGTAAATGATCATACACATCATAAATAAGATGTTTTTTTGAGGATTTGTTGCACCGCACAGATATAGCCAGGTGTCCAAAATGAACTCCTCTCGCTGAGATAAGGCTATTTTAGGGGTTTTTGCTCTTGGAGCAGGATATAGTCTGCACAAGCCTAGAGCGCCCTCTTGTGGAGTTAAGACAGTAATGTTTACTCCTTGGTTCATGTCAGTCAGTATGAATTAACTTTTACAATTATGTTAAATTGCAGAACCAGCCAAACTATAAAAAAATGTGACTTATTAGTTACACTGAGTCTGAAAAATATAGCACACATATAACTCTTCAGCTACTTCTCTTCTCACTCAAAAAGTCAAAATATGAAAGATACAACTTCACAGTTGTCTACATAGATCGGCATCGGTTGATAATAGGGCTGCTGAATTATGAATAATTTCTCTCTGTCCAAAAACACTTTATAATTTACACAAAACACAACACACCTTCTTTACTTTTCAGCTTCATGAATGTAGGTTGTAGCACGGTTTTGTGGAAGGGTGCGTGCGCTTTTCTTTCAGAAATTGTGTAAAGAAAAATGACAATCTGTTTCAACTCGATCATATGAGTTTGGAGTTTGTTTGACACAAAAATTAAAATCATGATTATGTTTCGATTAATTGCTCAGCCCTAGTTGATAACAGACTTAAAAATAAGATTTAAACAATATTGATATATCTGTAAAAAAGCCAATATTGAACATCCCATATTTTCATTTTCTAAAAAATTATGCATTCGATAAATTTCAGTATATTCTGCCCTTATTGTATGTCAAAGAATAAAATGTGATCTTTCTTCAAGATCAATTCTTCATAATTTGCTTTAGCTAATGACTGTTCACATTAACAGTAATGACTTCCCTTTCTGTAAACAAACAAGCTGTAAACATTGTCCTGTGATGGTTAAATGTGGCATCTGTGCTGCTGCCCCACTCACGCTGATCACCAACTCCAATGTCACTGAGGTGTGAGGTAATCTACAGGATGGAGGCACAAGAGGTGTAAACAGAGACTGGGGTGTGTGCAGAGCCCTTAACAAGAGCCAAGACAAACAGCAGTGCTGGCATTTACTGAGAGCTTACAGCAAAGTCAGTTCGCAAGCAACACACACACACAAACATTGGCAGACACAGGAAAGGGTGAGGTTATGTGCCACTTATGAATATTTGCAGATTTGATCTTTCAGTGTTTGTTGTCTAATGTAATTATATATGGAACATTTATTCAATGAAGCCCACAGAAGAGTTCAGGACATGGATCACTGTATTATGTTTGCTCAGGCAGTGTGACATTTTAAAAGCCTTCACTGTGCGTGCGTGTAAACTGATTTGGTGATATAGAGAGCATTGTAGTAGCATGGGATCTGCTTGGTCTTGCCAGCTAATATTACTCCACTAGCACCTGGCAAATGGAGATAAACATTACAACACATATCCCAGTTTTCTCTTTTTTTTCCTCCATGAAGGCTGGAAAGATTGTGAATCTCACAGACTGACGCATATAATGACCATCAAACCCTGGAGAAATTTATCACCATTTACAAAGGGAATTCCCAGGATCACTTACTTTGCAGACAGACATCTGGTTAGTGGTGAGGGTTCCTGTCTTGTCAGAGCAGATAACAGAAGTACAGCCCAGGGTCTCCACTGAGGGCAGGCTGCGAACGATCGCATTCTTCTTGGCCATGCGACGCGTACCAAGAGCCAGGCAGGTGGTGATGACGGCAGGCAGGCCTTCAGGGATGGCAGCCACAGCCAGGGCAACAGCAATTTTAAAGTAATAAATGGCGCCTCTGACCCAGGAGCCGCCGTGGACCGGGTCACCAAAGTGACCAATGTTGATGACCCACACAGCCACGCAGATAAGGGAGATGACCTTTGAGAGCTGGTGGCCAAACTCATCCATCTTCTGCTGTAGTGGCGTCTTCTCCTGCTCTGTAGATGCCATCTGATTACGGATCTTTCCGATCTCTGTGGAGACACCCGTAGCCACTACAACACCTATAGCACGTCCTGCAGCAATATTGGTACCCTGGAAAGGACAGAAGATTAGAAAATCACCATGGAAAAATGACACAAACATCCTTGACATAACTGCATCTCTCTGACCAAATCATTTACCGAGAAATGTCATAACCACATTCATCAACATCCCAAAATCCCAGGTTTTACAAAATTGTCTATGAAGACATCAATTCCTGATATAAAGGCTTAAAGGCAGGGTGGATGATGTTTTCCAGGAGCATTTTTTATTATAATGCTTAAAGTCTTCTTCACACCTCGATTGCAGCAAATCATTTAAATGTTCTGACACAAAAATTAAAAAAATTAATCACCTGTGGAACGTACAGGACTGGAAAAATTAAATGAATTTCATTGGATGGGGATGCGAACGGCCCGTGCTGATTGAATGATTCTTATGTCCATGAAACTCGACTGCTGTTTGTCGCACACCCACAGTCCTCGCTCGCGCTTTGCCGTGAGCGTCTCAGAGTGCAGACGAACCGAGACGAACATGGCTGCTCCTATCTATGCCGCTGTTTGCTCTTAAAAAGAAAAAACAGATGTGGATCAAATCATGGAGGTGTTGGTGTTTGCAGTGAGGATGTTTTATGCCACAGAAGTTGGAGGTGAGATAATTATCACTTTTGAGAAACGTGGTTCCTCTGAAGTTTACTGGGAAGCTAACAAGCTAGCCACTCGGCTGTTCTCGGTTATGTTAGACGACAATCATCCGCACACGCGTTCCTGGAGGCATGGTTTCAGTGGATGTATATTTTTTCAAATGTAGCTTGTTCAAACTGTTTTTCCAAGACCCCCTACCCTGCCTTTAAGATAAGCATCAGTTAGCTGCAGGGCATATACTTACAGAAAATAGCATGTTCTTTTTGTCTTGGTTGACAGCTCTGGGATCAGGAACTGGGTCAGTGTGTTTAATGACTGAGACAGACTCCCCTAAAGAAAAATCAAGGCAATTGCATAGAATTAGATTTTAAAGCACAACAGCTTATAATTGGTTATATAATGGAACGTCCAATGTTAGTGACACAGCCTTAAGGAAAAAACATTTTACAGAAAATACAGTATCATAAAACAGTACAAGTTGCATATGAACATAGCTCTTGTACGGTGGGGCAAAAAGCATTTAGACGGCTACTGATTGTGCAGGTTCTCCTACTTAGACAGATGAGAGATGTCTAATTATTTCATAGGTACACTTTAACTCAGACGGAATGAGAAAAAAAAAATCCAGGAAATCACATTGTAGGTTTTGTAATAATTTATTTGCAAATCATGGGAAAAAAAAAAAAAAAATCAAAATAAGTATTTGGTCAACAACTAAAGGTCAACTCAGTACTTTGTGACATAACCTTTGTTGGCAATGACAGAGTCAAATGTTTCCTGTAAGTCTTCACCAGGTTTGCACACACTAGCTGGTGTTTTAGCTCATTCTCCAAGCAGATCTCCTCTAGAGCAGTGATGTTTTGGGGCTGTCCACAGATTTTCTCTGGGGTTGAGGTCTGGAGATTGGCTAGGCTACTCCAGGACCTTGAAATGCTTTTTACGAAGCCACTCCTTTGTTGCCCGAGCAATGTGTTTGGGATCATGACCCAGCTACATTCCATCTTCAATGCTCTCACTGATGGAAGGAGGTTTGGGCTTAAAATCTCACAATACACGGCCCCGTTCAATCTTCCCTTAACACGGATCAGTCGTCTTGTCCCTTTTGCAGAAAAAAAGCCACAAAGCATGTTTCCACCCCCATGCGGCACAGTACTGTAGGTGTGGGGTTCTTGGGAAGCAACTCAGCATTCGACTTCCTCCAAACACAACAAGTTGAGTTTTTACCAAAAAGTTCTATTTTGGTTTCATCTGACCACATGATATTCTCCCAATCCTCTTCTGGATCATTCATACGCTCTCTGGCAAACTTTAGACAGACCTGGACATGTACTGGCTTAAGCAGGGGGACACACCAGGCATTTGGACCTTCAGGGTCCAAGTGCCTGGTGTGTCCCTATGAGCTGCGTCCCTCTCAGTGTAGTGTTACTGATGGCCACCTGTGTTATTTGGTCCCAGCTCTCTGCAGGTCATTCACCAGTTTCCTCCGTGTAGTTCTGGGATCTTTGCTCACTGTTCTCATGATCATGTTGACCCCACGGGATGAGATCTTGCGTGGGGCCCCAGATTGAGCGAGGGAGATTATCAATGGTCTTGCATGTCTTCCATTTTCTTACAATTGCTCCCACAGTTGATTTATTCACACCAACCTGCTTGCCTTTCATAGATTCACTCTTCCAAGCCTGATGCAGGTCTACAATTTTCTCCTGATGTCCTTTGACAGCTTTTTAGTCTTGGCCATGGTTAAGTTTGGAGTCTCACTGAGGCTGTGGACGGGTGTCTTTTATACAGATAACCAGTTAAATTAATTAATACAGGTAACACGTGGAGGACAAAAGAGCTTATTTGTCATTCTTAATTTGCAAGTAAATTCTTTAAAAATCCTACAATGTAATATCCTTGATTTTTTTCCCTCATTCTGTCCCTCATAGGTGAACTGTACCTATGATGAAAACTACAGACCTCTCTCATCTTTCTAAGTAGGAGAACTTGCACAATCAGTGGCTGACCGAATACTTTTTTGCCCCACTGTAAATCAAAGTTTAAAGTGAGCACATCAGTTATGAAAGCCTTGATGCAGGGTGGCCTGGTGGGAAAAGTACCTGTAAGGATGGACTGGTCGACTCGCAGGGTGGTGGACTTTATGGAGGTCACTCTGATGTCAGCAGGCACCTTGTCACCAACTAGCAAAATTGGGAAAATGCAGTCAGAACATATATAAGTAAATATCATACACACTTCACAGTGCTAGCATGCCAGTATTAATCAGGTGTAGGGCTGTGCGATATACTGAAATGATATTGCGATATATTTACATGAGAGAAATGATATTTACACATATTGTCATATCGCGGTATTAGTTGTGTAAATTTTTTAGCTTTATTTTTTCGTATTGACTCGAGTGCACTTTGACTGACTACAAA
The DNA here is from genome assembly GCA_023101725.1 of Atherinomorus stipes. Taxonomy (NCBI): domain Eukaryota; kingdom Metazoa; phylum Chordata; class Actinopteri; order Atheriniformes; family Atherinidae; genus Atherinomorus; species Atherinomorus stipes. The sequence continues at coordinate 1,196,535 of JALJCO010010111.1, read as the reverse complement.
GGGGTCACCTGATTATTTAATAAGGGTGGGAAAAAAATATCGATACACTGAAATATTGTTTTATTTAAAAACGAGGTATTGATCTATTTTACTAATGAAATCTCAGAGATATCATCGTTTTGTTACAAAATCCACCAGATTTTGCAAACGAACGATTAAATCGTGATTTTTTTAAAAATATATATTTATTTGATTGGGACAGTGCATGTTAATGAACAGACATGAGAAATGCATGAATGTAAACACGCCAGATACTAGCAGAAGGCTTATTTCCATCTGCAGTCCCATATTTTGTACATTTTGTATCAGAACGATGAAATCTTGTGGTCTTTTGTGAAATCTCATGAGATTTTGTAACAAAAATATATCTCACAAGACTTTATTAGTAAAATACATCGACACCGCGTTTTTAAATATAGATATGGTATTGGCATATGAAAATATCACGATATTTCAGTGTATCGATACTTTTTCCCACTCCTATTATTCAAACTGTCTGGGAGACAATCCTCCCCAAGACTTTTACACAGAAATCATAAAAAACAGCAACTATCTTTAATTACTTTGATTGAACAAACATTTCAAACCAGTGTTTTGTCAGTTCCATCACTGCAGTGGAGCGATACCTTTATGCTAAACATGTTTCAATCCTGAAAAACAGGTGTTTGATATGAAATGAAACTTTTTAGAGAAATAAGAGTAAAAATTCCGGTATATATCGTATATTGTCATCTAAAATGGATATATCGTAATATGATATTTGGTCCATATCGCCCAGCCCTAATCAGGTGTTATCAACTACACATTATCCCAGTTAACTTGTTATCATTCCTAACACTTTATAGTCATTTAGAAAACATTACAGCTCAACAGGGTTTAGTAATTTGTTACACTCAAAGGAAAAGGGAGCTGGATCACCAAAAATCATGATGATGCACTAAAAGGACAAAAAAGAAAAACAAAAAATTGACTCATTAGATACCACCCAACTTTAGTGAGCAAAAAGTTTGATTTCTGTGTAACACTAGTGGTATTTTGCTTTTGCCTGTAAAGTTATTTGACAGGCAGATTTTAAGGGACTTGAGGCAAGATTAACAAATGAGACTCGCAACTGCCGCTGCAGGTAACTGCAGCCACGAGCCAAGCCACCACGGGAGTGTGCACAAACTGAAACTATAACATTGTTTACTACGCTGATAAAGTCTTTTTAGTCTCTTTCAGTTGAAGAATCCATAACTAGCCCTTGCAGTGTTTGAATTTACTGCAACCGTCTCCTTTCTGGATCAAAACAATCGGAGACGTGGGTGTGGCATCATTTCACGTCCCATCCGCAGGACAGCGCGGGAAATTCGGCCACCGAATTGCAGCTCATTATGCAGCACGCAGGCTGTTCAAGGCAACGGAAAGAGACGTGGCTGGGCTCTTTCTTTTTGGTTTTTAACGCTTCATCACCCATTAGTATTAAAAAACTGGACATGCTTGTTTATTCTTTCGCAGTTCCTGCCTCTAGTCCCTAGATTCTTCTAAGAAAAACACAGATACAACAGGAAGCAGTATGTATTCATAAGTTTTTGTTTCTTTGTATTGAAACTTCTGGAAAGTCTACCAATGCTTGCAAGTGTTACTGCGGGTAACCATTAGGATCCACCTTATCAAATGTCTGTGTTCACATGATAAATCCTTAAGCAAAGAAACGAGTGTGGATTCAGGCTCAGGCTGCAGGCACAGGTAAACAACAGCTCGATAACAACCTTGATGAAGTCACACTGTTTTAAAATGATCGATTATTTCCCCTGACTTTACTTCTCTCTTCACTCTCTGCACCTTTTTTGTTCCCCGTATACACCGCTTCCTCAAAACATATAAGGCAAAGGGGGAAAAAAACAACTAGAGATGAAAATTCATAAAATGCATTTTATCTGTTCCACCACAGTTAGTCTGCTTATAAAACCCGAATATTAGAGTCATACTTCATACCCACAGCGTTTTAAGTATCCTATGCCCCCAAACAAAATGGTTATTACTTCCTCTTTGTCAGAGCCTGACAATGAACATTTAATGGAAATATTTCCATAACGGAATAGAAAAAAAATGGATCGTTTGATGTAGTCACTATGATCCTAGAGTAGAGGAGTGCTAAATGACAAATGCACTGTAAAGATATAATGTTCTTTAGGTTTTGTTCTGCATACCAGACAAAAAAAAAACAAAACAATACCTTCTTATTACTATGTGTAATAATCATCTGAATGATGCCAACTGAGTCCTTGCGTCACTTTTTCAAGGTAATTGTAAAAAAAACAAACATTGTTTTTGTTGCATTTTTAATAGTTTTTCCAACACAAAAAGGTTGAACATCTGCTTTGCATTGTTGCGTGTCTAAATACATGAACTATCTTCATCCTCAGTAAATACTTAGATTAAAAACTTTGCTGAGTACTCTCCTTCTCTGATAACTGCTAGATGCTATTACTGTAGACACAAAGTAAATTTTTCCATTTTTCTTGACAGGACAGACATGAAGAGAAAGAAAGAAATGTGTGTTTGAAGAACATCTAATTCCATTTCTGTCTTTAACATTTTTTGGTTTTTTTTTAAAGTCTGACATCTCTGGGTATTGAGAGAAATAAGAGTGGGAGTGGAGTATGGGGAGAAAAGTGAGTGGTGCGTTTGTGTGGGAGATGGCTGGGGGCTACAGGTTCACTGTCGTGGGTCTGGCCGAGGGCAGACGAGGGAGGCTTTTCACACGCCTACCCACAGATTCCTGCTCCTCTTCCTGCGGCGGCCTCCCACATATGCTTGAATAGAGATTCAGCATCATATATGCATTGAGTTTTAAATATTACAATAATTAAAAAATGTCTAGTTTGTCATTGTACTTAAATTTTTACTAACAACTTAAAGTCTGACATGTACATCTAACTAATCTAAAATCTTGCATAATATACTCAAGAAGGGATGTTCCTTCACGTGCAGCATAATTGTGACTTGTTCCTGGGAATGGCTCATTGCAGGTTTTCCTCTCTTCAGGTCCTGAGTGAACCCTCTGGCAGTTCTTGACAACCTGACCACCACATCAACCCATTTAGAAAACAGAGGAAAGTTCCAGTGGAGGCTCAAATCACAACTGTGTCGTAACCATGGCTGGCATTGCCAGCAGCAGTGGTGGAAACTTGAGTAAATATACTTATGTTCTCCTCTCTCCTCAAAAGCCCTTGTGGTCAAGAGTGTCCTTTTCCAGTGCCTCTGTACAGTTTATTTTACCCCCAAGCACCAAGTTCCTGTGGAACAACAACAGGCTAATCTGAAGAACTGGAAAGCCAAACGAAGGAGGGAAAATAACTTGTTTTCTTTGTCACATTATGTCTGCATGTTTAAGTCAAAGGGGGTGTGCTTGGAGATGCGTGACACATATTTTCTAAGTGAGAAGTGTGCACTGTAGTACCTTCCCTCAGCTGTTTACCTCTGTTTAAAACTGCTTAGCAACAAATACATGACTGTACGTTTCACAACAATGCAGCAAGGTGCTCATCACTATCACGCCTCCTCTCGAGCAAGCTTCAACAGTATAAGCATGCAAGACTTGAGACTGGATTTCCAGCTCTGGCTGGTGCATTATCTACAACAGAGACAGAGCTTTTTACCTTTTACAGTATATTAAAAAAAAAGCTTTTTAAATTTCTCTATTGACCCTAAACCTCACATGAGTTTACAGCAGACTAATGAGATGCTATTCTTTAGCTGAAAGGCTGATATCCTAACCTTTTTTTTTTTTCTTTACTCCCCACAATGTCTCACTTGCATAGAAATTTTAAGGTGAGACACTACAGGCAAATAGGGTAAAAAATTTAACTAACAGGTATCACCATGAAACTTTCCTGGTTTATTCCTCACATTAGGGCTATCACATTTGTATTGCAAGTTTTTTGAAATTTTATGTTTAAATATGCAAATGAGGTGTTATATAGCCAAAAATGTGCTAATGTGCATTTCTAGGAATGAAATCTAAACACTGGATTAAACTAGGTTCAAAGTTCCTTTTGAATTTTGTTCACATTTTAAAGTCAAAAGTTTGAACAGAGGGGGCTTTGGATATCTATATTTATGATTTCACAATTTAGAATATACTGTGAACAACCAGGAAAAAAAATTATTTTTGGCATATTTTGGGATGAAATGTTTGATAAATCAGGCTGGAAATGAGATATCAAAAAATCCTTCAGTTAAATCTTTAAGAATAAAGTCAGGAGCAACACTTGAAAGTTTGGTTTCTGTAAGTGCTGCTGAAGTGGAGATTTTTTTCCCAGAGCATGAGAAAAAAAAAAAAAACTCATTTTGCAACTTTAGCTGCATTTCAATGGTATTTGGGTGCATCACACAAAGTATCATGAAATAAACCCCTAGAATGTTTATTTTGGACTTTTTTTTCCTTTTCAATAGTCTGAAAGAAAACATGTTGAAGAAGGGAAAAAAAACAAAAATCTCAACCGGATCAGGTGATGAAAAAACGGGGTTTTGCCTGTAGTGTCTCCCCTTAAATCTCTAAAATTACTTTATAAAGCCACATGTGTGTGTGTGTGTGTGTGTGTGTGTGTGTAAGATTTGCAATTCTGAACTTGAAAAGTTGTCTGTGTATTGTTGTACATCACATCTCCACTCCTCCTGCAACTGGATAGCTCCCACGGATGCAGCTGCTGTTAATCAGCAACAGCATCAAACCCCCTCTCAAACAGCAGATGGTTCATGAAGTCATCTTAAAACTGCAAACCCTTTTGAACTTTGATGCCAAGGAGATGAGCCAAACGGAGCAGGAGTGTTGTCAAGGAGACACAGTCGGTGTTGATAGTGACGGAGATGGTAGTGCTAGTAGGTGGGAGTTGAGTTATTTTGTTGAGATCTACCTGTGTGAACTTGCCTTGAAATGATTGTGTGCACACAGGTGTAATGGAGGATGCTGGCTTGAACAAGCCCGAATTCCAGGAAAAGCTACCTGTCAGGAAAACCTCGTGGAATATAAATGTATAAGGAAGAATTTATTTAGAAATCTGATTCATTTCTAAGAATGACTTGCCTGTGAGGATTCGTCTTAGAGGAAATCTGGGATATTTATCCAAAGAGATTGTTTGGAATCCAATTCAACACAACAAAACAATAAGCAAGTCCCCTCTCTTTGCCCCACTGTGTTGCCATTACGAATGAAAGCTATGATCTCTCCCATGCACACACATCCTGAGCGCTCCGTGTTTTCCCTACACGTCACTCTGAGACATCGTTACCAGCCCTGCGAAACACAGGATCGCTCTCCCAAAAAAGCGGTCATATTGATGGCGATGCGATCTCCCCTGGGCTTCGTGTGCATCTGGCATACACAGATGTTCTGGAGCCAGAGTGACAACAGAACTATTTTTAGCCGAGGCTGCCCACACGTGTGCGAGTTTACAGCGGGGGAACTGTCTGTATGTGCATGCAACATGAGGGAGTGTGAGTGAGGAGTTGACAAACATCCAGTCGTGTCCAGGTGGTGAAGCTGAGAGCATGGAAAGCAAAAGAAAGGGGGAAGCAAAGGAAAATTATACTGAACCTAAAATATAAGCAGTGACCACACCGATTTGCAAAGAATCCCCCCCCCCCCATACACACACACACACACACACACACACACACACAAAAACAGATCAAAAAAAGGCCCTGGCACCTGCACAACCAAGAAAAAAGACTCTTATATAACCTGGTTTGAGATATTCCAACAGTGTTTCCAGACTCCTGAATGGGTGGAAAAGGCTGGGTTGGGGCTTTTCTGAGGCTTAAGGGAGCACAGAGGCAGCTAGCTGACAGAAGTGAGCGCCATGTGGGGGGGGGGGGCAGCAAAGCATAAATTGATCAGAGTGAGTGACAGTAAGGATTTGGCCTGGTTCAGCCATAGCTAACCTGCCACCTCCACGATGTCCCCTGGGACTATGTCTCTGGCTTTGATCCTCTGGACAGCCTTGCGGTTCATGCGGTACACCTTCCCCATCTCTGGTTCATACTCTTTCAGAGCCTCGATGGCATTCTCCGCATTTCGCTCCTGTGTGCATAAAGAAAAAAGAGGAAATGCTGAAGTCACAGTTCGTACTAAGACAAATGTTCAACAGTAGATGTATCTGTATAGGAGCCATTCTGCAGTTTACAGTGTCATAAAACATGCAAGGCAAACACACAAAGATGGAGAGAACATTGCTTTTTGAAAAAAGCAAACATGCAAACATGTTTAAAGCATAGATGGTGGACTCTACATCTAAAATGGACACGTTTCATCTATCAAACTAAAATTAATCTGAACAAATTTCAACTGACACATATACTGTACATGGATGCTGGATAAAAGTTATCAGATCAGATGTGTGTTCACATGATGAAAACATTTAAATACTATTGTAACACGTTTCTCACGTACAGTGTGCACCAATACTGAAGATGACAAAAGCCAGATTTATTTTTTAATTAAGTCTTTTAAAGATGCTCCATTATGCTCAACTCAAGAAGAGCAACAACAGTTTCTAACATTAACGTCGTACCAGCCACGGTCCAGTTCTGTTTTGCTGTTGCCAGTTTTCCAAGTCTTCCCTGAAACTCATTACGTCATCGAACCGCCACGTGATTCAAACATGCAGAAACCAACAGAATCAGTGTACGTGGATGTTTTTTTCCCCTGCTGATCCATTTGTGAAAAAGTTTAAACCATCCTTCTCCATCAGATTGAAAATTCTTTCCAATCAAGATCCTTCTGATAAGCTGAGGTGTTTACATGACACATTTTTATCCTGATTGGTTTTATCCTGGTTGTTCTTTATATGGTGTGCAGCACTCTGGGCACCTTCAGATGTGTAGATGTGCTAGACAAATAAACTTAAACTGAAGCCTGATTGGACATTCAATCGGATCAAAAGTGCTCCATGTTAACACAGCTCTTGATGCTAACAGAAAATTCCAACTTAAATTAATCCAAGAGACTCGACAGTAACAGGATCAACCACATTTTTGTGTACTGTGATGGGTTATTTGCACATGCAGACACATCTCGAGGTCCATGAAGCCACATATCCTTCCACAGCTGTGAAACAAGGCATGCTAAGACATCGTAATACTGTGAATACTTAACATCGGTGCTTCAAGCATGGACATAGAAACTCACCTGCCAGACCCCAATAACAGCGTTGGCAATGAGGATCAGAAGAATAACAACAGGCTCTACAAAGGCAGTGGTCGTCTCCTCTCCTTCCTCAAACAGAGCCAACACCTGGATGGACATGCAGCACACATTAACTCAGTCAACATATTGCATTTCAACCAAGGCAGCTCAAAAACATCTGCAGAGGAAGCTTTCTGTGAAACACTGGGAGTGGGGGGGAAGGCTGGAAAAAGAAAACTAAACTAAAACAGCATTTAAAAAGCTGCAGATCAGGTCCAGCAGCCATTAACGTTTAGCAGCGAGTGCTAACGTTTTATGTCTGAAATGGCTCAAATGGTAAAGCAGATAAAATGCCAATACTGCTTCTGGCATCATGTTTCATATTTAAGCCCAAAGTTTACCTTATAATACCAACCACTTTTCCATAATCATACATTTAACTCCTCACTAAATTCAGTTTATAAACAAAGTCCAATGATTCACTGATTGCTTATTTTTTTCCAGCCATTAAACCATTAGCTTATTCAGTTACACGTTTTATCTATTTGTTAGCGTAGTTTTTCCAAATCATTTTAACCATCGATGAACTAACTTTTATTTTTATTTTTAATGAATCACAGTTACTGACTGTCCTTTTCAGAACCATAGCACTAAAAATACAAAAAACTAAGTGGCCTGAAGGTCCAAACCTCTTTTCCTGCAGTAAATACAAACAATAAAAGACATTGATATATGTTTTTTTTTTTAATAAATGCAGAAAATGAACACAAATACGTTTAAATAATCCAGCTTTAAATTGTATAATATACATGCTCATTTGCAGCATTTTAGCCATTTTAGTCTGTATAAAATGTGCAAGTTTATTCAAACTATTCTAATCAATTTAAAACAAATGAAGGGTGTGATTAAAGAAATGGACCAGACTAAAAAAAGAAAAAGATAAAAACAACCAAACAAAGCCACACACACACACACACACAAAGAGAAGGAAATACAGAACATGTTATTGTTGGGTTGCCCGGACCACAATGACTGTGCCTAAACTGACAATAAAAATATATTAAATCCAGCAGGAAATGAGATCACTGGGCAAATAAAAACGTGCGTCTCCACTAAATGAACTGGACTTGTTTAAAAACAGTCCTCCTATAAAACACAGTTTTGCATGAGAGTATGTCACTCACAGCACAGTTCAGGACTTGAGGTTAAAAATCACTCAGATTAATATTTAAATAAGGATTTTCTGAGATCAATTTCTTTCAACATCACTTTTTGGGGTATCTGAGGGCTTTGAAACTAGATGAGTATTTCTAATAAATTCCATACGTTTCATTACCTCTCGGGGCCTCTGACATCACTAGAGTCATATACAGTTTTATTAACTGAACCCTGCACAGTTAATAAAAACGACAATAATTAGGTTGCAAAAAAAACTGATTTGTTTGCCATGTGAGGGGAGTGAAAAGCATGAACACAATGACATATTATCACCTTTTAAAAAGGTACTTATTAAGTTCACACAGTGGTTTACAATCCCTCCCAATCAATAGTCGTTGAGCAGCAACACTTTTGCTATTAGACCAGCATTTAAACCAACAAAGTTCATGTGGCTGTGAACAATGCAAGATTTTCAATTATCTTTATTCAGATGTCCACATACTGAAGCACTTTTAACCCAATGAAAACAAAATGCTTTTTGATGGGATAGAGATACAAACATGATTTTAGTTTGAGTAAAACAGAAGGCACAGATCACATACATGAACTTAAGCTTTGGAGTTAACGGAGACGAGCAGATGAGAAAGTATCTGTAGCTGCCAGCTCTGTTCATGCATGACTTGCCAACTCAACTAGCTAGCAGACTCTCCTTTTTGACTGCAGCACAGCTGTGCGGCAAGGCCGGAAAATAATGCTGATGAGAGAATCAAACCAGAAAATTAGCTGCAAAAGTTAGAAGAACTGCAGACTAGGATGATATTTTCGCTGGCATTAGCAACCCTTTTACAAGACTGATCAGTGATGCTTTAAAGCTAAGCCTCAAAAACTATCCGGTATCTCAAATTAAACTTTTAAAACACTTTGATGAGCTTAGTGTTATTGTGCTTATACCTGATCTCTGTGGATCTGCCACAGAGAAAGATCCCAACGGGAACTAAAAAGATTACTTTACACTTCGAGTAAGTTTCCATTATTTTATCAAAAGCAGATATAAACAAAAATGATGCACCACAAAAAAATAGTTTCATAAAAGTGGATAAAGTGGATCTAGACTGCAATGATGTGCTGAAGCCTATCAAATGACAGCAGTGTATTCTCTGCAGAGTATTGAGCACCAGAGCGTTCGTCATGGCAGCCTGAACACGGTCGATAGCTCATCATTCCCTCTCATTTGGGACGGTAAATCTCCCTCCTGACTGAGCTCAGATTGGAGGGCAACAAAGGCAGCCCTCTCAGTGAGGACGGCCTTGAAAGACACTTCAATCGTCACACATCCAGACAACAGTACGAGTCCCCGACTCCGACTTTCTCTGTGAGAAGGAGTTCACGTGATGAACAGAGCAGGGCTGCTTTTATGTTTTTGACATTTACTGAGTAAAGCTGCTTGAAATCGAACTGTTTTACATTTGGAAATATTTGGTCAAATTTAACTCAACTTCATGGGCTGGAGTAAAGGTTTTTTGTTTTTTTTTTTTAAACCAAAGTTAAATCTCTCTTTGTAGTTTCAAACATTACACTCTTAACACCCTCATGCAGAGCTGAGAGGCTTCGCATGGCCCAGTATATCTGAATGTCTCCAGACTCTCCAGGGCATCTCAAATTATTCATCTCAAAAAGACAAAAAAAAAAAAAAAAAATTTTCGCTGACTTAATATGAATTTTAATTCTCTTTCAGCACTAGTTTCCTAACATTAACCCGACCCCATGTAGTGAAGAAGTGCTTTGATTTTAAAGGTGGCTGGTGTGGCTTTCAGTGTGGCTCTGTTCAATTTGAACCCTCACAAAGGAGATGGCTCACAATCAGTTTGTGGTCCCAGTAAAAATTACACTAACACAAACAAAAAAATGATAGAAAAACTGAAGAACAAGTGAAGATATAACACAGAACAGAGGAAATGTTAATTTGACCTTGATATGTGAAAGACTTCACTGATATGCCATGCAAAGGAAGTGGAAAAGCCTAATGATCTCAATTTGAATATAGTCAAAATTACAACCAAATGAGTCCCAGGTTTGGGCTCAAGTTTTGCTCATCTTCACTCAGATTCTGCCGCTCCCCAATTCCACAGGAAATATTCAAAAACATTTGGCAAACAAAGATATAAAAGGACAACTAGAATGTCGTTTGTAAACAAGCAAGCTCTGAAATAAGACAACTTGCTCTGATATAGTTTTGATTACAAGCAGTACGAGGTCACAAGAGACCTCACTGTTGCACTGAATCTGAAACCTGTCCAGGCAACAACATTGTAAGGCAGCGCGGCCTGCGCTGCAGTGGAACAGGGGCCGTGCTCCACTATAAACAGGGAGGGAAAAAACATCAGCCCACACTCCAGAGTCATGCAGTGCAAGCCTCTCACTGGCTGAGGAGCGGTCAGAAATATCTTGTGTCATATACATTTTTAGAGCAATTTTCCTACTTTCAGAAATAGCAACTGCAATTTCACTAAGAAGACAGTGAGGAGGTGCGGTAATAGATGGAAAAAAATGTTATTATGCAAGCAGGATTCCCTCACTCCACCCCTCTACGATCTTCTCCACCCACACTCTGCAACCAGGGTTGTAGTTTGAGGCGTCACAGCAGAGGGATTTTTGATTAATAGTTTTGTTTCCAGTTTGGTAGAAGTGCTTTTCCTGTTCCCAACACAGAAATCCTATCATCACAGGGTGGAAAGCCAAGTATTATACAATTTTCCACATGAGAGGAGACAGCTATCTAGGCTGCCCCGAGTTCTAACAGGGGAACAAAGCTGTGTAAGACTAATAAGCCCCGTCCATTAGCTGGGGATGTCCTTCTCATTGTCCAATTAGGGTCTGAAAAATCCCACTGGGCCACATTTGAGAATCAAGATCGACAACAAATACAAGGAGAGCTGCTAATTAGCTGGTTTGTACTCACAAAAGAGACGCAGGCAGCTAGCAGCAGGATCCTGACCAGGAGATCTTCAAATTGCTCCACCACCAGCTCCCACAGGGACTTCCCTGGAATATGCAAACAAACATCACTCACCTGGACACGTCACATTCAGTTTAACATTCAAGCCTTCAGTGTAGAGACTCGATTCATGTCCATATGCTTAAGGGTGGAGTGGACATGTAGGAGGTGTTGACATTAGCTTTATGATAGAGATAAGCAGCTGTGAAGAAAGACTGCAGGTTTACACGGGACTACAGATGTATGCTCATGGCTGGAAAACTGCTGTAAGATACAATCCTAAAGTTTATCCCTCAGTCTATTTAAAAGAAAATGTCCAGACACTTAACCAGGTGGGAAAGGGAAGGGGATCCCAGCTCATTAGAAAATAAGAGATGAAAAAAAAAATCAATATTTACCTTCTTCAGCTGGAAGCTCTGTGGATGTCACAGCATGCCGGTTGTAGAGGAGTAAGTGGGTGAAGCCAGAGAGAGGGGAGAGAAAAACAAAGAGCAGTTAATGCATTTGATTAACTCAGCCTGGCTCTGAGATGCAGAGACATATGAATTACTCTGAAGAATCACTCAGCTGGTTTATCATTAAATGTGTGTACAGAAGCAGAACTACACAGTAAAGAAGAGGGTTACAATATGCAATCATATTGTTGAATATGTGTTTCATTTAGGAAGTTATTTAGTTTTTTTAGGAAATAACCAAATCTAATGTGCATCAAAATGCTGACATAGAAGCTTCTGAATCAATCCACTAATTTTCTGTGTTGAGTGATGATCATGTTCGCGCAACATAAATGGAAGAACTTGCAAAAGTGGAATTAAAGAGCCGAACAGCCTAAAGACTGACAGCCTCGGCATTAAAAGCCAGCAAATGGAAGCACTTTGGCTTGAATGACTTTGAAGTAAAACACAATGGAAACAAACATGAGAAAACACATTATGTGTCCCAGGAGAGGAAGGATGAAAAACACCCAGTTGTGGTTCCTGCCAACCAGAGAACCACCGAGTAAGTGATGTCAAAGTGTCCAGATTCAGAAAGGATGTCCAAATTACAAACTATACTACAAGGATCTGCAGCAATATGCATCCATGTTGCAAGCTTTGGAGCCAAGCAACAACATCCTATCTCAAAGATATTTTACTGACGGTAACCATGACACTACAACAGACCAAGCTTCATGGAATCATTTATAACAGCTCTAATGTTATGATATCTGCATTTCTTAATCATAGATGAACCTAAATAATCATTTTAAAGTTGCATTGCAGCCCTGTGAAGTCCCACCACAGTTTCTTTGATGTAACAGAAAAAACTCGACTGCTAAATGACTCAAATAAACAGATGCTACTTCTCCCCCTGTACAAATGTATCTGCAACAAAGCAGACCCATTTCAGGCCGACTGTTTTGCCCAACAAATGCTCAAAAAATAGAGATACAATAAAAATGGACACATTTGCACAGTCTACAAACCACCCCCCGCAAAATTTGGCACTTTAAGACAAGCTGAGCATCTTATCCAGAACTCAACACCCACCCACACATTAGTCACTGGTGCGAGTAGAAAACACTTCAGTCATCCTCTAAAATCATTCCATCTGACACGCACTGATGATGAGTGTCACCACAGTGAGGATGCGGCATGTTTAGTCACTGTTTTTTTTCAGGTTCCCACCAAGTCCGACGCAAAGTTATGACCAAGGAGGTCCTACGTAACAAACCGCCTCCATCACATCTGATGAACATGATGAGTGTCGATGACAGAGATGTGACCTGGCTTTGTTTCTGCTGTATTTTGTTAACTTGATCCATGCCCTCTAAATTACAACTTTCATTAGAGAATAATTTGAGGAGTGCAGCTACATATAGAAAGCAGAGCGGCTGTAATATGAATTGACAGCAGTATTATCCGTCATGCAGTGGAAACCTCGTGTTTCTCTGCATGCTCTGACCACACTGTGCAGCACGAGTAACAAACGTGACCTTGTGTAGAGAGGTGCTGGAAAGAGGAAAGCCCATGACGTGAGGCCACAGCCTCCTTCCAAAAACAAACGCCTCGCTGCAACTCACGTGTCGCTAGAAAGAAAAATTATTTGTTTTTGGGAGAAGCTTTGAAATAAAATATGCTTTTTGGGCGATTGAGTGACAGCTAAATGAATCTGGAAAGTGTTTATGATTAGGTTAATGATAAAACTACCGATGCAAAAGAGCAGATTTAACATATGAATTGAAGGTCAGCTCTTTCATCCGACAATACAAAGCTGTTGAATTATTAGCTCTGCATAATGTTTTAGAAAACAAGCTTTATGTGCAGAAGATTGTCTCTTGGCTCCACAACAGACTCACCTCAGCCTGTGTAATAATAGCTGATGACTCACTGGGAATAGCTTCTCAAACTTGCTGCCTGGAGGGTTTTCAGAGTTCAGATTGGACACGGTTGAACTGATGGGGGACGTTTGGCTGCAGCATGCCAGCAGCAGCAGAAACTGGAGAAGTGGGCTCTGCTGTTTTCCATGCTCCATCAGTCTGACATAAGACCGCTTGCCCATTACTGCGCCTCCCGGGTTGTATAATGTTTTTTATGGTGGACAGGCTGGCTGCGACCTGACTGCCGGAAACAAAGACGGACTGACTGGAAGATCGAGACAGACGGGAGGGGAAGGGGAGGGGGAGGGGGGGCAGTTACATGGAGGGAGAGAGAGCTGGAGGTGGTGAACGGGGTTCCCCGGCTTCCCCCTGCCAAGGATTCCCTCCCAGTCATCTGGGCTGAGTCGACCCGAGGCTTGCCCAGGCACATTCCTGAACACTGACTTCACCTCTCTCTCTCTCTCTCTCTCTCTCTCCGTGTCCCCACAGCACCCCCCCCCCCTCCTCCCTCCTCCCTCACAGCCCAGACAATGAATAAAAGAGGCTGTTTACGTACAGCAGAAAAATCAAGCAGCGCCAGGCAGAGGGGAGACACTTCCTGGAGACGGTTGCCAACAACAGCAACATGGAGATGGTTTCTGCATCCAGAATCAGGAAGGAAAAGCAGGAAACTGTCCATCAATTTATCCACATTGCAAATAACCTGCTGATAAAAGGGCTTTCAGTGGAAGCTCATTTCTCACCTCTTTCTTATTATGAGTTTACAGATCACTGGGACTCCCCAATTAACATCACAATTGAGTCTGCTAAAGCATTTTAAACAAGGCTGTCGAATGAAAACTGCAAGAAAGTTTACAGCAGTTGCCTTGGAAACAAGGCTAACGAATGCTCCTTAAAAACAAAGTAATGTGCCAATGTTTTTGTAAAATTTACCAACAATGGCTGTTATGCAACCAGCAGGGTGTTGATGCAGCACGCTCTGGACCGCAGGCATCAAACACCCCACACATCCTGGTGCAGATAAGCTCATTTCTGGCCTCCATGTTCTGCTAGCATGAGCAATAGCATGCAGTCAAGCAGAAACACAGCAAAATAAACAAGCCAGCAGTCCAGCTGGTTGACAGTGAGCAGAGAGGCACAGAAGGTGTGGTAAGATTAGCAGGCTCAAACTACTCCAGGATCCACAAACCTGGAAAACATCTCACAGGCCCGTAAATACTTTGATGGGAACTCCTAATGATAGCTTCCTATATCCACTCTCCTGTTGTATTTTCCCACTGGAACAGGTTGGAACGCATTAACCAGATAAAATGTGAATGAGAAATGTAGATCAATCGTTACCCTAACGTCATTATCTCTGCTGCACAGACTACACTGCAGGTAGCAGTCAACATGTCTGACGAAGTCAAAGTTTCCTTCATTTCACATCGGCACATCATACAAGGCTGCTCAGGATTACTGGGACCCCTTCATTTTAACAGCAGGAATAAATGCAAACTGCTAAAATATCAAGCAACTGGTTCCACAGAATGAAAAACCAAAACTTTCTCTCCTTTATTTTCAGTGATCACATGACCTAAATTGATAGTTTTGCTGTTTCCCATTTCCATCTCAAAACAGCAAACAAAAGAGCTGACCAACTGCATTAAAAATGCTTCTATCTAAAGGCAATCAAAAGTTTTAGTCTTGAAATGCATCAGATGAAGGGAAATCTGTGTGGAATGGTGCAGGTTGCAGGGAAAATAAACATGCAAGACATCTGCAGAGCTTCATGCTGACCTGGAATGTGTTTCACAAAAAGGTGGAATAAAGCAGGAAAAAAATGCCCTCACTGGTAAACTAGTGTTTCCCTGTAATATTATTCCATGGACAGAAGAAACCATATGCATAATTCCCTACCTACAGTAGAACATGACGGAGACTTCATCACGCTGAGAGGTTATTCAAGTAAAGTCAGATGATTATTGAGGCATTTTTTAACTAAATGTGTCACCTGGTGTCTGAAAACTTGGTTTAAGGCAGACTAATAACTTAAAGTGGAAAAGAATAGTTGAAAAGGAAAAGATAGACGGCTTTAGACAAGAGCCTGGACACAACCAGGAAACTGTCAGCAGAAACTGAGAAACCACCAGCAGACACAGATTAGTTTGTTTTCTTCATAGGTTGGCAACTTTAGACTTTTAGTTGAAATACTTGGATTCTAAAAAACTATACTCACTTTCATGAAATACTCAATATTCTGTGATTAGAGTTCACATTTTTTTCCCGCCATATTAACATGCCCACAGTCTTAGCTTAGCATGCTAACTTTCTATAGTAACTGGCACCAAGCACTAACTAAAGCTAAGGCTGATGGAAACAACTTTTATAGATTTGAACCTAATGAAAATTCTTGCATCTTGGAGGCGATTATGGAACTGGGTTTTTGAGGCAGGTATAAGACTGTACAAAATTTCCAAAAACATCTACAAATGTAAACATTTTTTGGTAATGTTGCAGCAAAAGTCATCCCTGCTGAAAAAAAACAAAAAACAGCTAGACCAGCTAAAGGAGAATCACCATCGGCAGGATTCAGTGATTCATTAATTCAAATGTTGTAAAAAGCTGTTAAATATTTCTAAACGTGTTGATTCTGTCATGTTTGAAGTTTTAGAAATACCAACACTGATTGTGTGGTGCCACCCCAGCAGAAAATGCCTGATCAAACTTCAACAGGACATTTGACACACTCAAAGATTTTTTTTTTTTTTTTTTTTTTTAACCAACTTTAGGCTAATATTTAAAACCTGCACATCAGAGGTTTTGAAATGACTCGCATTCAAAAAATGAGGGGTTATAGCTTCATCTTAGTGAGGCAGAGTACATCAACGTGCACAACCAGGACAAGGAACCAATTATGTTTTTTTTTTCCAACTTGCAGTACACAAAGAGAAAAATACCAGCTGCTGTCAAAGCTGCATCTATGTAAGCTTTTTTTTAAAAAATTAATTGCAAATATGTAGATTAACGATAGATCAATACATCGGCCAGTCGACATTTTAAGCCGATATTTGCATTTGTTGCAATCTACCAATACGATGGGTGTTGGTCAATACCCCTACAGTACTAGGCATAATTTACAGACTTTTTATATATATGTATATTTATTAGAAGTTTAATGTTTCTATTTGTGCACTGTTTTTTATGTATATTTATTTGAGGTGATTTGTTCTTTTTTATATTAAAAGAGTTGTAAAAATACTTTTCATTGTATCCTTCATTATATCAATTTGGGAGTCAAATCCATAGCCCCAAATATCGGCAGGTTGTATCAGCTGAGGCTGATGAGAAACTATCAGAATCAGCTCATCGGTTGATCCCTAATGAAGATTTAAATTTTTCTAGTTACGACAGTAAAAAACAAGCTGCAGCTGCTGATGAGCATGGTGAAAAATTCACTTTTGACGTGCAAGAGTATCTGCAGACATGTGATTAACAAGCATGGTGCTTTAATCCACATTTTAGCACTTACAGTTTGATCAGCCCCGCTAACAAGTGGAAGAGGAAAAGAAAAAGGGCTCCATCAACTGAGCAGGACATGCATGACATGATTAGCACAGAGCTGATATCTCGTCAGGGCTTCAGCTTCCTCTTTGAGGCCACAGCTGTAGAAAGAGACACTTCTTTTTTATGTAGAATATCTAAACAGGCGAGGGGGATGGCAGTTGGCCACCTAGTAGGGGACTAGAGTAGCTAAATGCTGTGAGAAATACTCATCAATTCCCAAAACAGCAGAGGGAAATATCTGTGTTAACATCATACTATTTATAAAGTTTATTCTGGGTTCAGAAACCAGAACGACACATCTGTCCGATCGGATGTCTGGTGCAGTACAACTTTACTGATCTCAGTCCTGAGATAATGGCGGCTGCAGAAAAAGCTGAAAACCTCACTTGGAAATGTGATGCAAAGAAACACTCTTACAGTAGAGGTATGTGTTGCAATAAAAGACTGCATGATGTAAGCGTGTCAATATTCAGTCACACTGTCTTCTGCTTTTCAACCTCATGAAAGGACAAAACCAAGAATGACTCAAATCCACAGAAAAACCCTTCCTGTTATTTGGTGCACAGGCCACATTTATCAGAGGGAATTTCAGAGCAAACCAAAATCAGGCATCTAAAAGGTCACCAACCCAAAACTAAAAAAAAAAAAAAAAAAAAAAACAAGCCATGATTTTTATGTTGGGCCTTTTAGATCAAAATATGTGTCATTTTGGTAGAGTTGCATCACTTAACATCATTTATCCCGCATCTTCACCCCATCTCCACCTTGATTCAGCTTCAGATGATGCTGCTTTCAATACACCTTAAAAGTGGGATTTTGTAACTCTTTGTTCCTGCTTGTTGCTTTATCCTAAATATCAAATCTCATTATTAATTTCATATTTCACTTGACTGAAAAAATGAATGTGCTAATAATCCCCAAACACTATTTTGTTAATGTTTTACATCTTAGCAAGGAAATATTGCTCCTACATGCTATTCTTTCATTTTTAACCCACTGGAAAGGCACATTTTGATTTGTCTTTAATGTGCCTTCTGTACAGCACCAGCAACTGTAAAGTCCAGAGTTAATGAGGACAAAATGTGATGGAGAAATGATTTAATAGTGTTTTTACCCGATCAGCAGCCATTATCTTCTGAAGTATTTGTTTTAAAACTACTAGATCTCAAAGAAGGCACACAGTAGCCGGAGGAGAAGGAGGCAGAGTGAAGTCGTAGGTTACTCCAGACCTAAAATAATCTGCTTGAGCAGAGGTGCAAATTAATGGCAGAACAGCAGTAGCTGTGATGTCTCCATGTTTTCATTTGTGCTTGTGAGATAAAGGGCAGATTACGTCTCCTTTAACTTACACACCTCCTCAGTGGACCAGACTGTGCTGCAGCACAGCGTCCGGGGACTCAATGACTCAACTTCATCTTAGCATAAGGCCGTGACGATGACTGACAGATGCAGAGGTGGGAGGGAAGAAAGCAAGTGACAAGCTAGAACAGGATCACAGCTCCTTTGAAGGCAGCTGAGCAGGCACACACAGAGCCCACTAGAACAGGGAAGTGACTCAACAGCCAGAGGAGTTCAAGTTACTTTTTACATCGTAACGTTCTCAGTCCACGGGGTGCCGACACTGTTAGCGCATTTACAGCAACACTCAACTGGACAATTTTCAGAAGAGTGGACGCTGATAAACCCTGACTGAGCAGCGTTCTGCAACGTGCACCCGTGCTGGTGTGAAGGAGGAGGGGCAGCAGGAAACAGCACAACGCCTCATCACATTTCAAATACAGAGCTAGAAAGTTGGGCTGCTTTTATGTCAAGTTGCAGAACAGGAAGAGAAACGGCTGCAACAAAAACAAGATCCCTCTAGAGCAGTGTTTTTCACTTCAGGCCCTCAGGGACCCACTGCCCGGCATGTTTTAGACATTCCCCTACTCCATTATACCCGATTCACATTCACGGACTTCCTTATTAAGTTCTCTGCAACCTGTTAATGAGCTATTCATTGCTGACAGGTGTGTTCAAGTATGGAAACATCTAAAACATGCAGAGCACTGCTACTTAAGGTCCCCCTGCACTGCATGTTTAAGATATTCCCAACTCCATCACACCTGACTACGATCCATTGAACTTCCCACCAAGTTCTTTGCAAGCTTGTTAATCATTTGCAGCCAGGTGTGTTAAAGTATGAATTATGGAAACATCTAAAACCTGCAGGACAGGGAATACTGAAGACCAGGATTCAGAAACACTGCTCTAAAAGGAAGCTGCAATTATTATTTAAGGCAGAAACCAAAGTAAAGAACTTTACAATAATGGCTAATAATCATAATGAGAAATTTCAACTATTTGAACTAAATCTACCTAAAATCAATTATGACAGTCAAACAGTTGAAATAAAAAAGGGGAGCTTTGCTTCCTTGCAGATAAAAAACATTGACTGCTCTGTTTGATATCACTAAAACATTTCTACCCGGCTGCAAGTTAACAAATATTAACACAGCATCATGATGGAGCAACAACTCATGACTCGGTTGTTAAACCTGAATACATATTTCACAGTTTCTCTCCTGGTGGGAGTGTCCTGTGGCATTTTCAGAGTAATTTACAAAAGCTCTCCAGCTGCAAAAAGCAATATTTGGCGGAAAAAAAAAAAGATAAATGATGAAAAAAGGTCATTTTCTTTAAACATCTGAGAGTCAGTTCCTTTGAAGATGGCTGTGAAGACGATCCCCCCCTCCCCCTTCAAACATAAACCAAAGTTGATTGCTTGTGGGGACAATCTGCCCTTTTACTGACACTTTGTTAAAATGAACGCAGTGCACCTTTGATATCTGTGTTTGTACAGGATACAATCATCAAGCACTGCAAGCGGTAACTACACAAACCTTTGTGCACCCACACATAGAGAAAGTGCACGAGTGAGTGTAGTAGACTTCCTCTTTTCTCCACGACATCACAACCCGCTACTTCACATTGAAGCTGATGAATTGTCTTGTAAAAAGAGGTGCTTGTAGTTTTCAACACCACATAAACGAAATGCCTCTCATGTCTTTGAATTAAGTTGGGAATAATGGAGCTGCTAGTGGACCATAAATGGAAAGTGAGAATAAAATAAAGAGGCCAGCCAGCCGTCTCCTTTCTGCTGCATGCAGCGTAGAAAAAGGCTGACCAGATGTGGTGGCTAAGCTCATTTTCCAGCATCCCAGAAAAGGATCAGAAACTCTGACGCTGCTCGGAAGGGGTATCTGTCACGGCACATGAAAGCGCCGACGTAAAGCCTAAAAGCCAAGACATCACTCACCTGCCTTCAGTGCAGCACTGGAAGGCAGCATTTTATAGACTTTCCTACAAAGTAATCTACAAGAAATATCTGCACAAAGACTATTTAATGAATAATAACATCTGTTAAGATGTTGCCATATACAATCTGACAAAAGAAAAATGTTCACAACAAGGCCAAGTAATGAAAGCTCACAGTTGTGTCTCACTCTTTTTGATGTTCACTTCATCTATAGAAGTAATGAGGTGAGACGCTCTCTCATCATGCTTCAGTAGAGGGGATGGCTAACAACTAACAGAGATGGTTCTGGAAACTAGCCGTGGGTAAAATCCCTCATCTGTCCTCAGATATCCAAAGGTAATGTTTAAAAATCTTTCAAGGCTTTAGGAAAGTGTTAACTTTTACAGGAACATGTTACATCATTTTCCTCAGATACTTGGAGCTGCACTGAGACAACAGATCATATCATTTTTATCCTCTCTTTGCTTTCTCGTGTCCAGACTGAGGCAAGCACTGAGCTCAGAGGAGATCTTTGTGAACATGTTTTGGGTTAATGATTCTGTTGATAATAAGATCCTGCTAACTAGACGGTGCAGAGACAGCAAGGTCAGCAATCCACCCGCAAACTGCTCTGAACAGATGCTCCCCTGGAACAAAACAGACACTCGGATGGAGTCCTTGCTTCATTTACAAAGTCTGTGGTTTGTCAGCAGAGGGGAAGAAGCCTTTTAGTCGTACATCAGCCTGCAATGACTTTTACTGAAACTAGCAAACAAATCCAAGCCGCTCTGGTGCCGTTCTCCCCCCCCTTTCTTCAGCATTATTGGCACAAAAAAAGAAGTGGACAGCCCTTCAGCATACAGCCCCCGAGAGGGAAAAGGGCATTCCCTCCCTCCGGTATTTGTCTGCAACGCGCTCACAAGGCAGGAAGTTCACAGCTAAAAGCGAAAGAGATGTTATCTGTGGCAAGACGTTGCTTTTTTTCCATGAAGTCATCACAAGCCCCTGGGTAGAGTGGCTGGCTTGCAACAAAAGGGCTACTGTTCAACTGGCACAATGTGCCACTCAACTCCACAGCTCGGCCACACATGCAAATGACAGGCCAGGAGTGAAAGGTGTGCCGATGTCAGGCCTGAGCTTGAAAAATAGCACGTAAATACTCCTCAAACACCAGCATGTGTATACTGTATAAGATGATGAAGACCTAGGGGACCTAGACCTGTGTGAGACAGCTGCCACATGATCCACTCAAGAGCAGTTGTGGTTACTGTTTTGACACCAGACTTTTCTCCCTTCTGGAGAGCTTTATCACTAGAAAAAAACTCAACTGAATACATGTAGTTTCCTCTGTTATCTTGTAATGTGAGCAGTAAACTATACCGTAGGCCATGAGAAGAACAACTGGTGAAAGTGGAAACAGGTTGTTCAAGATTTTCCATTTCATTATATTCAGTTTCATCGTCTTCCACCCTGGTAGACAGAGCCTGCTCGCTCTTCACTTCCTGATCCATGACAGTCTGGGATGTCCACCCTCTCTCTTACACACACACAAAGCTGCACACACTGTCAATACTTGGTCTGGGAGGATTTCCTTCTGAATGAGCTTGTCTGAGAACTTGACATTCCCTCAGACCTGACCGGACATGTGGCCTCCTTAGGGGGTCTGAATGGATAAATAAAAAAGTAGGTGTATTACTGCAGTAGATCCGAGTTTGATCCTGTGTGTCGCCTTCCCAGATGCGTTATTATGTGTTTACTTTAACAAATGCGACGTGTGTTGCACGATTTCCTGACAGGCATGTGCATCAATCAACGTGCACTTACATTTTTACCTCTGTGCGTCAGAAGGAATAGCCCCGTGGGTTTCTTTCTTTTTTTTTTTTACGCGCACGATCTGCCTCAGCTTGAATTTTAACGGCTGTGAGGGATTTCCTGACAAATGAATCGATACAGGTTGTAATACGCACCCCCTTTCCTGTGGACTGAAATGAATGAAGAGTGGAAAAAAATGTAGCTACAAAAACTACTCACCGTTCGGTCCATATTTCTCCAAATTGACTTTAACCTGCTCCAGAGTCAGTCCAGTGTTTTCGTTCACGCCGAAGTTGTCTAAAACTTCAGTCGAAGACTTAGTGTGCGCATTTTCCATCTTGATGGACGGGGACTTATATGATCAGATCGAAATGCATGTAGTTGAGTACCATCTATTGTGGCAGTTGGAGGGTGCGCGGATGTTGGGGGGGGGGCTGAGGTAAGGTAAGGGGGGGAGGGAGCGGTTGAAACAGCGGTAATTTCCACCGATGGACGTTGAAGCGGTCGGCGTTTTGCTCTGCCACCTGTACCCCCCTGTAGGAAAGTAAAACCTCCGGATCCGCGGTTCAGGCGCTGCTGTCCTTCTATCGATGGGCTGCCGCTGCTACTTCATCTCCATCTGAAGGTGTGCTGTGTCTGTGCCGCTGTAGACCGCCTCTTGGCTGTTGAGCACTCCCTCCTGCGCTCCCATTGGCTGCGCGTACCTGAGCGCACGGTCCCGCTGCCTCCTGCGACGTATCGCGTGTGCAGTGGTGCAGGTTAATGACTTTTACTTATATTGGCGTGCTCCTAAAAGAGGAATTGATCTTTTTTTGCCTATAACTTTAGCAGCCCCTCTCAGCTCCGGGGGCGCTAAAGTGCGTCGTTTAGGGACACTTAAAAAAAAGTGTTTGGTTTTTTTTCCCCCTTCGTTTTTATAAGCCCACAGCACTCAAGGCTACTGGTGTTTATGTGGGAGCAGTTCAAAGAAAAATAATACCTGTGACATAGGCAAGTGTACGCAAGTCTCCCATCTCAGTCCCGAGGACATTTGCTCAAGAGCCCATCTGAGTTTCCTCTGAAATTCAGTGAAACAAAAATTAGGCAGACTTTTTTTTCTGTAAAAAGATAGCAACTGTTCCCCAAGGCGATTTTCCACTGGGAAGCTGTCCTCAACAACTGACAAAAAAAGAAAAAATAGTAACGACTTGTGATCTGTGGTTTGAAAGCGGTTCTAAATCTGCAAGTATTTAGAATGTGAAAATTTTAAGTCATGCATCTTCATTTATCCATTAATGTCTTTATTTGCTCTGACCACTGTTTGGGTCTAGAAGGCATTTTTTGGGCCACAGCATTATTTTTTTAAAACAGTTCCTGGAACTTTTAAATGTGATACCCTCTCTTGTAGTGCATACACACCAAAAGGTAAGTCAAGTGTATTTACACAGCACAAACTATAAGACAAGCCAATGAAGCAACAGACTAGAGGATACATATGGTGAGTTATATTTCAACAGGAAATATATTATCATCATCTTAAAATTTTGTACACTGGTAAAAAAAAAAAAAAAAGTTTTAAAACCTGACAACTATTTTGGTATAACAGGGAAAGCTGTTCTATAGTCAGCTGGGATTTCTAAACTGGGAGCACAAAAATATGGGAACTTATAGTTGTAAGAACTTGAAAATGTTCCTGTGGTTTGAAAGCACCCACTATTGATCATGTAAACTCTTCAACCAAGTGTTCATTTAGTGGTGATGCCATGAAAGGACGTTGTTTTCTAGGGATCTCCTCTGTTCTTATGTAGCCTCAGAGTTCCCACGAACTATTTAGAATTTACTTCCAAAAAAAATTGATTTTACCAGCAGGAAAACACAAATTAAGGAATTCATGTTCATCTATGACATAAAGTGAAATCTCATTTGCTAAACAACATCATAAATGCAGTTTGATCACAAGGAAACATGTTAGTTGTGCTGTCCTAGAAGTGAGCACAGTTTAAAGCTGCACAATTGGAGCTAAACAGAACATCTCAAACTCTGACAGATGTGCTCTCTGTCCTTGCAATATTGCCAGTTCCTTCAAAGAGATTTAGCAAGAATGTCCTTCTGTGGTCCTTTCTTGGCTGCACTGCTGTTGTGAAACAGTCATTGAATCCTCAGGACCAAGGCTGAATACGAGTAAGTCAGAGGATATTTAGGAGGGCCTGAACTCTGTGAGAGGACAGTTTATTCCAAATGAAAATGGACATTATTAAAATACTTCCAGTGCCAAATTATTAATGAAAATGGACATTATTAAAATACTTCCAGTGCCAAATTATTTAACATGCAATATGCATGTAACATGTAGTACCTGTATATCACCTCTTAAAAATCCTTATTTTCACACTGACACTAACAGCAAAATGATACTTCACATTTCAATTCCTCTCTCCACCCTTTAACATATGAGATTTTTGCATGTTTTATTAAAATTACATTTATGAGTGAACCTCTTTTAGCACCTGTCAGGCTCTTTTTCAGGACAAAAGACAATAAAAATCAAACCAATCTGCATCTCAGAATGCCAGATAGGTGCAAAAATGGTGCAACGAACATCAGTAATGGCAGCTCTTATTCGCATATTGGATCTTCAGGTTGCAGTTTGTTGATCTGAATGTTGGAGTACAGTAACAGAAAGATGCAGCATTAACTTCCCCAATGACTTCTTGATGTTGGTCTTCGAGAAGCATTTTCCAAATATTTATGTTGACAATAACCACCTAGCATGTTTGATTATTCCAACATTTCCGGTCTCTTATGACACAGTGGTGTATGCTGATAACTGAAGGTTTTACCTTAGAAACCTTCCCATTTAACTTCTCCAAGAATTTTCAGCTCTATTTACAGCAACCAGTTTTAGGGAGTAAAGAGAGCCACTTGACTCTTCTCCAGCACTTTTCTGCTTGGTGTGTTTTAACTAAGATCTACAGTACAACTCAACAAACTCAGCCAATGTGTTTAATAGGAAAATGTGTCCAAACCTTTAAGTGGTCGTATCTTAGAGCTTCAAACCACCATGCAAACTTAAATTTGGATGAAGTTTACACTCAGTAACCTTTGATGCACATTAATATTGTATGGAGCAGACAGGAAATAGACTAAGAGCTCACACTAGCACACACTGAAAACTGAGCTCAGACAACTACACTAAATTATTAGAGAAATATTTATCATCAAATACTTAGAATTTCCTTGTGAGTAGGGAACGTATCCTTTATTTAGGCACAATCTCATCCAGAGCCAGCCCAGGGCATAAGTGAGCTAAATAGCTGCATGGGGCCCCCATCCCGCTGGAGGACCCCCCCCCAAATGTAGGTTTACCTGAAATCTAAAGATATCTTATTTAAAAAAAATGATTCTGGGGAAAAAAAAAAACAGCCACAAATATGTCATTGAATAATATGGAAAAAAGTGTCTATAAACACAAAAACTTGATATTATGCTGTTTGATTGGCATGCAAGTAATACAAGTTTAAGCAATTCCTGCTGCTTCTGTTGAACTATGCATGCACATATTTTGTGCATGCGCAAATACATAGACATTTTTACACGCTTATTCAAATCACTGGAATTCTGTTTTGTTTTCATAGCGCTAATTCACGACATCATCTCATGACACATTACAGATAGATCACTTCAAACCAATTCATAATAGCCTAGGTAAGGAAACCAACAGATTAGATCAAATCTTGACTTGACCCGGTCCAATACCCCATCCTGAAAGAATGGAGTGGTGGGCGACAGCGGGAAGGAAACCACCCTTTTAACAGGGATAAAAAAACCTCCAGCAGAACCCGGCTCAGGGAGGGCGGCCATCTGCCTTGACCAGCTGAGGTGGAGAGGACAGAAAGAGGGACCAACAGTTACTGCAACTTCTATCCAGCCAGACCAGCTGAGAGAGGAGAGACACAATTAATGGTGGTGATACTAGTTTATACATGGAAAAAAAGGCAGAGAAGAGAGGGAAAGGAAGAGTTCAGTGCATCATGGACATCCCTCAGGACTCTAATTTTATGGCAGCATACTGTAACTAAGGGATGGCTAGTGTACCCCCTTACTATAAGATTTATCAAAAAGGAAGGTTTTAAGCCTGATCTTAGAGGATGTCTGCCTCCCAAACCCAAACTGGTAGCTGGCTGCATGTGAGAGGGGCCTGACAGCCAAAGTCTCTGCCTCCTATTCTGCTCTTAGAGACTCTTGGAACCACAAGCAGACCTGCAGTCTAAGAACTCTGCTTGGAATAAATGGAGCTATGAGATCTCTGATATACAATGGAGCTTGGTCATGCAGAGCTTTACAGGGAGTGCAGAATTATTAGGCAAATGAGTATTTTGACCACATCATCCTCTTTATGCATGTTGTACTCCAAGCTGTATAGGCCGAAAGCCTACTACCAATTAAGCATATCAGGTGATGTGCATCTCTGTACTGAGAAGGGGTGTGGTCTAATGACATCAACACCCTATATCAGCTGTATTAGGGAAACATAATTATTAGGCAACTTCCTTTCCTTTGGCAAAATGGGTCAGAAAAGGGACTTGACAGGCTCCGAAAAGTCAAAAATAGTGAGATATCTTGCAGAGGGATGCAGCACTCTTAAAATTGCCAAGCTTCTGAAGCGTGATCATCGAACAATCAAGCGTTTAATTTAAAATAGTCAACAACGTCGCAAGAAACGTGTGGAAAAACCAAGGCGCAAAATAGCTGCCCATGAACTGAGAAAAGTCAAGCGTGCAGCTGCCAAGATGCCACTTGCCAGCAGTTTTACCATATTTCAGAGCTGCAACATCACTGGAGTGCCCAAAAGCACAAAGTGTGCAATACTCTAGAGACATGGCCAAGGTAAGAAAGACTGAAAAACGACCACCACTGAATAAGACACACTCATACCATCCCTGGTCTCACCACAAATCACGAGTTGAGCTTGCCCTGATTGTTAAAAGACGGCAGTGCAGTCAATAAGATTGAAGCAATGTGTTGTCCAACTGCTCCATAAACCAAAGTTAGGGGTTTGGAGGTCAGTCTTCTGACGATGGGGGTTGTGTATTCAACCACTAATAAAAAAAAATCTGTATGACAACATACATTTGGGGAAGAAGCAAAATTTCTTTGTCAGTCTGTGAAACACTAAATATACTTTTGCCAAAGTTGCTTTTTCTTTCAAAGTTTTCACTGTTTTTTTAGACACCAAAAAATATACTCAAAAGCACAGAATTATCCTTTTTAAAAATCATGAAGTTCTAAGAATATTTAACACAAAATAATATGGAGCACTGTAAAATAAATGTATATAAAATGTATTACTGCTTTAAGCTGGTTGAACTTGAACTACCGTATCAAACCCAGCTTTATCCAAAAATAATGCAACATAGAAACAAAAAGGCAGTTCATCAGTAAAATAAGATTGTATCCAGCGTTATGAACTTAATTGTTTGAGTTGTTCAAATATTCCTATTACACACTGCACTAAACTGGGTTTGCCCTTTATATTGCAACATGCGTTCTCGTTTTTTTGCACGACTTAGCATTGCATTGTATTGTATTGCATGAGGAACAAGTGCACAAAAACATTATTTTACATACAACCCCTAAGGTACCTTTGGGGCTTGAACTTCCTGGAAACTGTCTTTCAAATGTAGCTTTATTCATTAAAGATTATTACTTAAAGATGAAACATCTATTGATGCTAAGGCAGAAGTTTAAAGATTTTGCAGATTCATCATCGACTGAGGAGAGAATCAGCCAACTAGGTGTAAGTAGGGAAACTGCTGCTCCAGATTTGCCTTCCTTCACTCACTTCATCTTTGGTGGAAGGTTACTGCAGCACAATCTCCTCTCCGTATGCAGACTTTGAAATGGGTCTACTGTTGGAGATCACAAGCGCTGGACTGGGATCTCAAATGCACAAAGGAACAGGGTGCTCCAGATCTGTCCTTGTTCACAGCTGGCCTCTTCTTTTGCTGCAGAAAAAAAGTATTTATGTCAGGAGCTTATGTAACTTCCAGAAGTGCTGTTTGGAGCCACTTTAAGTTCCTGGATGTGAAATACCTACATGTATCTTTTCCATCATTCTGATAACTGAATTTTAAATCTATTTTAAGAACAAGACGACACAACTATCCATTGACAATCACCACTTTTCAGTAAATACTTCTTGCCCTCAAACATACACAGGAAAATTATTTCATAACATGGCATGAAATTCTCTCTAAACATGTGTGTATAACTGCTTGTATGAGCTGAAGTCTTTGCATCAGACATAATGGTGACATAAATGTCAAAGAGAACCCCTTCAACGTCAAAGCTCTTAGAAAAAAAGGAAATCCCCACCCCAGCCCCCTCTTTGGCTCGCTCCCTCTTTCCCGTCAGTGGCACACACTGGGGGACTGTACTGGTCTCACGGCCAGTCACACAACATTTTCCACACAGCACTGTCAGCCTTCCAAAAGCATTTGCCTTCCTCTTTTGCTTGCAGTGCTCATTTGCATGAGGGAAATGAGCAATGGCCTCCCAAGCATGAAAAACAGACTTTCTCTCCACCTTGTATTGAAAACCTGTAGTAAAACCATTTAAGATGAGTCGGCCAGTTCTTGCTTTGAGACGTGAAAACAGGATCATTTTCATATCGGCTAGAAAAAAACAAAAACAAAGCAAGTCTCATAACAGAGCTCAGCTGCAGACAGGCAGACAAAACAGCTGCTCCTGCCATTGACTTTGAATCAAGGAGATAATGGTGATGGGAGTCGACCAACGTCTGGAGCAGCTGTACCTGACAAGCAACCCAAGTGGCAAGTCATCCCCGCCCAGCCCAGCCACCTCTCCATTAATAAACCTCTTCCTTTCTCTCTCTCCCTCCTTCGGCTTTATCCCATTTGGAGGCTGGGCACATCTGTGGCAAAGTCGTCATTTCACAGTCTGGCACAGCAGGATGCCACGCTGCCTGTCAGCCCCCAAAAGGAAAGGGTAATGCTTTATGTCACCAGAGTCTGAGTTCATGTTGGTGCAATACCACCTCAGTATTTATGGATATAATTCTCAATAATTAGCTTATAATTATAGCGTTCAGTGCTCCATTAGAGAGACATTTGAAATATCAGAAATGAGGGGTCTGTGTAAATCATGATAAATAATATCTAATTATTGTTTAAAGAAACGTAAATATTTAAATGTTCATATTCATATGAGCCTAAGCACTCTGCAGATGCTCCAGAGTTCCTTATTTTGGCCTCTATTTTTATTTTTTTTTGTAATTGAATGCAGATTTTTTCCTATTAGGAATCCTATTTGGGGAGTGGGTAGCCCAGTGGTAATGCCGCGGGCTTTGAGACGGAAGACCTGCGTTCAAGTTCCCGACACGGGACTCAGGTGAAATGCTATGGGCCCTTGAGCAGGGTCAACCCCCGGCACTGTAATTGACAGCTCACTGCTCTCAGGTTAAACTTGATGGGTTAAATACAGAGAATGAATTACTCAATCGGGATTTATAAATGATAAATTATTATTACTAAAGCTGCTTTCATTCACATATTTTTCTGTTCCTTTAGTCCAGGGCTACTCAATTGCATCCTTTGAAAGGCTGCAATCCTGCAGATAGATCCAATAGCCAGTCAAGCTCTGCACAATGACTTATTAACTTGAATCAGGTGTGTTCGAGCAGGGAGATATTGAAAACCTGCAGGATTGCGGCCCTCGTAGGACTGAATTGAGTGGCTCTACTTCAGTGCGGCATTGCTATGTTAGAAAGTGTGACGGAAAGGCAGCCCATTAAGACTGTCGGCTTGTAGTGGCATGAAGCATTTCCAGACTTTTCCAGACTTAGTTCAAATTAAACCCTGTATTTGCAGCGTCACCTGACAAGATCAGCACCGAAGTATCCTATGTGTCCTACTTGTTTTAGAGAATGGATGTAGGAAGTTTTTTTAAAATAGGTTTTTAGGAACCATGTCATAAGTAATGCTCAAGCATGCTTTTCTCTGTATATCTAAATAACACCATTAATGAAATATTTTAGACCAAACTTGAAGTCCATAACTAAATTGTCCTCTTCAAAATAAGATTTTAAAAATGGTTGAATATTGCTGTGATGTAAATTTAGAAGCTCCCCTTGATGTTCTTCGTTGTCCTACAGGAAGTTCTATTTTCATGACAGAGGATGACAAAAGGTTTCTTTCAATCATCCAGAGAGTCTTAAAGCATACCTACATTTTCATAAAGGGTTTCTATGGAGAATTACTTTGTTAACCTTTTAAATCCTTCTGTAATTAGAGAAAGTTGTCATGGTGTGGTGCAGAGTAAGGACCCAAATACAGGACGAGGCCAGAGGCAAGTGGAGGACAGAATGGATGATTTCCCCAGAACTTGAGGCGCTGCTTGCTGCAGACAGGATGATGACACGCAAGTAAAAACTAATAAGAACCAGAACTGAGAAACGGACTGACAGAGAAACTAAGGTAATGAGGTAGCTGGGACATGGAAGACGATGAAACAACAAGGAACCAATGGCGTTCTGAGAACAAAAGACAGTTAAAGGTCTTTATCCACAGAGAAGGCAAAAACGGAATGAGGAGCAGGTGAAGCATATTAGCAAACAGGGAGTAAACACAGTGTAATACCCAAGGCGATGAACTCTACAAAACAAAGTAAGAAATAAGATTACCAAGACCACAAACTGAAGAGCAGACTTCAACAGAAATCCCTTGAACCAAACCCTTAAACCACGACAATAGTTATGAACTCACACAATGCAATGATAGTTTTACACAAATACAGGCTTACATGGATTATGTCCTGGTTTACTGCAGCATTTTACATGGAACTGTTAAACAATGTATCCTGTAAATGTTGAGCTACTTTCATCTGCAGTGAAGACAAAAGAAGGAAGAGCTGACTACAACACTAAAAAGTAGCATTATTTTAACTCCACACTCAACTTCCAATGATGTGGACTGATGGGATGCCATTTCAGTCATTTGGGGGCAAATACAATTTTTCTGTAAAAATACAGTGCAAATTTTTAAGTGTTTCACTCCAAAGAGAGGAGATGTCTTATAAGCCGAATGAAAACAGGAGATATCAACAGGATTCCCTGAGTCTGAATCCAGTTGGGGAGGAAATGTTGAGTGAGTTAATCATAATAATTCCAAATGAGGGGAAAAGAGAAATTACAACTAAAGGCTGATTGCCTCAAAAATCAAGTAAGCAGTGATGTGGAAACTGAAGGAGGAATCATTCTGACAGTATGGTAGTACAGTACAGCCTGACTGTGCAGGGCTTTCTTCTAAACCACAAAGAGCCTTCCACAACATCCCAAAACACCTAAAGTGCTTCTTCACACCAACTTGAAGATAAATACAGGTTCCCTTGAAATGTGCAAGATCAAAGATTCATGAAGCTTTTCTTCAAAGATGTTAGTTCAGATAAATTTGCCAGGGTATACTGTTTTGAAATTTTAAAAACTAAACACATCTCTTGCCCCAAGTTGCACTGGCATTAGACCTTTCAGCAGTTTCTGAATTTTAAAATGGCTTTTATGCATAAAGCCCATTCAGCCATCAATGAACAACAATCATAAGAAAAAGCAATTGATCATACTAACTGAGAGGGTGTGCAATACCGAAAGATTTTGTATCGATCCGATACCAAGTAAAAGCCTGGTATCATTGATGCAGATATCAGATAATAAAGTTTATCTTATCTTATCTTATCTTGTCTTATCTTATCTTGTCTTGTCTTGTCTTGTCTTGTCTTGTCTCATCTTATCTTATATCTTATCTTATCTTATCTTATCTTATCTTATCTTATCTTATCTTATCTTATCTTATCATTGGTGTCGATATTATCAATATTTGTATCAATCCGCCCACAATAATACCAACCCAAGTAAGGTTGTATGGGTTAAAACTAGAGATCTCCAATATTACCGACCTACCTTTGTTATCAGCCAAGATTGGCATTAAAATATTTTATCGGAAGTTATTGGTATTGGTTTTTACTGTTTTAAAGGCACAACTTTTACACAGCATGCACATATTATCCATCAAACTTTTCACATACTTCTCCTCTCACTTAAAATGTCAAACTATGAGAGATACAACCTGGCAGTTGTCTGTATCTATTAGTATTGGTTGATATCGGTATCAGAAATTAAGAGTTTAACATTATCGGTATATCAGATATTGGTAAAAAAAAAAAAAAAAAAGAAAAGAAAGAAAAAGCCAGTATCAAACATTCCTAGCTAAAACTTTAAAGCAGGGAACTTCAATCCTGTTCCTAGAGAGCAGGGGATGTGTAAGTTTTAGAACTTTCTGTGTTGCAAAGCATCCCCCTAAATCAATAAGCAATGAGCAGACTTGTGCAGAGCTTGATGTGAAGATCTGCACACATTTGAGTCTGAATCAGGTGTGTTGCAGCAGGGAAGTGTCTAAAACCTGCAGGACACCGGCTCTCTAGGCACAGGATTGAGGTTTCCTGCACTAAAGAGTGCATGTTGTTGCATATGATCTCAGCTTTTCATGTCTATGCCAGGGGCAAGTTTGGTCCTAGAGAGACACAGTCCTGCAGGTTTTCAATGTTTCCCTGGTTAAGCACACCTAATTCAAATAACTGAGTCACAAAGCAGAACTTGATAAGCAGTTGGATCTATCAGGTATGTTGGAGCAAGAAACACTGAAAATCTATAGGACTGCGGCTCTCTACAACTGAACTTGCCTTCCCCTGCTCTACGCAGATATGCTAAAACCAACATGTCAACGTGCCGTTTCAATGTCTTTTAATTTGGTTTTTTTAGAGAAGCCAGTAGCTTTACAGAACATCAAACTCAAAGTGAACGTCAGTATTGCCCCTTCGAACATGGTTCGAATAGGCATTTTAAATCCATCCGAGCATTCCTAGTGACCATGATTAATGATGATATTTATGGGTGATGTGATTAAACTGCACATCTGACAGCCCTTTTTTCTTACACTTGTCACTGTTCATTTCTCATTTTCTCCCCAAAGCCAACATGTCAATCTAGAAAAGGCGCACACATATCATCATCATCATCACTGCCACCACATCCAGGCAGCCACAGTCTTTGCAGTTCAGTCATTTGAGACAGGATGAGTCACCATGTGATGAAGGGGCTCATCTCGTCAATCAGTCCATCTGTAATGGAATCAAATGGGGTATAGGAAGCAATTACTCCAGTCAGTGATGATGTGTGTTTGATAGGAAGTTCTCTACAGGCCTGCACTGCGCATCTTGGTAGGGCGGCTGTAGTTCAGCTTACAAGAGGTCGTCTACCAGTTGAAAGTGTCTTAGGGTAAGATAGTAAATCCCACACTGCCCCCAGACGACCAGCTCAGTCCCCTCAACCCATGCAGGAGGCAAGAGACAGGAGGATGCTGGCTAAGCTATCATCCCTCCTGGAAAATGTCTCTCACCCCGTGCCTGACACTGTGACAGCACTGGAAAGCCCTGTTGGTGACAGGCTGCTGCACCCCAAGTGTGCAAAAGGGTGTTATCACAGATCCTTCCTTCCTGCAGCTGTCAGACTCTACAACCAGCACTGCTGCAAACAGACACCACAAAACTGAAAAACTGAAATGGCAAAACTCTTTAACTGCTGTACAAATAATAATAATGTGCAGGTATAGTAAATCGTGCAATGTTTAATGAGATTACTAGTACAGAGAATCTTATAAGTTGCTTTCCATTCACAATTTCTGACATGTTCAGACAAAACAAAAATTCATATTAATCAGATAAATTAAATCATTGATGCATCTCTCTTGGGGATGTGGTTATTTAATATAAAGTTAAGCATTGCTGTTTTTACCCAAAGATTCACAATCTCCCTTGCTGTTAGTCTGTGAAGCATGCACATAATACAAAAGACATCTAGTTGATGTATATATTTAGTATTTTGACAATTCTGAACAGTCTGACATATACATATCTAAAATGCTACGTCTCGGTCAGACTTCTGTTTTTATATTTTGGTGTCATGCAAATAAGGATAATGTTGTAGTAAAAAAAACAAAAACAAAAAAAAAAAAAACGCTTTGATATGAAAGCAGAGAGACCAATATCTAAATAATGGTGTCATAATTCTTGCATGTCTCCCATTGCTCATCCAAAATCAAATCATTGCCCAGCAACCCTAAAAGACTGCATGTTTATTCAATGTCAAGAGCACAAATCATTTTTTCAGGTATGAGAAAACAGAGGTTAATTATATTCACACAAAGGCCAGTGGTGGTTGATGCTCATTTTAGTAAAAATCAGTCCTTTCACTCGACCCTTCAGAGATTATGTTTATAAAAAATGTCATTTTATCAAATTATTAAAGTATGCAACTCACACTGATAAACCTGAGCAGATTTAAAGGGATATTGTGTAAGTTCTCCTGTGTTTTATTCACAAAAACTGATTATTTGGTTCAAAAGTGTTTTGTCATTAATCAGTAATCACTCCCATCAACAAACTGAAGTGCTCCTCTAAGTTCTAAATTTGCCGTTCGTATCATTCATTTATACATCGAGCGGGGCGGCTCAGTGGAGGCTGCCATGTCGTATCGCCATGTTTTTGCGTTCGGGAGAAGCGTGACAGTAGGAAAACACAGAAACTCACCGGACACACCGGGAGTTTTCAGCTCAGTTCGAGGTAATGCCTTTGAAAAGTCACCGCGCTGCAGAGGGGAGAGACTAGCGTCTCACTGACGCTGCGTTCACGTGCAGTCGGGCAGACGGCCGTTGGTAACAAACCAGATGTCATTTTAATCAATGAAGCCGAGCGAAAGACGGTAAAACATGGGTCAGGGAAAACAATACGACATCGCCATGACAACTGAACAGATGTGGACTGATGTCACTGTAACTGACGGACCACGTCTTCACATAGAGGCTGGTGATAACTTTACATGCAGCGGATGTCGTCGGTCTGCCCGGTTTCACGCGAATGCAGCATGAAAAGTACGAGGGAGCTGCTCCCGATTACACAATGTCCCTTTAAGGATGCAAACCAAGACAATGTGACATCACAAACGGATACAGCGTAGGAATGAGCCTGGTGAAGCAAAACAAAACAGGACAGTAACTTTGGGGATGCAGAACAATGATGTGAAGTTCACTAGAGATGGACAATCTCAGAAAGCTCCCAGGATCTTTGGCATGACCCAAAGTTAGCTGGTTTTACATGCCATCCACATTGATTAATTCAGGCATGAAACATGAGCAGCTACTTTTTTTTAAACTAAATGTCCAAATGGAGCAGCTAACAACACAATCACAAGTTGGCATGCATAGTTTGAAAGCTGTCATCTGTGGTGTCGAGGAGAGAACTCACACCAGCTTTTGGTAATAACAAGACAAAGTTTGCATCAAAAGAAAAGATGTGAAAGTTTGAGCAGTTAAAGTCTCTTTAATGAGAGCTGTTCTGCTGTGGTGTTGGTCCTCTGCCTCTTCCAGTCATTACGCTGCACTGATCATAAAGGAAATCAAGTGCCCGGTCTTTCATTTTCCCCAAAGGCCTTTTATGTAGATCACCAATGAACATGCTGCTTTCCATCATAACACACAGAGCACAACAACAACAGAGGCTGTCTCTTCCTGTCAAACAGTTTCAATTACCAATCAGGGACCCTGGGAATGCAAGGTGTGTTGGAGGGTGGACAGGAGTAAGTGATGCAGAAGGCAGTTATATAAAATCCTGGCGGAGTGCACTGGGGGCTGCAGACTTTCTACTGACATCAGATTCAGAAACAGCATGAGTTGCATGGTTTATTTCCAGTTGATGGAAAAACAGTCTATAGCAATATAGACACATTTTAGCACAAATGATTATGCTAATATCCACTAGCTAACTAACAGGCAATTTTAGTAAGTGCAGATCTGATGTTTTGCATTGTTTTTGCATGTTTAACTTAAAAAAATATTAGTAAAATTGTGGCAGCTAGCATGACAGCAGTCACCAAATGGTCTTTGAAAACAAAGCCACTTCCTTTTTGTTCTGTTTTTCTTGGCATTAGAGATTCATACTCACCATCTTCCTCTAAACCATGGTTTTTTTGGGCGGGGGAAATCATAGATGCTGAAATATTAGATAAGTGTAAAAAAGAAAGAAAAAAAAGCTGAGCCCACACTAAGTTGTGGCTGTTACAATAGGTATGTTAGATTCCCAAGTATAAGCATGATTCCAAACA
Source organism: Atherinomorus stipes (assembly GCA_023101725.1). Taxonomy (NCBI): domain Eukaryota; kingdom Metazoa; phylum Chordata; class Actinopteri; order Atheriniformes; family Atherinidae; genus Atherinomorus; species Atherinomorus stipes. The sequence continues at coordinate 1,160,014 of JALJCO010010111.1, read as the reverse complement.
GCTTGCCAGCTCCAGTTTCTAATGTTTTTAAATCACTGAAACATGCTGAAAATTGGAAAAGAGACCAGAAGCATTGAGGCCGTGTGCATTGAAGCATATAGGTTTTGTATATCTATGCTAACTAGAGGTGGGGAAGGATGTTAGCTAGTATGGTGCAGGTGTGAGTCTTATCTGAGCTTGACATACTTCAGGAAGCAACAGCCTCAAGTTCAGCATGTTGCCTTCATGTTGGTTTTCTTGAAACCAGGAAAGAAGGATCATATTAGGAAAAGCTTGAGGGTTATACTGGAAATCTTACTGGGTAAAAACTGTGTATAAAAACATAGTAAGAGCCTAATACATCTATTCTATTACGAAATCACTTTCAAAATAATCGCCTACTCACTGATCCAATGAGTGAAGCTACGCTGTGTTGTAGTTTGATGCAAATCCTCAAAGGTTTCATGTTCCTGTGACATCAGTCTTTTATATACTGTGTGTACTTTCCAAGCAAGTAGCGAGTTGTTAGAGCTCTTTTTGGTCGTGGTTAATGGGTTCATCATATCTCGAACATCTAGTGTCTAACCTGCTGTAAATGACTGAAAATATCTGGAAGAGGGGCTTTTCATTAAAAAAAAAAATTCTAATGCAGATGGCTCATTTTATGACCTCAAAATGTAAAATAAATATAATGGGTATAAAAAGTACCCTAGATTGGCTGACGGACCCCAAGGTCTCTATAAAGTGCTTTAGTAAGATGCAGATAAAAACCATGGCCTCATATGCAAATCTGATATTTGACTTGGAAGCAAATTTTGACTCATCTTCTAACTAGCATTTACTTTTCAAGTCTCCAGACTCCTTCAAAGCTGACATGGTGTGCAGGGAGTCATCCTAATCCAGTATCCCACAGGAGATATAGGAGGTTGTTTATACACCGATGTGAATTAGGATGGCTGTGTCCAGTAGTGACCTAGCTCTATCCTCCTTTCTATTGTTTTTAATGAGGGACAGCTGGCTTCCCTCCATCAGCACCTCTTCTGTTCATCATCTTTTCATCAATCTGCAGTGTAGCAAAGCAAAAGCAACGGTGGCTTAATGACAGAAGCTCTGGTGGCAAAGCACGAAACTTCCCTCCTCAGTGACAGTACAAAAGTGTTGTTTAGTTTAAATTCAGAGATGACTAAGGCTTTTGAGGCTGCCATAACAAACCCTGTCAGATAGAACAGATGGGTGAGGATGGTAACTCTTCAGTTTGAATATCAACACTTCCTCTTTTAGAGCAAATGTGTGACTGTTTTCATGCTAGCTGAGAGAGACGCACTTCCTCTCTTTGATTCCTGACTCCCCGTCAACATGGTGAGGCCTAAAGAGTAGTGACACTGCCGGATGGGTTTAATTCAAGCCAAACATCAGATTTCATGAATGAGTTCCCACTTGTCTGTATGATGTACTCCCGGAGCACCCCCCACAGGAGCTGCGGGGGGAACACAGTCGAACACCTTCTCCAAGTCCACAAAGCACATGTAGACTGGTTAGGCGAGCTCCCATGGCCCCTCCAGGACCCCAAAAACGATGCAGAGCTGCTACACTGTTGCACGACCAGGACGAAAACCCACGTATTCATTTATTTGTTCATTTATTTATTTATTTATTTTTTCCTAAGATCCCATTTTATTATTAATATGTTGTTGTTGTTATTGCAAAAATTTCCCATAAATTAGGGTCACAGGCCAAAATCAAGAAACAAGCTGACAAAAACACAAAAATATGTCGCTATGTATACTGTAGTTCTCAAAACTCTTGACCCTTTATTGTCTCGCTCTGCCACTTGGTACAGCATATTTTTCACTGACTATACTGTATCTTATTAGAAATTAAAGCAACCTTTACCGATGTTGCTTTCTTACACTATTTTTTTAACAGGGTAAAATGCTATGAATGAGGTTATGGAACTCTGAAAACAAGACAGACCCAACACAATCAAAAAAATTATTCCAATCTCTAAATATTCAATAAAAACTCCAACCATCCTTGAGTGGGGTGCCCCCTAGTTGGCCGAGGACCAGTCTGTCAAACCTTTCTTCTGCATTGGGAGGCAGAAGGAATGAGGGGTGTGTCTTAGGAGGAGGCGGGACTGTTCATATTCAAAAATCTTCTGTCTTTCTAAATCAAGACGAGGGTCTTTAATAGTAAAGCTGTCTAAGTCGTCTCTAACACTAAGATTATGTTTGTAATATTGAACTTCAGTGAATCCATTTTTTTAGCAGGGTGGTTATTTTCTCAGCCTTTATGAACATTACGAACTTGACTGATGCAGACAGTAACATGGATTTACTTCATCTGGATTTAATTACATTATAGCGGATTGGCTATTGTACTGTAGATTGTATATTTGTAGTACCTTGAGATGACTTTGGCGCGAATTGGTGCCATACAAATATAGCTTAATTGGACTGAATTGAAAATTGAAAGCAGACCACAACATTTCTTTTCAACATGTTGATAATTTTTAGATCTCCGTTTTTTTTTTTTATTATTGACACATAACCCTGATAAACACCCTTACTGCTATCACCCCATGACAAATAAAACAAGACATTTTTCCTTGATTTTCTGTGTTAATTTAAAATGATTAAAATATGCATCTATCAAGAATGTTTTGTCTCATTTATTGAAGAACACATAAACATGTTCATCCTTTTTTATGTTTCCAAAAATAATTCCAAAATATTACAAGCATAGAATCACTGATATGAAAAAAAACCCCAACTTATTTCAAAAGTTTGATACCATAAACAAAAATCTATCTTGTTCACTTTTTACAGAAAACATGTAAAGGTTGATCTTTGTGTACATCTCATTATGGCTCATTTTCTGCCTTGTTATTTTTGTAATACTAGTTCTTTTGTGCTCATAGTTTATCTGATGGGTGTTGTTAACATCTTGTGTGGGTGTTTGTCATGATAGGAATCAGCCTTTTTTTGGCTCTCTTGGTTCAAAACAAATTTCCCTTTCTCGTATAATGAAGTTGATCTTATCTCGTTTTTCACAGTAAAACATCCAAGTGTGGAAAGACAGCTTAGGAGACTACAAAGCTGCAATAACATATATTTTGGCCACTTATAAACTGTGGTTGCACCAAAGTAGATATTTTCAGACTGAATATTGTTGTAGCCCAGCATGCACTTCTCTGAAAGTGCAACCAAATGTTGCGCTTAGCAACAGCTGGTTGGTCAAACTGCAGCATGAAGCTTGTTCAAGTGTAATAATACTCCTGCAGCACAAAAAAGTAAAAGACAGATCAGTACCTTGAACTGGTAGAGTGGAAAGGACTGAAGTTTCATTAAATCCACCTTGTTTCACACAGTCGGACAAACGGGCAGAAACAAAAACAAGCATTATTGACAACATGTTTCCTCAGCTTTGGATAACAGAAATCAGAGTTTTAAAACACAAAATAGCTGGAAAGCCTCGAAAATATGTGCTATGGTTTGATGGTTTAGGTTAGAGTTTGAAGCTTTGTTAATGTCTTGATTTGACTTAATTGCTTTACTTTATGTGTTTAAGCTCTCTGTTTAATGATGCTAGTTTAATATGTCAGATCCAAAGTTATTTTAATGTTCTCTCCTCTTCGTTCTACAAAACATTACAGTTTTACAGAAAAGAATTCAGAAAGCCCGAAGTGCTCCCAAAGTCTCTATACAATCCAGCTACTGAACACCAACACAATATATCGAACGTCTTTTCATCCACAGCAGCGTCTTTTACCCACATCTGTGATGTTTGTTCACTTCCAGTCATGGCCTGTGAGTTTTACAGTAAAGGAAAGAATAACAGGAAGGGGAGGAGGGAGACTTGAAGGCAGGTGGGTCCAAGATGCTGTCAAATACGCTGGAGTTCCAGTCACACAATTTAGATGAAAATAGCTCCACTGTGCAAAGCTTTGATCAACCAAGGCTCATTCTTAACAATACCTGGACTTAAGAGAAATCCTCAGGTGAATTGAAAAGTTTCAAATTTGAAGCGCAGATAGAAAAAAAATGTTCCGTGATCTTCCTCAAAAAAAATAGTGCAAGCTTGGTTTGCTCCAGATCTGCATGGTCTGAAGCAAACCAGTGAAGGCTCACTTTAGCTGGGAGAATCTCTTTTGCAAAAAGTGCTTATGAAAGGATTTTTCTTCATAAAACCTCACTATCTCATTTACTAGAGCTGGAAAATATTTATCTTCTTGGAATAGCTGCAACCCTTTAAAAATCTCCTTAAATATGACTGAAATTATCTGACACTGAGGAAAATTCACAAAAGCCAACAGTGGTCTTTTAAGAAACTGATTTAATGAGTGAAAACTAAGGAGACCAATTTTTTGTAGGAGATGCAGATCTCATTCAGACAGTTGTATTTGTCTTTGGGTCTGACATGAATAAATGATGTTCCTCAGCAGATGTATTTCTTTCCATGTGAGGCTGCTTCTCTCAACATTTCCTCTGGGGAAAAGTGTCATCTGCAGCTTGTACGATTTTATGGTTAAAGCCATTAAATGCATTTTTTTTTTTTTTACATTATTAGAAGTAGTACTAGAACAACTCTGTTCAACATGATGATTACGACAACTTTGTAAAAAAAATATTAGTAATCATCCAATATACAGTATATACTGTATATTAGCATTGGGCAATGATTATCACAATTAATTACACTGTCTTCATGATTTAATGTAAACTTTCAGTTAATCTACAATTCAGCTTTTTCTCCTGACGCCTCTGTTGTGACATGTATATGCAGTAAGAGAGAAAGAAACAAGGCAATGGTACAGGGGTTACTTGAATGATCACAATTTCACATAAAATTCTTAAAACTCTTAAACATTCTAAAAGTTTTGTATGCACAACAGAATTTGTAACTATAAAATCAGAAGTTTGTTGAAAATTAGTCTTTTCAATGAGTTTGTAAAACTTTAAACCTTGAAATGAAAGACAATGCTGTAAAACGTCCATGAATGTCTCACACTGTAAATTATACTGTAATATAATCATAACATAATTATAATAATAATATAACACTGTAATATTGGTTTTAACAGAATCTAACTAGTAGATGGACCTTATTTCTAACTTAGTTGTTAGTAATACTAATTTCAAATATGTTGTAAGAACTTTGGAGGGCAACATGCTAGATATTTAACTTAAGTTAAATCAGTTTAATTAAAATGAGTGCAGGGAAATTAGGGAAGGTGAGGAAGCAGGTTTCCCACAATGCAGTTCACTTCTTTTAACAATAAATTGCAGATAATTCACAAATGAGGGATTTATAAATAATGTTGCTAGTGTTATGTGACTCAACTTATTTGTTTATTTGTGTATATAATATATACAATCCAGCAGCTGCTGCACGATGACAGAGATGCCTGTGGTCTGACATTAGCTTTAGCTAAAACCCATTAGGTTTTGCTGTGCAAGAAAAATAATTTTGAGTTTATTAACTACTTTTAGTAATACGAACTTGAAATCACCATATTGGTAAAAAAAAAAAAAAATGAAATGATGATTGTGTGCAGCATCTCATCAAATTTATTTAAAATTCACATCATCACATCAAGAGTCCTCCACAACCTCATTCATTTCCAGCTTAATCAGATTTATAAAGTTAAAAGAAAGTTCTACAAACTTAAACCAATTTTAGTTGATTTAATCACTCCCATTACTGAATACTTAATTTTATCAAGGCAGCAAATTTGCATACATTTTTAAGTAAAGCCAACTAGTTAGAATTTACAGTGCACCCTCCTCGACACCTGACAGACTGCTGATTTAGGTGACGTCTGAGTCCGTATGGCTTCATACCAATATCTCTTGCACATATTTCTAACAAGGTCAGTGAAGATGGGCCAAACTAGGCATAAAAAGACCTGGTCTACTGCACCAAGGGGCAAAAATCTGCACATCACATGCAATTAATTGTGAGTTAACTCAGGACACTCATGTAATTAATTGCAATTAGATATTTTGAATGATGCACAGCTTTAATATATGTGTATTAAACAATGATCACACTACAGTACTGATTTTAAACTAATTAATTTTGAAGAATGACATCTTTAAGACTTGGCTTTAGATGACTGTATAGTGCAGTCTTTGAGCCCCTCCTCACTGGACTTGCTGTCAGGTACTGGCACAGTTGTACATGCTCAGTCATGAATGTGAGATTCTACCTGTTGCTCCTTGACCTTGCCTGTCTGGTCATGCTCATCTCATCTTCTCAGGGATGTTTCCCTCGTCAGAGGCCCGGCAACACTGGCTGAATTTTAACAGGGAAAGAGAGGGACAGGGGAGATTATGCAGCCTTGTAATGCCTTAATGAGCTGCCACGTCGTCAGGCTCAGATAGATAATTAACCTTGATGATTTGTCATGTCGTGATATCATTGGAAGGAACTTCTGCGCAAGTCTCTGTGGACTCAGCAGAGCTCTCCGGCTGACATCCGAGCGTTTCTGTGGCCGCAGGTGTGAGACGGAGTGGAGGGAAATGAGAAAGAGAGGAGTGATAGTGATGGAGGTCAGAGATTAAGCCAGCGGATGTTGATACCTCAGGGAGTGCTGGTCCTCTGGGATGTTTCATTCTTTTTATAGTCATGTGGTTATGCCTGAGGGACTGATGTTATTCCATACAATCTGCCTGACACCCCATTCCTTTTTCATTTCCTCTCCGTTTCTGTCGTTTTTCCCTCTTAAGGTAAGCCAACATCATGCTAATGTTTGTTCTCAAAGGGCTGAGCTCTTCCCATGACTTTCCCTTCCAATGGCTGAGAAGATTGTTCAAATAAACACAGGAGGCTCGACATGACTTTCTCACTCACTGTTCTGCTGCCTGGGGGAGGCACCCTGGGAGAGTCACTGTTTATTTCACTGTTATCAGACGTAAATGACATTTGTGACATAACGTTTGAGATTTATGCAACAAGGAAAACATCAAGAAAATACCGGCTTGATGAGGGATACACAAACACCAGTTATGTAAGGGAATCCGAATATGGAATATGTGAACGAGGCACACTCATAGACATCCATGTGAGAGATGAGAATACAAGAAACACAACCACTCACTCAGGCAACGTACGGCACAAACGACGAGAACAGTGAGAGGCTGCATCTTGTCTGTGGGTGGCTCAAGATGAGCAGACAGTCCAGCTTAACAAGCTGTGAGCTGAGCTGGAGCTTTCTAAACTCCAACCAGGCTCTGAGGAGGGATGAGTTGGAGTTGTCACAGCTTTAAAGCTCACCTCCTGTTTCTCCATCTATCTCACTCTCCGTCACACATGCAAACACATCTGTAAACACAGTGGGTTTCCATCAAGTCCAGTGACACCCTCCACTTATTTGTCCAAACATTCTGTCTGACTGCTCGCTTCAATTTGGGAGTCACAAGTTTTATTATTAGCGAGGCTTGGACGCCGTTAACGCAACCAACTGGATTGCTTGTCTTATAGCCTGTTTTAGTTTTTATGTTCTTGATATGCTCCTTTAATCTGACTGGAGCTCCCTCATCAGTGGTGATAAAGCAGAATACTCTGATTAAGTGCAGTTAATAACATCCCTGCTATGTTTTATACAATGTGTGTGATTAGCTCATAAGATAAAAAGCATGCTGCAATAAATCAGAGCATCAACATACTCCAAGTTAGGTCCTGCTGGAGAAAAAAGCTAAGCAGCTGACCCCTAATCAACTCCCTTTTTTAGAATATGATACAAAAATATTCAGGAATACATGTGGTGCATCAATATAATATCAACAAATTATAAAACTTAGATTTTAAGGCAGATCTTGCGATTCTTTTAGTGACCGAAGTGCTTTTTCCAAAGTTAGTGAATGAAACTGCAGAAGTTTGCAGCTGACACAAGCAAACTTTGGAAAGCAAACTGGAGATCCTGCATAGAAGATGAGGAATGTATTGGTCTGGATGGTGTTGGCAGTCAAGGTACATTTTACAAACGTTAGAAAAATAAATAATAAAACAGTCCTTTTTAAAGATGATGCAGCCTTTTATGAAGCCACAAGCCTCCTCTCACAAAAACAGATTTTTTTTTTTTTTTTACCTTGCAGAGCGCTTCAATTGCTGCTTTCCTTTAATGGAATAAAATGTTGTCACTGTGTTAAAATGCATTCGTCCATCGTATGGTCTAAAACATCCCATGGAGATTTGTCTTGTGATGTTAAATGACCGTTTTCATCGTACTGATGGCTTTTAGAGAGTATTAATGGGTTTAACATGTACAAAACACATTGGAGATTGAATGGGAGAAATCCTGCTCACCATTAAAGTTCACTTAAGTCATCTTGTCATTATGAAGTTGGTGGATAATGTTGACAAAATGGGCCGAGCAGGCGAGCTTCCTGCTCTCTGTGTTAGCACGGCTGACAGGCAAAGGTCAGAGTGAGGATGTTCCTCTGTACAGTTCATACATCAGCTCATTTCTGCTTGCTGTCAGTATGACGTTTGCAGCTCTGTGGTTTAAAACTTTGGCAATTACTTTCTGTTTTAAACTTTATCTCCAGAGACTGTCTAAGACCTTTTAGATATGGATATGTGCGATAGTTTTCTCTCCAAAGTGTTCAGTAGATGAGTTCTAAATCCTTAGAAAATACAGGATCTAATGATATGCAAATATTGTACTCCAGTGCAGACACTGAAGGTTTCCACATTTCACTTCTGTGTGTTGTGCACTGGATCACTGCTGACTGCCAAACTGGTTTCAGTGTCACAAATCATGCTCAAGTTAAAAGTGTGTGTAGTGTGGTGCTCCCCCTTCGGTTTATGAATGTAAAAAGCAACTCTCTGGTGTCAGACTCTGCACATACTGTACATCAGTCTGCACAGAGACACCGAAACATCCAAGAGAAGTAACAACACAAACAGCACTTTCTCAGAGGAAGAGGGGACTTAATGGAGGACGGAACATTTCCTGCTGTCTTCACTTTCAGAGGATGTGATAACCAGATACAGTAACTCCAACGTTGGTGCACACAAACTTGGAGGAAAAGGCTCCTGTGAGGCTTCTGGAAAAAACCTTAAACCTTAATGATCCATCCTAAAAGTGTGAATGGATAGAGATGATGAACATGTGTAAATTGTGCTGCTTTCTTGGTGTATAAACCTTTTTTTGTGGTTTGTGCCAACGGTCAATGAGAATATGGTATTTTCCCTTTTTTTTCCACTGCATATATATATATATATATATATATATATATATATATATATATATATATATGTACACACACACAAAAAAAGGGTACTACCAAAAAAATAAAAATATCCTGAAAAAGTGTGATGTGAATTAATATATTTCAAGCTTTTGTTTGTTTGGATGTTTCTGATTAGGACTTGCAGCTTAAGAAAACCTCAAATTCTAAAACTCAAAAAATTAGAATACATTGAAAAGCTCCAGTATTGTAGGTTCAGTGTCACATTCTAATCAGGTAAGTAATCCCACACACCTCCATAAGTGTCCCGAGCCTTTAAAAAAAGTCCCTTGGTTTATAAGAATTCACAATCATGGGAAAGACTGCTGATCTGACAGTTGTGCACCATCATTGACACCCTGTACAACGTGGGAAAAACACAAAAAAGTGATAGCAAAAGAAACTGGATGTTCTCAGAGTGCTGTCTCAAAGCACATTAATGGGCAGTTAAAGGTGTCATAACCTGCTGTTTTACATACACAATCCTTCTGAAATTATCTTCAAATGAATTTTTAATTCTAGTTGGGTGGGAGGAAAATTTAATGAGCTCATTTTAACCTCTTTTTATCCCCAACTATTGTTTGTCGTTAGAATACGCACGAGAATTAGAGCTGTCTATAAGCGCGTTCACGAGGCAAACGTCAAAGCCAAAACAAAGTTTTATCAGGACAGAGCAGGGGAAGGAAATGATGTCCCAACAGAGAAAAACGTGATAAAAACATAACGGCACGGTTAATGGAGAGGATCCGTGGAGTAAAAGGGCTGGACTCTGATGAATATAAGGAGCGGACGTCTGACGTGAAGTTAACCAAACAGTGTTAGCTTTTGTAGCTACATTAGCAGCTTGTCAACCACTGTTTACTGGTCTCTTACACAAAAGATAATAAGTTACACAAGCAGCAACACTTACCGACTGCACATCCTCACTGATAAGTATAATCCACTGGTGCCTGGTAAAGCTGTCCCTCCTGTTAAAGCACTGAAAACTGATGAATTTCTGCTGAGGCAACTCAGCATGGCAATCTTCCCCCTCCTCCTCCTCCTTGTCGCCGGTGTCCTTTCTGAAGCTGGTCTACTCCGTGGCAGGTAATCAGCTGCCTTCAGGTGGTGCTAAAGACGCTAGCTTAGCAGGTCGCTCACAGCCTATCTAGTTCACGTCATAACAGCTGATCATAACGACTCCACAGCAGGTAATCAGCTGCTTTTAGGTGGCGCTAAAGAGGCTAGCTTAGCAGCTAGCAGCCTCTCTCGTTCACGTCATTTGGAGAAAGAAATCCAAACCGCGTACTGTGGAGAGCGCGTGCTTGTGGCCGATTCTGGTGAGAAAAGAGCGCCCGCACTCAAAGACAAAGTTACTTTCACTCTCCAGAATTTCTGGCACGTTATAACTGAGGTCCCGTTCCAGTACACATGTTTTAACGTGAAAAAGTGGGATTTCCGGGTGATGACTCCTTTAAGTGGAAAGAAAAAGTGTGGAAGAAAATGGTGTACAAGCCGGAGGGCTGACAGCAGCCTGGAGAAGATGGTCAGGAAAGGGCCATTCAAAAGTGTGGAGGACTTCATAAGGAATGGACCTGTGAGCTTCATTAAGTCCAGCATAAACACAGCCGTCTACCAGGACATTTTGGAGAACTTCATGCTTGCTTTAGCAGACCAGCTGTATGAGGATGCAGACTTCATCTTCCAGTAAGACTTGGCACCTGCCGACATTGCCAAAAGTACAAAATTGCCGCTCAACAACCATGGGATCACCATGTTTGACTGGCCCACAAACTCACCTGACCTGAACCCCATTGAAGATCTGTGGGGCATTTCAAGAGAAAGCTGAACGGAAGAGACCAAACAATAAAGAAGAGCTCAAGGCTGTAATGGAAGCATGTTGGTCTTCCACAACACCTGAGATATGCCAGAAGTTGGTTGCATCCATGCCACGCCGGGTTTAGGCATTCATTCAAGCAAAAGGGGCCCCGACCCTTTTTTGTATTTAAAGTCCTTTTTTAATTGATTTCATGCAATATTCAAATTTTTTTAGTTTTAGAATTTCAGGTTTCACATAAAAGCTTGAAATATATTGGTTCACATATTATTGAGTATACAATATGTAAATTCCACCTTTTAAGTTGAATTATAGAAATAGATTAACTTTTTCAGGATATTCTAATTTTTTGGGTAGTTCCTGTATATATGTATATATATATATATATACATATATACATTAAGGGTGCATCAATACATGTATTTGTATCGCACCGTGAGCATGTGGATCGAATATCAAACGATACAGAGTTTCTAACTGATTTTATCAACTTGTGTTCTAACAATGAGCTCTGTGTTGAAAACTCAGTGGATATGTGTTTGACCACAATCAGATCTGGCATTTGGTTTTTTTTTTTTTGGCCGTTGTGGACAAAAGCACACTGGGTTAAAAAAGCCATGAAAATGTATATTTTTGTATCAAAAGAAAATACAGAACCGTGACACTAAAGTATCGAACCGAACCATGAATTTTTTGTATCATTGCACCCCTAATATATATCTGTATATATAAAAAATACTGTACATATATATATATATATATATATATATATATATATATATGTACATTAATTTTTGCATTTCAGGTTTTCAACACAAAACATGTCTACTAGCAGTCCTGAAAAGTGAGTGAAGAGAAATCTCTTTTAAAAAGATGTTTCAAGTGAGTGTAATCATGATTCAGCACCCTGTAAGGTTCAGTTGTTTAATTAAATTTTTTTTTTTTTTTTTATAATCTTAACAAATGACAACAAATCTATGAAAAAACTGTTTGATAAAAATGTTTCTTAAAGTTGAATTTGAAGTAATTTATATATTTCCTCCTTCACAGTGCAGAGTATAATCAGTTAAAATAATCTGTGGGAATTTCATGAGATCTGTGACCTTCGACCCCTCAGATAACATTTCAGCAATATCCATTGTTCACTTTTAGCTGATAGTAAGGATTGCTTTGAGGAATTTTTATCAAATACTAGAAAATCGAACTAAATGCTCCTAAAATCTTTACAGTAAAGAAAAAAAGCTTTATTTTCAGAGCAGAAAACGTAACCACAGACACTTTGCATTACAGTATAATATATATGCATTTCTTCATTTTCCCACTAATTTGTGTTTATCTGACTTCTTGTCCTTTTTTACTTCCACAGCAGACTCAACACAGAAATTTATTTGTGCCCAGCCTGTTTGTGGGAACAAATGGCAAATTAAAAACCTGAATCTTGAATCTTGTCATGAGGTGGAGTTGGCATCTCGGTAACACATTACAAATTAAATAACTACAGAAAAGTTTGATGACTTCAGTTCAAGTTTGGCCCCGATATTGAAGTGGCAATTAATTTGGCTGAATCTGATGGATAATGAGATTATGTAAGCTCAGAAAAGCTATTTTCCAATCAGCAATCAATGAGCTATCTTGGACATAATTCTTCCTGCCTGTGTATTGTTGATTACAACATTAGCTAGCAGACCATCAGCAGAAATTAGTGTGCTGTAATGAGGCTCATCAGGAGATAAATCTGAGCTAATACTGTGATATTTAGAGACTCAGTCCTCACACTACAATCTATTAAAAAGATAAACCCTTGGAAATATTGTTTTGTGATAAGGCCTCTGAAACTCCCACTTTGCACTTTCATCAGTTTCATCAAAATCATGTTTTGTTGGTCCCTCTGAAGCAGAAAAAAATGCTTCTGACCTGTTGACAGATCATGTATCAGGTGGTACTGTATCACACACCAGGACATAGTGTATGGTTGGATGGAGAGTGGAGACCAAGTCTGCATCATGTTTATCAAAGCGTTCCTTTGCTGTGTGGTGGGCTGTTAAATCATGCTGAAAGATGCCACTGCCATCAGGGAATACTGCTGCCATAAAGTGGTCCACATGGTCCACAGCAGTCAGATTGCATGCAGCTGCTACGGTCAGAGTTCAACCCAGTCATTCAACTGATCACTGTCTTTGTGCCTGTATACATAAACAGAAGGAGAATCAAGTTATTAAAGTATGTCAGACACTCCAAGGGTCTGAGCTGTGAGAAGTCATTCTTACTTCCAACTCTCTCTGTGTGAGGTTATTGTGGATCAAAGAATAACAGAGTTTACCGCACAGGTGTTGTCACTGAGTCACATGAATGGTAATTTTGACATTTTGGGTGCGTCCCAATACACCCACTAGCCCTACTTTTTAGCCCTACCCCTAAATTTTGTGTGTTCCCGAGAAGGTAGTGCTGTCCCAATTCCTCTTTGCATGTAGGGAGCGTGGACATAACAAGGGGTAGTGGGTATGAATCTAGCCCTTCAAACCGAGGGGTGTCAGATGCTGACTTGCTGAGGAAGGGCCAGAGAAAAGGGAACAATAGCAACCTCCGGAAAGCAACAGGACTCGGAGAAGAAAACTCACAAATGTAGGCTACAGATTACTCATTTGTTTGCAACGTTAGCCAGACTAGCCACGCTAGCTAGCTAGGCTAAAATGCTGCCAAAAAGCTTGCGAAGGCCTTTTGGCAGTTTACAACAGACAACTGTCGTCAATGGCGACTGCTCTGTGTGGTTGCTTTGTTTATTAATCCACTGAAGCATGATGAATGATTAAAAAAAAAAAAAAGATCACCAATGTTAACTCCGTGTTGTTGCTGGGTGTGTTGTTATGGTGAGACGTATGTGCAAACGTCACTACGCAGTCGCTTACGTGCCTGAACGTAAATGCAGCATGTGGTGTCCCAATTCCTAGGGAAGATTACAAAGCCCTACCCCTTGTGGCTTTAATTCGAGGGTGTAGTGATAGTGGGTGAGGGCTAGTGGTTGAAAGTAGGGGGAACACTGGGATCGGGCCTAAGTTGATAAAAATCAGGATTCATCAGAGTGCACATGTGTTGATATCAAGTTGCTGACATCCTGCTCACTTTGGGCATTTGTATGTCTGGAGCAACACCAACTCCAGGAATGCATCTACATAATGAATGTCGGTATGCCATCAAAACAAGCCAGAAATACAAACTATTATGGTCAGAAAACTACTTAGTGTTACTTTAACACTGACATTTACACCAGTACAACTTCCCTTACTTTTACAGGCATGTTACCTTTTTGTTGCTTCCGATTTCCCCTGATTGGTCCAGTTTTGCCTGCTACTGCACTAGCTTTCTTTTCTGATTGCCACACCTGTTTTACATCAAATAATTATCTTTTTCTGTTTCTTTTTCTTTGCTCCTTGTCAGATTGTTGTTGTCATTGCAATTGTCATTTCCATCTTGGCTTGGCTTCCCTGCGTCAATCTGCATTTATTCTTAAGCTTTCAGTGTTTTGTCAATCTTGCCTTCGCAGTGCCTTCTCTTTATTTTGCAATAAAATTTCATTTTAGTTCCCCCGTTCGCCTCCTTGCTGTAAACCCTGCATTTGGTGTTCCTCTTCAACCTCGCATCGTGACAAATCTGCGAATACCCACACTTGTTCATTGACAGTCACGCCTGATTAGATGAAACCTCTCATCATTATATGATAAACTTATGGGCTTTTTGTTTTTTTGTGGTTTTCCAGCTTTCTGTGTTGATGTTGAAAATTCTAATGGTTGTTGTTGTTGATGCAGTAGCCTGGCCTCCAACATCTACTAAAAGGGTTACATCCACAGCCAAATAAATTGCTCACACTATTAATGTACCTGTCCTGCTTTCATGGAAAAATTTATGGATATGCACTCATCCACCCACATGTTTATGGCTCTAATGACACATATAAAATCACAACAACATGTAGCCAACAGAACTTTCTTGAATAACCCCTGTATCTTGTATATCTCCATTCCTTTATTATTACCCATAATACTTCACAGAAACCATAAAGAACTCTGAAGAAAGTGACCGTCCACCCTCACGTTGCTCCCAATCTAAAGTTATGGGAAGGGAAAAGGGCTGAGGTGTTAAAAGTTAGAAGGAGGTCTGACCACCTCTATGAGAGCTGGGCTGTGAAGCATCAAACCCCACGAGAATCGCCACTGCCCACGTTACAGCCTTTAAATAAAACACTGCCCTGATTATACTGCACTCTTTCCGGCACAGAGCTTAGTTTCAGACACATGCAGCAGAAGGCAGATTGCCCACATGGCCTAGATGCAAAGCCCAGTGCAGTACAGTAAAGCACAGTACACAGGACAGGATGGCAAGTGCATTGTATCCTTCACAAGAGTGAAAGCAGTCAGATTTGAGTGCAGTGATCACACTGTTGCCAATGATGCTCCACTACAAAAGTTTCTGGTGAGGTCATTTCTTCTGCACTCTCTACAAAGTAAAGGATAGATTCTAAATCTGTGCAATAGAGAAAAATACTATTTTTGTTTTAGGTAACTCTGCAGGCTAAAGCAATAATGGTTAGAATTAACCCAAATTCTGTTCTCTAGTTTTGATATGAAAGAACAACCTCATTGTGAATGAAAGCATTTACTGCCGCAGTGCCCGTCAAAGGCAGCAGTTTGCAGGGCATTAGGTGAAGGCTGGTCAACCTGAAGCGTGCACAGAATTTGCCTAACAAATGTTGGCAGGCAGTGATGGACACTGGATGCAAACAAGGCTGAGATAATACAGACTGGGGCTGGTTTCTATGTGGCAAGCACCCTGCACACTGGTAAAAGCAGGAATGAATTTCATAAGCACCATCTGCTTTATCTGTTGTGACTTGGTAGTGAGAAGCATTCCTCTACTGCACCACACAACATCAAATTCGGAAGTTGATTATTAAAGATGTCAGTCTTTAATACAGCTGGGAGTGGTATTATTTGGATTTGTTCTGATAGGCTTATGTGAATATGAGGTAATGCTCCTTATTCCTAATATAAAAAACTCATTAAAAACCCCGCTCTGTTTATCTTCCAAAAGCAGGGAGAAGCAGGAGGAAGTGTCTTGTACACAGAAAAAAGAACGCAGTGATGTATCAGACTATAATTTAGCTTTTAAGCATCCAGACTCTAATTTAGATGATAATGAGGAAGGGCAGTGGTTTCATTATATGATTATTCTTCAGATAAGGCAACACAATTGACGTGAAGTTGTCTAGGAAGCCAGCTTTCTTGCCACAAGGTCACTTTTGCAGTCAAGCATAAATTCACTTGACAGTGTCGAGGAAACAGGCTGAAGCTCGCTTGATGTGACGAGTGTTTAGTATGCCAAGCAGGGATAGAGCACTTGAAGGGTACACTTTAAAGGTATCTAAGGGGATTCTCTAGTCAATACAGGACTTCATTATGATGTTTGTGATGCAAAATGTTTACATAAATGTACAAGCTCTCCCACAGGTGGCAGAGACACCCGACTCTTAAATGAAGTTGCAAACAAGCTGCCTTTGATAGAGCACAGTGAGTACATCTACTCCTGTTCTCTCTGCATATCATCCAGTTACTTTTTACTTCTTTTTTAAAAGATGATCATTTATTTTCCAGTTCAATTCCCTTTCAGCAATAACTCCATATTTCATACTGGTCCACTTGAAATAAAAAGTTCCCTCTTAACAAAAATTAGGGTTCATTTGCAAGAAAGCACATAATCTAGCAAAGCTTGTATGCAGACAGGCTCTGTTGCTCCAGCTTCAAGTAATAATAGCAAAAGCCATTAACTATTAAACAGCCCATATTCATTCATGCTGAGGCTTCATTGTCTATCAAGGCCATTTGGTGGGAGAGGATACCAAGACAGGAGGGCTTAACAAAAGCGAGGGAATTAAAATATCATCTTTCATGGTCATGACTCCACTGGACCGTTCTCATTCAACCTAAATGAGTTTTTGATGCAGTGAACTCTTGAGAACATCGCATTGTGCTGCAAGTTAATGGTAAGAGTTACAAATAGACCACTGCAGCACATTGCTGTGCATCAAAGTGTGACCTGAATCTGGGGCAAAAATGGATGCAGTGCAGTGAGCCAGGACTGATATCCACTATGGACTTTTTGCACATCTCTATTATCAATTATCAATTAACTAAAGGGATTATGGTTGAGAACAGTACACTTAATGAGGTCAGTGTGCACGTCTGATTTCTGTTTCTCTCTCCGACATTACATACGGGTGCAGTTTTCCATATGTTGCACTTGTGTGGGCGCAGTGGCCCACACTTTTATGGCCCTGTCTTTTTGTCTTATCTACGACTTTAATAAACTTCAGTATATGACTTTCTGAGGCAAGGAGTATCGTACCAATGTCCTGTGCTCTGCTGAACAAGCTCTGTCTCCAGCAGAGCATTTACCCAAGCACACGGTGTTTAGGTGTGACACTTCTGTGTGCATACGCTGTCAAAGTCGCAAAGTTTTGGAAAGAATATTTTAAATAAACTCCATTCAATGCAATTAAATAATTTTATTTATTCCCAGGAGGCAATTTAATAGCAGCAGTACACAAAAAGAGCAGGTGCAATGATAGGATACGTACGGAAAGTATTTACACCCCTTTAAACTTTTTACTCTTTGTTTCATTGCAGCCATTTGCTAAAATTTGAAAATAAGTACATTTTATTTGTCATTAATGTACACTCAGCATACTGACAGAAAAAGCAGAAATATAGAAAATTTTGCAAATTTATCAATTAAAAAAGAAAAACTGAAATATCACATGTTCATAAGTATTCAGACCCTTTGATCAGTATTGAGTAGAAGCACCTTTTGAGCCAGTACAGCCATGAGTCTTCTTGGGAATGATGTAACAAGTTTTTCACATCTGGATTTGGGATCTTTTGCATTCTTTCTTGCAGATCCTCTCCAGTTCTGTCAGGTTGGATGGTGAACGGTGGTGTTCAGCCATTTTCCGGTCTCTCCAGAGATGCTCAATTGGGTTTAAGTCAGAGCTTTGGCTGGGTCAGTCAAGAATGGTTCCAGAGTTGTTCTGAAGCCACTCCTTTGTTATTTCAGCTGTGTGCTTCGGGTCATTGTCTTGTTGGGAAGGTGAACCTTCGGCCCAGTCTGAGGTCCTGAGCACTCTGGAAGAGGTTTTCTTCCAGGATCTCTCTGTACTTGGCCGCATCCATCTTTCCTTCAATTGCAACCAGTCGTCCTGTCCCTGCAGCTGAAAAACACCCCCATAGCATGATGCTGCCACCACCATGTTTCACTGTTGGGATCGTATTGGGCAGGTGATGAGCAGTGCCTGGTTTTCTGTGTAAATACCGCTTAGAATTAACTCCACAAGCTTCAATCTTGGTCTCATCAGACCAGAGAATCTTATTTCTCACAGTCTTGGAGTCCTTCATGTGTTTTTTTGGGCGAACTCTATGCAGGCTTTCATATGTCTGCACTGAGGAGAGGCTTCTGTCGGGCCACTCTGCCATAAGGCCCTGACTGGTGGAGGCTGCGGTGATAGCTGACTTTGTGGAACTTTCTCCCATCTCCCTACTGCATCTCTTGAGCTCAGCCACAGTGATCTTTGGTTCTTCTTTACCTCTCTCACCGAGGCTCTTCTCCCACAATTGTTCAGTTTGGCTGGACGGCTGGGCCTAGGAAGAGTTATGGTCGTCCCAAACTTCTTCCATTTAAGGACTATGGAGCTCACCGTGCTCTTAGGAACTTTTAGGGCGTCAGAAATTCTTTTGTAACCTTGTCTAGATCTGTGCCTCGCCACAATTCTGTCTCTGAGCTCCTCAGTTCCTTCGACCTCATGATTCTCATTTGCTCTGACATGCACTGTGAGCTGTAAGATCTTATATAGACAGGTGTGTGTCTTTCCTAATCAAGTGCAATCAGTTTAATTAAACACAGCCGTACTCAGATGAAGGAGTAGAACCATCTCAAGAAGGATCAGAAGAAATGGACAGCATATGAGTTAAATATGAGTGTCACTGCAAAGGGTCTACTTATGACCATGATATTTCAGTTTTTCTTTTTTTAATCAATTTGCAAAAATGTCTACATTTCTGTTTTTTCCTGTCAACATGGGGTGCTGAATGTACATTAGTGAGAAATAAAATGTTTTTTTTTTATTTTAGCAAATGGCTGCAATGAAACAAAGAGTACAAAGTTTAAAGCGGTCTGAATACTTTCCGTACCCACTGTATATATATATATATATATCTTCCTCTGTGGGTTGCATAATCAGCCTCCTGAGGGGAGCCACTCAAATACATGGTGGAGAGCGTGTAAGGCAGGGTTTCCCAACCCTGGTCCTCAGGGACCCCACCCCTGCTGGTTTTCCAGATATTCCTACTTCAACACACCTGACTCAGATGACTGGCTCGTTAGCAGCTTGCAAAGAAGTTGATGAGCAGTTGAGTTGATCTGAATCAGGTGTGGTGGAGTTGGAAACCTGGAATACATGCAGGGCAGGGGTCCCTGAGGACCAGGGTTGGGAAACCCTGGTGTAAGGGGTCCTGTATGATCCTGTTTGCTAACCTGAGAGTTTGCTGCTCATAAATTGAGAAAGTTCAGTGATCTTGAAGATGACTCAGCTGTGCTCTCTATGTGGTATCCACTTCCAGAAATCTTGTGGTTTGTTGAGATGAAAATTTGCAAACCTAAGCCACACTATTGTTTAAAGAGAAGAGGCTTTCTCTTGGCAACCCTTCCAAACAAGCCAAAATTTGTTAGGACAGTTATGAACGCCAACATTTAACATGCTAACTGAAGCCTGCTGTTTCTGAGGCACTTATTTTTTGCAACTTCCCTCAATGTTCACAGCTTGTTGACAGAATGGCACAATACGGACAAATGATGAAGGGAGGACAAGATTATACGAAAAAGAAGGAACCAAAAGGGATGGGCTGCTGTTTTCTAGTTGTGTTGATGGGTTGGCCTGGCAAAGGCAGTGTGAGACACACAAGGAGGACTAATGCAGGAATTATGTCGTCCTCATGCATCTCTCAGCACCTGAAAGCCTCCTACAAGAAATGACAACAAGCAGGCCCCTTGTGTCACGGATGAGCAATGAACAGGGACTTTGGTGCTGATAGCAGTGTATCCCAAAGAAAGATTGTCTTTGCTGCACTTGCAACCAGCTTTGAAATGTTTTCCACAAGAAAGAAGGAAGCATAATGCACAAACTCAATTCTGACTGACATTTGTTTGGAAAACAAAAGGCAAACACAGTGATGGCTCACTTGAGTTTCAAGAGTCACAGATGTCTTCTCAAGAAGTGTTTCCTTAAGCTGCAGCAAGAAACAACACGCTAACATCTGGCTGGGCTTTTAAGATATGTCATGAAAAACACACACACACACACACACACACATAAAAAACAAGCTTAAAGAAACCATTTTACTATTTGGAAATCATTTATTTATTATCACGATTAAAACAATTATAAATAGAGTTATGACAGTGACATGTTTGAAGTTAGCACTAAGATTAGCTCAGCTTAGTTAAAAACCTGGAATGAAGACAATACTTGATTGTCCAAAACTAACAAGCTTTTCAGACGGTGGACTATGACTCTAATTGGAAGAAGTGTCTTTAGCTGAAGACTCCAATGACTTCTGTTAAAAAATGCATCAATTACTGTAACATTTTATTTTATATAGGCCTATGGTGTTGTTTTCAATAGGAGTCAACTGCAAACAGAAATATTACAGTATGTAGCACCTTGCAGCCAGCAGTGGTAGGCTATTATCTTTGCATGTTTTCTCTAAAGCCATTGGGAGGCTAAGGTAAAAAAAAATTGCTTAACAGGGTCTTTGTAACAGGTTCAGTGCCTCTGGTGTTTGCTTGAACAAAATTTTATTTCAGGGATTCAAATTTTGACCCTAGCTTTCCTGCAGGTTTACAATGTTTCCCTGTTTTAAGACACCTTGTGCAGATAAAGTAGATCTCCTTAACATATTAAGGATCAGAATTTGACATTAGAGCTCTAGAAAGTCAAAACCTCTGTCTAAAACATAATGACAATTCCATTTTGATTCACTTGCTTTTAGCACAGATAAAACAAATAATATTGCATCTATTGCTGCATAATGGTTGTAGCCTTTGTCATTGGGGATGAAATGCCGAGTCAAAAAAGCATTTCAAATGCTTTTGAGGTACCTGTATGTCAGTGCAGAATCTGGGGATGAACAGCCAAGCTACTGTAGGTCAGGATATCCAGAATGCACTGAGTTAAAGGAGACTTCTTTTTTTTCTTCTAAAAATCTTACTTTATTTTTCTGGAATTTTACAAACTGAGTTAAAGTTTAGACACCATATGTTACCCTTGGCAAATCCGATGGCAAGTACAGCTTGTGAACAGTTTTGGTGCCAATTTAGTGTATTTCTGTTCTTCTTTGGGGATTTTTTTTCTCTCTTCCCTCAAAAGACTTTTAGTTCTGCAAAAATCTTTGGCTGTTCTGCATCCAAAACTCTTTTGAGCTCCATCCATTTTCCATATCCTCTTTATTCAGCTGTGGAATGGACACATGCTGGATGGGTCACCAGCCCATCACCAGGGCATTATACTGACAAATGTGGCTCAAATCAGAATTGTCAATTGATTAAGCTAATGTGCAGGTTTTTATACACTGAAAAAGAGAATCCATGCATGCAGAGTCCACAGAGAAAGACCTCCACACCACTGAGCAGCCTTCTTTGACCTCAAACCATTGATTTTCTATCATCGTAACAGATCAGAAGGGCTACAGCAAAAAATACAGCAAATAACTTCTGAGGTAGTCCATACAGGAATTTAAAGTGTTTACAATTGATTGCCTGTTGCAGTATTCAATCCCCCCCCCTTTTTTTTATACATGTAGACACACACACTTTTAGACTTTTCTCAGCTCAAAAAGTTTTATTTATCCTTTTACACAACATTTGCACAAGTTTGTTAATGATAAAATTCTACCAGTTCTTTCGTACTTTAGAGGACTTGTTTCTTGTTTCGGCTCCCCAATCGGACCGAGTCCGCTAGGTCAGGTGTGAAAACAACCTTAAATTCATCAAATATGGGGGCAGTGTTTAGCTAAACTGGTTTAGCAGCTGCCTATAGTTCCTCATTGCCACTGGCCTGTAGCTTGATTTCCAGTCTGGGACCATCAACTGCAAGTTGTCCCCACACTCTCTCTGTCCCCTTTCCTGTCAATATACTGTGATAAAAAAAGCCACGAGAGCCCAAAAATCTTTGTAAAAAAATTAATTAAATTTGTTCAAATGTTTACTTCCATATTTGCACTGCTATCCCTTACCAAAAAGAAGTACTCCTTAAGTTCATGTCATTAAGTATACTCAAGTATAGTAAAGTATATCCCCCAAGTGTACTTTTATTTACCAAGTACACTGATACCAATGTACTAGTAGTATACAAACAAGTATACTTCTTGGGACTACATTGGCCCACTAAGTATTTAAAAATACACTTTCAAGTATACTGAAAGTAATCTTCTTGTTATACTGTTGGTTTACTCCTACAAAAACTTCAAGCTCACGTTTACTTTTAGAAAGTACACTTTTAAGTATACTAAAGTACACTTTTAAGAAGACTAAAAGTGATACGATATGAATTTTCTGGTCTGTTTTCAAAGTGTGAGCGAGCTCACGCCTAAATCTTACAAGATTAAAAGCATGATGGAATGTACATCTTGCAGTTTGTCACATAAACCAGTATGTGTTAAAATGTACTATGAATGTACTACTATTAAAGCATGTCATTCAAAAGTTTAAATATAAGTATAGCCTAAATATACTGAAACTTCCAGTATATCTATTAGTAACATGGAAGGAAAACTTTAAGTATACTTCTGATAAGTACATAAACAGTAAACTGAAAGTATACTGTCTTATTTAAAGTTTACAATTGGTATACTTCAAGCATACTTGCATATTCTACTTTTTGGTAAGGGATGGTTTGAAGGGACAGTTTTCCTCAAGTGTTCCAGCATCTTGTGGTAAATGTTTGCACAAAGCTGACTTCAAATGTCAAGCACAGTTGTGAATGTATGGTGGCCGTCAGTGGCCAAAATTGCTTTAGACATAAACGTGATTTCATCTGTGAGTGGATCCAATGGCCCCAGGTGCCGTGATGACTGCACTACAGGTACTTTAAAATGCTTACTGCCTTCTTCTTTGGTCCTTTTAAAGTATTACTTATCCTAAACGGTGCTCTACTGTATCAAACAAGCTGATACTGCAGTTTTATAGCTCAGGGTACCCACTTCACACACAGAGTTGTTTGTCTATTCAGAGACACCATAGTTAAATGTTGCAACAAATGGCAGCTGCCGTGTATGCGGACCGACAACATGAACATAGCAGTTAAAGAAATATAATAGCTTGTTCAGTAACGTGATTAGATACAAAAAGAAACACAGTTTGTAATGATTAATGGAATTTTTCTCTTATTGACTTTTGATTTTGGTACAAGCTGCACCTTTAAATAATTTTGCAGGCAAAACGACTCAGACATCTAAATTACCAGCACTAATGAAACTTTAACATTTGAATAATTTGAAAGTTGCTTCTTTCTTTTGTTTTCCTCTAAAGTTGCACGGATCAAAGAAGAATCTTTTACTAAAATGTTTAAATTATTATTTCATTAACAGCCAAAGCTACACAACTTAAGGGAACACAAACTTTTGGATGCCTGTTATCAGCTGCTTACATGAACACCCTTATAACAAGAGCCATTGTACATTGCTTGGACATCAAGCCATGTATTCCTGTCTGGACAGCGTTGTCTAAAAGCTCTGGGTAGGATGTTTAAGTCTTTATTACTGCTGTCAAATCTGAAATGAACACAGATTTGTTTTGAAAAGAAAAAATAAACAATTACAGGGAGAATTTTGGTGAGGGAGACAATAATCTAAAAGCTCATTTGTTCCGTCTTTTCCACATCAGCCCAGAGTCAGAGTCAGTGAGTCAGTCCGTCATCAGATGTCCTCAAGTTAATTTGGCTGTTTGTGGCCAGCTGTGATCCTGCGTTAAATGTAACGCCTTCAATTTGAGGCTCGATGCACGGCGGGGCAGTCCATCTCTGCTGGTCTCCATCACATTAGAGCCCCTGCCTCCTTTTAGTTGTACACAGCTCTCATCCTAATGATCCAGATTAGTTAACACGCTTGGCACCAGGGCAGTCATGTTGAAAGCCCCAGCTATCCATTATAGTCCACCTTCTCCTGGTGCCACAGGTGGCTGTTCCAATAACAGCCTGTCTCTAACCCAGATAGGAGGGAGGCCAGAAATGAGATCAAAAACAGCAAGCTTCTCTCTCCCAGTGCAATCAGACAATAGGATGTGCTAAATATGGGTGTAGGCCTTTGCTGCGTCTTATTCTCACTGGGTTCTTTAAAGTACCCAATTATCCCTGGGCCTCATGAGAGCTGACCCATAACGGCCTCATGTCCCAAGAGGGTGAGAAGAAGTAGGTTTCATTATGACAAGGTCAAGGTGGAGTTTCCCCCAGTGTTGGAGTTTTATCAGTGGGGTTGGGGGATAGTGTGAGGTCAAAGGTGCATGAGGAAAAGTGGTAGGGTACATGACCAGTGAACCCCAAAGCTTCTCAAGATGATGAGATGAGTATATCAAATGAATTCCATTATAATACTGAGTGTGTAAATACACTGCTACAAGCTTTTTGTCTGGTTTCAATTTGACATGAAAATCCTGAACAAAAAGCTAAAAATCTGCAAATATCTTAAGCTGATTTATTAATAAATACTAATTGCCGTACATTAAGTAATGCAACAGCCAAATGAAGCTTTCCTTCAACTGAAGAGGCAACAAACTGTAGCAGAAATAAAATGACATCTTCTTTGGAGAAGAATGAGGAAATGTTTTCCTTCCTCAAAGTAGGTAAACTGAAACGTCATATGTAAAGTAGTTTTCTGTTCTTATATTGTTGCACCCTCTCCTTCTGCTGCAGTTTAATTGTGCTAGCTGAAGCATTAGCTCCACCTGATGTTTATCTATGTGAAATGTCGTCCTAATATTTGCATTTGGTAGATTTTTTTTTTTCCTTATGCATCACTGAACCGGAAATAGGTAACATATTTCAGTGCAGCAGAATATTTGCTCTCTATTTTCCGATGGCTTTCAGTAAGTGCTGTAAAGTGAAAGTGAGTAGAATCTGTTCGCAGAAATTTTATCTCATATTTAAAACCATGAATAATATCCTGAAGAGAAAATAAGAACTGTTGTGTTTTTGTTAGCTTTTACACAAGCCATTTATATCTGCAGATGGTGAGATCTTTATATGTTGCCATGTTTCCCATCAGCCCAGAGTGGACAAACCAAAAAAAAACAGCTATTGTGGAAGCCTGTTAGAAGAACATAACACTATTATATCTTTATTGTCATTATCATTCATACTGTCATCTGTTTATTACTGTTATGATAATTTACTCTGATAGCTGATATTGATTGTTATTCTTTCATGTATGTTGACTATGAGACACATATTTGTTTATTTCATTCAGCCTTTGTTTAACCGAGTCAGTCCCATTGAGATGCAATGATCTCTTTTCCAAGGGAAGTCTGGCCAAGACAGCAGTAAAATATACAAACAGTAAAATATACAAAATGCAAACTACAGTGGCTTGCAGAAGTATTCATACCCATGACCAAAACTAAATTGCTCAGAAAAGAACAAAGCAAAAGTGGGTTTCACCTTTTT
This sequence comes from Atherinomorus stipes, assembly GCA_023101725.1. NCBI lineage: Eukaryota > Metazoa > Chordata > Actinopteri > Atheriniformes > Atherinidae > Atherinomorus > Atherinomorus stipes. Next base: position 1,134,228 of record JALJCO010010111.1, on the reverse strand, counting down.
ATATGAAAGGAAATGGTACAAACTCAACAATCCATCACTGTTTTTGTTCGTAAGCGCTCTTTACTATGAATAGGTTGCATAAGTTTGTAGGTAATTGTTGCAAAAGTATTCACACTAAGTCATTAAGTCACAACCAGTACTTGGTTGCAGCTCCTTTGGCAGCAATAACAGCTACCAATCGCTTTGGATAGCCAGCAATGAGTTTTGGGCAGTGGTCCTTGGACAGTTTCGCCCACTCCTCTTTGCAATACTGCTCCAGCTGAGTCAGGTTACTTGGTGACCTTCGGTGGACAGCAATCTTCAGATCCCTCCACAGGTTTTCTATTGGGTTGAGATCTGGGCTTTGACTGGGCCAGTCTAGAACGTTCACTTTCTTCTTCCTGAACCATTCTTGTGTCACTCGAGCCGTATGTTTTGGATCATTATCCTGTTGAAAGGTGAACTTCCTCCCAAGCTTCAGGCTTTTTGCAGATTTGAAGACGTTTTCCTCCAGGATGTTGATGTATTTTGCACTATTCATAATCCCTTGCACACGGACAAGCTCACCAGGACCGGAGGAAGAGAAACAGCCCCATAGCATTATATTCCCACCTCCATGTTTCACAGCAGGGATGGTATGAGCTGGATCATCAGCTGTGTTAGCTTTGCGCCAAACATACTTCTTGGCGTTCAGGCCAAAAAGTTCTATTTTCGTTTCATCTGACCAGATCACACGTTCCTACGTGTGTGGTGGCATACTGCAAACGAGCCTTGAGATGTTGTTTCTTCAGATATGGCTTCTTCTTTGCAATACGCCCATAGAGACCTTCCTTGTGTAAAGTGCGGGATATTGTGGACTTGTGTACGTTAGTCCCAGCACCCTGGAGAGACTTCTTCAGGTCTTCAAGAGTGACGGAGGGGTTTGCTCTGGCTTCCCTGAGCAATTTCCTTTTGTTCAGGTTCACAGTGGGGGGGTACTGTGGCGCAGTGGTACTGTGGCGCTTCCACTTCTGGACCAGTGATGCAACAGTACTTTTTGGCACATTGAGTGAACTTGCGATGGCTACATAGCTTTGCCCATCTCTATGCTTCTCTACAACTTTCTTTCTGAGGTCTTCTGAGAGCTCCTTGGACTTCATGACTGTTGTCTGCTGACAAGCATGGGATGACTGTGGACAGGTGACTATTGGGCACTAATTATGGGGAGCAATCAAGGATATACAAATCACCTGGGACTCAATACCACCCTGTGACACTGTGAGGCAATAGTTTATAGTGTGCAATCATTTTCGACTCAAAATAACATCTTTGGTGCAAGGGTGTGAATACATTTGCAACAACGAAATACAGACTTATACAACCTATTCATAGTAAAGAGCGCTTACGAACAAAAACAGTGATGGATTGTTGTGTTTGTGCCATTTCCTTTCAGATAAAAAGGTGAAACCCACTTTTGCTTTGTTCTGTTCTGAGCAATTGAGTTTTGGTCATGGGTATGAATACTTTTGCAAGCCACTGTAGAACAAGTCCCTTACAAAGTTTTTGAGAGTTTCAAGAGAATCTAGATCCTTCAGCTTCAGAGAACTCTGTCATGAATTCCAAGCGGGTGCATAATGCACAAAGGAGTGTTTGCAGAGTTCAATGTGAATTTTGGGAACAATCAGTGGAACCCATGGAGTAAGTATTCTGGGTTCTTGAGATACATACTGGGGGAGCTGGCTTAGAAGAACTTTACAGGTACCACCCAAAAAATTGGAATATCCTGAAAAAGTTCATGTATTTCTATAATTCAACTTAAAAGGTGGAATTTACATATTGTATAGACTAATAATATGTGAACCAATATATTTCAAGCTTTTATTTGTTTGAATGTTGCTAATTAGGACTTGCAGCTTAAGAAAACCTCAAATTGTAAAACTCAAAAAATTAGAATATTGCATGAAATCAATTAAAAAAGGACTTTAAAAACAAAAAAGGCAGGCCTCCTGAAGTAAAATCTTGCATCTGTACTTAGTACTTGGTTGGGGCCCCTTTTGCCTGAATGACTGCCTTAACCTGGCGTGGCATGGATGCAACCAGCTTCTGGCATATCTCAGGTGTTATGAAAGAAAAAACATGCTTCAATTACAGCTTTGAGCTCTTCTTTATTGTTCAGTCTCTTCCCGTTCATCTTTCTCTTGACAATGCCCCACATGTTTTCGATGGGGTTCAGGTCAGGTGAGTTTGCGGGCCAATCAAGCATGGTTGTTGAACCAAGATTTTGTACTTTTGGCAATGTGGGCTGGTGCCAAGTCTTGCTGGAAGATATAGTCTGCAACCCCATACAGCTGGTCTGCTAAAGCAAGCATGAAGTGCTCCTAAATGTCCTGGTAGACGGCTGCATTTATGCTGGACTTAATGAAGCTCACAGGTCCATTCCTTATGAAGTCCTCCACACTTTTGAATGGCCCTTTCCTGACGATCTTCTTCAGGCTGCTGTCAGCCCTCCGGCTTGTACACCGTTTTCTTCCACTTAACTTTCCATTAATGCGCTTTGAGACAGCCCTCAGAGAACATCCAGTTTCTTTTGCTATCACTTTTTATGTCTTTCCCACATTGTGCAGGGAGTCAATGATGGTTTTCTGCACAACTGTCAGATCAGCAGTCTTCCCCATGATTGTGAATTCTTCTAAACCAAGACAGGTACTTTTTTAAAGGCTCAGGGCACTTATGGATGTGTTTTGGATTACTTACCTGATTAGAATGTAACACACTGAACCTACAATACTGGAGCTTTTCAACGTATTCTAATTTTTTGAGTTTTAAAATTTGAGGTTTTCTTAAGCTGCAAGTCCTTATCAGCAACATCCAAACATATAAAAGCTTGAAATATATTGATTCACATATCATTAGTCTAAACAATGTAAATTGCACCTTTTAAGTTGAATTACAGAAATACATAAACTTTTTCAGGATATTCAAATTTTTTGGGTAGTACCTGTACATTACAAAAGTAAATGTATATTTTAAAGAATTTATTAAATATGTTTGTCTAATATTGTTGCACAAAAAACTGATACTTCACTCTGTATTACTGAATACAATAGAGAACCCAATATTCCATTAAAGATACATTTGTAACTTTCTCAGCTCAGGTGATGCTGCAATGATCTTGCTAAAATGATAACGCAGTTTAAATGCTTCTGTAAGACTATTGTTCCTCAGTTTGTAACTGATCTTTGCATATGAGCTCCCCATGAGTAAACTTTCTGGTCTGTCGTTCCTGATTGTTGTCGGACTGATAACATTTTTCCAACAGAGCCCTTTCAGTTTTTTATACATGAAAATCTCCTAGCACATTAAAGGAATAGTGCACCCACAGAATGATGTGCGTTCATTTTCTACTCACCCTCACGATGAGCAAGATTTTGGAGCACTTTTTTAATATTTCAAATACAGCCGGACATCGGACAGGTTTTCGTTTTTCCCCCAACTTTCATATAATGGAGTTCACAGGCGACTGAACCAAAAGGTCCATATAAGTCCACAAAAACTTGGAAATATTCCTCCATACTGTTTGTCCAATGTAATCCAAGTGTCCTGAGTGGGTAGCGTCCATAATTTACTCAAAAACAATAACATTTAGTATATTTTTATAGCCTAAACAGTTCTACATCTAGCTGCCACGAAGCGCATCCCTGCAAGTTCACAACACTACGGAAGCCGTGGCAGACAAGATCGCGTGTTCTTTTTTTCATCATTCTTTGTTTTAAATCAATAGCCAACCCCTCTTGTGTTTGTCCTGGTTTGTCCGCTGCTCGTTCACTCTTAGCACAATGTAGACATTGAATTTCTTCTTCTACGCTTGCATTATTGGCAGAGTAGGCGCTGAACAATGCAGCTTCTGTAGTGTCGTGAACTCGCTAGATGTACTACTGTTTAGGCTATACAAATATACTAAATGATGTCGTTTCGAGTAAATTATGGACGCTACCCACTCAGGACACTTGGATTACATTGGGCGAGCAGTATGAAGGAATATTGACAAGTTTTTGTGGACTTTTATGGACCTTTTTGGTTCGAGCCCCGGTCAGCTCCACTATATGAAAGTTGGGGCAAAACGAAAACCTGTCCAGCTGCTTTTTCAGATATAAAAAAAAGTGCTCCACAGTCTTGCTCAGCATGAGGGTGAGTAGATAATGAACACACATCATTCTGTGGGTGTACTATTCCTTTAAGATGGTGAAACGTGAACTGCTTGGTTGCAATCTGCATTTTTGCCCCTAGATTTCATCAAATCCTACACGCTGGTCTTTAAACTTTTCACCTTGTTGCAGTGATGCAGGAGGTCGCACCAGGATTCGTCTTTTTACTGCTGATCAAACAGAAGCAATGATAATGCAGGTTAGCACTGGTGGAATCACAACAGTGAGAATGACTTGCAATCAGTGCAAGGAGAAATTGTGCACTTCATTAGATAATACAAATGACAGACACCTCAGATGTAGACTGCAAAGATCCACTAGTTGGTGGAGAAGAGAAGATCCACAGGAGGACAGAAAAAAGATTAAGATGATTTCAGTGGGCAGCAGCACCCCCAGCCAACCTTAACTGCTGTTCTTATATGGTAATTTCCTGATTTATTTGAATGATTTAAAAGCAGATGAGTTGGTATGCATGTATGTGTGTAAAAGTGTTTACGTGTGGAGGTGGAAAATGCAGGGCTGTTAGTTAGAGGGTGGCGATGCTACTGCTAAAGGCAAAGCACTTGAAAACAAATGTGATTCATTCGATGCTGATGATACTTTGTGATTTGTACATGTACACAGCTAAAGGAGATGATCATGCAAAGCAAATAAAGTCTGTGGCATAATGTTGCCTCATGTGGCCCCCTGAGATGAGCTCTGTGAATTCAATCTTTTTGTTCTTTCACTGCTTCACGTCCTTCAGATTAGGTAAACACAGCAGCTCTTAGTGTCTGTCTTGAATTTGGCTCCAGTTTTACCACCAATTTCTTCTAACAAGTAAATGTCTGTATTTTGCATTAATAACTTTTTGAGGTATGTCTACAGAATTTAAGAAAACAATCTGAACATGAGAAAGTTTTCAGCTCATCATTCTGGCATGCTTCCTGTCCCATTTTCTAATTTCCTCAAGTCTTACAAATTATTTCATCTAATAAGAACTCTGATATCCATGTTAACAGTATTAGAATTGGACGGAAGTGAATAATGGTGACAGTTAACTACATATGGTCTATGTTGCATGTTACATTTTTTAACTGGACAAAAATGAAGACCTGACTAGGTTGTACCTCTTCTCTGCGTAGTTCTGCGTGTGTTTGTGTGTGTTTGTATGATCTGAGGATATTTAAGCCACCTGCAGGTCCTCCTGTAGGGGATTGCTTGTTTTGTTTTCCAACAGAGACCTTGGTTGTTTAGGGATCGCGGTACAGATGTACCAGTGAACTGTGTAAGTGGATTCATGTTTTCTCTCCTCTCTCTCTTCCTCTTCCTTACTCCTCTCTCTCTGTTTCACTTTCTATCATTACCTCTGTTAACTTTCATTTTTCCTTTGTCAGGCCCAGCAGTATGAAATGGAATGGTGTAATAGACAAATGTTTAAATAAAGAAATAAAATGAATAAACATGATATCAAGTGGAGCCTTATATTCATAAAGCTCCGCTTGATAAAGCAAAACTGTTCAACAGAATAAAGCAATCAGATTTCCATTCTGCTTGCTTCGATGCTGGACAGGACAAGAAAAAAAAAAAAAAAAAAAAAAAAAAAAATGCAGGGACAAGGTAAATACTGTAACACTCTCATGGAAATGTGGATCCATGTAGAAATCCACAATTTAGCATTTGATTGAATTGCAATAATATCTGTTTTAAGTTTTTGTTACTTTAATGATTGCTGTGCTTTTCTGGTGGCACTGGTCTTAGCAACAGCTAGCCTGTAAACCTCACTTCCTGACTCTCCAAGCTGAGAGCGTTCTGACTGCTGTTTATTGCACTTACTTCTCATCATAAATACTTCACAAAGCCCTTAACCTTTGGTCTTATTGGCCTGATTCAGTGACCAGAGGAGGCACTGACTCCCATCAGCTGTGTGGGAGCTGATGTGGGGTGTAACGAAGCCTAGATGCTGTAAGCTTGAACAATATGTGATATTAATGCTATTAATATGTATACAGATAGGCATTTATATTACATAGAAAAATTCTTTAGTCTAATCTGCCAACTCAACCTCAATCCCATCACCAAGGAAGTGTGTTGGTTTTGGTGTTGGAAACCCTCACAGTGTTGATTGATGTTGTCTCACTTCGTAAATCAAAAACTACACGTTCACTAAAGGTTTCAGTTTTGAGCTGCATGGATCTATAACTACTTTGATATTATTGAGGCAAACATGCTAAATAGCTAAAACTGCAAGTAGTTTAGCTTTCTAGCCAGAAAGAGAAAGGAGGCTTGTGATTGGCTCAAATGTGGGAGGTGAAAAAAAACATTACAGAAAAGTGATATGTTTGGAAGAGAATTAGGACCACTGAAGAAAAAAATAAAATTTTGAGAAAAAAAGAATTCCGACTTTAATCTCAGAGTTCTGACTTCTTTCCTGAACATTTCTTCTTAAATTTTTTTCAGATTATTTTTCAATTTCTGAAAAAGTCAGAATTCTGAGAAAACTTTTTTCCAGAAGATTAAAAAATAAATAAATAAATAAATAAATAAATTGTGAGATTTTTATTACTATTATTATTTTCAATTTCTGTGGGGAAAAAAAATTAGAATTTTGAGATTAAAGTCAGAATTCTGACTTTTTTCTCATAATTTTTTTTTTCTTCAGTGGCCCTAATCCTGTTCCATAGATATGCAGTCAAGAATGAATAGATTGTGTATAAAAATACTTAAACCTCATATAATTAGACAAATGTTTGGATGGTGTAATCCTTTTAAATGGTACTGCTTTGCAGCATCTCAGAGAACAAAAATGAAGTAATTTTTAATTAATTTCAATAATTTGGCAAATTGCTCCACTTATTAACCAATTATCACCTTATTAATCCAGCTCTGCAAAATAAGAAACGTCACCAGGGCGCCTGATTACCATGAAGTCATTACAACTGTAAGCCTTTTCTCTTCCTTCACAGCTGCTTTTCACCTTGGATAAATGAGAGCGATGGGAACCTGCATAAACCACCCCAAAAGAAGCAGGAAACAGCCGAGGGGAGGGGGCAGAGGAGGCAGGAGAGCTGAGTCACTTCAGTGTGGGGGCTTTAGTAGCACAGAGGGGCATTGAATCATTCAGAGCATTATTGAATATTTCCTCCATCTGATGTCATTATCGCCCCAGTGGTCATCACTCCCATCATCAGCGCTGTACCAGACTCCATATTACAGGCAGGGGAGAGAGAGAGAAGGCGGCAGGGATGAGGGCCAGAGGCTGAGTAGGCCATTGAGGCAAAGTCACACAGAGACTGAATGAGAGAGCAGGACTGTTTTGCTTGAAGAAAAACAGAGAATTGACTCTCATGTTTTTAGAGGTGCCATTTGGCCAAAACTGTTCTCTTAGAAGAAGAAAAAAAGGAGCTACATGCAGCATGGAGGTCATCATTCTTCTGGGAAAGCTCAACATCACCCAGTACTGCACCTACTTAAAGTGAGTGTGTGGGTTCTGATCAACATCAATCGCTCTCTGCAGCACAGAAATAAAGAAAGATGACCAGTGTTGTCATATTTAAGTCATTTCTGTTTTTATTAGAAATGGATCACATTTCAACCCAAGCATTTTTGTTTTACCTTCAGTGTGCCATGCATACAAAATCAGATCCAAAGTGTCCAGCTGTTAGTGCCTGATAAAGGTTTAATTCTTAAGGGGTTGATATCAAAGTCTTTTTTTTTATCCTGTGCAATTAATATTCACAGATATGTACATTCAAATTAGTCAGCCTCAAATCAAGCATCATTTCAAAAAACAGAAACCAACATTAAAAGTAAAAAGTTACAAAAAATTTCAAATTAAACAATCTATATCTCTTTTAAAATATAATTAATAATATGAGTTAAATTATGATTGCTTCATTTTTTAACCATAGGCACGTCGTAGATAGGTGAGGCGTCATGGAAGCCAAATGGAGGCCACGCATCTCTTCTTCTCTCCTCACTGCAGCTGATGTTTGTGTAAACAAAACCACCGAGCTATCCTGAAGCCCATGTAGGGCCAACTTCAGAAATAAACAACAAAAAACTAAATTAAAAGAAAAACAAAAATCTAAAAAAATAAAAATAAAAACCCAAAAGTGAACAATGTGTTAAGGTTTCCTCTGTTCCAGCTTATCACAAGGTAGCTATTGAATAGGTGGATAAACAGAATAAACTCATCCAGGAGCTCCTTTAGAGATGTTTTATGGCTCACAATGATTGGTTTCTTTGGTATTAAACTACCAGGGTTTCCTACAAATAAAAAAAAGAAAAAGAAAAAAAGAAATCCTCCTCTGAAATGTTTACAATAATTACTTGGGGAAAAAAGACCCTCTAAGAAACATGTATTTAAGTTTATCAGCACAAGAAAACAACTGTGTGTGGAAGTATGTTAAACGTGGCTACGGGTACATTTCAGTATGAATTAAATACGGTGATTAAGAAGGATGTAAAGTCACATTTAGACAGATATCTGTGGCATTAGAAAAAATGAAGCACAAAGAGTTTGACTCATTATTTCTGTGTAAGCAAAGGTTCATGCATATGCGATGAGTTAACACTTGAAGGTGGGTGTGCGTGATGGTATGCTTCCCTTTATAATGTCGATCCCATCTCAGCTTTTCATCAGACTTCAGATTAACTTTGGCAACACGCATCAATCAGCTGAAAGAATGAGAAGCAACACCCATGACGCATCTACATATGACTTCTGTCCTTTAAGTGAACAATATGTCAGTTTTAGAGTCAACTTCATTTACAACTGAAATCCAGGAATCAGCAATGATTACTTTACATGTTATTCTGCACATCTACTCTTTACCGTAGACAGATTAGGGGATCATAACTTCAGCTTTTCATTCAGAGCTGTGAAAGTAATTCAGAACCGTTTACTCTTAACTTGGAAAAAGAAGTTAATAAATAAATATATGGGTAAAACTGAAGTTCTTTAAGAAATTCAGCATTTCTCAGAGACAACTTTTTTGTCATTATAAACGTCTGTAATCACCGAGTCTTTAATTTAATAATGGCCTGACAGGCACAAAATCATTTAATAACTTGACAAAATAACAGTGTACTGTATATAATTAGTTTTCCCTCGGCTGCAATGTTCATTTTCATATAATAGAAATACAATGGCTACTATTTCATTGTCACCAGTTCTGTAATGGATCTCAGTTTGATTTATACATTAATGAGATGAACGTTTTGGATATCTATGGTGACACACATGTCTTGGCTTTCAGTGTGTGTTTTAAAAAAGTACAATCTTCTCTTCCTGTTGTCTGAAAAATAAAGCAATGACTAGGGAAGGAAGACAGACCCAAGGCAAGTAGGAAGGCGTAGGGAAAAAGGAAAGAAGGGGGCAAAGAAGGAAGGAGAGGAATGAGCTAGTAGGTCATTACTTTCACTCCGTGGTGACTAATGAGACTCCTATGTCCTGGACAGTATTTTTAGGATGCTCTACATGTCTTCTGAGACATGCAAGCCGCCAAGGTGACCCGTTTTCATCATATCAACTATGTAATCCAGAGCTGCTGCTGTTCAGGAGGGGAAAAAAGGCAAGAAAACAGGAATATGCTTCCCTTTGAAGGTTGCAAAATTTGGCACACTTTGTGTCCTTAAGCACAGCATCTTCAAGTAAAAAAAAAAAATTTGAAAGAAAAAAAGACAGAAAAAAAGAAAAGAATGAAACCCCACAACCACTCCTTTTTCAGTGAAAGCACATGCTGATATACTGGATTCACCTAAGGCAAAAAGGATTGTGAATAAGTGTGGAAAGTGCTCTGTGAGTGCCCCCCTTCCACAGCTCATGTCCACATGTGAGCTGTGCTGTAGAGAGAAAGATACTGATGGGGGTCCTATTAGAAGAAAAGCACTGGATGGTGAGGGGAGATTCCCCCCACAACGCTCAGACGAACTCAACAAGCTGAGTCACGACGTGTCCCCTCCTGGATGCTCTTCCCTTCAAATCCGGGAACCTCTCATGGGGACATGTTGAGTAGCTTGGTGGATTTATTGGGGTAATTGATAGCCAGGCTGATGGCAGCAATGTTCTTCAGAGCCTGCACAATAAAAAAGGAAGTGCATCAGAAGAGAATAAAAATCACAAAGCATAGCAGCAGGGAGAGAAAACTGAGCAGAGATAAACTTTTACAGTCTCTCTTTGTAATATAAACTGTGACAGAACCTGATCGAAATCTTCAAAAACAAACTAATTAATCTAATAATGTTAAGCTTGACTTATATTGACAGATCCATGGTAATTTTTGCATGAATATCCTCTGAAGCAGCTAAATCTTTCAATAGAACCATCTTTAAAACCATGCTCCACAGATGCATTGACAACAGATGAGTCAACTTCTCAGGTCAAAACTCAGCTGTAACCCGACATTTAAAGGATAAAGGGCAGATTTGGAGAGAGGGGAGAGAAAGGAGTTATGTATGCCAAATTGAAGCAAGCAGGTTAAATGAGGTTAAATGCCTACAACTCCCTGCAGTTAGAACTGCAGATGTCTTTTCCATGAGAGATAAGATGTACTCAAGAGGCTAAACAAGTATTTCTTGTTTTAACATGACCTGGATGAGATAAGACAAGGAAACACAAAGCTGCTTAAAGTTTGTGAACCTTTAGAAGTGTCTATATTTCCATTAAACTACTAAGACAAAACAAAAAAAATCACTGATCCACAGTGTTACTCCCCACAGGGACGGACCAACCAGCATCATTCTAGGAACAAAATGCACAACAGTCTCAACTCAGAGCAGAAGCCGGGGTAACTTCTCGGGCTGGAACGATATGCTTTTCTCTCGATTCGATTCTTAATTTTTTGGGTGCTAATTGAAATTAAATTCTTCAATGTTGCCGATTTTTTAAAATGATTTTTCATTTGTTTTCTTAACACCACACCAGAGAAAAATGGTAACTTTTTCACACCTAACTTAAACACATAGACCAAAAAAAATAGACAGAATTGATGGAGAAAGACCTGATGTAAGAGGTTCATGTGAAGAAACTCCCAAGAACCCAGAGCCAGTGTTCTGTAGAGGAACAACTGTCTTAATTCCTCCAAGTTGATGTGTTTACTGATCAACAATAACTGGGGAAATTTGCAGTTTTTGCTACACTGCACAAGTGGATTTAACAAAATTAAGTTTCACTTTCACACACTGATATGTATTATTGAATAATTTTCTTTTAGAATAGAGGTAAAATATTTTTGTCCCACATTTTTCTGGTTTGTTTAGATTTAGGGTGTGTCTGTGCAGAAATGTAATTGATTCTCGAGGGTTTACAAAATGTTTAGAATGGCTGAGTCCACCATGATTCTAGTGGGGTTATTTGGTTAGCTCAAAGCAATTCTCCACTACAGTTTCATTTTACAAAGCAATCTAAGACATTGTTTGTTTTAATTCATCAAACTTTGGCTCAATTAATTGAACACTTTCCTCCAAACAGAGAAGACCAAATTTATTTACGACTGAAAGTTGATAGTGATGCTCTATTGCACTTTCCATCTTGTGTCCGCTTGCTTTCTTACTTCAGCCTCTTAAAAACTGAATAACTTGTAGGAATGGGAGCTCCTTTCAACTCAAGGTTATTTTCACATGAAGTAGCTCCTGATCTTCAGGCTGTTAACGTGCTCACATGGTTTAGGCAGGTAATTCTACCACTAATAAACCCAAAACATATATATAAGAAGGCTTTCAGTGTTTGGTGAGGTGACTAAAACAAATAATAAAAAAAACACTGAACATAACCCTCAGAACAGTGCCTCGCTGTATTACTGTGGTATAATCTGACCATGAATAAATAACAAGCCTGAAGAGGAGGGCAAAGCCTTAAGAGGGCACTGGAACCCCCATTTAGTGAAGCTGCATTGTCCTGAAGGCCTCCTGAACATTTTCCCGTTATCTAAACATGAACTTCAACCAATTTACAGTTCGATTTTGCAACATCAATATAATAACACTTATTCCTACTGTGCCAAGTTACCCATGGTTTTGTTTTCAACCTGACAGGTATTAGGTAACCGCTCAACAGAACCACCCACAATGTTTTTTCACCACCCCACCTCCTCTGCTCCTCTGAACCGCCTTCAGGCTCCACTGCTGTATTACGGGGCCCTCAGTGCGGAGGACGCTGTGGCTCACTCTGCCACAAATGCTAATGGACTGTAATTATCAAATACATTAGCCATGAGCACGGCCCACACACGTTCAAAACGAGAGGAAGGGGGTGCTGAGGGACCTGCTAGGTGTCAACAGCTCTGTGATTCACAAGCAAAAAAAAAAAAAAAAAAAGGACCAGCCGCGAGCTGACTCACAGCAACTGAAGACGGCTCAATAAAGGGGACTGCGTGGTTAAGAGAGGGTTACATAACACTTAGGTTGCACTGAAAACTTCTTTGAGCTTCCATCATCCTCGCCAGGCACCACTTGACTACTGAAAAAATGTCTTAGATGACACAAGACAGTCCATATGAATGGAAAGCTTTGAAACTCAAGAGGGAAGAGTTAGTAGGTATTACACCAAGACAAAACAGGAGGCTTACCATTGCAGTGTGATTGAGGAGTTGCTCATCAGTGGTCATGGCTAGTAAGTACTCCTGGAGGATGCCCTGTGTCTAGAAAACAGACAAATGTTGATAATTAATACATCTATTGCAATATCCCATCATTAAGCTTGCATAAAAAACACAGATAACCTCATAGGCCAGACGAAGGTCACGAGCAGAGGGAGTTTCCTGACACACAATCATCAGAAGTAGGGATGTAACAATATGAAAATTTCATATCACGGCTATTGTGACCAAAATGATCACGGTTATAATTTTTAGCACGGTGTTATAGAAATACCCCCAGCATCTTTAAAAATATCCAAAATGGGTCTAAATGTTTACTTTGTCCATTTTAAAGGGGAAAAAATCTCAAGAGAACAGCCCATGTGGGTGCCTTCATTGCCTTCCGCCATGTTTTCATAAATTAAACATTGCAACTGCGATTGCTACTGCTTTTCCAGCCAATGAGCAGCATCACTGGGAGTTTTTGAAAGTGCAGTAATCAGTCATGGTTTTAACGATAAATAGAATTTGAAACGGTATTACTAACCGTTGGTAATTTTGTCACGGTTAACCATTTTACCGATAATTGTTAAATCCCTAATTAGAAGTTACATAAGAGATGTATTCAGTAATAAATGAGGCTTGGTTTTCAGACCACTCTTCATTTCAGCATCAAACACAACTGTGGAATCTTGGAGGAGTCACTTAAAATTATACACATGTATTGGAGAGAAGTACCTCATGTTGCATGAATACAAGAACTTGGGAAACACAGATAAGACTTGACAGAGGTTAAATGAGCTGAGACTGGAAAATGGAACATTTACAGCTCTGGAGACAGAGTCCAGAGCGCCTTGGTTCACCAATCATCTTGCAGCTCTCCATATGTTTATGTTGAGGAAAACATCCTAAGTCAATTTGTACAGTTAGCAGTGCGTGACATACCATTTTGATTTCTAAATATAACGTTTACTTCCTGAGGTAAAGAGTTCATTGAATCTCAGAGGACTTGGCCATGAAGTACAAGAGCAAAGAGCGAGGACCTCTACAAAAATGTGAACAGCATCAGCACTGAACCTTTTGCTTAATTTGTTTTTTTAATCAGATGAGGACCAAATATGGTGTGAGAGGAATTGATGATGTATTTACAGTTGCTGCATCTGGCTTCCCACTACTTTACAATACGTCTCTGTGGAGTTGTGTGTCAACACAGCAGTAATGCTCATATCTCAACCTGACATGAAACCCACCAGTCAATGCTTACCTTCTTTTTTTTTTTTTTTTTTTTTGATGAGGATGGTGACAGCTGTTGCAGCATTGCAGGCAGAAACTTATAAATGATAAAAGGTTTTCAGTATTTACATCCCAACTCAGGATTGAATACATATGAAAATTTACTTTAGTCACAATAAAAACATGAAAAACAGCACAACATAGTTATTCCCTAATGGATGTGTGAATCAATCTTTTCTTTTTGCACATGCTACTGTGGAGAAACTAATTTATTATTCTCTCATTTGCTTAAGGTTTCATCTCAGAACATTTGAGATATGAGGAATGAACATTCCCCACAACATTATGCATCACTGCAGACACAAGACTGCAATGTCCATCAAGGGCATTCAAGACAAACCTGCCAAGAACTGCTACTGCCCCCTGGTGTCTTTCAACACATACTGCTCTGCACAAACCTCTCATTCCCCCTGACAACATCAAGCCGCTGCACACGTGACGAGTCATATGATGCAATTTTATTGTCAGATAAAGAACTTCAGGTCTCGCTGACCAAAGGGTGAAGGAGAAACCTCGCTTTTCTTGGACTATCAGTCTCATTTGCATCTACAGAAGGGAAACTCCGAGCTAATCCCCAAGAAGTCTCTTAATAATTCAGGACAGAGAGAGATGTGCATACAGAACATAGACGGCATCTCTTCCTCTCTCAAGCAGTCTGCAGGGAGCCTGTCTGGCAGATGGCATGGCGGAGCTTTGGCCCCAAGCCAGCACAGAACAGGTGTGCTGAGAGAAAAACATGGTCAACTTACAGAGAGACAGATATAAACAGACAGACGGGAAGACAGAGATGAAGAAGTAAATGTTGACTAAATTCTCTTCTCACCCCTATTAACACGCTGAATTTGTTATCTCAAAATAAGAGAAAAAAAGATGCATTTTTCTTCAAGGTAGGCAGACTAAAAAGAAAGTGTTCAAAATCAGCTGTGTTGAATCTTTGCTATATTTATCCTGCAAAGTCAACAAAGCTGTCATTGCAGTGGATTCAACAAACACAACTAAACAAACAGCTGATATGTCAGGTAGACACACCTCTAAGTTTGACAATCGCACATGTATTTTTTATTAGATGTGGTGGGGTTTTTGTAATTATTTATAAAGGAGTACAGTGTATTCATTCTGTATACTTGGATTTATCCTTCACCTACCATGGCACGGGCCTCTGCGATGAAGAAGAGTTCAGTGAGAGCTCTGTGAAGAGGCAGCAGCACAGTGATACTGGTAGGATCCTGGCTCAGGCCATTTTCCATAGAGATGAAGAGCTGCCACAGAGGCCGCAGCAGTGTCAGCTCACAGGCTCTGAGGACATCAAACAATAAACATGTGAAATAATCAACAATAACATTAAAATTACATGTAAACAGACACAAGAGGACAAGACTGACTATGAGATAAAAAAAGCCATTTTCTAAAATTCTTGCAACATCGCCACTTACACATTGATCATGATTATATTTTTTAACTGCTTAACACTACTAAAGCCGTCTACTGTGGCAAACATTTACAATAGTCTGAAAACCTGAATGGATGTCTTGGAAGTATAAAATACTTGAAAATATTTTAAGTATGAAGCAATTTTTCCACAAACTTTAACAAACTACAAAACAAACATGTCACCTTCATTTTCACTCAAATTCTATTTTCTGGGTGCATATGGTGCTGTCTTTCCAGCTGGATGTCATAAAATCAGGCTTGTGTGTAAACATCTCACACTTGATTCTTACATAAAAATCAAGGATGTACTTCAGGACAAAATGAAAACACTTAGGCTACAGTGGTCGGGTGCATACATCTGTCTGCACCCTTGCCGAGTGAGGGAAAAAAAATGGGTTCAAAGGATTACTTAATGCCTAGGTTTCAGCTTTAACTTTTGTGTCATCGTGATGGCAGCTGGGTGAGTCTGCCAAAATGCAAATTCCTAAACACATACTTTACCTAATCTCCCTGGTGACTATCAGTACATTTATGCAAAACCTGCATGCAATCCAGCACCTCTAGAGGACAAGGGTAGGCTTAAGAAAAAAAAATTACATAAATTAGCCTTGCTTGGGCCAGGTGACAGTAAGACTTGGGTGCTGAGGTGAACTTATTGCAGGTGTGTGTAGATAACAGCACAAGTCCACAGTTTCGAAATCATTAAACATGCAAAGTGTGAAAAGCATGAGAAAGAATCAGGGTGTGTGATATCCAACAACTTACACCTGAGACTGACACTGCAGTAGACGGAGCAGCAAGTGAATGGCTTTAAGTCGCTGGTTTCCAGTCTGACGGCACGCCACACCCACTTGCCACTCCCAGATATCAGCCAGCGGTAGATGACTGAGAACTTGATCTTCAGCTAACATTTGTTTCAATATCTCGAAACCTGATGGGATGAGCAAGATGATGTCAATTTTCAATGTAAATGTAAGCAATGTATTAAATGGATGGAGTTTAAACACAAATCAAAGAGATCTGATCTAAAGCACCTGTCTGAAAACGCCCCCTGTGGCCTCCTGTAACAGTGAACTTGTAGCCCCACTCTGTGTTGCTCATGTCTGACATAAACCTGTAGTACAAGGTATCACCTACAAGAGAAACCAGAGGGCATGTTATTACACATGATTTTAAAATAACCTTCAAGTCAAGCTGTCTCATACACAACCTTGAGGAAACTTGTTCAACTCTCCTCACCTGGGATCTCGAAGTCAGACCATTTCTGAGGAGATCCACTGAAGTTGTGGACATCCTGGAGGAAATCGCTGCTGCTGGACATGATGAGCTCATCGCAGCCCTCCTCTGTGTAGCAGCGGGAGTCAAACTTCACAGACAGGTAGATTGCCCCAGGGATGTGCACCTTATCCTGGAGAAAGGATAAATGGTAATTTCATCCAGGGGTAAAAGGAGGTTTATAAAAATAAAAAAAAATTGACGTACCATGGGGAAGCTTTACAAAATTGTTATGACATAGTTACATCTGATGATGGGAACTAAGGAAAAAAAAAGTTCACCCACCTCAAAGTTGGTGTTGTTGTCATATGGGTGCTTGGACTCTCTGACCTGCACGGCCATACCGGGCTCCTCCATGAACTGGCAGGCAGTGAGAGACAGACTGCACAGCATACTCTGGCTGCAGCCCTTCAATACCCTCTGGAGGATCTGATTGTTTACAGAACATTGTCACATTTATTGCCTTTACCATGTCTTCAATATCCTCACAGCACAGTAGGAATTCAAACTGTTCCTCCTCCTCCTCCTCACCTTCTCCCAGAGTGGCCTTTCCTCCAGCTGCATTAACATGTCCAGGATATAAGCCATGTGTGAGGCCCCGTTTAGCTCCAAGGCCTCCTCACTCAGCGTTGCCTCTGTAGGCCAGTCTGCCAGCAGCGAGGCCAGCACGTGCCGAGCGTAAAGAGTGGCGATGGCCTGGTTGACCTTAACTAGGTATTGTCGAACTGCCCGATTGCTGCGAACATCCAGCTCTTTGTGCAACAGAGCCGAGCTTTTGGAGCGTCTCTGTTTCGCGTAGCTGAGCTGTAAGTCACTCTCTGAATTGGTGATGAGTTTTTGGGCCACAACATTGATTTCTTCTGTAGCTTTTTCACAGTGACTGGGTTTAGACTGTAAGAGGGCAATGATAGGGAAATGTCACATAGTTGCTAGTGTCGGCATGAATTGAAAGAAAATGAAAGAAATTTTAAAATCAAAATTTGTCTGATATCTCAAAGGCTCAGTGCAATCTTGTTTGTAAAAACCGTTATAAAACTACTTTAATGACTTACCATGCAAGTCACCACTATCATGTCAGTGTCCACTGCCTTGGTGTTCTTCTCCTCAGATCGAGGCCGCCTGGAAGGTTGCCACTTCTGAGCCAGTTTTCGGATGATCTCATCTGTTTTTATTTCTTCTCCATCAAATCTAAAAATAAGATAAGGATGTACGTTTTGAAGCCACACTAAATTGTAAAATATCACCTTTACAATAATGCATCATATAAAGAAAGTCAATCAGGTATGCTTAATGCAGACCTCTTCTGCACTTCCAGGAAGAATGAGTCAGTCCTCTTCATCTGCAGCTCATACATGGCTCGCAGGATTGGCAGGGGAGCATTTAAGGCATCATGGGTGATCTGTGTGACAAAGGAAAAACAAAAAACCTTAAAATATTGCCTCAAACTACATTTTTCTTCATGCTTTCTGAAAACAATCCTTCATTACTTGGAAGCAAATTTTTGTCTCCTCATCGAGATCTTCTAAAGGGTCAGGCCTGCTGATGTCGCCATCGTCTGCACAGGAACTGGAGTGGTCCGAGTCGTGTTCCTTGTCCTGCTCTTTCTGGTCTCGCTCAGGGTCTTGAGCCATGGAATGGATCTCCCTCTTGGAGGAGTAGAGCATGATGGAGAGGATCTCCAGGTCTCGGAGCAGCCACAACTTGCTGAAGCCAGTCCCCTTGCTGCACTTCCTGACAAGCAGCTGGGTGAGCCCCGACTGCTGGATGGCCTCCTGTGCTTGCTCCACTCCATGCTTCTACACAAGAGAACAATGTGTAATGAGAAAACTTATATCTGGACAGACATACACTCTGTGTCTGTCCTATATGATATGTACTATATGATCTGATGTTTGTGGATAATCTGCAGATACCTTGAGCGTGTTGTATAGGCCTTTAAGGGCCAAAGACAGAACCCAGGAAGCTTCCACAGCATCAGGAGAACCATTTTCTTGGCTTGCCTGTAAAAGGTGGCTAATAATGGAGGTGAAATTCTTCAGGTAGCGACTAAGAGTCTTTTGGCAGCCCTGGCTCCCTGACTGCCCGGGGAAACTGGCTGTGGTAGAATCCTGAGACTGGATAAGTTGGTAGTCCTTTACTATACAAGAAAAGGGAACACAACCATGTTTATTTTTCAACACATTTAACACATAGCAGAGCTTATTTACTGCTAGATCTAACCTGTCTTCCTCTTGCGTGTCTTAACATCCACCACTGCAGCGTGGTTCTTTTCTGTGAAGTGTTTGAGTAATATCATGTTGTGCTGTTCATTTGCGTTGTCAATAAACACCGTCTGGGTGCCCACACAGAGCACCTGGCAAAAACAAGGAGGAGTTACAACAGGAGTAAAGACACAAAGCACAGTCAAGCTTGCAGTGGTGTTAGACCTTGCAAGGGTATGCTGCATACCTCAGGAAAGCCCACCAGCACCAGCAGGGTGAAGAGGTTGGTGCGTTTCAGAGTTTGTGGAAGCTGCTGAATGCAATGATCAGTGAAGGCGGTGATGACTGTGCTCCACTCTGGGCAAGCATTCAGACTGTGTAAAATGTCTGCCACTGTGCACGCCCAATCCAGACCAATACGACTGAAAACAGAGCAACACAACAGCTGGTAAATGACTACTTTGTTGACTACGATGTTGGGCACATGCTGAATCTCTTAATCATTGATGAAAGGTGTACACAGGGTTGATCTAAAGATATAGTTTGCTTACATATAGTTTTATCACTTATATCATTTTTTAAATTTAATTAGAATTGTTAGCTTATTAAAGGTGAAAATCAATTACTTCATCTGAGGGCAAATGTTTTTGTTGTTTTTCATCTAATCATAGAAATACCCTATAAAGTTCAGATTCACTCCATTGGTATTAATTTCTTCACTAGTAATAAAAGAATATGGATTCATGAATATATACAGTAGGTGATCATTGTTTCTTCTATTATGATGTGTTATTTTTACCTATCCAAACAGACAGCTCCAAGGCTGAAAAGCAGCTGGGTGGTCTTCCAACCGTGGGTGTCTGAACAAGCAGCCTCCCCTTGCATCAGCAGCTCGTATTTGTCAGCCAGGGCCTCTGTGACAGCAGCGTCAGCTTCAATCGGAGGGATCCGCAGCACCAGCTGACCCAGGAGCCCCAGAGTCAGGTGGTAGGTCTCATTGAGAGAGCCAGTATTGGAGATAACTGCTCTGAAAAGCTGGGGCAGGATGGAGCTCAGACTGGGCAGGGAGAGGGTGATGCCCTGAAGATGCATAGGTGAAAAAATAAATATCTTTTTTAGATATAAGGAATATACAGGTATGTCACTAGTGACAAATACTGTTCATAATGAACGGAATGTGTTAGACATGAGTTGTTTCCACATTATTAATCTTAGTATACTGTTTTGAATACAGATACCATAAACACAATTTCAAGTTACCATCTCTCATATCTGGTCTGAATGCTTAGCTTAGCTAGGCTAAGCTAATGAACTGTAACTTCATTTAAAGAGCAAATGAAAATGGCATCAGCATTCTCATTTCAGAGAATTTTAATTAATATGCAATATTATATTGAATCACAAACTCCAAAACAGTTAATCTTTCTGCTTCACATACTGGTTTAGCTGGTGGCAGCATTGCAGCTAGTAGTCCCAGGATCCTTTCTCTTGAGCACTCTGAAAACACATGCTCCTGAAGGGGGACCTGGGGCAGCCTTGCATCTGTTTCTTTGGCAACATCAGGTACTGGTCCGGACTCTAAGGCTGAAAATGGTTAATAAAACATATGAGGCTGAATCACACAGATTTAAAACAACCATAACCACAAGAAAACAAACTGAACTGTAACTGTTCTGATGGAGGTAATCTGAGCTCTTACGTCGAACCACAGGAGAAAGAGGGTCTTCGCTGGACACAGAGGGAGTCTGGCTGAGGCTGGGTGAGTCAAGAGTGTCTTGAGTAACCAACTTCTTTTTGACACCCTCTCCAGAGCTTTGGGGTAATGAAACCTCTATCGGAGCAGCAGGAGGAGAGCTCACTTCTTTAGCCTTTTTCTCCTTGCCTGATGGTTTACTCTGGTAATGAAAAAAAAATAATGATTAAAATAGAAGTAACTGTAATCTGCTTTATATTACATTCATTAAATACATAAAAGGCACATTTATACATGATTTAATGCATTTTATAACAGTGAATGTGCAATATTAGGGATTGAATGAACGTTGTTATTTTATGCAGTTATTTTGTATTTTTAAGGCTATTGTTTTAATTACATCACTCTGCACCGGGACAACAGATGAAAATAAGCCAATGGCTAAAATCATATACATCTACACAAAGTGTTCATTAATGTGTAATGTCTCTACTTTGATAAATAAATTTACTATTTTTTAAGGATCCACGATATAATCGGCCTCGGCCTATATCGGCCTTAAAACTGAGTATCGGACATCGGCCACCTGACCGATATTTAACCGACATTTAACCAATCAGCCTGCTGTGTCTAAAGTCTAAAGAAAAACAAAAAAACTTCTTCTTCAAAAACTTCTTTTTTACAGACTTTAAAACTTTTAAAGACTAGGGGTGAGAAAAAATATCAATACACCGACATATCGCAATATTTTAATATGCTGATATATTGACATTTAAAAGCGCGGTATCGATCTATTTTACAAATGAAATCTCTCAATATTTCATCGTTCTGTTACGAAATCTCGCAAGAATTCACGAAAATGTCGCGATATTTTCATATGCTGATATCATATTGATATTCAAAAACTTGGTATCGATCTATTTCACTAAAAATCTCGATATTTCATTGTTCTGTTACAAATCCCCCAAAAATTCACAAGATTCTTTGTGAGATTTTGTATTAAATTAACAATACTGCTTTTTAAATATCATTTTTTATTGGCACATGAAACTATCGTGATATTTCAGTTTATCAATATTTTTTCCCACCCCTATTTTTCAAACTGTCAGAAATGGATAACAAAACTGCCATTTGCAATGACTGCTTTTTTTCCATCTTTAATATCGGTATTGACATCGATTATTGGAAACACGAGTTTTAAAATATCGGCATATTGGATATCGCCCAAAATTCCAATATCGTGCATCCCTACTATTTTTATATATAAACTAAATCTATGAATCTTCATATATATATATATATATCATGTTTATCACCATATCCTTGGGAGATGATGGAGAGCAGACTGCAGCGGTACTGCCAGGGAGTGAGGAGGTGTCAGTAGCTGTACTGAACTCCTGAGAGGACTCTGGAGAAACTGGACACAGCTCACTGTCAGAAACTGACTCATTGGAAGACAGCAGAACAAGCAAGGCTGAGGAACGGAGACCTACAAGCAGGACAGAAAAATGAGGACAACAGATTTAGATGATTACCCCATGTAGTTGACAAGCAGTGATAGAAACAATGGAAAAATTTAGTTTTTTTAATCTACTGAGAGCTGGATGAAAATGTCTGATGTGAAGGGACAGACTACCTTTGCCAGTCTGTCCCTTGAGCAAGCAGTCAGTGATGAGCTGGGAGCAACGTGTCTGCAGGATAAAAGCTTGGTCCAAAGTCTTGTTGTCTAAAGGCTCTCCCTCCATCTGCCTCTCACTGCTCAGCTCTGAAGTATACAAAGCCAAAGCAGCAAACAGCAACCAGGAGTAGTTGTGGATGTAAGGCTGGATCAGGCGGTGGCGATCACTGATTCGTATGGTCACCATGGGGTACACAGTGATCCGATGGGTGGGCAGGTGACTAAAACCAAAGATAAGAAAAAAGCAATTCAATGAAAAGAGCCACATGTGCTTTATCAAAGTTAAATCTAATTTGAAGCGTGATACCTGTCTGGATACTTCTTTGCATTGTAGCAACCAAAGCACAAGTCAAAGTCTTCACACACGTTGCAGTTGATCCTGCTGCCTACAATGAGCCCTTGGCAGTGGTCACAGGCATATTCCATGTTCACCATTTCGTGATCATCTTCATGGCCTTCAGGCTTGGCACCACCTGGTTACAACACCAACATTGAAGTTTTGTTTAACCCATTAAAATGAGTTTAATTATCCATGTCTCTAAGCTCAGAGTGAAATGGTCCTGTGTGTGTTCTGGGGCTGCCAAGATTAGTCGATTAATTGATTTATCGAAATCAAAATGGTTGACAACTAATTTCACAATTGACTAATTGTTTATTGTTTTTAAGCTTTGTTTTTCCTCTCAAAATTGCCATTGTACCTTCTGCTGCCTTGTCTGCCTTTCTGTCTGTTCATCTTTTCTTGAATTGTATATTGACATAAATCAACACACACACAGCAGTCAAAAGTTTTGATTAGATTCAATGAGAAAGTGTCCAAACTTTTGACTGGTACTGTAAATATGCTACAATTTTCGTGTGATCCGATTAGTCGACTAATCGCCAAGATAATCTGTGACTAGTCGATTATCAAAATAATCGTTTGTGGCAGCTCTTGTGTGTTCATGTATGTTTATGTAGTATATGAGCTCACTGAGGAAGCAGGTCTTGCAGAGGTCCATATCCATGCACTGTAGACATCTGTAGCGGTGCCAGGGCGCCATTCTCTCACAGCCGTCACAGGAGATAACCACATTGAGCAGATCACAATAGCGGGCAATGAACATGTGCATCTGTGGACACAACAGGAAGAAATAGCATCTGAGTTTTCAGTATTTTTATCATTTAATATCAGTATTTCATCATATCCTCAGCAATCTTTGTAGAGATCATATTATCCACTTGTGTACACTTAACTATGCAAAAAACAACTGCACACAATGGTAAAATTAAATGGTTTATTTTCTTAGTGTATCATGCCATAAAAGGAATAAAAATAATATCTATTTTTATATCTATATATATATATATAAACAATCTGCACTTGGGTTCACCCACCTTTCTCTTGTCCTCTGTGGATTCCTCTTCATCAATTTTGTCATACCATTTCTCAAACATGCCGTCCATACACTCATCCATCCACTCCTGGTTCTTCTTGTAGTCTGCAATTTCATCCTCCTCTGTCCACTGACTGAAGATTAAATTCAACCACAGAAATAATCGTCTAATTTTACATCTAATAAGATATTGGACATTGGACTCATGATGCACAGAAAAATGTAAGGCTTCCCTTTTTGAGAAAATGAAAGCCGTCTCTTTTGCGACTACCATTTTTAGAGCTCATAAAGCATATAATGTAATGTGCAGAGCCTTATCATCAGAGATGGGACCTGATATTACCTGATAGCAATGTCATGAACACTGATGTTCTCCTGGGACATACTGAGCAGGAGGTCAGGGAGCTTGATGTTTAGGAAGAGAGGAAGGTCGTGCACCTCCCAGTTCATGTCCAGAAGGTGCAACAAGCAAGTTTGCACACAAGACAGGGCCGGTAGCAGAACTCTGGAAGGCAGTAATCAGAACCAGGTTACTTCTTCTACACTAATCATTGCTGTGTTCACTTTAACTTTATTCTGCTTAGTAATGAATAAACTTGGTGGATGTAGAGGAAAGTAGCTTACTTTTCATTAAGGCTATTGAAGCCCTGTACAGCCTGCACCAGCATGAGCACCAGCTGATGGTAAGAAGACCTCACCTCTTCTCCAAGCTTCTGCCCACCATCTGACAACTGAGAGAAATAACTGAAAAAGAAGGAAAGGTTTCTAGTAAATACAGAAGTCTGTCATCAGTAGCAAAGGAATAAGCAGCTAGATAATGTTACTTTTTGTCAGCTCAAGACTGTAAAAACTGCAATCTGATATCTTCTGTGAATTTGGACACACTTTGTGAGGTCTGCTAAGTGTTTCAAGTAACATCTCCTTTTTAAAAAAAAATTCTGAACTACACATTCAAAAAGCTTAAAAGACAGTCTTTCCCAGTCAAAATACATCTAATGTACGATGCAAGTGAGATGTGCTATGGAAAACACCAGTTACTGCCATGTTCAATTCAAACTAGAGACTAAAAGTCAAGTAATTCTTGTATGCAACAGGTTGTCAACAAACTTTATAGAAGTTCAACTTTGTATTTCTGTAGCACCTTTTAAAAGTGAAATGGACTAACTTAACCATTAAAATAATAATTTCTCCAGCTGTACCTGGTGAAGTCTTTCTGACATGCCAGCAGCTCCTGCAGGAACAAGATGCAGGGGGCTTGGAAAAGATGTGGCTGTCCCAGGGAACGTAAACACTGCTGAACCATCTCCAGCACCTTGCACACGCTCAGAGCCTGCGCTTTGTTCAGGGCCAGGGTGTGCAGAATGCTACAAATAGAAGAGTTGGTTAACTTCAGCCTATGTGGTATGAATTACACAAAGCATTTAACTATTTTTCATTTTGCAAAAACAATTCAAAGACTAAAAATCAGTTACCTTGCCGTAGTGAGAGCCTGGTCCTTTATGAAGTTAAGGATGTGTTTGAGTATTGGGTAGCGATCCTTGACAGAGGAGGTCATCCGGGGCTCTTCGATAGAGCGGCAGGACAGGAGGCGAAGTCGAGAGCGACTGAATGGAGCTTTGCGGGAGAGGGTAGAGGGTGAGGATGGCTCCCCTGGCTGTGATGAGAGACTCTCTGTGGAGCCTCTGTGGCCTCGCTTGCCATGTTCACATGCTGATGGGTTTAAAACTTGAACGTTGGATGGCTGACTCTGTCCCGTCTTGGCCTCGCTGCCCTCCTCATTCCCTCCAGTCTGAGGGCCCAGCGAGGAACTGGGCTGGAAGTCCCCTTCTGAGATTGAACTTGAGCGGAGAAGTGGAACAGTGTTGCCCTCTGTCGCTTTGAGACTGTCATTGCTCTGGCACAGTTTTCCACAAGGTGCAAATCGAAACAGCAAAAGGCTTTTCTCAATGCACATCTCAGCTAAAGCAAAGGAGAGATTTGTATGAATTAGTAAAATAGCACAAATGGGCTGAGGTTTAGGATTACATTTGCTGGAGTTCTCACCAAGTGTCTCCATGGTAACCTCCTCATGCTCCCCGTCTTTATCATCAGGGAGGTTCATTTTGCCAACTAGGTATCTCTGCTTCATTTCCAGCTGACAAGAAATTAAATCCGCCAGTAGTTCATAAATGTGATCAGGAGTAGACAGCCAGAAGAAACAGAAATCGTGTGCAAGACTCACCATCCATGTTCTGATGCTGTCTGCCAGTGAATATACCTGCACAAACTCTTCACTTAGACAGGACCTACAGTCTTGATCCACTATTCACAAAGAAACACAAAAGAGGAGAACAGATCAACCATGCAGAATTATCACAGCAAAACCCTGCTACTTCTGATGAGAGCCAAGCATTACCGTAGGTCTTCAGGGCCAGGTTGAGAGCTGGTGTGTGGTATACCATGGCTGCCCATATGGCATTCACAGCTTGGTCTGTCTTTGACCCCACTGCAATCTCATTTCTCACTAGCTGTTTTCTGCAAGACTGCATGAGGGTTCTCATCAATTCTGTTCTACTGTCTGTCAGGTCTTGAGAGGGGTTCCAACGAGCAAAATCCTCCAGGAAGACCATTAGCTCATCATCAGTCCATGTTTTTGTCTAAAAGATAAGAAAACAGCAGCCATGTGTACAATTCAATGTCATTTGACAGCACAATTTGATCCAGTGAGTTCACCGAGTACACTGCTTGAGTACACTGTAACTGGATTAGGCAGACATGCCTTTACCTGATCTGGGGTTGTTTTACCCCGATTTGTCTCCCGTGTTTCACACAAACCATGTTGCAAGATGGGCTTCCATAGAGGTGAAGACTGAACATGGGACATCTTCCCAGGTGGAAGCTCCTTTATGGTACGAATCTCTGGTGTGGACAGTAATCCTAAATATTAATATTCATATCATATTCAAGGGTTGGAAAAAGTTTAAGTTGTAACAGCAAAACAATAATGTTAAAAGAGTTCCAAAGGTTGCACAATATTTCCACAAGCAAGATCTAGAGAAATGCTAATTATGGTCAAACAGTGATAACCATGTTTATCTGGTCAAGATCACAGGTGGTCTCACCATAAGGAGATTTCAATGCCAGGGTTCTGGAAGCAAGGCGGCCCATCAGACGTGCCACCAACAGCTGCAGGTCCGACATCCAAGAAAGAGTGATATCTGGCAGACCCAGGGCTGTTACGGTGAACTTGTAACCCCACTCATTATTGCTGCTATCAGAGTGAAAGAGGAACTGCAGCTGAGGTCCTGCATCGAATGTTACCTTCTGCAGTAGCAAAGAAAAACACATGTGAAAGAGTCAAGCAACAACAGTTGTCAGTGCAGTGACAATGGAAGTGGTTGCCAATAGCCTACCTTTGGCCATTTTTCAGTCCCAACCTTCATATCATAGCGCACCTTCCCACCTCGAGAATCTGTGAACTCTAAATAGTCGTATCTGTGAATAACAAAATGATTCCTCAGTAAAATTATCAATGGGGATACAATAATTTTAAGAGTATTCTTTAAAGTTGGAGGGGCCGTAGGTGCAAAATGGCTGCCACGCTTCTGTCAGTCTGCCCCAGGGCAGCTGTGGCTACATACATAGCTTACCATCACCAAGTATGAATGAGGAGTGAATGAGTAATGGACCTACTGTGAGCACTTTGAGTGCCTTGAAAAGCGCAATATAAATTTAATCCATTATTATTATTCTGTTAGTCACCTCTTCTCTGTCTCACAGCGTTCATCAAACTCCACCTCAAACGAGGTGGCACCAGGGCAGGCAAAGATGGTTGTCTCATGGTGGCTGTTCTCATAGTTATGAGGAGATTCCATGTTCCAGGTCCTGAGCACCACTGGCTGCTGAGGCTGGTGCCAGCTCTCTTGATCAACCTCAAAATAACACGTCAATGTTTGTTACAATCTGAGTTAGAAGTACAGTACCCAAGTACAAAGCTAGATCGTTTCATGTAAGCTTTTCCTCATTAAATGCATTTATCTGACAGCTGCTGTTGCATATTTACAACCTTCACTGAAGTAAAGAATCTTGTAATGCTCAACACAGCTGTTGTAGTAACTCACAACTCTCCCTGCCTCATACACTCTGCATTTCAGCTTTTGCATTTACAAAAACCGTGAGGCGGTATGCTGAATCAATTCTAATAAATTGAGGTAGTAAAAATGGACTGACCTTTGAGAAGATGTCTCCAGTATCACTTGAAAGGCTTTTCAGAAGCTCAACCAGGGAGGAGAAGCTCTTCAGCAGCACACTGTGGGGGATATCCATAGCACACAGCTCCAAGAGAAAAATCATCTACCAGGGACAGAGTAAGTGTTTGTTATATTGCTTCAGTGCAATTCATTCTAAATACGTCAGCAAGACAGCAGGTGAAAATTACTCAGTTTAAGTTTGGATTACCAGTTGTCTGAAGACGGTGGCAAGGATGGAGCTTCCTAATTTGTCAGCTATTTCAGTGCTGGTGTACCTCTCCAGCAGGGAACCCAGAACAGCTTTGATACTTCCCAGGAACTGATCCACATCTATTGAAGGAAACCATTTAGTCAGTCTGGAAGGATGTTAAACATGCTCAATGCTAAATTACTATAAAAGCCATGCTCTTTGATCATATTTGACTAACCAGAACTCGGCTACATGTTCTTATCAATACAAAACCATCTCTACAGATAACAATAACAAACTTTTTATTTTGTTATCAATGAACATTGTAAATGCATCTCACATTTTAGGAGGATGTCTCTGGCCAGTTCCAATGCAACAGGTGTTGAAGCGCCACCTTTGAGCTGAAGATAGCACCAGGAAAGCAGGCTTCCCTGCAAAGCCCAAAACAAAGACAGCAGCACTGTCCTGCTGGCTCCACCGCTTTCATCCACCATCATGACCTCACACTGTAAGGCAGACAACAGTTGACAATCAAGAAAAAGGTTTACAGAAATATTTCATTTCACATCTGGACACAGAGGAGTCAATTAGGACTGCTTCTAAATAGTCATAAATATGAAGACACAACTGACTTACCTCTCTGGTTGCAACCAGTAGCAGTGTTTCCATGACTGACAGAATCGGGCTGATGTCAAAGTCTGAGGAAGCTCCTTTAGGAGGCAGCAAGAGAAGGCCGCTTGGATCCTGGTCGCTGTATAGAGAACAGAGTTGTTGTCTGAGCAAGTACAAGCAAACTATGTTGTACTTGTATATCATACAGTATCCTTACCTGAAGTAATTACAGAGAGATTCAAATGTCACCTTCACAGACTCTGGCTGATCCTCTTCTGTAATATTTTTCTGCAAAATGGCAAATTGTTATTATAACTGGGCTTGAACAGAGAAGAAATGAAGATAAATGAATTTAATAAAATTATTTGAAAATGAATATGCCTACAACCATACAGTCTATAGCATTTCTGCAGATGACACAAATAAACCTATTTATAAATGTTGCATAATAAATGCTATGGACAGTATGGATATAAATATGTAAAGTGTAGCTTGTTGACTCCTTCCCTTGGAACCGTTAATGTAACCCTTTTAAATCACTATTTCACCAGGAATACATACTGAACAGTAACAAGGCTTCCCCCCCTTTTAAAACCCCTAAATAAATATATCTTTGATTCTAAAATAGCATTTACCGTAAATGAAATGAAAATGAAATGAAAATGAAAAATACTTTATTCATCCCCGAAGGGAAATTCAGTATTGTAAAAGCTCACTTTTTTTTTTTTTTTTTTTTTTTTTTTTTTTATAAATAAACAAAAAGTCAGTTAGTCTTGTTCTTTAGGGTGATGGTTGCTGGCAGGAATGAATTCCTGTATCTCTCCGTCCTACAGCGAACTTGACGCAGCCTCCCACTGAACACACTCTGTTGATTCTTCACCGTGTTGTGGAGAGGATGGGAAGTGTCCTCCATTATCTTCATCAGCTTGTGAAGCATTCTTTTTTGAACGATCAGCTCCAGCGGCTCCAGAGTTATCCCCAGCACAGAACCAGCTTTCTTGATCAGCTTGTTTAGTTTCTTCAAGTCTCTGGTTCTGATGCTGCTACCCCAGCAGATGGCTGCAAAGCTAATTGCACTTTCTACCACAGACTTATAGAAGATATGCAACATCTTTTTGCAGACATTAAATGATTTTAGCTTCCTTAAGAAGAAGAGTCTGCTCATACCTTTCTTGTAGATGTAGTCACAGTTGCATTTCCAATCAAGTCTGTTGTCCAGCTGAACTCCAAGGTATTTGTAGTTCTCTACCACCTCCACCTCCTCTTCCAGGATGTAGACAGGACTATGCTGCTTATTCTTGCTCCTCCTGAAGTCAACAATCATCTCTTTAGTCTTGCTGGTATTTAAGATGAGCTGATTGTTACTGCACCATTTCACAAACTGATTGACAAGTTCCCTGTATTCGGCTTCTTGTCCATCACTAATACACCCCACAACAGCAGAGTCATCAGAATATTTCTGCAGATGACAGGACTCAGAGTTGTACTGGAAGTCTGAGGTGTACAGTGTAAAGAGGAATGGTGAGAGTACAGTCCCTTGTGGTGCTCCAGTGCTGCTGACCACCATCTCAGACACACAACCTTTCAGTCTCACAAACTGTGGTCTGTTTGTGAGGTAGTCGTAAATCCAGGTGGTTGTGGAGGGATCCACCTGGAAGTTATGGAGCTTCTCACATAGCAAAGCAGGCTGAATAGTATTAAATGCACTTGAAAAATCAAAGAACATGACCCTCAAAGTGCTGCCTGACTGGTCCAGATGAGAGTGGGCTCTCTGAAGCAAGAAGATGATGGCGTCTTCAACCCCAAGCCCATTACGATATGCGAACTGTAATGGGTCCTGAAAGGTGTTCACTTGCTTGTTGAGGTGAGCCAGTAAGAGTCTCTCCAGGACTTTCATGATGTGAGATGTCAAAGCAACTGGTCTGTAGTCATTTGGTTCAGCTGGTTGTGGTTTTTTAGGGACTGGAACAAGACAGGATGTTTTCCACAGCACAGGAACTCTGTTCTGTCTCAGGCTGGTGTTAAAAAGGTGCTGGAGAACCGGACATAGTTGTTCTGAGCAGGTCTTGAGAACTCTGGGACTGACACCATCTGGACCTGCAGCCTTGTTCCGGTTCAGTTTTTCTAGTTGTTTCTTGACCTGGTCACATGAGACAGTCAGGCTGGAGGTGGAGGCAAAAGAGGTCTCAGGTTGTCCTGATGTGGAGGGAGATGAGGCTGTGTTCAGGTCCATGACTGAGGTGCAGGGTGACAGAGTGGAGGTGGGACAGGAAAGCTGTGAGCTCATGGAGGGTGTGTGGTGTGTTGGGTTGTCGGCAGGGGGGAACTGAACCTATTGAAGAACATGTTCAGTTCGTTAGCTCTGTCCAGACCTCCGTCAGTCTGGTCCCCCTTTAGCTTGAAGCCAGTGATTTTCTTCATTCCCGACCATACATCCCTCACGTTGTTCTGCTGGAGCTGGCTCTCCAACTTCTTCCTGTAGTCCTCCTTGCACTTCTTAGTCTGTGTTTTCAGTTGTTTTTGTGTGGTCTTCAGTAACTCCCTGTCTCCATCCCTGAAAGCTTTCTTTTTGATGTTCAGCAGCTTTTTCAGGTCACTGGTGATCCAGGGTTTGTTATTGGGGAAGCACCTCACTGTTCTTGTTGGAACGATGCTGTCCACACAGAAGTTTATGTAATCTGTCACACACTCAGTCATGGTGTTGATGTCATCTCCATGAGGTTCACAGAGGACATTCCAGTCTGTGGCCTCAAAGCACCCTCTCAGAGCATCTTCAGCCTCAGTAGACCAGGTTTTAATCATCCTCCTAATGACTGGTTGCTGCTGAACGATGGGCTTGTAGGTGGAGGTGAGAAGAACCAGATTATGATCAGATCTTCCTAGAGGAGGCAGGGCAGAGGAGCTGTATGCATTCTTTGTATTTGCATAAAATAAGTCCAACATCTTATTTTCTCTGGTGGAGCAGCTGACAAACTGCTGGAAAGTTGGCAACGTAGCAGAGAGGGAGACGTTGTTGAAGTCTCCAGAGATCGCTATGAATGAGTTTGGATGCTGTGTTTGTAGTTTAGCCACGACGGAGCTGATGACATCACAGGCTGTCTCTGGTGCGGTACCTGGTATTATATAAACCGCTACCAGAATAACACAGGCAAACTCTCTGGGTAAATAATATGGACGGAAACTCACAGCTAACAGTTCAATGTCTCTTGTGCAGATCTTCTCCTTGACAGTGACGTGTCCTGGATGACACCAGCGCTGACTGACCAGCACTGCAATTCCGCCTCCCTTCCGCTTCCCGCTGAGCTGTATATTTCGGTCCGCACGGACCGTCTTGAAGCCGTGTACAGACGCATTACAGTCCGGGATGTGTTCATGCAGCCAAGTCTCAGTGAAACACATGATACTGCATTCTCTGTACTCTTTCTGAGACCTTGTTAGCACTTCGAGCTCGTCCATCTTGTTAGCTAGCGATCTCACGTTACCCATCACAACAGTTGGAAGAAACGGTTTAAATCTCCACCGTTTTTCTCTCTGCCTTACCCCTGCCCTGCATCCTCTTGTCTTTCTCCTTAACTCCACTGGGATTTGACGTGTTATTTCGCTGAAAATCTTGATTTGGGAGAGTTTTAACAGTTGATCACGGTGGTAAACAATTTTTCCGTTGCTATGGATACACATCATAACAAGCAGTGAAAAAAGCCAATATACGAGGAAAAATCTCCCGAATTGCACACCGTTGAAACCAGCATAAAAAATCCTCCAAGAAAAACCTAATCTGACGAATAATGTCGATAAAAAAAAGACAACTATATTAGAAAAAAACACAAAAGTTAAGGGAGAGCTTTCACAAATTGCAGCTACCTAGCAGCGCATTCCAGAATTTTTTTTTTTTTTTTTTTTTTTTTTTTTTTTTTTTTTTTTTTTTTTTTCAAAAGGAAAAGAAATGGCATAAATACACAAATGCTTCCTGTGATTCAAAAAAATATGAAGTTAAATACAATTATATACATCTTCAACTCACCATCATATGAAAGAGTCTGTCTCGCCTTTCACGTTTATCAGGAAAGAAAACAGCTGCTCCATTAAGAATAGCCTTGACTGCTTCTTTGTGCAAAGCTGATTCCACCATTGTCTCACCCCCTGGGCCATCAACAACTGAAACACAAAAGATATTGTTCACCAAGTTTATTTTACTAATAAACCTCATCCGCACTAAGATTTTAAGCCTGGTTTTCCTGTTGCAGGTGAATCGGGCAGTGATCATCAGTTGATATGTGATGAAATGATAGGCTTGTGAAGACATCGCAGCCTCCTACTGAATAGCCAGTACCAAGGGAGTTGAGAGTGAACTGCCAGCAAAGAGCGACAGCCAACGAGAGTGCAAGAGACTGAGTCAGGGAACAGGAGGCAAGGGGTAAACCTAGTTAGGCAAAATAACAAAAACACCTAACATCATGATGTAGAAAATTGTGACAGAATGACGGTCTGCATAAGAAACTCTGCAGAATTTGATTTAATGTTGGGAAACACAACCGTGCCTCCTTAATGTTTCCAGCACACAATGTTGTGAGAGACTGGGGAGAGAAACGCTACTTTCTCCCAATAGCAGGGTGAGCTAAGCAGGCCAAGTCACCATGAGCGACTTTTATTGCGCATAGTGTGTTAAGAGAGAAAGACTAGTCTTTAAGTCAGCTCTAACTGCTCAGCAGACAAACTGGGAGCTAAGTCTGCCGCAACAACAACAAAAAAAGCAGTTTGTAAACTCCTGCCACAGATCAGATACATGCTGCAACCTTCAAAGACCCACAAAAGAAACACGTTGCATTATGCAAAATATACAATCATCCAACAATGTTGATAATCTTTGACTAAGAATGTTTCTTGGTCCCAGAGAAACCAACCCCACCATTTAGTAGATGTTGCCCAGGGGCCTGGTCCATCACAATTGGTTAAAATGAAAAACTCTAAAAGCTTCAGCAAAGAACGATGACAGTTGAGCTGACTCACTCAGTTAAGTGGTATTGATGGGTGGGAGGAACACAGAACTGCAATAAGTGTTTAATGCTCGTGAAGTATCTTTAGATAAATGCAGCCTACAGATCAAACACTGCTCCCTGATGTGTGAAAGCTGACAGGCTCTTACTGTGGCAGAGGTGAGCATAGAGCTCGGACACCGCCCTCACAGAGTCACTGTGAGGCTCCCCACTGCTGGATATGGATGGACCTGCTGAAGCAGAGGCACCATCTTCTGGACTTTTGCTCTCCTCTGTGCTCCGAGGCTCCAGTGGGTTTGGCAGCATAGGAAAACAATTCTGCATCAACTGGAGAAGCAGAACTCTACTCTTCAACACCTCCTCTCCCTCACTGAAAGAAAAGATGAGCCCAATTACAGACAAGACCTAACTGTGAAAAGAAGCTCTCTTATTGCTGACTCAAAATCACCTCAAAATGCTTTATGATCACTTACAATTCGTGAAACATAGAGGCAGAACATCTACTTACATCTCCCTGAGTTTACTGTAGAAGTTCCAGAAGAGGCTCAAGCTGAGACCACTGAAGTCCAGAAGATACTTCTGTTTGAAGTGAGAGGCATCCTGCGGAAATGGACACATGACTAAATCTTAAAGTCTTCAAAATTCAAACAGAGAACATGTTACTACAGCATCCATTCACCCACTCAAAAACTAAGTTGTAATGTCTCCTAAAAGCCACAAGAGGTCAGGCTAACCCACAATAACAAATAATGAACACAAAGTGAAAGACTAAGTAACAGAAAGCACACAGAGAAATGCTAGTTTCTCACAGTTCTTGATGCTTTCACTTTCAGAATGATGACTTTTAATAGTAACTATACAATTAACATGATTCATATTTTAATGCTGCCCCAAGCAGTGATAAGTTACCATGTCTTGTGTAAGCTGCTGTATGAAGAATAATGTCTTGTTAAGGAGGCAAAGGCCAGTGACAGCATTTTGATCAAAGCTCTCTCCCTTTGTATTGAGGTCATCCAGGTCCCCAAGCCTCTCTGTCCCAGGGCACAAATAACCACTGAAGCTGAGGGACTGAACACCCAGGCGTTCAGCCGAGTCCTGCCTGGTGCAGAGGAATTTCACCATGAGGAACTGAGAAGACAAATAATAAGAGAAGTTAAAGGTTCGAGAGGTGAAGTGACGCGTCACTATCTTAGGTAGTAAATAACTGAAGGTTGAGAAACAATGCACAAAGGTTAAATAAAGATGTTCACGTGATTATAGGGTAAGTAGCTGGTATGCAGCTGAATGCGGAATGGTACCTTTGCAACACGACACTGTTGCAGCTTGATCTCAACATCATTCCAGTCATCCTCAAGCTCAAACCAGCCGATTGGCTCGTCCTCACTCTGGGCTGGAATCCTCACACTGCAGGTTATGTGACAGCATAACTTGTCATTCATAAACAATTTGCACCACTGAGACTAACACTTGAAGTGCTAATGGATTATAGATAATGCAAGCTGGCAATTCTGTTTTGGTAGTATTCATTTTGAAATTTGATTGTGCAAGTGTCATATTATGCTGCTTGTGACATGTTTAATAAAATACATTTTGTCAGCCATGTCTGTTTCTTGATAATAAGAAAATGTGCAAAGTTAAAAAAAAAAAAAAAAAAGTCCAACAGAAACCTTACTTGTCTTGTATAAATTCTTTGTAGTCCTTGAAGCTCCACATGTCATATTTTTTGAACCTCTTGAAATGTTTCTCTGCATCAAAAGGTTCCTCGTCCTTGTATGCAAACACCAAACCACATTTTGCGCCAATGGCTCCTTTTCGTACCTTAACGCATAAACCAAAATGCAGGTGTTACGTACATTAAATCCTTCATCACCATCTGTGTTTTCAAGTGTCTTGTTCAAACTGCGTAAATCAATCGTGGCATCTTACTTTGATCTTCATTTGAGTGACCTGGAAGCTGCTCTGATCCTCTGTAGACAAGATCACGCTGGCTTTCTTTTTACCACTTTCTGAGAGAAAACCTGAAGAGAAACATTTATTACTGTATTTTACACTGTAGGGAGAGTTTTTACAGAACTGAAACTAAGGATAAACTATAACAGGCCTAAGCTGTACCATCTCCAGTGGAAGACTCTGTAAGCATGTTCTCTGGTCCTGATTTCTCCTCTTTGCTTTTTACATCACAAGCTTGCAGGTGCAGCTGAAGGGGCTTCCCTGCAATCAACCAACAATTTCAATGAAAATCAAATGTGGTGATGGTAAATGTGAATGACAGTGAATTGGGGCTTGTCTATTTACCATTACGATAGAGCAGTCGCAACCGAACAGAGGCCATAGAGACAATGAGGGAGGAAGCCTTGTACTTGGCCTCTAGATGATCAGTGATGCAGGACAGGGCCTGGAGTACTTTTGCCACACTGCCTCTGGCCAGGGCGAAAGCTAACAGAGTTAACTCTGCATCAGGACTCACGCAGCAGCTGCATAGAAGAAAAGAGATAAACACAACAATGTTTGGGGGCCTTTGGTTATTCCAAAAGATAATTTATGTAGCCAAGTATACTATCATGTCTAACCTTATGTGCACAGTCACATATTAAATGATCAAGCAACATTTCAAAATTTAAGATCCAACCTAGTGGAATATTATCAATTTGGTCCGCAGCAAGCAGTGGCACATAACATTAAAAAAAGTAAGCAACACTACCAACCAAGGCACAAAATACCTCATTTACAAAACTAATGATGACCAGGATAAATTACTTTTTAAACCTCGAGATCAGCCATAACTTATGTCCAGGCTGCCATTGAAAGCAGCACTGTACATTGTTTTGCATAATGGTCATAAAATCTTTTTTTCATATATCTCAGATGGCTGAAGACTTATTAGCGTTCAGCCAAGATGGATAAAATAAATAATTATAGAAAAACCTGCACAGGTCATACTTCATAAATTTAAAAGTGCTAAAAGCATGCAGAAATTCATTTCAGTATGATTTTTCACCAGTTATTTCTGATGATTTTATCGGTCATGCTGCTGCTGACATCAATG
Organism: Atherinomorus stipes; assembly: GCA_023101725.1. Taxonomy (NCBI): domain Eukaryota; kingdom Metazoa; phylum Chordata; class Actinopteri; order Atheriniformes; family Atherinidae; genus Atherinomorus; species Atherinomorus stipes. The sequence continues at coordinate 1,097,492 of JALJCO010010111.1, read as the reverse complement.
AAAGGATGTGAAATAATCACTGTGATTAGTTAAGTGTGTCATCACCACACTCAACTACTTAAAGTGATACCGTGTAACTTTTGAACCCAATGTTAGTCAAATATTATGATATATTAATAATAATGTTAGAATATAATGTAAGTAACTATAGCTGATTTCTGTGGTCAATATAGAGCACTTGACGCATGTTGTTGCTCCGGGGGGGCTGCCATTCTCAAAAACCAGGCATTGTAACTTCTCAGGAGCAGGCCCATCTCTCATCGGATCATGTAACCTGGAGCATTTTGGTTAATGGCTTGATGACTTAAAAATCAGCTTTTCAAAGTGGTCTGCAACACTTTTCCAAAACACCGACCGAGACTGTTCAATTTTGAGACAGTTGTGGCACCTGTGGGAAGTTACAGGTTTAGCGCCCACAATGGCCAAAAGTTACACGGTATAGCTTTAAATGTCTGAATTTTGCCCTTTCATTGTGATGATGTCAGCATCGTGAGCTCAGTGTGGCAGTGATGGATAAATGTGCGGATGTAATCCCCGCAGGTCCTTACTCTGCTATCCTGAGGAGAAACCCATCTACCTCCTCCAGGATGTTCAAAGAGAAGAACTTGGGGAACTCAGTGGATGATGGTGTCAGGGACAATGGTGGCATGTGCTGTAAGGCTTTCCTAAGAAGAAAACAGCACAAAAAAACTTCAGCACTTGTGCACTGAACAAAGCACTACCACAAGACAGCGTAGTAAAAACTGAAAGATAACAATCCTAAACAAAGCTGCGTTTGTCTTAAATCACGACTTTGCATCTTACTGTGTGCTCTGTAGGACAGTGTGAGCCAGGGCAGGGTTAGTCTCCATAGATGCTGTGACCAAGGAGGTGAGGAGAGACAGGTACCAGATGGCTGAAGCATCCGAAACAGACACCTCTTTACTCTTGGTAATCTGATAGCCCAGCGTCTTCAAGCCATGAATCCGCGTGTCACATCCGTCGCTCAGGCACCGTTTAATGTTGATTTGGATGTCTGGGATTTGGTGACAATATAATGCGATTAACTGAGTGATGGAACACACCATGCAAAAATGCCACAGAGACATAAAACAGAAGGTGATATGTGGAGACATTAATTAAATGAATAATTTCTGCTAGAAAGCATGACAAGTTAAATGTATATATATATAAAAAAACTAAATGTATAATCCATCCATCCATTAACTATTCCCACTTATTCTAATGCAGGGTTGTTGGGGGAAGCCTGGAGGCTGTCCCAGCAATAACCGGACAAGAAGCAGGGTACACCCTGGATAGATCATGAGTCTATTACATGGCCAGCTGTATCAAAATATGTTCATTTTTATCCAGAAAATACTTTCAAACCACTACTTAAAAATGCATACCTGGGACTGATGATCCCAAGTGGTTCAAAATTTCTTTGCATCAGTTTTCATCATCCTTTGAACATCTGCTAAAATCTAACTTTTTTTTTTACCTTGCAAACAGCTGCTTGTCAGTTCTCAGCTAGTTACTCTTAGCTAAACTTTGCAAGAACATTTTTTTCTGAAGTAGTTGTGTGGTCTACTGGCTTTACAGGTAGACATTTATGAAGAATCCAAATCTGAAGGGGACACCATGAATTCCCCTCACTGATGAAGACAGTTTCTTCAAAAGCATCAGTAAGAGGAAAGAAAAAAACCCAAAAACAAATACACACACACAAAAAACAAGCCCAAAATAAATCAATCAATAAATCAGACTAACAAATTGTGACTCACATGGGTGTGTTATATTGGCATTCTCCAAGAGAGCTACGTAGCCTGTGACATTGCTAGGGATGCGGATGTCTCTGATCTCCTGCAGGGAACGCCGGTTTTTCCCAACAGCTACTGAGACCAGCTGAGGCATATAACTATGGTCATTGGAGGCAACAGCAATGGCTAGACGTCTCAAGACCACATCTGGCTTCATTTTCAGCCTGCGAATAGGAGAAATATGAGTTTCTTATGTAAAATTCTTCATAAGCAAGGAACAATGATTTGAAAATCGGCTGCAAAGTTACACTCCACCTTATCCAGTGTGATCTAGCACTGCCATCTGACTGCCAGAAAGATGCTGTTTCCCCATTTGTCATCTTGTATATGTCAGCAACGTTAGACGAAGCCTCTATTGTACTGTAGCACTGTGTGACGACCTTGACTTTATCTACATCCGGATCACGGTCAAGTTCGGCTCTGTATTGGATGTCTAAATCTGAAAGAGACCAATTCAGATGAGGACAGTCTTGAAATTGTGTGGCAGAAGGAGACAGATGCACAGTTAAATATGCACATATCCTTCACATATAAAAAATTCACTAAGACACAAAAAATTACAGCTAAACCTCTTCAATTAGGACCAGCGAGCTCACCTTTCTCCTTCTGCAAGAGAAACTCCAAGAAGTCCTGAACCACACTGGATCTCATGGTGCAGATGCTGTTGTAGCCCTCTAAAATAGGGAAAGGGATGGCACTGCTGGGAATACGATTCCTGTGTAAGAATTTAAGGATTTTAGAGGCATGTGCTCCTAACCGGTCTTTGCTCTTGGAAAATATGTCAACAAAACCTGTAGAAGAAAAAAAAAAAAAGACAAAAAAATGAGACAATATTCACGCCACAAGGCGACAAGAGTCAATTCAAATGAACTTAACCTTGCCCACACAGGTAAACAAATCTCATATCTTGCCTGGGGTTAGGGAGCACGCCTGTAGCTGTCTTATCACATGACTCAGCTCTCCTTGTAGATTAGCTCCATTTGAGTTCTTAAGAGCAAGAAGCATGCTCTCAATGTCCACCACTCCATCCCCCTCTGCATCAAACTGTCCAAAGGCCTGAGATAGGTGACAAAGACAGTGACATACAGCACAATCAATCCTATACTTGCACTCCATCATGCCAGCCTGTGAGAATATTAGTCTTAAAATAAAATAGAATACTTCGCACTTAAAACATAAAAAAATATGTATAACTTATAATTAACTACATCAATGGGGTTAAGGTATATGCATTTTATGCCTGTATAACAATGGTTCACTTTGCACCTGGATACCCATCCAGTTTAATCAATAATGAGAAATCAATACGGAAGTCAGCTTTTTTTTTTTAAACACACAACAGATACAGGCACACAAAGACAAATGCAGACTAAAGTATGCATTCATCTCTACCTTTTGGTTAAACAACAAATGTCAGTCACCAGATAACAAAAGCAGTTTCAACTACAAAAGGCCAAAGCTTCAAATCGAGTGACACAAACACTGAATAGCTGCATTATGACAGCTCTTCAGCATCACTCTGTAAACCTTTAATATTCCTATATTGACTACATGACCTTCCATTCTCTGGGACCCATAATCATAGCTGCTGATTATTCATCATAAATGGGAGTGGCAACAGCTATCAGCCGTTCGGTACTTAAACCTGGGACAAAAACTACAAAACATTTCATATCATTACATCACATGCGGTTGGCATTTTGCTTTTCCTTGGTTGTATACCTCTTCACATTCATCCCTCGGAACATCTCTGCTTTCCAACATTTCGCAAAATTGTTCAACATGAACAGACTCCTCTCCTCGGTTCAACCGGTCCTCCAACCATCGCATCAGGACTCCTTCATTCCCGAACAGGACAGACTCGTGTATGGCGACTCCTGAGTCACTAATACGAGCAGCTGCTTCTCTTAGTTTCACTTGCTCCAAGAGGACCCCGGGGTTAGGTGGTCCACCGGTGGGTGCGGGTAGGTTATTCGATATCCTTCCGCTTCTTCCAGCACCGGTGCCTCCGACACCACCGCCAGTGGCCGCAGAGGCCGGACTGTCTTCCGCGAAACCAGGACTCTCGGTCTCTATATCTTCTTCGTCGCCGCTGCCTCCACCGCAGCCGCTCTCTGCGTTCCCCATGTTTGTTTCACCTACCTAGGCCGCGGAAAATCCTTGCGGCCCACAGGGTGTCAGTTTTGAAACGGTCGTACCGGTCTGTATACAGACCTCCCTGCCGTTCACCTACAGCGAGAATTCTACTGTGGACTACTACCGCATTGACGTACGGTACGTCAGATTGCTTGAAACGTCCTTTACGTTGCTTGCTTGCGCACGCGCGGTGGTATTCCTTAACGGAAACACCTGCGTCGTCACCAAAAGAATGTGAGGTGATGTAAATGGACTACAAATCAGGCAAGCATTGGGCAACATGCTGAGCTATGCATTGGTCGCGTTTTTATCTGTTTTACTGGCAGTGCTTTTTATTCCTTATGATTGGTCCGTTAAATCAGTAAAAGAACCAATCCAGGAGCCCCCCGCGCGCCTCCTGAGCAGGCGTGAATTGACACTGTACAGTGGAGAGGAAAGCAGCAATGGCCTTTACCTGGCCATACTGGGTCAGGTTTTTGATGTACAGACGGGACACAAGCATTATGGACCTGGTGGTGCTTATCACTTTATGGCAGGTGACGCTTCGCTCTTTCTGGAGTGCATTTAACTTATGAGCTCTCAATAGGCTATTAAGCCATATATGTTTCCGCTACAGGACACAGCTAAACATTTTCAGACACGAATACGATTAAATCTAATTTTGTAGCTTCCACTGAAATAATAAAACAGTTACTCGTGCATAGGCATCCATTAAATGTGTTTGTACTTTCAGGCAGAGATGCTTCACTGGCCTTTATCACTGGAGATTTCACAGAGAGTGGTCTGACAGATGATGTGTCCAGTCTGGCCCCACTGCAAATATTGGCCCTTTATGACTGGCTGGCCTTCTATCAGAGAGAGTACCAAATTGTTGGTAAGTTTTGTCTCTTAAATCTCAATACATAACAAATAAACCTCCACACATATCAAAAGACCAGCATTACTTAGTCGATGACATTGACTTTAATACTGTACCTTGCAATATAATTTACCAGAATGGCATAAAGCTGTCAAACATTTCAAAATGTTAAAAATACAGGCTTAAAATCTGAGGTTACACATCTAAATGATGTATTTGTACATATAGTCGTCCTCTCAATTATTAATATCCTCCAATTAAAGATAGAAACAAAAATCAGGTCTCAGTGAAATATTCAAATTGACAAAAGTAATAAATAAAAATTCTATGAAATTCATGACATTGTTTTTTAATTGTGGTTTGAAAGATATATTAAAAACAAACACCCAAAAATAAAACAAGCATGTTGTGGCTCCTAAGATAAAATTTTGTTGAGCAACACTTTGAGGCAATCACTGCAATCAGGCATTTCTCTAATGTTTTCAAAAAGACATTTTGGTGTACCTGTTGTTTTTTTTAAATCATTATTTCCAACTACAATTCAAAAGTAATATTTTAATTCATTGAATTATAATTTTGTAAATTTTTATTAGTTTCTTTAGTTATTTCAATTACTATTATGAATTTAGTCTTTCCTTTAATTGGAGGGTATAGATAATTTTGAGGACGATTATAAATTGACATGTTTTGCTTAAAGACACAAGAGAAAGTAGCAATGTTAGATTGTGTTTTGAAATATGGAAACAAGTTTAAAGTTGAAGTCTGAGATAAACAGATTGCATTTTTGTCATCATCAGACAGATATTTCCTCAGCCAGAACTTCTGTTAGAAATGCCTTCCGGGATAAATTACTTACCATAGATTTTTGTAGACAGAGTATCCACTTCTAAATAGAAACATCATTGAAAATGTGCTAGTCTGTAATTTATGGGGTATCCCATTTAATCAGACAACTTGAAATGCTTAACATAATTAAGGTAATTTTGTTAATGAACATTCCTTGTGTATAAAATATGTTACTTTGAATTGCAGGGAAATTAGTGGGCCGGTTCTATGACAAGGCTGGACAGCCCACAGCGGCCCTGCTGCAAGTGGAAGCCTCATTAGCAGAGGGCCAGCAGATGAAAGCTCAGTCTGAGGCTGAGAAGGTACGATTTCCATCCTGCAACTCTGAGTGGAGCGCTGGCAGGGGTGGAAGAGTTTGGTGTTCTACTAAAAGGTAAGGAAACAGGTTTGGCCTCATCACATTTTAATGTCTACGGGGCATAGTCATGTACTGATTTGCTGTGTTAGAGCTTTAATATGCTGATGTACAGAAGCATCAGGATGCACTTTTTCTCCCTCTGCAGTGGTGGAGTGATACGAGATTGGACAGGTGTCCCACGAAAGCTCTTCTCTCCAGGCTCCAGTGGTGTTCGATGCGTTTGTGTGAAAAGTCCATCTACAGCAGAGGAAGATCCCAGCTTGCAAAGATATGATGGCTGCCCTCCACATGCTGAGTCATGCTCTGTAGATTACTAGCCTCAGAACGAAGCCAGAAATAAGACATTTTAATTTGAGCTTTTTAACATCAAATCAAGGAAAACAAAAAGGACTTAAGGTCGTAAAACACAGCAGTGAACTTCAGCAAGACTCCGAATGAAGAAAACGCAATTCTCTGGTTTTTGATGACCTTTATGTAAAGTTGTCCTCCCTTTCCCTAAAAGAATACACCAGGAGGAGACAGACTAGATATCTGAGCATACAGATACAATACAATGTGCATAAAAGATTAAACAATGTGCATAAAAGGTTAACATAGGCAAAATTTAGGTTTGTCACAATGACAAGCACAAACTGCATTTAAGTACAAAACTGTTGTAGTGGTCAAAAATATCACACATTTATCTGTACAATTTAACAATACTTAAAGGGGCCCCACCACCTGGCCATCCCTCTACTTGCTCCACATTCTCCCAAATGATCAGAAATGTCATGTAATCTTGATAAAGTGCACCTGTTAGACTTGGAAATCAAAAAGCGTTAAACGTGAAGGGTGAAGACAAAAAGTTGCCATGAGGCAACATTGTAGGAACGATGATCAGAACGATGAGGACCCCATGGCCAGTCAAAAATGGAATGTTATCATTTGGTGACAGATTTTAAAAATTTGATTCATGATAATAACGAGGACATATAAAGGCTACAAATTAAATGACATGCATAGGCATAGTAGGCATTATTGTAACTGAGGATTGTTGATGTTTAATTTTAGTGGACCGCATTTGTGTTCCTTATGGAAAAACTGGCTGTTAGGTCCCATTTCCTCAACTATTTTCTTTTAAAAACTCAGCATATCCATTCAAAGTGGCTGAAGCCTGGAAGTGTCATATGATCTACAAAATACAGGGAGAATCAGCCCCATTCATTTTTGTTCAGTTGTGCCATATTTCATCTGTATGGAAAAGTAAATATGTCTAAATGAGTTTAATAGAACTTTTTGAAAACCGCCTTAAAAGCTGATTTGCTTTCCAATTAAATAAACGTAGTTTGACCGATTTTATCCAGTTGCAAAAGAACCACAGTGACCAAAGGGTGAATGATTAACAATTACAAATCACACTAAGTGGCCTTGAAAATCTTGTAATGGAGACATTTTCTAGCATCACTCTGCTCCAGGTTGATGTTGTTTTTAACTGTTTTTTTTTTGTTTTGTTTTGTTTTTTTAACTGTTGTGATTAATTTTGTAGTACAGAATTTTTGTCTTTGGGTGGATTAGCATGAATCCTACAGATGGAGAAATAACCTGGCACAAAGAGCAACCCCCCCCTCTACAGGTGATATTGGATTGAAATGTCATAATAGCTACCTGCCTGCGATTAAGGAGCTAATCAGCACAAACATCACAGTTTTTAGGATGTTAAGAAACTCAGTCCAGCTGTCACCAAGCTGGCGAGCTGCTTACATCCGCGTTAAGATACTTTGATCAAAAAACAAACAAAAAGACATCGCTTCACTTTATATTTGAAATGTCCCTCTAGAAGATTAATAGGTTGTTGTAGACTGGAATAGTATAAAGATGATGGTCTGTAGTAAGTCCTGCTTTAGACTTCCCTTCTCCTGGTGTTCCTGAAAAACTGTGCCAAGTTGGGGCTGGCAATGGCCAGAGCCGGAGGATGAAGGAGACGCTGGCCATTACATTACGACACCCCTCCCAGAGTCAGTACATCGAAGCAGATGTCACACACCCTCACTGGTTTGTTCAAGTCAAACTTGATGATGGGTATCTCCTTTATAGAGCACTTGTGGCACAACAGGCGCCCACAATGGCGGCTGCAATGAAAAGAATTAAAGTGTAGCCATATAGCCGCATGCACGGAGGGAAATTCAAGTCAATAATCACACAAACTGTAACCACATGGACCAAAAAAAAAAAAAAAAAGTCATCATCTAGATTTAACTAAGCAAATAGGCAAGAGACTCTCATTTTGTATTGTAGCGATTGTAGATGGACCGGTTAAGTTTTTTCCGATCCAATCAGATACCTGGGCTGCGCATATCGGCAGATACCTGATACTGATCAAAAGTTGTACTTGTGCCTAGCACCCACCATACAAGTCTGTGTATGTAGCATTATGGCCTGGGGTTGCTTCAGTTGGTCAGGTCAAGATTGAGCAATGTTGTGAGCCCCCCAAAATGAGGTTGATCATCTCAACACACTGAATGACAAGGCTTTCTCATCAATAGCCCCCCTCCCTTCACTGGTGGCGCAGGTAATGCAAGATGATACGATTTGTCAGGCTCAAATGTGAGAATACTTGGGAAGTGCTGCAGAAAATTTTACACAGCAGTGTGACTTCTTTCATTAATACAAAATCTTGGTAAAATATAAAAGCGATTCCGGATAGCAAATAGCCACAAAAGGTAATCCAACAAAATAATTAAATGTGTATGTGAGACTTAATCCAATCAACCTACCAGTGATGTTTCCGTGTTGTAACGCCAAACTTTGCGGTACATTCATAGCAGTTGGACCCATCACACCACGGGGGCTCTTTGGACAACATATCTAAAATTCAAAGGAAAAGGGAAAAAGAGGATCTTAGTTATTATTACAGTGGTCAACAAAGGGGTTTCAGGGGAGGACATTGGTAAAAACCAATGAATGTGGAAGTGTGAAAACTTGCCTAAAAGGCGGAAGAGCAACTGTTTGGTTGCAACTTGGTAGTTGAAAATGTTGATGCCCTGATTATTAGTGACGCCCAGTCGAGCCCCAGCCCTAACAATGGCACGGCATAGGTTTGCATTTCCTTTCATATAGGCCAGGAGCAGAACTGCAATAAAACAGATCACAGTTGTTCCACTGTTGAGGTGTAAGGTTGGTATAAATATGTTATTTTTCATAGAAATAATCAAGTATGTACCTGTGTTTCCTTCATTGTCTGGTTTGTCCAGGGGGTATTCAGGCATGCACTCCAGAAACAATTCAAAGATGGCAGCAGCATTCTCTTTGCCATAATGGCCTAGCACGTGCATTGGTGACTGACCCCTAAACAGACGATACGTCAACACTTAAATATGTTACCAAAAAAATCCAAAATACACATAAAACCTTTTTGAGGACTGAGTGTACCTGAGATTAAAGGCCTCAGCATCAATGTTGGACTCTGTGAGAAGGGTTCTGACATTGTTAAGGCGGCCCTGCATCACAGCCAGATGAAGAGCTGTACAAACAAGAGGGACAGAGAAAAATACAAAGTTGTTCAAAAAGATCATGATACAGTTGTGGTGACGTTATAAAATACATTAGATGACCAAATAGCATTTATTTGAATCTTTTTAAAGTTGAACCCAACAAACATATTTAATTAGATCTTAATACTGGAAAATTAAACTCATTGTCAACACTGGATGGATGACTCATAATGCCATTATTAGATAAGATACGTCCTTTGGGAGTATCAAAATCGTCTTTCACATTTTGCTGCAAATAAATGGCCTTAGTGCCTTTACATGGTTTTATGTAACAATACACCTGTACCTCATTTAGTATGCTTGGGTGTGTAAGTATGCAAATTTGCCTTGCCCGAGCTGTGCCATTCTACTGGTGCAGCCATTCACCCATGAGTTTGCAAAAGCACTCAACTCTTCGCCTTGACTAATGTGTTTTTTCCCCACATAAACCCCTTACATGTTCTGCAGGATTGAGCAGACGGTTGTATCAAAAAGAAGCAAAATAATGAATGTAACGTACCATTATTGCCATTCTCATCCTCAGCAGCAAAATCAATCCCATTCTCAAGCAAGACAGAACAAATCGTGGCCAGGTCCTGCTGGGCTGCCAGATGTAGCGCTGTCTGCCTGTGTTTGGTCAGCTCATTCACTTTGGCTCCAGCAAGCAGCTGTAAACAGAAAATGTGATATGAGACTGATTAAAACAGCAGAACTCATATAAAAAGCATCACAGGAGAGAAAGCAGGAGAAAATGTTGGGTTTCTACCAAGTTGCGGACAATAATCTCAGAGCCAGCCTGCACAGCAAGGTGGAGAGGGGTGAGTTTGGCTGCATCCTGAACCCTGGAGTTGACATTAGCTTGGACACTGATGAGGAACAAAACGCTTTCAATGTCTGAGTTTTGAACAGCCACATGGAGGAAATTCCTCCCTTTGTTATCCACCTGGTGAGAATAAAAAATATGAGGTTAATGCCACCAAGTCATTATTTTATCAATGCTATGAAGATAGACTAGTGCATTTATTCCAGTGATACCTGTTCAGCAGCACCTGGCTCCCTCTTGAGGATAGCTTCTGCTGCCTTATTGTTTTTGTATGTCATGGCACAAGCAAACGGAGTCATTCCTTGGCGGTCGCGAATGTTGAGCCGAATGTCTGGATGGGAAATGAGGAGCTGTATGATGACATTGTGCTGGTTGCTAATGGCAGCATGGATGGGAGCTCTGCCTTCTGCGTCCTGACAAAACACATTCAGAGTTAAACATAACAGAAGTTACTATGTTTTACTTACAATTCAATCATGTTTACGAACAGAATACCTTACTGAAAGGGAAAAAACAAAAAACGCACAAAAAAAGGAGGTATGAGACAAAGGAAAGTCAAGTAATAAGACTAACCTGTGCATTAACATTAGCTCCAAACTCTAGAAGGCACTGCACCACCTCCTCCAATCCCCAACTGCTAGCCAGGTGGAGGGGCGTTTGTCCATCTCGGGCTTCTTCATCTCCTTCCCCATTAGGGCCAGGTTGCCTAGGGCTGTTTACATCACACCCACTATCCACACATGAAGCAGACAATCAGTTAAGATGGCTGTGGATGCTCTTTTTTTTTTTTTTGCAACTGGACTTGACAGACAAGTTACTTTTCTAAAATGAGTGAAAATTATGATTTTAGTGTTACATTAATAAAAAAAAAACACTAGCAAACACGTTCTTTTATATTTAAAAGATGTGCAAATATGTTTTAAATATGTGTCGATAGTAATAATCATGTCATTACTCCTTATCATATGTGAACACATTATAAAGAGAGGAGGTAGACCTGCGGATGAGGAAGCAGGCAGAGACCTCGTTATTCTCATCTACAGCTCTATGCAGGAGAGTCTGCTGGCAGCCAGAGGGCCCTGTGCTCCAACATGTGGCATCACAGCCATGCCGGACCTGAAGGGGGGGAAGAAAAAAAAAAAATCAAAACACAGAGCTTAAATGCTAAAATCCAAGAAAAAATTCTTTTCTACGCTTGAAATCTATAGATGGGTTTCCCATTTACAAACATTGGCAGTTGCATGCACAACCATGGGGCAAAAAGCCTGCGTCTGTACTGCAGGCTATGGCCAAACACACACTCATATCATTCACATAAAGGTAAAGTTACCTGACAAAATAAGCAGAAATCTTTATGTTTTAAATTATGCTGTATAAATCTGTATTTTGATGACAAAAATACCTACTCATCGTTGCAGTTTTGTGTTTCTATTACCTTTATACTAACTTGGGAAGGGAGTCATCACCAGGAAAAACGGTATTTTTCTTGTTAAAACATGGATATTATTGGTGTTGGACCTCATTTGAATTTTGCCTGAAAAATTTGAGTAAGAAAGTGGCTTAAACTTTCGTTTAGGCTCTTTGTTCAAACCAAAATAGGCCACAACAGTCTGCTGTCTACAGCAGATTTAGGCTCTGCTCCGGTGTCGTCTTCACCACCTCCATACAGGAGCAACTTTCACGGTTTGGGATTATACCAGGCAAAGATGAAATCAACACTACGTTTGGAAAGGAGGTGATTTCCAACTGTTAGGTACTCATCTGAATTTCAGTCAGCAAGTCTTGCTGCTTTGTGTAACGTTCTGCTTTATTGTGGTAGACAGTAGACAGACTAGCTAACTGCTAACAAGCTAACGGTACAAACTCAAACGGCATCTGATTTACGACACATGTAGTTCGTATTAAATTTCTGGGATGCGTTGTTCTGCAACATGTTTGCTTGTAAATAGCTCCACAAATAATTTTTTTCTTCTTTTTATTTTCCATATTAGCAGAGGACGGCTGTCACACAGCTACAGTATTACAGTGTTCTGATGCAGGCGCGGGCCATCAACTCAGCTGGGTCATCATAAATGACTGATCGTGGCCATGCCGTGATACTGGTATTGTTACAGAACGAGTCTCCCGACTACAACACGGCAATAATTCATGCCACTGCGGTGGTTTCATCAGACATGGTGACCATGGTGAAAGACTAAATAAATCATATAGTCTGAACCTGCAGAAGTTATCCAGGAGGGTTTTCTGAAGACAGTCACTCCTACTGTCCAATTATCACCATTTTTAACCTTTTACATGCATGAACATTTTAAGTTTTGTGACCGAACAAATACCAGGACCCAAACATCATATTTCCCTGACACTTTCGCGTCATATCTTGACCTCATCTGCATTAAAAGTTGAGTCTTGCATGTAAAACACACGTCTTCTCATAGTTTAATCATGCTTTTCCTGTGTTTTCTTGCCCCCTGGTTGCGCACGCATATCTATACGCTGCTCGGAAACCCATCTATAGAAAACACTTGTACTGCTTTTAAGCAGTTGTGATTCAAAGTTTTTTTCTTCATTTACTTTTCCAACCTTGTTCAACTTTATTTTAGATTTAGATTTCAACTATATTTAAGATGAGATGTAGAGTCATATGGTGGGCAACTCCTGTTTTTTTTTTTTTTAAATAAAATATCTCAACTGACTGTTAAAAGGGGATATGTAATTCATTTTCTAGCAGCAAAATTGCACATTTCTGTAAATTCATTTCAAGTTTAGCGATTTTACACATTTGCTTCACGTCACCAGTGTTTAAAATGTGACTATGTCCCACATAACACAGTATGCTGGTCTGAGAGGTAAGAAAGATAATTTCACAAAGTTAATATGAAAGAAACCTGTAAAAAAAAAGAAAAAAAAAAAAAACAGTGCCAGAGGCATACAGTATTAAATTCATTTGTGTTAAAAAACAAAACAAAACAAAACAGAGCCTTTTCAACTACTTGATCAACATAAGAACAAGTTGTTTTCTGCAATACTAATGACTCTAGGCAAATTTAAATGTGTTTAACAATATTAGGAGTATTAACAATGAACAACTTACAGTATAAAGATCTTAAGTTTTACATTATTTCCTTATATAGTTTCTAATTGTGTTTGTCTTACCAGCGTGGATGCAATATCTTCCAGGCCATTCTCAAGAGCCAACCACAATGGAGGGTCTCCTTTGTCATCCATCACAGACATGTCGGCCCCTCTTGTACAAATGGCGTCTACCACCAGTGGCAGCTGGTTACTGATGGCCAGCTGTAGAGCCGTTTGTCCCTCTTGGGTCCTGGCAGTCAAGAAAAATGTTGCATTAATAGCACAAAGACCGCAACAGGAATGTAGGGAGATGTGTGCTGATTGATAAATACTGACACTTTTCATGAGTCACACTTAATTGTATTCCGATATTCGCTTTTTTTCTTTATCTGAATGGCCAATTATGAAGCAAAAAATAAATAAAAAATCCAGTGGCTGTAAGCTGTACTTCACAGATGAGCCATGTGTATCACAGAAGAAATCTGGGATACACATTAAATCTGTGAAGTGCTGTTGTTGCAGAGAGGAAAAAGTTTTAAAATTTAAACACATATTGCCTTTTTTTTTTTACTTGTCCAGGTCCAATATTATCAACTTCCACTTATGTACAAGTGACCTAAAATACTGATATGCAAAATAAGAATTAAAATACTGTATCTTAAATATACCCTTAGCATTACCTGACATTGATATCAGCTTGATGTTCGAGAAGAAAGAGGGCACTCTTGCTGTCTTGTCGTTGGATGGCCATGTGAAGCAGGGTTTGTCCATTGGACATAGTGTCATTGATAGAAGCCCCTGAGCCCAACAGCTGAGCTGCTATAGTGTGCATACCTGAGAGGGGCAGACTGGATTTAAATACCACTCATATCAAACACAATTACTTCTATCATAGATTTTACTGACAGTTTTTGTGTGTACCTGTCCAGAGGGCCAAGCCCAGGACTGTCTGGTCCATAGAGTCTTTGAGACTAAAGTCTGGAATGATCTGCAAGTTGTTGGTGGCATGAAGTGCATTAGCTGCAAACCATAAAGACAAAATTATCTGGTAAATTTCAGGGTTTTCATGGAAATGGAAAAAAAAAAAAAAACTATGCAGTGATGTCAAGGAAAAATTATTTGTGCTTGTAACTCAGTTTAGGACATTCAGGGCGCATTCAGAAAGCATAGTCTGTGCGTCTCAGTCCGTTTGGGGGCGGAGATGGTCTTCCGGACCGAGATCGTGTTCACGTTACACAATTGCCAAACTAGCCAAGAATGAGAATCTCAGGTGGCGCTGCTTTCGCATTTATCGTAGGCGAGGACAACACGCACGTAAAAGAAGGTTCTCACAACTTCTGTTCCCTCCACAAAGTGACATTATTTTTGTTCGAGGAGCTGGGACATGCCTTCATCAGATCAAATAGCGATTAAAGCTTTTACTTCTTTGTAACTCCACGTCTGACCACGAGCCATCTTTATAAGTACTGCAGTCCCACCTGTGTGTTTGTTGTCGTAGCGTTTACCCACGTTGTCCAACGTTTGACCCACAATGCCAATGCAATTTGTAGTCCACTTCCTGCCTTCTGTCCACTTGAATCGGACAGAGTCTAGTTGTTTGTTCCAGATCAGAGTCCGTTTGCGCATTCACAACTCCCCTAAACGAAGCGGACTTTCCGAGCAAACGGACTCTGATTTGAATCAAGAAAGCTTTGTGAATGCGCCCTCAAATATAGTGAGCAGCTTAGAAATATACAAACCTACTGATGAAGGCTGAAGTGACAGCTGAAACTGTCAAGGTAAGAACATCTAAAAAGACAATTTGTCTTACTAAAAGAAAAAGTCAATGAGAATATACCAACCTTTTTGCTCCAGGATGACAGAAACCACATCTGGGTGGTTGTGAGCAATGGCCATGTGAAGGGGGGTCTGCATAGCCACACCAGGGGTGTCATCAGGCAGAGGCTTCTGGGTCTGTAGGTTGGGGTTGGCCCCTTGCTGTAGCAGCTCAGCTGTTAAGCTTGCTAGCCCACAGCGACATGCTGTATGAAGCGAGCTCTCCCCCTGCAGGCAGGTACAGGGATTCGAAATATATTTTAGGACAACTTTGATGCTCCTTTTATGGTCAAAACACATATTATTCAACCACTTAAAAAACAAAAATAAACCCAACACACATTTTATATATATATATATATATATATTATATATATATATATATATATATATCAGACAAACTTTAAAAACTTTTATAACCAGCTTTCTTTTCTATGAAGCTACCTATAAAATATTAGGATATTACAAATAATCTTTGCCAACAGTGGCCAGATTTATCATATTTGAAGATTAATGCATTTAATGCCAAATTCAGAGCATGGGTGAATTCCACATTTGGTCTGGGGGCCTGTAATAAAGGTCGACAACCAGTAAGAAGGAAATACCAGCTGCCAACTACAATTAAAAAAACCATGTAATTGTTTTAATGTTATATGACTAAATGTCAATACATACCCATTTGTTAACGTGGTTAACCTTTGCACCATGAGTGGCTAAGAAAAGTGAAGCTGCTTCATTCCCTGTCTGAGCTGCTCTTTGCATAAGGCAGTTTTCTGTAAGAAGTACAATGACCAAGTTGTATGAGTGTCTAAGAAACAACCACCATTCCATTTAATCACAAATGATAAAAAGATTTCCCAAATGGCACCTGTAGCACTGTCAGGTGCATCAGCATTGCTTCCCCTCTTGATAAGCTGGGCTGCAAAACCGTTCTCATCAAATGAGGTGCCATTCACAACTGGTGCATCATCCTCAAACGGGTTTACTGAAGGATCTGAAGACATTGTGATATACTGCAGGGCCAACCACAAAGCTGTGCTGCCCTCATGGTCCTTGAGTTCCAGGTCAAGCCTAACAAGAAGGGCAGATAATTACAGGTTAGACTACTGAATGATGCTACATAATGGCCAAGATTACAAGATATCTGAAGTGAATGGTCCTTTAACTATCTTTTTGTTTTTTTCTTTAGTTATTGGGATCTCATGAGTTCAGTCAAACATCATGCACATGGCTACATTCTATGTCAGAAATTAAGTTTACTAATTCCATTTAAAGCTATATTGCAACTCACTGTTTGCACTGTAGCAGCTGGTTGAACACTGCGTCATTCCCTGATGCCACAGCTTCATGAAGCGGAGTTCTACAATTCACAAAAGACAAAACCGATGCACCATCACACTTTGCACAGTAGTTAACCATATCTGCAGTCCAATAAAGTTCATAAACTGAGAGTCATATGACTACCTGCCCTTGCTGTTCTGCATGTTCGCGTTGGCTCCAGCTTTGAGCAGAGCCTCTGCAATCCGGGCCATGCCGTTCATCACCTCTACAGAGTGTTTTTTGGGGCTGAAAGAACAGACCAAGTGAAGTGGGGTTTCAACCGCCCCCACTGTGGCGGCATTCACCTGAGCCGAGTGGCGAATCAGGAAGATGGAAGCAAATTCATCACCTAGTGAAAGGAAGCAACATTGAGTGTCTGGAATATAGAATCTGGTTTATGGTCAATAACAAAGGATATACAAGGAAAAGCTGTAAATGGTGGCACAGCAATAGAAAACATTGATCAAATGGCCCCCACCTCTTTGGATGGCCTTATGTAGGAGGCTCCAACCACTCTGGTCCACCATGTCTACATCAGCTTTGTTGTTAACCAGAGTGGTGGCGATACTTTCCAATTTACGGGAGAGTGCCAGGTCTAGTGCCAAGTCACCATTATTGTCCAGTTCATTCAGTTTGCCAGGTAGCTGAAACCATGCAG
Organism: Atherinomorus stipes; assembly: GCA_023101725.1. NCBI lineage: Eukaryota > Metazoa > Chordata > Actinopteri > Atheriniformes > Atherinidae > Atherinomorus > Atherinomorus stipes. Next base: position 1,080,297 of record JALJCO010010111.1, on the reverse strand, counting down.
TAAAAATAAAACAAACTTGCTTTTCCTAGCAGAGAGGAACAATTTGATTTTTTTTTAAAAGTCCACATATGCAATTAAGCAAAAAGAACTAACCTGCGAGTCCATCTCAATAAGATACAAAAACACAACATCTTCACGCTCAACTTTGATGGCTTTGTGGAGGGGATACTCTGTTTTAGATTTGATCATCTTGTACAGAAGTTGGGCACTCATGGTGCTAAAATCTTCTTTTCTTAGATCATCCTGAGAGACAGCAGTTAATGAAGAACAACTGGTCAGTTTCAAATAACAGAATTGACCAATGGTGGAGAAAAGCAAGTCATATCCCCCAGTTTCAAACTTTAACATAGCTGTTTCTAAACTTTGCAACTGAAAAAAAAACACACTCACAAAAAACAATTTCTTCTGACATAATTGCTGGGATGTTATACATTAAAAAAGCTCACAATGATACTGAGTTGTAATCACAATAATCCATGAGCCAAGCTTTAACTCTTGAGCCGTCTCAATCGTGCGTGCATCAACATGCCCTGAACCACCTCGTTGAACGTGCGCAAACACTGTCATAAGGTACCCACCCAGTGACTGGCTATAATCTCCCCACAGTAGTTCATCAGTGTGGTGGCATCTAGCTCCTCCGCTGTTTGATAGAAGCGAATGCAGTTCCTAACATTCACCGATGACATGACGCCTTTTTCACACCTGTTCCAATGGAAAGACAGATGCAGGGTAAAACCATACGTGTTGCACAAAAAAAAAGCTACAAAATAGATAAAGCTGCAATTATCAACATTAAAGGTTTAATATAAGGCTAAAAACTGAAACTCAGTTTGCAGAACAGGCTCCAACCTTTCTCTTAGCAGCTGAAGCTGGAAGCGGTTGGCTAGTTTCATTAAGTCAATAAGAAAGGCATCATCCTCACTGAGTTCCAACTCATCTGTGTATGCCCAGCGCAGCATCGCAATGGCAACGTCAGGTTTGCAATCTAAGAGTCAAATTATAAAGTTATAGTTTCACAGCGTTATCGGTTACAATTTTAAGCATTTTCCTTCATTAAAAACAAAACAAAAAAACATAAATGGCATGTTCATCTGACAACTGCTCACTTTAAAAAAAAAAAAGGAGACCTCAAGTCACCCAAGACTGAAACTTTACCCAATAGTGAACTTTGACAACCTAAAATAAATATGTCATCATTTATTAACCAAGGAGTGTATTGTATAGCAGAGAACCCAATGGGATCAGCTTGATTACCATGATTTATTCCTGGATTCCACCAGATACAGCTGTGATGCATTTCAGCTATGCAAGTTTTGTTTTATACCTCATGCAGCATCATGTTCCACTGTGAGTGTTTAAAGAGAGCAATAATAATTCATCTCTGTGGTGTCCCAATTACAAAAAGCTACTGCCAAAAGTTCTGCAGCAAATATCTATGCCACATTGTACTGCTTCAGAAATCACTTTTTTTTTTTTTTTTTGTCTCGATCATGTTATAGTGGTGTGATATGCAAATTAACAGTCTACACATAGTGCTGAGTCGAGTGGATTTCCTTTGGTGTCCCGAAGTTTGCTCTACCCACTCATTGATGTGGCTGATTCCTAGCGGAGCTGCTTTTTGAGAGATTTCTGAAAATTGCTACAAAATATTTAACAGATCACAAAAATTGTGGTGTAGCCAGAAATTAATGCAACCATATATAACTCAAGAGTATGGCTATTGTTTGAACAACAAGGTTGCTCACCAGTTAGGTCCAGTTCAGAGGCGGAGGCCAAATTGGCCAGACTCCAAACATCGCTGCGGGCAGCAAGCACAAACTTGTGGGCACAGAACTGCTCCCCTGCAACTTTTACTTTTAGATCACTGAAAAGCAAACAGATTTGTCTCTGAGAAAACTATTGAAAATATTCCAGCAACAGCATGTTTCAAACTGAAATGAGCAAAGCTCACTGAATGCAACTCAATTCATCTTTTTTCTTTCCAACCATGATCCTCACCTGTATTGTTCCTGTTGATAGAGGTTGGCCACAATATCCAGCAGACGGCTAATGAAAGTTTCTGCTGCGGCAGGACTGGAGGAGCCCTGGTTGGAGGTCTGAGCAGCAAGCACAGCGCAGCGCCTCTCTGTATCAGCCAGCTTCTGCTGCATCTTCACATACTCCTGCCTCAGCAGGGCCAGGTGCTTCTGCAGCTTGGCCACCTCCTCTGTCCCACATCATAGTAAAATAACCACAACACAAAACAAAAGGAGCAAAGAAAATAGGTAAGGAAAGACTGTTTCTGAGCATAAGTTAGAACTGGATGAGGCACTGATCACTTTAAGGCAGAGATTTAACAATATGAAAATTTCATATCACGGTTATTGTGACCAAAATGATCACAGTTATAATTTTTATCACGGCATTATAGAAATCCCCCCAGCATCTTTAAAAATATCCAAAATGGGTCTAAATTTCTACTTTGTCCTTTTTAAAGGGGGAAAAATCTCAAGAGAACTGTCCATGTGGGTGCCTTTGTTGCCTTGTGCCATGTTTTCATAAATTAAACATTGGAAAAGCAGCAGCAATCACAGCTTGTCCAGCCAATCAGCATCATCACTGGGAGTTTTTCAAAGTGCAGTAATCAGTCACGGTTTAAACAATAATGACAATTTGAAACGATATTACTAATCGTTCGTAATTTTATCACGGATAACCATTTTACCGATAATCATTACATCCCTACTTTAAGGTTAGAGAAACTATCCAAACATACTGAAGCCTTAAACTTGACACTTTTCCCCTCCTCCAGATGTGGTTTCACAAAAAATAAATATTTCTCTTGTGTGTCTTGAGTTGTACAGAGTTTGCATTTCAGTAATCCCTGTAAAAGGTCTAAATTGACAAAAGCAAAATTTAAATATACATGGTCACTTTCTCTGCTCCCAGAAAAAAAAGAGCAGATCCTTGTTTTACAACACTGATTCCTGTCTTGGCTAAGAGTCCACAGTTTCACTGAGACCATTTCCTTCCTTTAAGCCAGTAAAGTTTTAGTGAACCAAGAATGCTGAGGAGGCACGTTACAGTCTATCGTAAACTGTCACTGGCAGAGCTGCTGGTCATGAGGAACATCAAGGGGGTGCTTTTGAAACCCACATGATCAGCTCAACACAGGAAGGGCGGTAATGCTGGAGCAGCAGCTTAGGGCCAAATTTTCAGTCAATAGACAATCTTATACCATAATTAGTCCAGTGGTGATGCACAGTGCATATGCAAAGCAAATGTTTATCTCAAGCACTGAAGAAATCCATTCAAAAAGACTAGAGAGGAAAGACGTAATGCTTATAATTAGGTGTTTTGTCAGGAATTATGATCTCGTCTTCAGCAATGTCTTACAGCAATTATCTCACACAAAGTTTGAACACAAAGATATTTGTCTTTAGCATCAGAGGATTGTAAGGTTAAATTTGATTATTGTTCATATAACATCTTCTAGACGTTCAGAAGAATGACCAAGCCATCGTGCAGCGTGTTTTTAAAAGCTGTGTACGAGGCTGCTGAGCAGCTTTAACAACACAGACTACAGTGTTTGTTCCCTGATTCAAGTTGGTAAGTAGATTTTCCTGAAGGAGCCCAGGCTTAATATAGGTGGTGCATTCGTACATGGCACTTCTGCCAGGTGGTGAAGATGATACCTAACACGGAATTACACCCAGATTTGCAAGTTGCCCTATTTTGACCCCTTCATTTAAAAAGAAAAAGAAAAAAAACCAATGACAGGTTGTTGTCAGAGGGGAGGCCTCCATACAGAGAAGATAGACTGTTAATGAGACGACAGCTGTAGCTCAACTGTAACTGAATTATGAATCGTTGAGACAGTTTGATGCGACCATGACGTTCAACCAATGATCAAAACCAACATTATATGCCAATTTTGCGAGTTTTATTTTATTTTTAAACCACGAAACAAACGTGTAATCCTCCAAATTAAACATTTGTTTCACACAATCTGAACCTGCAGCATTTCTTTCCCAGTTCGGCTAACTCATAGCGATAAAATTCAGCTAACGACATCAACGAGAGCTAGCGACAGAGCTCGCTCACTTGCAAGATGAGTGTGACAAGACGAGAATCGCTGTTCTTCGTGTTATCAACCCCCTGAAAATGCATGGTTCGCTTAGCTGCTTACACGTTATTCACTTCTGCCTCACAGTTATTAAAAGGGACTGTATGAAACAGTTAATTAGGAAAAACATCAATCTCATACCTTCCGCCATGTTGCTCAACGTTAGCTCCGTGGCCTGATGGTTGTATCGCGATACCATGAAGCGGCTCATAGTGGGCGGTGGTATTGTGTTTATGTGCTTCATTAAAACTCGTTAGTTGAAAGTTAATCACATGACAGTCTGATCTTCTACTGTCGAATATAAGACAGCACAGTGTACTTGTGTTTTCTTTCATAGTATGTTAATTTCAGCATAATAAGAATACGTATATTACAATGGCCAAGAATAACATGTTTCTATAAGTGAAAGAAGTAAAGGGTTAAGCTGTTAGATTTACTTTTGTGGTAACATTTGTGTTTCTGTTTTCACTGAACCGCTTTTTCTGTCCTGGGGCACAGTCATAGTCTGAGATGATAAATATCACTATCATGTATAATTTTCTGCAGCATATAGCTTCCCGAGAGAAAAACCCAAGAGTCTGGTGCAGCAGTTCTGCTTTATTTTGGGTTTTCTGAAATCAACACATGGTCTGAAAAACAGCAATTAGTTGTACTAAATAGCCCAAATGTCTTAAACTGGCATGGTCACTTAATTTATTTTGATAAAAGTATAATGACCATGACTATTTGCAGCTGGTAGCACCTTTGTGCCAACACAAAGTGGTGTATGACGACATTTAATTCAAACAAACTGATAAGTCCAACCAACGCAAAACAGATTTGAGAAAAAGGACTATGGATCCACACAAATCAGGGATTTCTCTTGGAGCCATGACCCAAAAAATTATGAAAATAAGAGTAAAAATTGGGGAGGGGGTCAGATTTCAAGGTAATCTGATCAAACAGGTGTACTGAGGAGAAAAAAAAGTTGAGTTTTATTCACTTTAGGCCTTCTTTTGCTGGCAAACTGTCCTCCTCCGATGAGAAAATTGGTTGCGGTTGTCAAGAAACAACCCAGGAACCACCGAAACACACAACCAGCAGTACAATAAGCCGGAAATCCAGTGTTGTGCCAACAGTCAAGCATATTTTAACATCACCATGAGCTTTCACTCTGAGAACAAAGGCCTTGCCTCATAATTCAACACCTTCTAGCTTTGCCTTGACCACACATAAAAAAAAAGCCTCATGGATGAAAATTTGATGGTCAGATGAGACGAGTTGTTTGCCCACAATGATCAGCATTATGTCTGGAGAAGCAGAGTGTGATGAATTTAAAACCTCAACGCTGTTATTAATAGTGGTCATTGCATTACGCTGTGGGGATGTGGAGAGTGGTGGAAACAATAAAGGAAGACTTTCCCCAATTTCTTCAATAAAACATTGGATGATTTCAACACATTTCAAACATGGACACAAATGGATGTTCCAACAGGACACGAACACCAAATAAACATCAAAGCTGGCTGTGTAATAAATAAAGCAAGCTAGCATTACGCTTTTGAAAAGGCACCACCAAATCTGAACCTCACCTCTTTAGTAAATGTCTGCTTAAAGAAAATGAGCAAATTTAAAATAACTCTATCACCTCTACAAAGAACAGTGATTAAATGTCCAAAAAGAAATCTGCCTAAAGCTTGACGATGAGTACAAGCAAGTGGCCCAGGTGAAATATTATGTGCTATAGATTTTGGAATTTCCTGGTACAATTTTGACCCTCTGTTATTTCAGAAGAACCCAAAATAAATTCAAACACATGCACCGAATTCTTGGGTGATCTTGTACAATCATTCTGCCCCATAAAAAGAACAACTTAAAGAAATGTCACTGTATTAAAATTTGTAAGTGTAATTAATGGTTGGAACTCACTTTGCATTAGTTTGCAATTGTAAATGGATGAAGAGGTTAAACAGGAAAATGATATGAATCAGCTTGTGTGATGGTGGAAATTCTAAAGTTTGGTATTAGCAAGAGGAACAATTTCTTTACACTCAAAAAAAATCCAAAGAAAAAAGAAAATCATCGCTATCTGCCACATTACAGTAGTGTCAATTATCTAAATTAGAGCCCAAATATTTTTCACTCCTCTTAGCATGTAAAGATCGTACCGAAATCTGTTTTGAAGAGTAACCTCGCAGAGAAAACCCATTTTATTTGTAGGCAATATTACTACCTGTCCAAATACCTGCTCACTTTAGTCTGAAGTGTTTGAGATGTAAATTAAGAATAAATGCCATTCAAAGATGAACATTTGTAAATTGAAGGTTTCCTACGCCAATAGTCCTGTGTACCCCAAACCAAATCTAAATTAAATACACAGATAAATATTGAAAAAGAAGTCATGTTTTAGAATAACTCACTACAGGTGACAGATTCCATAACATGAAAAATATACATCAGGCTTTTTTGTTGTTGTTGTTGTTTGTACATTAGGGAAAACTGCACTAGTTCAGTGGGCAGAGTGATGAGATTGTGATTGACTGTAAATAACATCCAAAACAAAATGGGCACACATACTGTGAACGCAAACACTCACACATTCGCAACAGAAATCCCAGAAAAACAAACATTCGGGAAGGGAGGGGGGAGGGGGGTAAGATAAAGCATGCATAACTTCTACAATGACAAAAACAGACATGGGGAAACAGCCGCTGCTAAAATAAAATATTGGAGGACGTCAATTTGCATCAGGATACCAAAAATGTACACTTCTTACTTGAGGGGCATTGCTACAGCAAAGTGTTGCCAATACCTTAAATCTACATATTCCCTGTGTACTGGCTATTAAGCAAGTCCATACTATAGGTGGTAGAAAATTTTCCACATTTTTTTCTCCCCCAACATTTTTAACACTTTGTTAATGCAGAGTGAAGTGGCCAAGCATTTTATTAGGAGGCACTTTTGAAAAAGAAACAAAATTTAGCATGCAAAAAACTCATGGGCACGTTTCTTTTGAGTCAACTGAGCAGGGTGGTAAGACTTAAAACTGAGAAAGAAAATAAAACAAAAATCATTCAGGTGCACATATGATGTTGAGTTCAGGGAGTGTTACAGAACCCATGAGAACAGAATATGGCGGTAATCCTCAGGCATATCACTCATGTCCTGCTTGAACCAGACAAGCGCTTCACAGGTGACATTCCTCCAAGAGCACTGGGATTCATTCTCTTTAAGACCTCCTGTGAAAGCAACCTAAAGAACGGTAATGCATGCTGGAGTTGAGGAGGAAAATGGACAACAGAAAAAATTATCCAAACCAGCACTAATATATTTGGTCTAAATGTCTTGTGGATGGAAAGGGAGCGTATATATTATCCGGTTTAGTCTGTGCTATTTACATGTCTTTACAATATCTTCCTGAATGTTGAAGCAGTTCATAGACTTGAAAAATGTTTTACACATCCTCTGGGTTTTGTTGTTGTTTAGTTGTTTTTTTTTTGTTTTGTTTTGGGGAGTTGGCACTTGCTTGGCGATTTTCTGTCAGCCATGGTAGTCACTGTAATAGTACATTGCAGCCTACAGTAGCCAGTCTGTTCCTGCCAGAATGAAGGAGGAGGAGGCTGGCGAAAGGGTGGAAGAGTGCAGGAAACAGTGCCATTTTGATTTTCGAATTGGAGACCTGCAGGAAAACAAACAACAAATAAGTAGGAAAAACTGTCAAGAGGCAGCAACACCCATCACATAAGTCAAAATATCAACAACAGGCAAATAAGTTTAAAAAAAATCTACATCAGGGTGATACATGAAGAACTCTGTTTCTGTCACCTTTAAACTTCAGTTGCACAATTAGATCAGATAACACTGAAAAAACCTTACGAACCAAAAATTACCAATAATTTTAACAATTATAAAAATGAATGTCCAATCCAACTTTATTTTTAAAGCACTTTAAACAACCACAAAGGACCAAACTGCTGTTAAAAAAGAATTTGTGAAACATTTCAATTCAGCTGATGACAATCTTGGCATTATATGCATGAATGATACATGAAATATCAATCCCCATTCCATTATCCAGCAGAGATGTGAAAATCTGTGATAATCAAATTAATTCAGCCTTTTAACTACAATATTCTATACAGACAAAAACGCAGCAGCCATCCTGAAAATGGGCCTTGCTAAGTACAAGGTAGTTGAACACATGTCTGCGGCAATTTTTTTCTATCATGAGATCTACAATATTGTTGAAAGTGATGCAATCCTAAGGCGCTTCATGCTGTTAGCACAGTGTGTATGAAAAGAAGTCATGCTGAGACATTTTGTGGTGGAACTAATGAATCAGATTTAAACAACAAATGACTAAACTAAAAAGAATAGCTGGCATAAAATAACCAAAATGTTAGGTTAACATGCAAAATATATAAATGGTGCAGAGTTTGAGTACAAGTGTTAGCACCATATAGTGTGCTACTTAACTTCATTACCAACAACAAAGAAAAGGTTTACTCCTTCTTTCAGTCTATAAACTGCTTATTGTATCCCATGAGTCTGAAAGCAGAGCAGAGTGTTAATCTGGATTGTTAATTTAGGAGTGGCAGAAAAAAAATCTGAATATTAGTGGTTTGTCTTAATGCTTGACACGGGCCTAGATGATGGACTGAATTTGATCTGCCATCATCTACTGACTACAGACATCCATCTAAAATGACCAAGATACAGTAGATAGTTTATGAAGTATTTGCCTTTACTGTACTTGATTCCTTTGCACTATATTGATGTTTAAACAATGATTAAAATAATCAAAATATATTACCTCACAGAACAGAAGCTAAGCAAATGGAGCACACATTCTATAACTTAAGGATGCACACCATAATTATGTTTTAATATATGGTATTGGCATAACATGGAAATGAGAGAAAAAATAATTTTAAAAAAAGACAGACGATGCAGCTCAGAGATGAACACTATGGGAGCATTACGCACCAAGCCAACAGTAGCCTTTCAGCAAATCTGCAGAGTTGATGAACATCTGTGTCTTTTGAATTTTCAGTGTGTAAAGCATTGTCACAATCGTTAGAATTCACTGGTGCCTTTTTTCAGCCAATTCAACATGAAGAATTGCTGTCAGAGTGCTCACCGACGAGCTGTTCAGTGCAATGAATGAGTGCACAAGAAGAGAAGCATCAATGATGACAAAAACCTAATGGTCAACTGAACATGTAGCACACAATCACCTATCATCTTCAGTTAAATACTTTCACAATATGGCTATGTTGAGTGAAGAAAAGGGCCACTCTCAATCGTTGTAGAGACAGATTTGGCTCTGATACACACCCTGAACATGGTGAATGCTGTGCTGTGTGTTCATTTGAAATTAAGACTGGCAAGTGAACAAAATGTGGAACATGGTGGAATTTAACGTGCGGATCAGGTAACCAGCTCTGTATGGCATATAACTGATAAATACAGTATCAATAATGAATACTGATATTAATCATAATACACATAATATATATCAGGATACAAAACTGCCATATTTGTGCCATACAAAACTGCTTTTCCTTACCGACCAACGCATGTTTTTCCGCCCTCTTCTGCAATGCATTTCTATGTGTGAGTCCTATCTAGCATTTAGAAGTTGTCTTTGTGGTGTGTTCAAGTACTATTCTTATTTGTTCAAATGCAGGTGATGCGAGAAGGCCAAACAGAGGGTCAAGCATCTGTGCTTGTTCTCCATGTTGGTTTGGTATACCAAAGGGACATAATCCACGATTTTCCTGGCATAGCTTCTGGGTTGTGGGCGCGTCCAAAAATAATGGGCGAAACATCCAGTTTAAGTGGGAAGTACCTTTCCTGCTGGGGTATTTACATTACAATCTTGTATTTTAAAAGGTTAATTAGCTTGTGGCTAGGTGCTTTACTTAAAGCATGATGGTGAGATAGGAGCAAAGTTATTTTAGTTAAATAAAACGAACAAAAAAGCGAAAAATAAAATTGAAAAAACATTTTCGTTAACTGAAACAAAAATAAAAATTAGGTTTTTTTTTTTAGAAAACAATAACTGAAACTGTATTGTCTTTACAAAACTAATTAAAACTAAAATTATTGCGAAAACATCCTTAGTTTTAGTCTTTTTAAATTTGTTTAATACATAAGGGTTGGGTTGATATGAAATCTATTCCTTTTTAATCCATTTACTTTGCTAAACCTCTTGTATTCTGAGTGACTTTCTGATTATTTTGAATGTCGCACCAGACAAATTTGTATAATTTATGAAGGAAAAAAACAAACAAACTTAACACTAAAACTAATAAAATCTAAACTAAAACTAAGCATTTTCCAATAAATAAGAACTAATAAAAACTAGTAAACCTGCTCAAAAAACTAACTAAAACTAACTGAATTGATAAACAAAAAGTCAAAACTTCATAAAAACTGAAACTAATTAAAAATCCAAAACTATTATAACCTTGGATAGGAGCACACAACAATGCAGAGATCAGACGAGGTGAACTATCATTCCCCCTTCCTTCCTCTGTCACGGATTGGAAGGATGAGGTAAAAAAAAAAAAGTGGATAACCTATGCCAACATCTTTGGCTACATAATACATAATGGATTGTGATGGTGAGGCGATGCAAAACATGAAGACTACCGTCCCGAAGCACACCCGAAGGCTCGTTGGGATTGACTGCATATGTCTACCGTCTGACTTCATGATCAGACCAGAGCTGCGTGAGTAGTCAGGGACCATAAAAGCAGCTCAGCCAGACAAGTTCGCCAACATGGAGACTGCAAGGATGGAGGATCTCGCTGCACGCTGTGTACAACTGCTCAAGTTATCTAATTTCAGAGTACTGAGACAGAATGTTGATGACGCTAATTACATTAACTTGTACGGTACTGAGTGAAAACACTCTGCAGACAGAATATTATTTACCTGTTAAGGTGCACCATAAAGGACAGAAATCTGGGAAATGTCCAAGTTCAAATTTACAAAACTTTAATGCTTTGCCTTGTCAGGAATTCAACACAAATAAAAGAAACTGAAACCTTTTTTTTAGATGGGAGTAGAAATAAATATGGCTACAACCTCCCCATCAATGCTGTCCTTCCACAGGATCTGGTTAATTAAATTCAAATCTACGTTGGATTCTCACGTCCTTATCTTTATTCCTTGTTATTGTTTAGGAATATGTGTTGAGGGTCTGAAAGGCACATATAAATGCACTGAATTATTATTATCATTATCATTGTTATTATTAAGGGTTTATGTGGTTGTGGATAACATGAGGGGGGAGTGAAAAGGTGGCATGAGGAAAGTTGGATAAGCACCAATAAGTCCAGTGTCTTTGAATAAAACAAATCCAGATTATGAAGAAGATTTGTGAAATTTTTGCCTGTGTGTTGGTATGACTAACAGTTGTGCTTCATATTTATCTGAGTAGAATAACTTGTGGCTACAACACGCTTGTGTTGCTTTGTAGAAGCAGTCAAATATCAACCTGTCCAGGTTTTGTGAACATCAGTTTACTGCAGTACACCAAGGCTGTTTGAAATAATCTTGTAGCCTATTAAAAACACCAAAATGGATTTATTAATGGGAGCATCACATGAAAGTCCCGTCCATGGAAGTCAGTGAGAAGTTAAACTATCAGGACCAGGTTCTGTCGGCTGTGGATGGAGGACGCCAGGACCAGAATTTGTTTTTTCAAGCCGGGTTGTGCTGCAGATAGCCAAACTGGAACGAGCCCAGAACCTCCACAGCAGTAAAGCAGGGCCTGTGCTGACTGTCCCGTAAAGACCTGGTCCTTTGTGGACCTGTGTTCCGTCCCGTTGTGATATGCTGATGAAAACTAATGAAGCTACAGTCAGATACATAAAATAGAAAAAAAATAAATAAAAATTGATCACGGACATCAAGATCAGAATGTACAGCCACGGACACACAATGTCCCTGAAATCCAAGACATCTTGTTTCTTTATCCAACTGTTAACTTTATCCTTTAGCTTTATCCAGATGCAAACGTAAACACCATTCCCTTCGACCAGCTCGAGCCTTTATGGGCTACTTCTTGTGCGCACCAGAAGTTTCGCCCATAACTGTTGATAATGGCACTGCCCAGCAACAGCCTCAGGAAAATTGTTGATAGAGAGGAGGCAGAGTAAAAAACTGCATCAGTAATCAGTTCATAAGGACCCCTTAATTTGGAAACAAATCTTGGGGGGGATTGGGTAGCCTAGTGGTGGTAATGTGGGCTTTGGCGCAGAGGGCCTGGGTTCGAGTCCCCGACACGACACCACTGTGGACCCCTGAGCAAGGTCCGTACCCCTCACCAACTGCTCCCCAGGCACCACTGAACAGAGATGGGTAAAATGCAGAGCCCTAATTTCCCCTTGGGGATCTAAACAGTATATAAAAAAAAAAAGAAGATGACAGCATAATTTCTTGAAGTGAAGTTATAAATAGTACGTCCCCAGTGTTTAGAAATCCCCCTGATGTGAACAAAATATGGTGGAACTTTCTCTTTCATTTAGAACAGATACAGATTTTGAAATAGTGAAAATGAAATATACTCGCCCTGAAAACATGAAGCTAGATCCTTGCTATGCATCACTCAAACGCAGTCTCTTGGCTTTTTCGTACACAGCGGGCAACTTTCCTTTTGAATGCGCCATGTCTGTCTTCCCTCCACTCTTTCTGCAAAGGAGGGAAAAAAAAGTATATAGGAGTAGCATTTTAGCTCTTACCATTTTATTTAAACAAAATTAGAATGAAAAAAAAGGTGCAGCATATAGACTGTATAAATTGCAGATGGATGAATGCACACACCCCATTTAATCCTATCTGATTTTGGGGAGGAAGAAAACACTAAGGTAGTGGTCAAAAAAAAAAAAAAAAAAAAAGGTCAGAGGCCTGTCCTAGAACCAGTACATGGTTTGTCCTTCCTGGATCACTGAAACACTGACTTGAATTCACTTCAATATATTCACATAACCCCTAACTAATAAGGTCATTGTTTTGAACAACATATTCCGTTTCTGCTAACAGACTTGATGGTAACACAATGTAACCTGAATAGTAATGATGCATTTGCTCATACATGAAATAATTCATCCCAGTTTAAAAGCTAAATGATCAAAATCTAGGATTTTACAAAAGGAATGGCAACAAATAACATCATGACAAATATTTCGGACTAAAACGCATTTACACATAAGTTTTTGGACAAGCAAACTTACTGCAGCATCCACATTGGCTGGTGAGTCACCATTTGGGTCTGCCAGCATAGAGATAACACTAATCATGATGGTTTCCACAGTATGGATGGGCAGCCAGCGCTCCTCTGGTTTCTCGTAGCCATACTTGTCCTCTCCAGGCTCGTGCAAAATAGAAATGCATACATCTCCATTCTTATCAACTAAAAGAAAGAAAGAGGAAAATTTAAATAAAACACAATTTCAGTAAACACCCTGAATATTATGTGTTTTATGAATGACATTAACTGTTCAATTATTACTTGAAGGGCAACTCTGTCGACTAGCTACATCTTGGGGGTCAAGCTGTGACATACTTAAAAATGCTATTGCTGTCAGTAAAAATGTTAAATAAAAACATTTCAAGACTAACACTAAAATGTGTTGATATATTCAAACTCTTCACCAGGAAAGGCAAATATAATTGAAAGTCCTACATCTTCACCTACCATTAGGATGCCAGATGTCTGTGATAAACTTCATTTTAGGTGGCCTGAGGGGGTAGTCTTTGGGAAATGTCAGATGAGCTTTAAACACACCACCTTCACTGTGAACACAAGAAACACACACTAATCAATAATTACAAAATGATCATTGAAAGACAAACAATACCAATCTCAAAACATGTACAACAACACATGCTGCAAAGGGTTGTTCACAGCTCTGCTATCATTGTCAATTTACCACCCTGTCAAACTTACTACAATGTGTCTGGAGGCCCAATGATAAGGACTTCCCATCTGTAGAGATCACTGTCCTCGATCAGGCCTGCTGAGAATCCCTCCACTGGGTTTTTGTTCAGCTCTACATAAAAAACAAATGACATCAAAACTCCATGGTTAGTGTCTGAGTGGCTCCCCGATGACTATTGGGCTTGTGCTGTGCTTTTCCATAGACAGCTCTGGAGCCTAGGTAATGTATGTCTCTGGTGGCCTTCTTTTGGGGTCGAGTATGAGGTAGCATGTTGCTGAAACCCCACAACTTTAACAAATCACTTACTGACTCACATTGCACTTCCATCCTACTTTTTATCTCATACCGTTACAGATAGCTTCCGCTTCATTACTAATTACAGCACATAATCAAGTACCTGTCCTACAATCACAGGCGGCATTCAATTACTTCCAACATTTTTGGGGGTAGACTTTAGATATTGCCATTGACATGTCCAAAAATGTATTCCCACAATTTCTAAGCGATGAGGCAATTCTCTTGTTATGAACTAGCTACTTTATCTTTTTTGGTTGCAATTTTGCTTTAAGCTACTAAAAGCTTATGGACACATGCATCTACAACCAAGTACAGATCACATTTAAATGACCATCTACTTGAGATTTAAAGACATTTAACAATTGCCATAAATTGCACTGTTATCTGTTTACTGGCCAACTTAAACAGGGGCAGATTTTTTTTTCTCTCCGAGTACCGTACCAAATTAACCCTTTGAACAATGAACCATTTCCCTCTGTCACAATTCGACATGGATAATGGATAATTATTTAGATGACTTGCTGGCATCACTGCCAAATGAAGAAGGAAAAGGGAATTTCCTACTCTCCATGCATATTAACACTAACTACTCTTGGTCTTTGTTAAGGGATATGAAATGTATGTCCGGAAATATAGTTTGATTTTGGGCAGCCTCTAGAAAAGATTCAAACTGGGGGGGGGGGGACAATGTCAGTGTCAGAATATTTTTGACATAATGCAACACCTCAATTTTGGATCAAATCTCACAACAAAATCATTCAGTATAAATGTATTATTTCAAATTCATTAATAGGATCTCTTACAACTACAAAGGAGTACACTTGCCCCTGACAGTTCGAATAACCAATCTTTAGCTTTAAGTCGATAATAAATCATTAGTGCAACAAAGGTAAATTGTTACACTATGCGAGTTGAACTCTGCTGCTTTTGGAAGGTAGCTATATTTAGAAGAGCTAAATTTAATTTGCAGCTGACCCTGCTAAAATAGCAAATTGAGGTAATGCGAGATTAACATTAGCTTGTTAGCTTAGCATATTGAAGCTAACAACGGTTGGTTCCAGCAGCTAACGCTAGCCAACAGAGACAATTCAGGGTGGTTAGTTAGGGAAAACAGGTCAATTGTTAATGTTACTCACGTGTAAGCATAAAAATATTATTCTACTACTCGTTGAGAACATAGCTGGTAAACACTATGTTTGAAAATGCAAAACACCACTTGATATCTTGGTTGAAATACATGTAAACATATAGAGTCGAGCCCGCTAGAGGCTAGCGTTGCGCTCACTTTCAGCTAGCCCGACTTGACAGCGGCTTTCAACTGTAACCAGTACGCACCACCGAAAAACAAATGTACACGAGTTAGTCTTCCAACACATTGACCATAATTATTTATTCAGCTAGTAAGCCCTTTGTCGTGTTATTGCACTATAACCGGGAGGGTGATCATTTGTCACAGAACGTTAACGTAGAAGGTTCAAGGTAACAGTTTGCGCCAGCACCATCGTTTCAATCATAGTTACAGCGTAGCTCCCTGTAGTGCATTCGTTAGCAGTGTGTCCTGCATCAGTTAACTTCAAGGTTTAATTACCTGCAAGCTGTCTCCTGAGTAACAGCGCTGACTGTGGCTCTGTCATAGTTTAGCAAATATAACTCAGCTATGTTCAAGAGTGATATTTCGAGGTAACAGCGTTGATTTGACGTTCACTTAATACAATCCGTCCCTTCTATTTTCCGTTTAGCATTCTTGACATTCTTCTTCGTTGCCTTCTCCAGCCGCTGCTGCGTTTTCTTCCTCGTTGAAATTGTACAGTCGGCAGCCGTTTCATCGTAACATTACTGCCATCTTCAGCTTCAAATCACCTGTTTTTAGACATTACTCAATATAGGTCAGCGCGACCAAATTTTTAACAATCAGTGTAATCGAAACAAAAAGAAAATAATTGGTTTAAAACATACGTTTTGGTAAGGTGTTACTAAATTGAGAATTCTAACCTAAATTAAAATATTTGTCAGTTTTTGAACTTCACTGGTTTAAATATTGATATAAACAATAAAACAAAATAAAAGGTCAGACTTTGTGTCGACACCAAAGACTGTAGATTAATGCATACAAGTAGCCCAAGTAATGCACACAAAGAAATCCTACTATTTAGATCCATAAAATAAGTTATGTGTAACATAATATTATAGCGTATTCAATACTTATTCCCTGTGTCATTTCACTATATTACACATAACTTGATTTATGGTCATAAATGTATGGATTTCTTTGTATTTGTGTATTACTTGGGTTGTTCCCAACATCTGGTGAAAATTTCATGTCAACAGCTACTAGAAATATATTTTCTGAGAAAAATGTTATCATGCTCAACACTTTTTCCCCCCCTGCTGTATCTATTTCTTTACACTATAATTCAGTCATTCTTTAAAAAAAACAAAACAAACAAAAAAAAACTTCAGTCTGACATATACAAATTGAAAATATTTTGGTAGGGATTTTCATCCTTTGACAGGCATATTGGTTATGTTGCAAGTCCAACCAGGTGAACAAAGAGGCAGCCTGGTTCAGCTGTAATTCATGTCACTCCCAGAATCACAGCTGAGCCATAATGATTGCATGTGGTTATATGGGTTTGGCATGATGAGTGCATCAGAGCTGCTTCTCATGAGCTGGATGTGGACATCAGTAAGGTGTGGTTGTCCCTGCTGAGGTAAGCTCTTGGTTTTAAACAATTTTAGTACTTGTGGTAGTGTTCCTTCCTTGATTTGGCTTTTATGTTGTTATATGTTGAAATACCAGTAAGCATGTTGGACCAGCATTTACTCCCTTTTCTGGTTTAACAAATCAGCCTGTATTTTTTTTTTGTGTTGTTGTTGTTTTTTTTTCGCTGGCTCTGGGTTTATTTATTTAGTATTAAGACTTGGGTCACCTGCCCACTGCATGGGAAACCAGCCTGTCTGGTTTTCATGGCAGGGGCGCCTGCAGAGATTTTTTTAGGGGTGGCCACTGGGGGGCCAGAGAAAACAGCAGGGTGGGCAAGGGTTATTAAAGGAGTAGTACTCCCACAGAATGATGTGCGTTCATTTTCTATTAACCCTCATGCTGAGCAAGACTGTAGAGCACATTTTTAATATCTAGCTGGAGCTCGAACAGGTTTTTGTTTTCCCCTAACTACATGGCTCATGTTAGAAAAAGAGTTAGTTAAAAAAAAAAAAAAAAAAAAAAAAACTATAGCTCTCTGTGTGCCACTGCAATAGATTTTAAACAAGTTAACTAATTATGTTTTTGCAAAAGCATCATACAAGAAGCCTAGGCTAAGAAATAAGTCTAGAGATGTGAAAAAAAATTATTTGGGGAAAAAAAAAACAAATTTTGCATGGTAACTTTGGCCTGCCTTCAGTTGGTCTGGAAAATATTTGGCCCCTGCCCAAACTTAGTTGCCAACCCCTGCTTTAATTCCTAATTCAATCCCCCTCCATTGAAGGGAAACTGCATGGAGGACAGGAGAGCCAGGGAGAGAGATAAGGGAGGGGAGCTGGGAGGCCCTGGTATGGTGACATCATGAGAAGACAGTTGGTCAACAAGCATAAAGTTATTCGTGCACAAAACACACAACAAGATGACACATAAACACATCCATAAACAACACATTTATTCAAACTAAATCTGCTGCCTTTCACGTTTGGCATTACTGTGCAGTATGCACAACTCATTCTGTTAGCAACAGTTTTGTTATGTGTTTTTTTCTTACAGTTCAAACAAATGTCAATAAGCACCTCATCAATATAAAAACCTTAAAATATTAAATACAGCAAAAATGTAGCCAAAAGGTCTATTTGGAAGGATGAAATTAAAAACATAAATGACCAAACATCACTAGAATGACTTTTTGCTACAACATCAGAGGTGGTGTGTCAAAATAGTAAAAGAAAATAAATTAATAAAATAATAAATAGAAATAAAAAGAATTAAAACATTAGCTATACATGGTTGTTCTGTTAACAATAATTTATTTTTTGGAATATGTCAGTTATTAAGTTTGCTCATTTAAATTGATTCACTGTAAATTCTAATAAGTTGGCTTTACTTAAAAAATATATGCAAACTCTCTGCCTCAAAAAAATTAAGTAAACTGGAATAGGAGTGATTAAGTAGAATAAAGTAAAATGGTTTAAGTTTGTAGAACTTTTCTGAACTTAATAAATTTGAACTGTAAGTGAATGATGCTGGGTAACAAACTTTATGTGATTAATTTTACAGAAATTAGATGAGATATTTTACACTATTTTATTTACCTACATGATGCTCTTGAGTTCATTTTACTTAAAGTAAATGATGAATTCAATACTGCTCTTACTATGTAGCAAGAACTTAGTGTAGGTGGGTTTTAGCTACAACTATTTTCAGCGCAATAGAAGAGTAGTTACTTAAACATGTTTTTTTATCTGAAAAGTAAATGCTAAAATCAGAATATTTTATGATCAAAAACAAGTTCATTGAGGAATACCTTGAATTCTGATTAATGAAATTAATTTACTCCAAAATTATGTAAAAAAAAAAAAAAAAACTCATTAGTCGTGACAGACCTGCAGGGGACAAAGGCAAAAGAGCCATGGCAGACAATGGTAGTTTAAGTGTAATGTGTTTATATATTTTATTATTATTATGAGCTTATAAAGACTTTGACATTCAAATATAAGCAAAGCATGCTGCGCTGTGATAAGAGTAGGCGTACATACAAGGTGATATAAATAATCCCTTGGGGGCGCCATTGTTTCATGGCTTTAGTTTTGTTTGCTGTTGTAGGAAAGGGAAGCGTGTGTTAGTGTGTGTGTGTGTGTGATTTGCTTTGCCGGTATAACCAGCATACTGCATGCTGGTTTTGCTGGTGATATGCTGGTTTTTCTTGCAGGGTTGATATCCTCATTTTGTCAGGAATTTGATCATGAGTGGATTCTAAGTCATTGAGTTTTGGAAAATCCTTCTGAAACTGTTGATTTTCTTCCTGGAGCGGGTCATCTTGGTGCAAAAATGTATAATTTCCCCTTGAGTCTGATGTGGACTTGAAGAGTCTGAGATTCAACTCTGTTGTGTGCTGTCCTTCATACTTAATTAGGCATGACACTCTGAATTGAATCATGACATAAATCATTGTCTTTTTGTTGCTTTATTTAACTGGTGCCCATAAAACATGTCACTCTTCGAGCTTCCATCTTGCTCCTCCCATATTTTTGGGGAATTTTCAATGTCTTCTATAGTAATCTGAGAGTCACAGTCTTCTTTGCTGTTTTTATTTAGGCTATTTGTTATATGTTGTTAAGTGAACTTATAAATCGATTTACAGTCTCATCAGAGGATTTTGTCTCATCCCAGCCAGCATTTCTATGTGGGGCCCATATGGTTTAGGTTTTGGCTGCATATTAGGGACCCAAGTGGGTTTATCCACGGTTGCATGGTGTCCAACCTGTGTTTTCCCATGTGTGTTTCCACATATGGCCCATGTAACTTTAACTATGAGATCTGCAAATTTGCCCATATCAAGCCATGCCTAGGCTATATGGGCAAACACAGGTGAGGCCATCATGGAAACCGTGGACAAACCCACTTGGGTCCCTCATATGCAGGCAAAATCTAACCCATATGGGGCCCACATGGAAATGCTGGCTGGGATAAAGTTTTTTAATTTTTTTTTTTCACAAAATGTAAAAAATTTGAGCAACATCCTTGCTTATATCATTACTGATTTTCAATTTTGTATTAGAGTTGTTTGTTTTTTTTGGTGTTGTTTGTCCAGTTTAAAGAAGTCGTGAGAATTTTGTTCTCCCTCTTCAAGCTATTTCTTTCTTGAGCATATATCCTTTAGCCTTGGAGATATATAGTTGTCCAGATTGATTTGTACCTGATTTAGCTTGATGTGATTATTTTTTGATAGATTTTCTGGTAAAATGTTAACTATAATTTCTTTCATTATTTCCATTTAATGTTCTGCTTTTTCTTCCATAGATCATCATTTTGTTGTGTTAATAATTAGATCCTATGTTTAATATACATCATAAATGAATCTGGGACCCTGTAGCGAGCCTTTTCAAACCCTGTTGTTGCCTTTGCGCTCGTTCCTCAAACTCCTGAATTTGCTCTGTTAGAAATGTGATTTTGTTGAACATTACATAACTACTGAATTCAATGTTCTGCTGTGTATGCAAATCCTTAAGAAGTTTTCCATTTTCTTCGATGAGGTCATCATTTTGTAGTGTTAATAAAAGGATTCTTTTTTTCAGTACCTCATTCATGAATCTGAGCTCCTTTGATTCTTGCAAATCCTCCTGATCTTCTTGTGTTTGGAGTATGACTTCGTTTTTCATTACATCATGTGTGGATTCACCATTCTCCTCCTCTTTTAAACCCTTTAGGTGCATTTTTCCTTGTTCCTCAATCTTCTGACTTTGGCCTCGTAGGAATTTTATTTTGTTTTTCATTACATCATTGTTGAATTCAATGGTCTCCTTTTCTTGCAAATCTTTACGAGCATTTATCTTTTCTGCCACGAGCTTCTCAATTTGTTGTCTTAAGCATATAATTCTCTCTTTCATTACATCATGAGAGAATCTAAGTTTTTTGAATTCTTGCAAAGCTGCTCGGTGCGCCTGAACTTGTTCGCGGTACCTCTGATTAATCAGAGTTATTTCTGTCTGCAGTTTGTATTTTTCCGCTTTCCACCCGAAGTTATCGTTGACCTCTTGCTGCAGGACTGTTTTCTCAACCCACATTTGGTTTAATTTCCTCTGCGTTTCCACATTCTTTTGTTTTTCTTCTTGGATTTGCTTCTGCAGAGTCTGGTTAGATTCTTTCATGTCGGTCAAAATTTTGCGTTCAGTCCATTTTAGAGAACCAGTTTGTCCGTGACACTGGCAGCAGCTTTGTTTTCGGCGCCGCAGTTCCCCGTGAAGTTGTTCAATTATCGTGTGGAGTTCTGCGTTATCATTTGTAAGCCTATAAATATCCCGCTGAAGATTTTCTACTGTTACAGCGGTATGGTCAGACTCTTGTCTGTTACCTCTAAATAAGCCTTTAAAAAAGTTCCAAAACATCGAGTTAATGCGAAATGTAATAGCCCAACTGAAATCAGCACTTGTTAAATGAGCGATTCCCAGTTTCTTCTGAGTAGCCATATATGGCCTCACCAATACAGTAAAGACAACATCTGGCTTTGCTTGTGACGTAATCGCATCAAAGTCACGGGACACCCGTTTGTCTCCTTAACAACATCAATCGACCCTTCCTGACAATCCGTGTTGCCCTTTTGTCATGAATGCAGGTAAGTTATGAAATATCAGTGTGTTCATGCATTGGTATTTGTCATTGAAATGTTTTTATTCCTGTGCTTTGCATTCTATAAGTTGGAATTTATTGTTCTGTAAAAGCTAAAAAGGTAATCTGATTTAGGCAAAATTACACATGAATTTCTTTAAATTTTGCTCCAACTCCTGTGATTTAAAAGAAATTGTATTTTGCGTTTTACCATTGTTTATGAGCTAGCTTTGCATATAGCTAACAGATTCACCACCAAGTCACAAGGAAGCCTCTTGCTGTTGGTTCCTTTACTGGTTTAACTGTATAACTGTAACACAGAGACAGGAGTGCACACTACAATATGCTATACACATCAATGGACAGAAAAATATATAATCTAGGGAAGCTTGGGGTTAGCACAATGCTAATTTATATGGAAAACAGCATAGACATGCTAATGTAGGGTGAGCATGGGTAATCAGGGACACTTTCTGAAAAATGTAACCTCAACGTAAATTCTGATTATGAACCAAAAATCCACATCATACCCACAGAACCTTTTTGTTTTAATCTCATGCTGCCCCATGATGAGCTCAGTGGTGATTTTTAGTAGCAGAAGTAAACACATGTAAAGATTAAGCTTAACTGTCTCAGTTTGCCCATTGTCCCACTTTACCCATACTCACCCTAATTAGCGCCTGCTTATATTATAGAGTATTGAATCGGATTCACCAAAAACTTCTAAATCTGGGCTCATATTACTCAATACGAAAGAGGATTAGGGGCACTGACGAAAAAAAACACAACTCTGAGAAAAAAGTCAGAATTCTACGGCAGCATACTACTGTCATGAAGGGGGAAAAAAATCGAGCACTATCACGTTATAACGTGATAAATACATTGTATAAACGTCACAATTATATTGTACAAACGTGATTGTAAAAACATGATATTTATGCTGCGTTCCATTTGAACTCAGAAGTCGGAAATTCCCAGGTCTGAGTAGGAAGTTTCAACTGGAACCACCCCCCGAAGTTGGATTTCCCACTCAGAAAGTTGGACAATAGGTTTTTTTTTTTTTCTCTATGCACGACCCCACTACTTCCTGAACTTAAGGTTTCTCTTTTGCTTCCTGTCTATCGTTATTCGACGAACTGATTAATCCAGGTGTGTCTGCCCACATTACTGAGGTCAGGCACACCTGGATTAATCAGTACGTCCGGTAAAGAAAGACAGGAAACAAAGGAGCTAGCTTAAGTTCAGGAAGTAGTGAAGTCGTGCATAGAGACCATCCTGCCACCTTCGAGTTCAAACTTAAAGATGGCCGCGCCCCAGTGTTAGCAGTTTTAGAAGTTTCTGTAATGATACATTTATTTTACTTCTGACTATTATTTATTGCATTAAATCAGTCATAGATGTCGGGGGAAGCTGCTGTAGTGTAATTCACATTTTTCATGGAGTATTTGGAACTACAATGCCAGCTGTGCTAACAACAGCTAATAACAATAGCCTTCGCAAACACATTGTTTTGCTAGGTGGCTATCTGGTTTTCTGACCAGTGAACTGGAACGCAAGTTGGTCGGGTCTCATGTCACTCCCCAGTTCCGAGGTAAATGGAACACAGTGTTCTACTGTACAATCGTGATAATTATATCGTACAAACGTGATCCTTATATTGCACAAATGTGATCATTATATTGTACAAATGTGGTAATTTATATTGTACAAACGTGAAACTTAAATGTGAAAATTATATTGTACAAACGTCATAATTATAACGTGATACTTATATTGTATAAATGTCATAATTATATTGTACAAATGTGATCATTTCATCCAGATGGTGGCGAATGTATGCTTTTAGTGCATGAAATAAAGACTAGCACAGTGGTTAATTTGCAGGAGTTGGCCAAGTTTTACTTCTTGCTTGGTCTGACATGGCAAAATATGCTGCTGTGCATTGTGGATGGTATCTGTATTGCAAAATGTGATTGGCTGAGTTGCGTTCGTAAAAACAGTGTAACCCAGACGTAGATCCGGTAAGAAAAACGCAGTACAAAATATCCCTGCGCCAGAGTAAACACACATAGCGTTGTCAAGCTATCATTCTAGCAACCAACTGCTCTGCGTTCAACCCAGTCATTTGGATTACATTTGTTTTTAAGAATTTTGTAGACTTTGTGATAAATTTTGATTTGCTTGGTGGATGTGTGGTTGGGGGAGATGACAGCGCCGCCAATTTGCTTGGCAACATGTTTGTCGCGGAAATGTTGCCAAACAAAGCAGCAAACCAAAGCAGCCAGTGTTCTGTTGAAACGTTGGCACCGAGGTCTTCTACAGCAGTGGTGGGCAACTCTGGTCCTGCAGCGCCAGCATCCAGCATGTATTAGGAATTTGCCTGTGGCAACACACCTTGTGACTTGTGCAGACTTTGACATCAGGCCTGCACCCATTGATTGGAGTCAGGTGTGATGCCTGCAGGATGCCGGTGTTTCACTTCACTGGCCCTCGAGAACCAGAGTTGCCCAACCCTGATCTGGCCTACACTAATTGCTACCTGAAAAGCAGCACAGTGCAAAAACTGTCCGATGCTGGCCTAGAGGCAGATTATGTCTGTGACGGGACAGAAGTGTGACATGTCTCTCCAGTCCCATACACTGATGACAGGAGATTGTGGGCACAACCGACATTTTTTTACATCTACACAAAAACACCTGTTGCCAAGCCAAACGCATACCACTGTTCCTTTAAACATAAACATTATTTTAACAATCGCACTATCAAAGTAAGGGGGAATTAATCTTTGAATTGCTCGGAAACCATGCTGTCCAATAATTTGTCGATTTTGTGTGTTTTTGTTTATTTTATTGGTAATATGTAGGATACATTTTTTTATAATGCCAATAAGCCTCTTGAATCTGTGAGTTATGACACGGGGTGCTTTTTTAAGCCTACCGGCTACTGCTGCAGGAGGGGTAGAGAAAGGCATAGCCATCAGGTTGTGATTAAAAAAAAAAAAAAAAGCTTTATTAAAGTATCAGTATGTAAGAATTGCTGACATCTAGAGGTAAAGATGGGTATTTGAAAGCAAAGATGTTTTCTTTCAAACGACTTCATATTCCAAACACTGTTGTGAATGTATGGTGGCCGTTAGTGGCCAAAATTCTCCCAGACATAAAGATTTTTTCGTCTGTGAGTGGATCCAGTGGTCTCAGGTGTAGCTATGACTGTACTGGATTTCTTACACACTGTACCTTTAAAGTCATGAAATAAAAAAAAAGTAATAAGATAAAAAGTAAATCCAAATAAAAACTATAAAATAAAAAAGGACTAAAAGGTTCAGCTCCATCTCTCAACGGCCTCACCTCCCGGCGGCCGTGCTGTAGGCTCTGGACGGATGCGACTTTAATTGGTCGAGCCTTACCGGCGGCCGCCGAGGTCCTGGCTTGCCCTGGCTCCCGGCAGCTGCATTCCCTGGCTCCTGGCCATACCCCAGGCAGTACACCTTCCCTGGGATCCTGCAGCTGCCCTGCAGGCTCTTGACAGCCACACTTCATTCTGGCCCTTATATCGCCAGCCACCACCTTCGTCCTGCCGTTCAGGGCAGCGACACTCGCGGCGCCCCAATGTCATCAAGCCCGTAGCTGATTAAACAGCCATGGGAGTGGAGCAGGGTCTAGCTCCAAGACTGTAAACAAAATGGACGTAGTATCCGGTTACGTCTGAATAGAGGAAAGTGAAGCCAGTTGGGCATGTCCCACCATTTCCATCTTCCTGTGTCGCGGGTGTCGTCACTCCCAGAAAATACTAAAATGGGCACAGCACAGCCGCGGGGCAAATGATTGACAGCCAACGTACTCTGGGCTAAATGCAAACTGAGCTATCTCGAAACTAACAGGAGCTAACAAAGATTAGCCTCCCAAGTGGCAGGATAAAGGTAAGGCATGTTTGGACTTGCTGTTAGCTGATTAAAAAACACCATTTTGCTACTCTGCTGCAGACTGAGACTTTACCAAGAGCAAACAAGGAGCTAACTGTTAGCCACCAGTTGGCAGGCCGGCTTCCGGTCTGCCGCATGTCAATCAAAAGGACACACCCTTAATTATGTGTAATTTCAAGATTAAATAACATCTAAACAGATGAGATATAAAAAAAAATCACCCCCCTCACAATTGACATGAAGGTAAACTTGACCTGTTAAACCCAAAGTGATTTTTGAACCAGGCTGTAAACATGTTTATTTCTGCTGTGAAGTTGGTCTTTTTAACATGGGAGTCTATGGGGATTTGCTCTCTTTTGGAGCCAGACCCTAGCAGATCAAGAAAGAATGGGCTCTATGCACAGCTCCACTACTTCCTGAACTTAAGGTAGCTCCTTTGTTTCCTGTCTTTAATTACTGGACGAACTGATTAACCCAGGCGTGTCTGATCTCAGTAACTGGTCAGACACACCTGGATTAATCAGTTGGTCCAGTAATGAGAGACAGGACACAAAAGAGCTACCTTAAGTTCAGGAAGTAGTGGAGTCGTGCATAGAGCCCATTACAATTAAAAACTTCATTTCCTGGTTTCACACTTTTCCAGCAGAGTTTGCCCCTTGGTCTAGCTGCAGCTTGGAAGCCAGAGGCGTGTCGCTAAGTGGGGGTGCCGTGTACAGACGTTACTACACGACCCCGCCACCACACCCATGAGAGCACGGTAAAATCTAACCCTGACCCTTACCTTTTCCCTAACCCTAACCTCTCACTCACCTGTTTAATCAGTTTTTGGCAGACGATCACTTTTTGGCACATTGGCTCTTGACGTCTGCTGCTCTCCGCACACCGGCTTTAAGGGATGCCTTTCTTTTTTTTCAACCTGGACCTTATATCCAGGGGTATATACATGCATTTACTCACTGGTAAAGTTTCTGCATCACTTTGAGTCCTTTGGAAGATATCACGTTGAGTCACCCTTCACTGTCATCATCATCATCATCATTTTCTGTACCGCTGAACCAGTTCAGGGGGTTGCTGGAGCCTATCCCAGCTATTATCAGGCGAGAGGCGGGGTACACCCTGGACAGGTCGCCAGTCTGTCACAGGGCCAACACAGAGAGACAGACAACCATTCACACTCACATTTATATAGGGGCAATTTAAAGTGATCAATTAACCTAACATGCATGTCTTTGGATGGTGGGAAGAAGCTGGAAAACCTGGAGAGAACCCACGCATACACGGGGAGAACATGCAAACTCCACACAGGAAGGCCGCTGTTTAAATTGTTCGAAGTCCCCTCCCCAGCTGGGAATCGAACTAGCGACCTTCTTACTGTGAGGCTGCGGTGCGAACCACCACACCACGGAGATGGGGCAGCCACAGTAAGACATTATCTGCATCAAAACTCCTTGATTTTATCAATGCTTTAAGTAGAATGTACAAATGAATGAGTACTATTGTCCGTGAGTTCAGAGTTTTGAAAATTGTGTTTTTGTTGTTGTCTGGGTAGGGAGCTGCTCTTCTCAGCTGTACTACGGAAGCGCACATCGTGAACGTGCACCCGGAAAAGTGTGTAGAACACCCTGATAACTAACGGAAAGCTAAATCTGGACTCACGGGACAATAGTACTTGTTCGTTCATTCATTCTACATTCTAAAGTATTTGTGAAAATCAAGGAGTTTTGCTGCAGATAATGTCCTACATAGTGGCTGCCCTGTCTCCGCCATTATCACTGGATATACACTGAAGGGCAACTCAAGTTATATTTTCCGAAGGACTCAAAGTGATGCAGAAACTTTACCGGGGAGTAAATGCACGTATATACACCTAGAAATAAGGTCCAGGTTGAAACAAAAGAAAGTCATCCTTTAACATACTGGAATTAGCTAAGTCAGAGGAGGAGCCCTCTGTCCAGGTGCTTCCAATTCATTGAAACTCCCCTGCTTTTTCGGTGGTTTTCGGACCATCCATCCATCACTGCCGGAATGCGTAGGCCTACCCTTCTGGCTGGGCACTGCAGTCCTGGACTCCGTAACCCCCCCCCCCAAAACAGATTAAACAAAGATAAAAATTTTAAAGAAACTAAAATGGCGAGGCACCCTTCCTCTTCACTGGGCCAGTATCCTGCCGACAGTTGCGATTTTACAACAGCTCAAAACTTATTGCTTTTGTTTGCGCACTCTGAAAAGGATCCCATCCAGTGCACAGCAGCAACAGCATGAAGTAATGCTGCGTTCCGTTTTCCTCGGAACTGGGAAGTGGGAACTGGGGGGTGACGTCACACCCGACCAACTTGCGTTCCAGCTCACTGGTCGGAAAACCAGTTAGCAGCCTAGCAAAACAACGTGTTTGCTAAGGCTATTGTTATTAGTCGTTGTTAGCACAGCTGGCGTTGCAGTTCACATATACCACATGAAAAATGAGAATTACACTACAGCAGCTTCCCCCTACATCTGTATAAACCAATACTACGTGTACGACTGATTTATGCAACAAAATATTAGTAAAAAGTGTGAATAAATGTAACACTACAGGAGCTTCTAAAACTGCTAACACTGGGCGCAGCCATCTTTAAATCTGAACTCGGAGCTGCGAGAGTTGTCCGACTTTCCGAGTGGGAAATCCGACTTCAGGGGGGCGTTCCAGTTGAAACTTCCTACTCGGAACTGGGAATTTCCGACTTCCGAGTTGAAATGGAACGCAGCATAATACTTGACCAACTGCTGTAAATTAGCCGCTGTGCCTGTCTTGATTACATGCACTGAAAGCATACAACCGCCATCATCTAGATGAAATTATCACTAACATGATAGTGCTTGAAATTTTTTTCCCCTCAGTGACAGCAATACGCTTACGTAGAATTCTGACTTTAATCTCAGAATTCTGACTTTTTTCCAGAACATTAAAAAAAAAAAAGAAGAAAAAAATTCAGGAATTTTTTTCCCCCAATTTCTAAATAGTCAGAATTCTGGTTCTTTTTTTTTTTTTCTCAGAATTTTTTTTTTTTTTTTTCTTCAGGGGCCTTAATTCTCTTTCTCAATACTTTATACGCAGATATTTTATGGGCCAAAAAGCCCCAAGAGAGAGAACTAGAGTCTTAAACACCATGGAGACTGCATAACTGAAATTTTGGGGTGCAAACGGGCCGCCACCGTAGCTCAAACAGATCAAAATATACAAAACACAAAACATAAATTTTTAAGTTTCCACAAGGGTGCAGCACAAAATGTATTATTTTTGTTCAGTATTTTTTTGTTGTCGTTGTTTGTTTTGTTTCAATTCACTATTAGAAATTTAAATTCAATTTGCGATCACAGTCTGTCACCATTAGTCATATTTTGTTCATTTGTTGTACTTTGAGTAATCCTCAGAGCATTGGGGGATTCACCAGGAGAGAGAGAATGTCTACATTACCTGACAATCTGTGATACGCATGTTAAAGGTTAATTTCACTCATACATAATTCTGCTCATTTAAATGACTTTTGTATAATTTAATCACAAAAACAACGTATAATATTCTGTTTGTTTCAGTCACAATGTGCTTAAGGTTATAAGATGTTTTCTACGACTACTGTCAGGAAGTACAATAAAGAAAAATTCTATCTTGCATTACATTACTACACCTTTCTCATACATATTAATACTACACATAACAAAGTCTTATCACTATCATATTTTGAATACAAGACCAGTTATACTACAGGTTAGTTAGTTGATGCGAATGCAAGTTTTCATCTCCATAATATGCATTATTCCAAGCACTTTTACCCAGCTGACAACATTTTAGCGACAAAGTATAGACCTACATTTGCTAGAAAGAGAATAAATTCTAAATAAATAAGCAGTAAACACAGAATTTCTAAATTTTGGCCATTTTGCAAAAAGATTACATGATAATTACTCAAACAGTACGCTATGTTTTGTGCTCTCTATCCTGTCTTTTTTCAGTGAGCTCATGGACTTCCATTTTGAATAGATCATCCATGACCCTGCACCCTTTGTGGCTGAGATGAAAGCAGTGGCTGTCCCTGGATTCCTGTGTGAACAGTATGAGTGACCTGAGAGGGCAGATGCTAACCACGACTGTGTCCAAAGCTGAGGGCTGCGTCCTTCCAAGGCTGGATTTGAAGACCGCTTACATCACAGCGATGCGACCAAAGCTGTCCAGATTCGAAAGCTCCTTCAAATGCAGCCTACAAATGTGGCCTTATTTTCCCCAGATTTTAAGGACGGTCCAATGCATCCTTGGTGGCTAATCCTATCCCAAGATACATTCCGGGCTGATCAGGACATTCTACAGCAGAGGTGTCTAAATTAAATTTGGTGTCTAAAATTGTCGTATGATTTTATTATTGTGTAGAAGTTAATAATACGGTTTTTCATTTTCTTACATGAAATTAGCTAAAGTTAACATGAGACTCACAGTTTGGGATAAGTAATGCTTTAAAAGGCATTTACTCACTTGCTTGTCCAACAACTCTTAAAACAATAGAAAGCCAATATAAAAAAAAAAATCCTTAAAAACACTTGACAAAAAAAAAAAACACTGTCTTATTATCATTGCCATGTCTTGAAAAAATATAAATTACTGGACTTTCAGAATATGATCACCCTAAAAACAGTTTGCCTGGTATACAAGGTCTTCCACTCCTCCACCATTAAAAGAATATCAACGCGAGCCTCTACCAGAGGCGATGTAATTATACCTTATAGGCGCTCCACGTTTGGTCGGACGGCTTTTTCTGTTTGGGGTGGAAATATGTGGAATAGTCTCCCACTGACACTGAGAGAATGCTCCACATACAGCTCCTTCAAAGCTCAACTAAAAAATTGGTTATGGCTAAATCAAAGTTGGAGCTATGCTGTCTGGGGCTTAAGCCCCTGGTACGTCTTCCATGGCAAACAGGTCCCTCGGGCGGGACCACAAAACACTACTCAAAAGGTTGTTTATATTTACAGAAAGAAACTTTAGCAAGTTTGCAGAGCGTTCTCACTTCCATTAAGTACAAGGGGAAGGAAGATGATTAATAGATAAGAATCACTCTTTACTGGTAAAAGTAACCACACTTGCAGCTGTGATGTTAGGCAGTAAACGTGTTCATGTCAGCATATGCCCTTTTGTCACTCAGCATGTGAATACTCAGCAAGGTTAGGAATTATATCACAAAGCTGGTGCCTTAAAGGTCAAATGTGACATTTTGGGGATGGCAGGGAGAGATTGGGTCAATAAAAGCTCTTAGATATTTGCTGCATAATAAACTACAATCTTTAACTCATGCTGCCACTGACTGTAAAAGTTAAAGTTAAGTAATGACTCTATGCTTGATAGTCTGGCTCTTTTTGTGATTCCCAAAATTGAGAATTATTAATAGACTTTAAGCTTTGCTATCACATTGTATCACATCCCAGTTGACACTGGGTGTTTGAAATGATAGGATTATGACAGGATTCACATTCAGATAAACAGGCCTGCTTGATTTTCTCAAGCAACTCCAGTGCTGATGAAAGATAAGATTTCTTTTTGCATATGTTTAAAAGAAAGAAAGGCAAAGAATAAGAATGAACTTTCAGTAACAATCACACATATGAATGTGTGGGTGGGACCTGTGTCATCATCACCCAAGCATTTAAATACAAGCATTTAAATAGAGAGAAAAAAATCCTGGTGTCTATGACTGATGACCTTATGGCCATTTTTTTTTCTTTTCTTTTTTTTTGGGGGGGGGGGGGGGGGGGGGGGGGGGTACTCTTATATTAAAAGAGTTGTAAAATTTATTTTCGTTGTATCAAATGCATTCACAGTCAAAAACAGTATCTGCCCCAAAATATCAGCCCCAAATATTGTCAGGTTGTATCGGCCGAGGCTGATGGGACAACACTGGTATAGGTATCAGCCCTAAAAAATATGTATCGTCAATCTGTAGTTTCTAGCAAGGCCTGGTATGTTTGACACATTTAAGGGTATAATCTTGCTAATTTGCATTGACTTTTAATGTTATCTAGAGGATCCAAGATTAAACTTGCTTGTTACACAAAACAGAAATAATCTACCTTCTGTGTTGTAATTGAAAGTAAGCCTGTTTTCTTGATTTCTTATATTAGTACTTTTTTTTTCAAACAAACGTTTGGATCTGAAATCATTTTTCTGATTGGCTGCGTTATGTTTTTCTATGTGTGCTTATGCGCACATATACATGGGAATCTATTAATTTGTACACTCGCTAAAGCAGAAACTTTATAGATGAGGATTCACTGTAAGTGAAGTGATCATTGTTCTTTGATGCTCTGGACATTTAAGTGAAAAAACAAGATTTATATTCCTGGAGGGGTTTTCTCTTTTATAGTAACAGTTTTGCTTTACAACCAATTACAGTAAGCATTTTAATAGCTAACAAGGAGGCTTTGCTATTGAGCAGAAACCTGGCAACGATGTCATCAGTTAAACAGCTGTACTGAGACCAAAGGCAAAAACAGCTATAAAACAGGGGTTTCTTTGTCCCTGAGTAAGATTTACTTAGTTAAAATTTACTTCTACATGTCATTTAAAGACATTTTTAAAGAAATTGAAATGTATTTCAGGGCAGACAAGATTCAGACTTTAAAGGGAAAAAATGTAAAGGAAGGCCGACATTTGATGATAAATTTAAGCTATTTAGCTGATTAAAGTTGAAACATTCAGCTCGGTAACTGAAACCCTCACACTGCTTCAAGGTTTTGTCTTCTGTCAAAGGTAATGATTAATCTGATTGATAAACATGTCATATTGTCACTTTCTTTTCTACTAATAATGAGACAGAATGAACAACTGAAAGACAAGAGGAGAAGAGTGTCAGTGCTATTGGGCAGCATTGCATCAAGCCAAATGTGGAAGCATATGACCAACCCTGAGTGGGCTGGACCTTGCTCTAACCTAATATATCGAGACTCAAGTTAGAACTGAAGCTTCTGTTTGCTTCCTCAGAGTCA
This sequence comes from Atherinomorus stipes, assembly GCA_023101725.1. Classification (NCBI taxonomy): domain Eukaryota; kingdom Metazoa; phylum Chordata; class Actinopteri; order Atheriniformes; family Atherinidae; genus Atherinomorus; species Atherinomorus stipes. Next base: position 1,047,724 of record JALJCO010010111.1, on the reverse strand, counting down.
CACCGAAGCCCACGTTGTTCGCTTGCAGCTACAAGTCTGCAAATATAAAATGAACGCAGAAGATTAAAACTCTCCACAAAGGCATCAAGCAAGCAAGTAGGTGAGTCCTTTCTTTTAATTTAGATTTAAGTCGATTCAAAAAAGATTTAAAGGTTCAGTATCTGAATGATATAATCACATCAGTGATGTAATTACATCTACAGCTGTGATAGCAGGTTTGATAAAAAGCAGCTGAAGTTTTAATGGTACACAACTGTGCTGCTTTGGAGTTTTAAGAGAAAAGATTTTATGCACAATGGTCTTACAGATTTGACTGCAAGAACTGCAACCTGGGCATAAAATATGGAACTTTTCTTAGCACAATGTTTAATCCAAGTTGTACCTCATGTTATGTTATTCTCTTGTTACTTCATATGTTCACCGTAAACTCTTATGTCTGTCCGTTATCTCTTTAAATGCAACAAGCAGTCTTTCACTGCCCCACAATCTTAACAATATTTTTGTGTTTTGTAAAAACTATGGAGTATCTGATAAAGAAGTGGTAAAAAAAAAAAAAAGCTTACCAAATGTTTTCCTTCCCTTTTCTCCATTATTTTGACACAGTTTTATACACTTGTGTAATTGCCTTTTGTGTCAGGCCCGTTTCATAAGTTTCTCCACAAACTTTCTCCACAAACTGTATTAACTCATTTCCTGCAAACAAGATTACTTGTAGAGAACAAGGCTTCAAACACATACCTGAAGAGAAATTCTTTACATTCTGATTGTGTAGATAAATGTGCCCTGAGACAGTCACATTCTCTTATTGTTCTCCATTAATGCGATCATTCTAATATATTCCTTGATTAATGTTCTTTGGTGGCTGTGTAGGTATCTTAATTATTGGGTAGATGTATATTTTGCACATTTAGCAGAAAGGAACAAGTAAAAATCATATAAATCTGAGAGACCAAACACAAAAAGAGACCATAAATAACTCTGCATTAACAAATAACAGCCACGGGATTGTAATCTATTAAAGGTTGTTGTATCAAATAGAATTATGTTTCAGTCTTTTTCTTCCCTTCTTTTTTCTCAAGCAGTAAGTGATTATTATATCTCTCAGTAAGACGTTGTGGACTGGTGCCTTTTTCTCTTTCTACTTTAACAAAATCCTTTGTTGTGCTTAAAAACGAAGAAGGTTTAATTTGTTCACTTAAAAAAAAAAAATCCCTGGACATTATATCCAGTATTTATTCCTGTCATGAGTTGTCAAAACAGACTTATCTCTTAACCACCGTGCACTTTTATAGCCTCAAACTAAGCGACTTATTCTGTGTCTGTAGGTAAAGGAGGAGCTGCTCAGGATGGAAGCAAAGAGATCTGATTCATCCTCCCAGGAAAGCCCAGGACCTCGATGGAGCATGGGCTCCACCTCGGGTTTACATTATGGCTCTCTTGTAAACAGTGTCTCATCACTTGCACCAATTATAACAGAGAAACCAGCCATCTCACCTACACGGGCTTATATAACCATAGCTGTGCTCTGCTATGTTAACTTGCTTAACTACATGGAGCGTTACACGATACCAGGTTGGATGATCTCTGGTATTGCATATGTACATACAGCCTCTGCTTTGGTGATGAATACAATGAACTGTGTATTTATTGTCATGCAGGCGTCCTCTCCAATATCCAGGAATTCTTTACAATAAGTGACAGTACAGTTGGACTTCTGCAAACAGGTATGAGGATGCATCTCTTGAAAAAAATACACATATTCAGTCATTATTGTATGCTGTGTTATTTAAGACAAAGCAAAGTGGTTCTGTTGAACTGGAGACATTTCAGATGTTCATGATTTAACAGAAAATATTAGCTCATTTTCTCTTTGAAGGCAGCAACACATCTCTAATAAGTTGGAACAGAAGTCCGGAAAAGTATTTATGAAGACTTATAAATAACTGTTGGGAATTTGAAAGCTAATCAGGTTAATTTGCGACATGTCGGGGTATAAAAGAAGCATCTTAGAGAAACAGAGCTTCTCAGATTTAAAGATGGGCAGAGAGGTTCACCAATTTGCAACAAACTGCAATGTTTCTCAACAGAGAACTGCAAAGACTCTCTGAAGTTCGCTCCAAATATTGTATCTGAAGATTTAGGGGGAATCTAAACACATCAAGGCTGAAGTCAAAACTAGATATTCATCACCTTCAGAAACCTCAGGTTGCGTTGCTTTGAAAACAGGCATGATTCTGTTGTGTAAATTGCTGTATGGGCTCTGACACTTCTAGAAAGTACTGTAGAAATTACTGCAATCTACATGCAGTTTAAAGCTATGTCATGCAAAGAAGACGGCGTATGTTAATACAATAATCCAGAAATGCCTCTGTATAATCTGCACATAAATAAAATGGACTAAGGAAAAGTGGAAAACTGTTCGGTGATCAGATGGATCAAAATTTGAAATTCTTTTTGGAAACTAGTGACACTGTGCAGGACCGTTTCAAGGAATTTGGGGGCCCCGAGCAAAATGGACTTGAAGCCCCCCCCCCCCCCCCCCAAAAAAAAACAACTAAAAAACAAACAAACAAAAACAAAATAAAACATGCCTCACAACTCTCCTAAACCTACAGGAATCAAACAAACCAACCACGGCAAAGACACACTGTTTATGCTCATAAAAATTTTTATCAATAAAATTGCTCACATATTTTGCATTATGCTGCACACATAGTATTTTTACATTTGAAGAAAGGACACCACCACCCCCATACCATAATAAGAGACATTTTGGCCTACTTTTTTAATAAATGGTCAGTCATAGTAGGGAGAACACACTGTGATGGATGCACTGGAATGGGAGTGGACACGTATCCAAACGGGCTCTGTCACTGACCTACACCACCAGCTGACGACTGTCAGTTGAAGTTGGAGGGTTTGCCGTTGAGGCGTATTCCAATAACGGCGTCGTTGCACTTTTCTGGAGAAGGTCCCACCTGTGGCTTGCGGGATGAGGCGGAGATGGATATTAGGCGGGGCTGGATGTCCGACTCCGCCTATATTACCGTTTCCAGTTGTTTATTTTAACCCCTCCCCCTATCCCGAAGCCCTAACCCTAACCTCACACCCATCGGATGTCCAGCTCCACCTAATATCCGTCTCCTGCAAGCAGCAGGCAGGGGTACTTGCTTTTCTGCATTAACAATCACTGGAATTAAAGGGGAGCTCCACAGTTTGTCTTTACATTCAGTTCATAACCAGGCCAGATGTTGTCTTGGGACCCCAATTCAGCTTGGGGCCCTAAGCAATTGCTTGGTTTGCTTGACTTGTTGCAACGACACTGACACTGTCCTATGGACTAACGAAGAAAGGAAGCATCCAGCTTGTTCTCAACAGACAGTTGAAAAGCTTTTATCTCTAATGGTATGTTACGGCATGAGTGCAGATGACGTGGACGTCCATATCTTCCCCATTAATGCTAATGGAGCATTAATGGAAGTACACACAGGTCTTAGAGCAACATTTGCTCACACACACAGCCTTGTTTATTTAAATACTCTTGGAGCATCATGAAACAAAAAACTTTGGCATTGAAGGCTCAGGACAATGTAGTGGCGACATCCTGCAATCCTGCATCAGACCAGAATGGGACAACAATCCTCTCTTAAAACTCTACAATTGGTCTCCTTACTTCCCTGATGCTTGCAGACAGCTGTTAAAACAAGAGAGAATGCTAAACGATGGTTAGCATCACCCTCATCCGACTTTTTTGAGATGTAGGATAAAATGTCCTACATTAAAGGTAGAGTCTGGAGTGCCTCCCCGTTCCTGTCTGTAAACAACACTATTCAAACTGAGCGCTCCTCCCCTTGGTATAAGGCCGCATCGTTCTTCAGCCTATTCAGCTTCAAGCCACTCCTTCAAAGCTCGGAAGCGGGTAAAAGCCAAACTAATATTAACCCTGGTTTTCCAACTTGCACCATCTTGAAGCTCTTACTGCGGATACTTTCACCGCCGCGTCCCCCATTCTTGTTTTTTCTCTTTTTTTTTTTTTCTGGCGTCTGCTCCAATCATGAGCTTATTCATACACAGCATCATGCCCTTAGCTCTGTCATTTACTGGCAATATGAACAGAAATTTCCACTCAGAAACGTCCCGACCAGACGAAAACAAAGGGAAAAAGCAAATTACAGATGGAGGAGAGGGGGGGGGGGGGGGGGGGGGTTACATTCAAACTCACCACTCCATGAGAGTAGAAAAGGTGCGGACTGAGACGGACTTCCCTTGCACAAGTCTAACGTTTATTTTTAGGGGGGAAACTCCAGACTCTACCTTTAAACTTCTTGATTACCTTCTACAAAGAATGAAATATTGGAGTATGAGATCAACAGATTATCACATTCTGCTTTTTGTTTACATTTTATACAGTATCACAACTATTTTTTGGAATTAGAAATGTATTAAATCCCACACATGCGCAAGTGGGTGGCGGCTCTTGTTTCTCAACAGTGTGTGTGATATGTGTGCTTTGACCTTTTTGATTCATTGTGTGTTTTCTACATTAATTGTACGAAAAGGAGTTACATTACCATATAAGAGAAGAGACTAATTTTGTTTTTCTACATGTACAGTTTTCATTTGCAGTTTCCTATTTTTGGCGCCTCTCTTTGGTTACCTTGGAGACCGCTACAATCGCAAATACATCATGATTGGCGGCTTGAGTGTGTGGCTTCTAACTGCAGCCAGCAGCTCTTTTGTCACAGAGACAGTAAGTAAGATGTGTTCATACCTTACAGTAAAAGAAACAGGAAATAAGAAGTGGGCACATCGTGTTCCTTCCTCTGACATTCACGTTCATCATGCTTTCTCTCTTAAGCTAGAAATGCCCTGAAATTTCAGTGCAGTGAGTCTTAGATGTGGGTCTGCAAACAAGCAATTCACTAAGGCTAACACTGCTGATCAAAAATATTTGATTATTGAACTCATATCAAACATTTTCAGTTCTGGTATAAATCAATAAGCCAACGCTCTGATTTCACGACTGACATGAAATGCAGACATTCTTAACCATTCTTTTTTTCAGTACCTCTTCAGCTCAGGCCTGCTCTTCCTGTGAGATGTTGAACATCAATAACACTCCTGAGGTTATATTGGGTTGTCAAAAGAGGGGGAACATAATACCATTTATAGTTGTTGCTTTTCTGGGAATAAAAGATGGAAACAACTAATTATCAGCACTGTGTTTTTATTTTTAAAAATCCAAAAGAAAGAGAAACCACATGTGCTGACATTTTGGCACACTCATCACAATCACCTGTGGTTAATGTGCATGCGTTGCACAACAAAAGAGGCAAATTTCGCATGCGCGGAAGTTGGCTTATCGATTCAGCATGCCTCCTTTGCTGAATGCAAAGTATTCTCCAAAACTGGTATTCCATGTGACAATAGTGCATGCCGTTGTGTTAAACAGGTGGCGCTATTGAAGTTTCAAGTAGTATTTGTCAGTGCAAAATTTCCTGAGGTCAGCCACAGTGGGATTATACGGATTAAGGCATGATTGCGCAATGTGAATCATCTTCTTTTCATTCATAGGCACATCCATTAAAAACTTGCTCTTCAGAAAGATAATGTTAATACCATTAATAATGATAGTTAAAATAACAGTGGACAATAATTCGTACACTGATAAACTGATATGCGTTACACCAACAAACTTGCCACTCACAATGGACTATATACACAACTCCACTACTTCCTGGACTTCAGCCAGCACCTTTGCTTCTTGTCTTTCATTCCTGGACATACTGATTAATCCAGGTGTGTCTGACCTCAGTAACCATGATAATCAGTTTGTCCAGTAATGAAAGACAGGAAACAAAGGTGCTGCGTTATGTTCAGGAAGTGAGTTACTCATATAGCTCATTTATTCTGTCCTGAGCTTATAATATACAAAAAGCTAAATGATGCTGTGCATTCATCGATAATTGCTTACATGTAACTGATATTTGATTTAATTTGAATCTAATTATTTAATCTTCTAATAGCAGTTGTAATGAAATTATTCCTACATTTCTGTTGTACTGGCCTGCATTAAACACTTAATGGATGCTTTTATATCTTGCAGAGTCATTCCCTATTTCCCAGTTTGTTATCCCTGAAGTGAATGCATCTAGAATATTGTTGTGGTCATTAGAATAAAAATATGAGACTTAACCACCAATCAAAACAGCATATCTCTTTCTTAACTACAATATATTCTGGATACTTGAATGTGGGTATGCTGTTTTGATAGGGTAGCCAAAATTAATAGACAAGCCTAAACATTTGAGCTTCCGGTACGCTATTCTGACAAAGTATGTCAAACTGACAGAACACCGGCTACAGTATATTCTGCTGTTTCAAGGAAATACATGAGTTGCTGATTGTTGGTTTGAGTCATGTTAGACCGTGAGAAGATGATTGTGGGAAATGAGAATGAACAATGCTGAACTTCTTCTTTGTCTTGACCTTTTTTTTTTTTGTATTGTTCAGCAATTCTGGCTTCTTGCTTTGCTGCGAGCACTGGTCGGTATAGGAGAGGCCAGCTATTCTACCATCGCACCCACCATCATAGGAGACCTCTTCTCTGGGGGTCGGCGGAGCATCATGATCTGTATCTTCTACATTTTCATCCCTGTTGGAAGGTGGGAAACAAACTGAGTCTTCAGCTTCTTTCTGTTTGCATGCTTTATCTGATTAACTCTGCAGTACACTTGCACGGTTCATTTGCTGCACATGTGAAACTGTCGCACCAGATTTGATCTTTAGTGATTTGACTAAAGCCCATTTCTCTCAGATGTATAAATGGATAAAATCTTCTGAATTGTTTTGATTTGGCTGGATGTTTTCAGTGGTCTTGGCTACATCGTAGGAGCTGGGATTGCTTCTCTCACAGGAGACTGGCGCTGGGCTCTCAGGGTGAGATCCTTTTTATCATTTCCAATGTATGAGCACTCATCAGTATTCAGTGACTCAATGTTTGTGTGCGCATGTGTCTGTGCTATCAGGTTACTCCCATCATGGGTATAGTGGGGCTCCTCCTGATGGTCTTCTTGTGCCCTAACCCACCCAGAGGTGCTGCAGAAACCAATGGAGGTGAAATTATAGGGCAGAGCTCTTATCTGGAGGACATAAAGTATCTACTGAAAAAGTAAGATGTGCAAACAAAACTGGATTTCTATTGTACCATAAAATTTTTTGTTTTTTTTACTCACAATATTTTAGCAATAGCAACATTTTGAACAAGGATGTCCTTAATTTTATTTTTAAAGAGATGAAAAAGGAGTTTTTAGTTGAAAATGATCTGTCACTGCTCTCCAGTGGGCAACACATGTAATGACATCACTGTTTCCAAATGATCTTGAATGTATCTTAATGTTTCTGTACTGAGTATTTTTTCAATTATTATCTTATTTTAGATTGTGTCTAATGATATTAGTGCAACAACGAAATGACATAATATTTTTCTCCAGTTGCAAAGCTGTAATTTTCTGCTCCTTTTATTCGTGCGCTCTGATTCTAGTAAAAGCTATGTGTGGTCATCACTGGGGGTGACGGCTCTTGCCTTCCTCACTGGAGCCTTGGCATTCTGGTTGCCCACCTTCCTGTCCAGGGCTCACATTACTAAGGAACTTCAACCAACGTGCACCAGTAAATCCTCCAGCTCCTCAGACAGGTGCAGCATGACTTCCATCCTGCTTTTGTCTTGCTTTCAGAAATCTCTGCAGATTTGAAACAATGCCGTCTGTTTGTGCTCCCTGTAGTTATGTCTTTGGTGCTGTGACAGTGGCGACAGGCATTCTGGGAGGAGCTCTGGGCACCATCCTGTCCAGACAATTCAGGGACAAGGTGCAGCATGCAGACCCACTAATCTGTGCAGTGGGGATGCTGGGATCAGTCCCTTGTCTTTTCATCATCATCTTCATTGCATCTGCAAGCATTCCAGCCACTTATGTAAGAAATAAGCTTTTGTTTACTGTCCCTTTGTGGACTTATTTTTGACTCTTGAGAGGGGAAAGTTGAGTTGATTTAAGTCCAGACTATCTTCTTGAATGTCTGATTTCAGGTTTTCATATTCTTGGGCGAGTTGTTGCTCTCACTGAACTGGCCCGTCCTGGCTGATATACTGCTGGTGAGCATGTGGGCACATTTTTTAATGCTAAATGGATTGTGTTTTGGTGTCAACACTGTTTTGTTTTCATTTTCTACTTCAGTATGTTGTTGTACCAACCAGAAGGGCCACAGCTGAAGCTCTACAGATTACAGTTGGTCATCTCTCCTTGGTGACGCAGGGAGTCATTACCTCTTAGGATTGGTAAGAAATTTACACAGTCTTGCTTTATTCTAAGCATTACACCTCTTTGAGTTTGAGAAAATTGCTTCTTTTCTTCTTTTTGCACCTCTGCTGCTAGATCTCAGACGCTATAAATGAAACTAAATCGACACCCGAAGAATGCAGCTTCCACAGTCTGAAGTACAGCCTCCTGCTTTGCCCATTTGTGGGGATCCTTGGTGGGGTGTTTTTTCTGATTACTACCCTTTACATCACTGAAGACAGAAAAGCAGTCCAGCAGTTGGTTGAAGGTAATGTGGCACAAAACACATCAGCACAAAAGCTACATTGGATCACCATTTGCCAGCTAATGTCTGTCACACACACATGCTGCTGTGTCCACAATAGCCTCTATGTTTAGCTCATTCATGACAAGATAGCTCTTCTGCTTATGCAGTTAAGTGCAAATTCCCCTCTTCTGCACACATACCCTCATGACACTGTGGTACTCTAGTTTTCTTGCAGTTCAGAAGTAGAAACTGGCCCAGGCTTATAAAGACAACATTGTTCTTGTTTGGATCTGAACTGACTTCATTCTTTTCATTCTTTTGGGCTGTTAGATGATGTAGTTGTCATCACCGTAGCAACTAGGGGTTGGATCTGTGTGATTGTTCACTGCTTTCATTTAGAAATGTTCAAATATGTTTTCATGTGTGTTGCCAGAAAATCCCCAGCCACAACAGGGTCCCACACCTGAGTCCTCCATGGAACTGAGCAGCAAGAGTACTGCATAAAGTTGGGCAAAAACAGTCACTTTGTTGATATTCAGTGTGGCTGATGTGAAGTTTAAAGCCACAAGTTTGGAGAATTGGTGTTTGAGCTCACTTGAAGAAACTCCTTTTTGTCACTTCTCATCCGCACATTGTTGGTATATGAAGAGAAAAATTTACTTTCACACCATCAAGTATTTGTTTGGTCTCTTGTTTACGCAGCTTTAAACTCCATCTCCAAGTTTATTTGTTTAGCACAAAGTCACAAATCTGCCTCAGAGATATTTATTTCAGTGTGTGCAGAAATAACTTAAAACTCAGCTATTATTGTATTTTTATTTAAGTTTTTTGATTGAGAACCTCTTTGATTTCCCCCCCAGAGCAGTACCTCAGAGTACTTTCACTGTGCATGTGATCCTTTTGAAACGATCACAGTTTTGCTTTCCTTTTCAGTGGTACTGTGCAGTATACTTGAAAAGTAAATACGATTATATTTTTTCTGTATATACCGTTTTTTTATGTTTAAATAAATTTGTGAATGGAATGGTTATGGAAAGCATGTCTCTTTGATCTATCTGGGCAACTACAGTATATGCAGTTGTATATACATTTATGTTTTTATGCTGTTTATCCAGATACGGAAGATTTATCATTGCTACGTCTGCAGTCATGGTTAAAACTGTTATCAAGATTTTTACATTCAGAAGATGGAAGTGGCAGATTTCTCTGACCAAAAGCTCATTTGTGGTTTACTAACATACAGTAAAGTGAAAATTTCTTTTCGGGTCTGATGAAACATTTCTAAGTTGTTTGGGGAAATTATAAATCAGCTCTGGTAGCTAAAAGGGAGAAGGGACTGTTGGTCTTAAAACAGTATATATGGCGATATACTGTAGGGGTGGATTATTGATCAGACTTGTGACCTGCAAGAAATCATGTAATGCATTTTTAAGCTGAAAATATAACTAAGAAAGAAAGCCCAAAAACAGTTGGTGAAGTCAAGTACTGATAGGAAAATCCTGCTTTCAGAGCAACAACATTAGATTTACCCAGTTTAGCAGTTCAGTTTGATTTCTTTTTTTTTGTTTTGTTTTTTCAAAAGAGGTGTTGTAACACATTTCCCCACCTAAATCTCTACCATAAAAAACAGAGAAGTAGAACATATGGTAACTTCCTCTTGAACAAAATGAGTCAAGTACCTTTCGTTACTTTGGCTACATCTGAGCTCCAAAATGATTGTCCCATTTGTGCTCCAGTCTTCAGTTCCCCAGCTTGAACTTTTCAGCTGAATATGCAAAATTTTTATTTGTTTATACTGAAGATTATCAAATTAATTTCTCCATCTTTGAGCATCCATGCCAGCATACAGCTGCTGTGTGCTAATGAGGCCCAGAGGGGCCTCAGGCTGGGCCACCACATATGCACACAATGGATTTAAGGATGGAGGATCTTCATTCCCTGTGTTTACCATAACAGTTGATAGAAATCATCTGATTTTACTTTGCAAAAACTCATCTGCTCGTATGCTGTCTGTGCATTATACCAAACAGCAAAGAGCTGCATTTTTCCTTTGTGGGACTTTGACCACTAGATGGTGCAACTGCTTTGATGGTGAAAAAGTGTTTTCATAGGACTCCTAATTGTCTTGTTAGTGAGGCTCAGTGGATTTACCAGATGTTCTCTGAGACCTCAAGTAGACCTGGCATAAGAATGTTCATGTTTCCATGCACAAATTATCCAGATTTATGGCCTTAATATTTCTGTATGTTTGTAATGCATTCAAGTTTCAGCTGAATAACATTCATACAATACAGACCCTCAGACTTAATCTAAATGTATGTATGTCGAAATTTGATGTAGCATTGAAGGACTAAGCACTTGAATATGAATATGAATCCGTCATAGAGACAAAAATAGTACTTGGTCACCTCTTCTGTATGAAGGCCAAACTGCTTCACAACATTTGACAATGTAACTTTTACCAAGACTGTTATTATCCAAGTCTGCCATGAACAGAGGACTTCATGAGAGCAAGATGCATAATTTTATGTGTCAGGCATGAGAAAGGTCAGAGTAGACCTCAAAATAATAATAATAATAATAATAACTTCCTAGAACAACATTGTTTACACAGAGGAAACTAAAAATCTAAAAACAATAAGTCAGGCTGATATCAACCCACTCCAGCATTCATAGTTCAGGGTTCAATGTTCAAAGTATCTTTATTATCACTAAAGGGTAACTTGGTCTGCAGCCAGCAGATACAACGTAAAAACAGAAAGCAACAACACATGACAATTGTATAAACATGTTATTCAGGAAAGGCTTGGTGAAGTATCTCAGAGGAAACTAATTTCTTTTGTTTGATATATGGCCTTTTAACTCCAGGCCTTCCTCCTGCAAAGAGTTCTCCGGGACTATAAATGTTATTTTGAATAAATCAACATAATTGTATGTTTATTTATCCAGTTACACTGACACTCTTGAATAAGAAATTTTAATGCTTCAAAGAACCTTAATTCCCAAAGTTTCTTCAATATGGGTGTCACTACCCCCAAATTTAAGATACTAGTCTGCCATTGAGGTTAACCTGCATTTATCATTTCACTGTAACGTAAATGTTGGAACTCAGCTAAAAGAAACCAAAATTGCATCAGAGTTTTAACATTTCTAGTTCTCTTTCACAGTATACATGCATAAAACATCCATAATATCACTATTTTTTCATATTGTTGATGTATGGACATTTATTTAAATACTCTGCAAGATAAACACTATTGGACCTAGGCATAGCAATAAATGGTTTATGCTACCGTTTATTGCTATGCCTTTAAACATAAATACCCTACCACACATTTTTATCCTACCACACAAGTGTGAGACATTATTCAAAAGAATTTCCTTATATGCATACATACACAGTATTATCAGCTAAATGATATGATAAGAACTTTTAGTCATCAAAATAAGCTGTTATTTTTCAGTTTGTGTGTTTATACAACAAGAAAACATGTGACAATCCTTAAAATCCTTTTTTTCCCCCAAGAAAAGATTCTTTTGTTTCTATTCTATGTTTCTATATTTTATCGTGAAAGTATGTGGTGTGTGCTTCAGCTCCCATGCATCCCATGTACCCATGTATGAAGAGTTTATTTGCAAAAGCAGTTAACTCTGTTTTTTCTAAATGGTGTTCATCTGATTTTGTATATGAACTCTTGTATTGGAATAATGGGTATAATCAGTGTATGGATGGAATACATCCGTGATATCACAAGCTAAAAGGTTTAGGAGTGAAATGCAAGCTGATTGCAAACTGAGATCCAACAGAGTTAAACTTTTACATAACCACAAACCCTACATTATTCTTTCAGATGTCAGAGAATCTCATCATTAATAAAAGAGGTACAGATTCTTGCTGCGCCACAGGTGTGCTACCATTTCAAACCAACCATCAGACTTTCATATCTGCTGAATCCCAAACTGTAAATCTGTGACCTCTGCTGGGTTTATGGCCAGCTCTGACATCCATCATCTTAAGCTTGGCCGCTCTTGTCAAAGTCTTGCACAGATTAGATTAAGGGCATACTTCCATACTGAGCTCTGACGGCTCCTTGTCAATCAGTTTCTAAACTGATCAGACAGCCGCTGCAGAGGTGTTGAATATCCCCATAACAGCTGCATGTCAGAGCACGTCCCTATTGTTGTGTACTGAAGTAAACAAGGCAGCGAGGTCAAAGGTCATTGCTCTTGTCACTCTAATGTACAAGTTCATTTAGTAATAAGCCCTCACAGTCATCGTGCTTTTAGTTAAAAAAAAAAAAAAAAAACTGCTAAGCTCCAGAGGAATGTTTCGTCAGAATCTATCGGTGATGTATGATATTTCCAGCCAAACACTTCCTATCAAAGCCTTTAAATTGTTGGCATTTGCAAAAGGATGCTAAGCCATTGTTAAGAGTTTGGTCATTCACTGGCATTTCCTTCTGTTTTCCACTTTTGAGCCTTAAGATTATAATTTTCCAGGAGTTATGTGTTTACACAGTACACCCAGGGACTAGATTGGACGGCACAACATGCATATGCGCCGAATAACAAGTCAGATCACACGCACACTAAAAGGTATGTGAAAAACAGTCTAGAGGTAACAGTTTGACCTGTAATTACAACACAATAGGCATTGTGTGGCATGTTTCTGAGCGCTTTATCTGAATACCTCTCCATTTCCCCTGTCGACCCTGGCTGTGCAGGAAGCTGCCACAATGGCTAATAAATTGCGCAGGCCGATCACCTACGGGAGCCGGGGGGAGAGCGGATACTGTCAGTATTTACTCAGGGCTTTGAGGTGGAGGGGGGCTCTGACATAGTTAAACAAAAAACAGCCACAGCAACAATCCTCAATCAGAATATTACCAGAATATCATTGATAACCATAAATAGCTGATGAGTAGGCCTTGTACTGTATTTACTGTAAGAAAAGAGACAAGTTATCTAGCTGGTGTTTGTGCTGCTCTCACCCTTTCACAGATCAGCCACGGAGCAGTGATAAGAGGAGTCAAACCACATCTGTGGATGTGAAGTCACACTCTTTTCTTATCAACAGCAAACTGCTGCAGTGGCGTGATGTCATATGGAGGAAGAGCCATCTCCACCCTCTGTGCTGTCACATATTTGGACGATTACATCATTTGGAACTTTCTTGTGGTTAATAGAGACAAAAATGGATTTCCTAGTTTACAGTAAAGTGACAAGGAAACAAAGAAACTGGCTATATTTAGTTAAGTGATCATGATGTACAACCCCAATTCCAATTAAGTTGGGACATTGTGTAAAATGTAAATAAAAGCAGGATACAATGATTTGCAAATCCTCCTCAACCTGCATTTCATTGAATACAAGACAAGATATTTAATCTTCAAACTGATACACTTTATTATTTTTTGTGCAAATATTTGCTCATTTTGAAATAGTTCACAGACATTATACAATTTAAAATAATCTGTGTTAATCAAACAGGGATTTGTGACTTTTGATGCAAGTTAATCAAAGATGGAAGCATCTCTGGGTGGAGACAATTCTCAGCTTTAATTCAAATACCCGTTTGTATTTTTAGGTACAGCTGAACCCGAATGATGCGAATCGTTGTAATAGATCAAGTCAAGCCTTTTCACACTGACATGAGATGCTTTTGTCTGCAGCAAAGCACACAAATATAGCCTGCAACAGAAATGCAGCCAAATCTGAGGTTTACCCAATAATGGCATATGCAGTTTCCGGACCTATGTATTTAGCATTCCTGCTTCAGAGGTTTGCTGGCCACTGGGTAGGAGAAAGTTGATTCACAGACCAGCAGCAACCATGGCAAAAGGGTAATTACAAAGACCTATGCAACCTATAAATATGAGCCACAGCATCACTCAGATATGGTCTCATTGTAAGCCAGCCTCAGTTACAAAGCAGCTAAACCTTTCAAACAAGGCAGAGATGGATGAAGAAGGAGGTTTGGGGAAGAACTATTCAAAGGAAGAAGACTACTGATAATACTGAGGTCTGTCTGCGCGAGTTTTACCTCCCAGACAGATCAACAGAGACTGATGACCCGAGACTGAGGAATTCAACTCAGATGGAACTGTCAAATAAATAATTGAATCAACAGATAGAAGACGCCATTCCTGCCCCTGAGCACTATATTTAGTCGCTCCCTGCCTCCTGTTGCTGCACTGGGCAGAATAGCTCCATGGTCAGCCTTGAGTCGAGTGGAGACTTCATTCTAGATCTATTCAAATCCTCAGCTGCAAGGCAGACACGGAGACAGTCAACAGGTCAGGAGGTTGCATTGGATGGCTGAGCCTGCACCTCAAGACGGACCAAATCCTAGACAGCTCCGGCTCCAAAAACAAATGCACGTGAGGAGAGCAGATGCGGGGTGGTCTGATGCCACCATACATCAGGGACAACAGCCCCTCCTTTCACTGTTGAATGTTCCAGATCTCTACACATGTTGATGGTAACAGCATGGGACTTGTTGAATAGTCATAGATAACTGGGAGTCACAGAAAAACATGGTTTTTTTTAACCCCCTTAAAAAAAACAAAAAAAACATAAAGTACCTAAACACACAGAGATGTGATTAATTCTGTCTCTAATTAAGTTTGTACTTCCAAGGTTTTGTCCACTTTTTTGCTGACTTACCTTTGTGAAATGATTTATTAACTAACGATATGTCAGAAAAAGACATCAACTGAACACAATTATGACCTGGAACTGTAAATACAGAATGTTTATGACAAGCTAAAAGTATGCCCTTATGGCTGACAGAATATGATCAGGGGCACCACCACAGCCACTTATGGAGGAAACAAAATCACAGTTTGACTCACAGTAAAACTATCCTGTTTTTAGAAATACTAAATTTCAAAATGTAGCCAGCAGATAACATAAAGCCTAGCTGGCAGTGGGGGTGGAGATGTGGCTGTCCGATCGCTTGCTTTACATGTACATGATGTTCTAGGAGAACCCTGTTTCTCAGTACAGGAAGGAAAAATGTGCATGCTGAACTGTATATAAACATGACTGATGGAAACAATAGGAGTCATGTGTGTGTGTGTGTGTGTGTGTGTGTGGCAACTGTTTATGAAGAGATTCTTTTTTTTTTTTTTGCAAAGATATAGCATGAAGAAATGACAGCATCATACAGATTGATAAGAATTCAGGTTGAATAAAAACAGAAAATACTGCATGTCTTGCCTCTAATCACCACCCTGCATTAGGTCTGTAGGCTTTTGTGAGCTACAAGGGGTGAAGACATGTTTACCAAAGGAACAGCTGATAGACACACAGCTGATAGACACACGTGTCAGTGGGACATTTAAACTTTGCTGGCAGCCACTTCTCACATTTTAGAAAGAAACAGGCTTATCGTCTTGCAGGCGCTGGGTTTAGCGATTAGCGGGTTATCTCCCATCCTGCACTAGAGGCTCGGCCCTCCGCAGAGGCAGGAAGGAAGGCTGGTGTAGTGACTCAGTGGCTCCGAGCCACATAGAAGAATAACGCTAGAGATAGGTCCAGGCCCACTGATGGAAAAACACACAGGATCCCACCGACACGACCAGCATATCAAACACATGCCAAAGAAAGAAGGGGGGAGTTGGGGGCTCTGGGGAAGGAGACAGAACAACTGTTTATTGGGGCTCCCCCTTAAACCCCCTGCATAAAGCCTCTGCCTGGTTTGGCTCTCATCTCCTTTCCTGCATCCTCCCTTCTGCTGGACTCTGTCTGCAGCATAACAAAAGCAATTCTTGTCAGTATCATTTGACCATCTTCTGTTGAGCCTGCCAGGCTGCCCTGTTTGCATCAAACTTTCCAGATTCAAACACAGGGGTTTTCAGACATCAAAGTTATTGGGAAGTAAGTAGATGATTGCTTTGGAAGAAGTTCTGTGAACCGAAGGCCACGAGGGGCTTAAGGTTTTGTTGAAAGAACTTTCTCATTTCAGTTTAAATTAAACAATACAAGTCCACTCAGTGCATGCGAATGCATTCAGATTTCAACTCTGATACCCACTCAGTGCCAAAAGCCTGCAGAGCTCAGCCAAGCAAGCATCCGACCCAGCCCGCTTCTTCACTTATATCTGTCTCCTTCGCAGATTCTGTTTTATTCTCTAGATATTGACAAGAAGCTTTGATTTTATTTGATTTCTGCTGAATAGCATGTGAGGTACATGAGATAAACTTCCAGGAGGGCTGTTACACAGTCATCACTAGGTGACCCAGTTCAGCTTATTGGCCAGCATCCCCTCTGGCCTTCAGCAAATCAAACAAGGCTTGTCAGGAATCCCCCCTCAGCACGCCCACCTTTCACTCATACAATGAACTCTGTGCTCATGCTAAATCAACAACATGCTGTGTTCTTGCGCTGCATCACACCTTCTTGTTCACATCCAAATGTTTCACTTTTCAAGATGTTGCTTCCTGTGGTAAATTAGTTGACAATTGAGGACAACTTGGGCTTTTTGTCATAGACCATCGCACATCACGAAAATCTTCGTCATCTTTCTACATCACAAGCAGCAGAGACACTCATCTGCATTCAAGGTCGGACCTTTTGGAGCTCTTTTGAGACTGATTCTGTGAAACAGCTGTGGTGCATTTATCTTAATCTATCATGTCTCATAAGAAGGAATCCCACTGGAAATTTAAAGAGGTGTGGATGCTTTGTGATACTTAGCCCAGCTATCCTTCAGCTGCAGGACTACAGGGAGTTCTTCACAAATTTTGTATGTGATCTGTGAATATTTAAGTCCTGGCAGTTGTTGAAACCTGTCTTTAATTCTGCAGCTGAAAACAGAAACAGCTGTAAGACAAATACAGAAACTAAACTGCTCTACTTTTAGAAAAAATGTGCTGTCTACATTATTTGATTAAAAAAAAAAAAAATCAGGGGCAAAAAAATGAAATAAATCCAGCCTCTTGAATACCCACTAAGGAAACCTCTTAAGGCATTGTACACGGCAAATTTAGTTTCAGATACACCTAATCTCATTTAGCAAGACGATCTTCCTTTAAAAAGAAGAAGAAAAAAACCTTTTTCAGCCAGAATACACTGACTTCATGACTTGGGTTAATGTAAAAAATCTACAGTGCTTGTGTGATAACTTGAAAACAAAACAAAACAAAACAAAACAATAATACATTTACAGTAACCGCATCATGCACAAATGATCTAAAGCGCTATGCCTATCTGTGCAAACAGATCTGCAATGTGTGCAGTGCAGGGAATCCATCAGACAAAATGAATATTCAAAGGTGATAAGCAGGTCAAAATCCAACAAGAAATATTATGACCTGAGGTCTACTAATGGAATGATATTTTCTTACATCCTTCATCAAACTTTGCAGAAATCCACATAACTACATAGAAGTAAAGCCACTTGAAAGAAAGACATTTTAAGTAGAGGTAACAATTGCACAGGCTGTCAAACAAATATGAAAGTGAAGATTAATCTTTTAAAACACAACTGAACTGACTCTGAATGCAAAGCCAACTGAACCTATATAATGATTTGAAGAGTATTAATGAATAATGATAAAACTTTGTATATTCAGATATCCCATAAAACAATAAACTTAAAATTCTTCTCATGGGAAGCTAAATGGGATTTACATATATGCAAAATCACTCCAGTGAAACTCTCATTTCTCCTTGCAGTCTGGTTAAACAATGAAACTCCGTTAACTTACAGTTATTTATAAAACTCTGTGGTGGGAAAGCCCCACTAACCACTTAATACGTGTTTTGAGTTCATTTTAAATTTGATTCTGACACCTGTACCTCTGAACACCAAACCAACCACTTTAATTCCTAAAAGCAATGTGAGCTTTTCTTTTAATCAGTATCCTTCAGAAGCAGGAAACACTCCTCTTCTTGTCAAATGTTGTAAATGTTAACCTGTTTGCTCTTATTTTCCACACATTCTCCCACTTCATCATCATCTTTGAATGTCTGGCAGTGTGGGATCTGATGGTTACTTCTCATTTATACACAACTAATGAAAAACTGTGAAACTGTGGCCCTAAGTAGTAGGGCTGGACGATTATGGAAAAAAATTATTATCACGATTATTTTGACTGATATTGAAATCACGATTATTATACACGATTATTCATTGATTTTATAAAAAGTGTTTATTGAACCACATAACTCAACTTGAAATCTGACTTTTAAAAAAATTAAACCGAAAATAAATTAGAAACAAGTAAAGGAGTAAAATAAGAATACTATTCAATATAATAATAGCAATAAAAATGAATACTAAGTCTACATGCATTTCTTTTTTCTATACTCCCTGCAGTTTGCTTCCTATAACTCCACCAGTCTGTTCAATTCAGGATTAATTGTTTTTCTTCGATTACAGTGTTTTTGTGATTGTGAAAAGGCAAAATTGAAATCACGATTAAAATTCGATTAATTGTCCAGCCCTACTAAGTAGTTGCTTTTTTTCTTTTCTTTTATACTTACATCTTATCTTATAGGACAAAGATAACCCATATATGGTGGGGAATATGGGTTAACCATAAGGTAGTACCAGAGGGGATGCTGTCATCGGAATCAACAGGGCTTGGGTGAACTGGATGTTAACAGTTATGGTTCAGAAGTTCAAAGACAACAAAGCAGAACTGAGAGGAATGGTTATTGAGGATTTGCAAGAAATGAGAGCAGATCTTAGGAAGTGGATCAAATGATCCTTCAGGGAGTTTTTCTTTATTTCCATGATCAACTGATTTCTCCACTGATTTACTGATAGTTCATTTTTGTCTGTCTAGTTGAAATTATTTTCTTGCCCCCAAATAAATGGTAGGCTACTGTAAAAAAAAAGGTAATTTAATGTTTGGTATTACAGAAAATTGCTCAGTATGCCAGTTGGGGGCAAGGTGAGGATCCTGAACACCTCCTTCAACCTCAAACCTCTTCCCTGTGCAGACAGAAGATGAAGAGGGATTATTGATTAAACTGGGACATTTTGCACAGGTGAAGCTAGCCTTATTTGCAAAACCCATTTTGAACATTCTGTAAGTTGCAATAGATGTAGGCTACTTTAATATCTATTTACTTCAGTTTATTCTGAATAAGTTTGATCATAGGTCGAAAATTAAAACGTAGGCTAATTGAAGTTACAGGTTTTTAATGTCATTTTACATTAAACGTGTATTTGCCTCCCATTTCCGTAATCATTAGTAGGCTAGCCTATTTTACCGTTTAAAAAAATGCAGGAAAAACTGTGATATTAGGCTACATAATAAATAAATAAAAACAAACTGTGTATTTACATAGTCATTACTTTGGACGCCATTTGTTGATAGTGTGAGCAAATAAGAGCCTTCAAGAACAATTACAACAACTTCTGATCCCTAAATGCTTCTGCGCGTGCCTAATTGACCTTTTTCTATTAGATATTTTGTAATAACTAAAGTATTTTCTCAATAAACAGAGTTTACTCCTTGATTAATGTAAAAGATTTTAAATTAAAAGAGAAACAAAACCTCTCCCACTCATTTCCCACCATGCGGAGCTTCCCCACATTTTCTTTTTTCTTTTTAAAGCGCACCACAGTCCGACTGCACTTCCAGCCATCTATTAGTGTCAGGTGCGGCTCCATCATTCGCTGCTCTGCAGGGTTTCAGGGGAGGAGTTACAGCAGGTCACACCCCATACACTAGCACTTGGTCCTGGAGAGAGGAAAAAAAAAAGAAAAAAAGAAAAAGACTAAGGAGCGCTCAGCCGTCCGCCACCGCGCACTGCTAGAAAAATATGATCCCGAGAAGAGCGGCTCCTGCGCTTCAACAAACAAGACAACATTTTCATTGCGACTAATTCCAGCTGAAATCAGTGGCCATCGCTGAGTGTGGTCCTTGTTCAACTATTTTCTTCTCCGTTCTCTGTCTTTCTCTGCGCTGGATCTTTCGTGCCAGAAAATGTGCGTGGAGAGCGATGGATGTGAGATTGAAGGCTGCAGCAGTTCGGATGAGCTGCCCACGCTGTCAGGCAGCATGAGTCCCGGACTGAAATCCAGCCCGGACCTTCAACCATGCAAACCGGGCCAGAAATTCCGCGCCGCGCTGCTCAGATGCCGCACGCCGGCTGCTGCCGCCGGGATCCTCAGTTTTGGAAACGTCCTCAATTACATGGACAGATACACTGTAGCTGGTAAGAGACCTGACTTCACACTTTGTATTAAAGGTGGCTTAGATCAGAGTGTTTTTAATTCACGTGAAAGAAAAACAGAGCAGCTTTCTTTTCTGTTTTCTCACGTTTGTGCTGGAGTGATTGTGCACTAATTGCCTGAGAGTCGCTCCAGCGCAACCAGCTCACCTCAGCTGAAGCGGGCGGAACAATGGGTTTGCCCAAGCAAGCGCAGTGGATTATCTGCGTAAAACACACGGATGTTATAGTGTTTTTCATCGCTGTGGATCTCGTGCTGAGTGCTGATTAAATCAAACAGATAAATGCCCTCTGTTATCACTCAACAAATCCTTGACCGTAATGATTTTTGACGTGAGGTTGGTAGATGATTGCAGATCGATCAATTAAGGCGATCAGCCCTTCCATCCACCCACGAACCTTTAACTGCGTGCTTTTACGCCGTGTTTAGATAGCCAGTGTGTGAGACGTCGCCGTGGGCTCATCTGTCAGAGCAATAAAATCAGAAACGGGCTTGAGCTCCTGGTTTGTTTGAGGGACCCTGCAGCTTGCAGTGTGATGCTGCGATGAGGCCATGTGCTGTTAATCCTACTCAAGTATCACAGAAGCCCAACAATGTAGATGGATCAGAAGCTTTGGGGTGTCGGAGTCAGTTAAAGAGCAGAATGTGCAGAGATTATCATTTTCTGTTAATACACTGCAAGGAAAATGTAACCTATTCAAACTTGTACTGCTTTATTTTACTCTTTCAAAAAAGGATGCATTCAACAGCATGAAAAAAGAACAGCAAATGAAGACTAAAAGATCATCTTTTACTCTCACTGGTATTCAGGTTGGCTAGTGTTTAGGGTCATCCAGGTTTGAACATTAAACTTGGTGCTGAATGGGTTAAAAATACTGCTGCAGCATGAGTATAAAAGCAAATGTTGCCCTTTTGCGCAAAGACATGCTTTCCTGGTTAAAGTGCAAACCCTCTGCTGCTCTCACTGACTTATTTACTTGATGTGGTGACACAGTCGGTGTACAAGACAACATTCCTGATTTTCCTCACAGCATTAGTTTATTCTGCGATCTTTTTTATTTAATACTCATGAAATTAGTGGCAGATTTTTTCCCATGAAGCCTCCGGGCAGAATGAAGGAGTGGCTCATTCAGACAAAGCACCTAAGTAGCCACATGCCAACAGCTCATCATCCCCAAAAGCTTCAGGTCCAGCCCATCAACTGCTAAGAGTTAAGCAAAAGCCTTGGGCAGCTAATTGCAGCTGGGATGGTTCAGCTGCTGAATCTATACAGCCACGCCAAGAATGTGTGGATGTACAGTGGCGTATCTAATCTTAGCATCTTCAAGCACCACTCTGTCACAGCAGATTGCTTTGAAAAAAAAAAAAGAAAGAAAAAAACCCCTCCTCTTCAGTCACGGATGAGTCAGTCCCCCTCTACAGTAGCAATTTGTCCTCTCGTCTCCTTACACCTCCTCATGCTTTGATCAGAGGAAAGCCCTCATTAAGCTGCTCAAAAGCCACTCTGTTCCTCTCCATCATTTCTGTCCCCATCCTGTGTCTGCTCTTCACAATATCTGATGAGCAGAGGGAAGAAAAATCTTCTGCAGAAGCTAAAAACTTTGCTGGACCCCCGGCAGAGCTGAGCTGTGACCAGACAGTGAAGGCAGATAAGGAGAAAGTGGAAGCAGGGAGGAGGAAGGAGCATGATGGGGTTAGAGAAGGAGGGGAGTGGTGATGGATGCAGCATCTTGGGCTAACCCTCATGGGAATGAGGGCTGTGCTCGCTGCACAGAGCGGGGGGGGGTCCTTCCCATCGCTGCCACCTGAACGCTCCTGGACAGTTTTGCATTATGTATGGGCAGCATGTGCGTCAGACTCTCCCACAGAATGAGGACCGATAAATACACAGCTAATACAGAGAGCATCAGCCCGTCTGCCATTTCCCCCACTTCTCCATCTATCGCTCCGAAGCCTCTCTCTCCTCTCCTGCAGCGTGAGCCATGTTGCAGCGGTAATTAGCTGGTGGAAGCGGAGCATCTGTTGGTAGCTCCAAGTCTGCTTGTGCATTGCCACTTCTTGTCTTTTGTGTCTCCTACTTCTTCTGCTTCTGTAGCAGGTACCCAAAGCTCATTGCAACTCATAGATCTTAATGTCAATTAAGCAAGCCTGAGCGCACACACAGAAAAAGCACACACACACTCGCATGCACAGACATTAGAAAAGACTCTCCGGACCATTTCAAGAGGGGCTGACTGTGAGCAGGGAGTTGTGAGGGGAGGGGCCAGCCGCCGCAGAGGCAGGCAGTCAGAGGCAAGTGGATGCAGAATGTTGGCAGTGCTGAGCCAGAGCGATGCCGTCCCCCTCCCAGCCCTCAACGTCAAAAGGTCTTTGTACCAACAGCCATTACTGTAGTGTGTGTGGATCACTAAAGCATTGTCACAGAGACACAGGGTGACCATTCTAGACACCGGGGCTATTCTGATCCTCAACAATGATGGGAAAATTGCACTCATCAATGCACAGCAGCAGCGTCAAAGACTTGGATCTTTCTGTTAATCCCTCGTGTCAGAGGTGAAACCACACACACACACACACACACAAAACAGAGACAATCGCGTAGAAAAAACAGCAATCACAAGCTTTATGATTTTAGGACTTGACTCATTTGAGATGATGGTTAGAGCCACAAAAGAGGGGGGGAAAGTCACATCTTTTCTTCTTTTTTGTAGGAGGCTGTTTTGTTCTGGATTTGATAGATTTATGGCCAAAATATGTTTTTTTAATGACACTTTGAGAAGGAGGCAGCTTCAAAACAGTGAATATATGAGGCTTCAACTGCTGCTTGCTGGAAGTCATGTTTTAGATTCTGGCGTGACACTAACCAAAGAAAAGCTCACTTAACATCATTTTTCTTGTTCCATTTGACTTAAATTACAGATTTCCATACAGGAAATGACTTTTTAGTCTGTAAGTGAGCAAATTATTCTCAAAGTTTGCAACTTTTTCCATCCTTAAACTTGCTCTTACCATTTGTCTTAAAATGGATTTTCAATATCTGCTCTTCTGTTGTAGTGTGTCATCAAAGAGTCCCAAGCAGTTTCAGTTGTTTCCATTTTTCCTGCGCTGTACAGTTGCCAAACAGACGTGATCTGGTTTTGGACACACTTGTAGGAGAAATTCAAAAGTGTGAACAGGCACAGAAAAGGCCACTATTGAGTTTCAGGGCTGCGGAAGTGAGGGAAGGTGTGAATGAAAGCGTGGAGTTACAAAGAGTGTGTTCTGAGTCGTACTTCAGACTCAGCTGTTCCGCCGGTAGGCCAGATCTGACCTAAAGTGCTCCTTCACAAGCCTGTGCTTGTTTTTACGGCTGTCTGTGATGCAGACGAGGCAGAAATGGGGAGCGTCTGGGACGTTTGAGGTCAGCCTCTCGCTCCTCCTGCATTTCAATGCAGTGTAGAAGGAGGGAAGAAGAGATGGGGATCAGAGCAGGCGATGGTTTCGGTGGAGGAAGCTGCTGCAGCTGAATGAGTTATGATGCCTTTCCTGGGTCTTTTCTGTGTGTGGCTTTTGGAAATAGCCATCTAACCTACAGCCACTTATATCCTGTTGTCTATTAGAGTGCACATGAGCTCTGAGATTTAGAGGGCCAGTGTGTTTAATTTAATTTGGGATGGCTTTAAAACCTTAAATCCCGGTGTTGGTCCCCAGCAGACAGTCCAAGCTTCTCGACAGCTTATCAAAAAGAGGGGATTAAGTTTTTTCCAGAGAATATGAGGATATGTGAGGCAGACATGCAGCACTTAAAGTTATTTGCTGCCTAAGTAAGTAAAGCCCTGATGAAGGTTAAATCTAACCACCCCCCATGTGCGCAAGCAGAGGTACAGTTTGTGGGGTACAGATTGCAGTCTAATCTGCACTGAACATAAATGAAGGGAAAACAGTAGATTAACACTTTTGCGTGCACCTTAAACTAAGTTGTCTCAGTCGAATTGTCATTTTAGGAAAATCTCCAAACAGGGTTGCAAGTGCAGGACCCTCACATGTGAACGTTTGGCATCTTGTGTTTAGACACTGATGAGCCTGTGGTAATAATCCTCTTAAGCCAAGCTCTTTTGTTACACAGTTTAAAAAAAAAAAAAAGATGTAGCTATCTATCCTGTCTGACCGGCCAGGCAGATTAATTCTGGTTAGCTTCGTCCAGTTTACTTTGTGCCTGCTTATAATCAGTGTCCACAAAGGCCAAAGGTTGCTTTCTGCATTATTATGTCCACTTAAAGCACAGAAATGGCAAATGAGCTCGTTTCTGCTCTCATGTCGCTTTCTCTCTGGGGTGTTACGCCACAAATTTGTAAATTAATCATTTATTTAAATGGGCCAGTGTGTGTTAATGAACCTAATGTTGTACAGTACATATAGAAGGTGCTAATTTCCATCCGTAGTCCCATAGATAAATATATGAATAAAAACAAAAATGCAAAGAAGAGCTTGATTTTCAGAAGTGATGATATAACCGTAACAACCCCTGCTTTTTAGCGGGTATGTTAAGTTGTTCTAACTTGGATGTTTTACATGAAGTGATAGCAAAAGGATATTTCTTGATAAGGAAGTGTCTTCTCTCCGCTGAACTGTGTGAGAGGTTGAATGGGCCATACTGGAGTCACTTTGGGTTTTAGCAGCTGGTTGTTTCACCCTTCACTCTTTTCCCCTATTTCACCCTCTCCTATTTTATAGCACTCACATTAAAGGTCCCCAAACAACAGCAGAGGCATTAAAAAGATGGAAGGGCCTCTCGTAATTTACTTTATAGGGTTGCTGCCTCTTTTCTGCCTTGCTTTTTCCATCTGAAGCGGAGTTGTTTTGCACAAACTGCTTTGTACAATTTGGATCCAGATCTCTTTGAAAGCAGGTTTCATCATTTCAGCACATTTTCTTTTTTTTTATGTATTTCAACATCTTTTATTTCACTGTTGACAGCAAAATATTGATACTATCCAACAGATGTTAAAATAGAGGCTTGAACAATTTCATGACTTCCTACCAAGTGGACTTTTCCAGACTGGTTTCCCACAGATATCCTACTAATCTCTTTATGTCTATATCCTAGCGTGCCGCTGCTGTGAGAAAACAGTCTGTGTGTTCTTTAGGCTCTGATTTAGCAGACGTCTGTAATAGTAACCCGTGGAATTAGACAGAACTCTTCCTGTGCCAGCGGAGGTCCTTTCATGTGGCTACTCCAGATTTTACCATCATGCAGATGCACTTCCATCACAGCAGCGTTCACCCAGTGACCCTGACAGCCATGAAGGCATCGTCTCACGGAGCTGCTGCGGTCACTTGTGGGGGGACTCTTTCACTTTCAACAGTCTTACATTCAGCATCACGTCTTACAACTATGAGAATATTTTTACTCTGTACTTCCTGTACGATGGAAGGTTTTCAGTTGGTGTGGGAGGCTAAAGGAGAACATGTGAGATAAAATATGTCTTGCGCTGGAGCAAAATGTGTGCTTTTTTTTCTAGAAACAGGTGGATATGAGTTGTTTTGCTCAAAAGTGTGTAATTAAGCAGGTGTTGCAACAGAAGTTGTGCACCTTAATTCAAAAAGGCAGGAAAGGAGAGGTTGATTGCAAGAGTTTGCATCAAATCATTGAACTCTTTGGAGTGATCATGCTTAAAATGCATTTTTCAGAGTTAGGCTTGAATTCATTTCGAAGTTTTGCACACATAAATGAGCCTCTGTGTAACTGGGAAAAATACACTTGTTATAACAGCATGTTTTACCTCTTCCATTCTAAAAGAGGAGTAATACTCTGGCAGCTGTCACTACATTTATGGGTGCATGTTGTGAATTCATGGGGCCAGTTTGAGAAATGTATAAGCTAAAAATAAATACACAAAAAAAAAAAAAAAAAAAAATTTGAAAGCCATTTTTTTGTGACATGAAAAATGTTCATAATTATAATAATACATTTATTTGCTGGCACTTTTTAAGTTACCCAAGGTCACCTGGCAGATTAATAACAGCATCAAACAATATCAACCTCTCGCCACCAAAGGGGGGGGGGGGGGGGGTATTGGAGTTTTATAGTCTGGGTGCCAAGCAGCTGGAGGCTCGGCTACACGGTACAGGATGGTTAGTAGTCCAGCAAAGGTTGGGCGGGGGGGGGGGGGGGGAGGGGGTGACAGCAGGGTTGTATTCTTGGAGGAGGCAGAGGTTAGTGGGGGCTAAATGGTGGAGAGCTTTGTATGTGAGGAGGAGGCTTTTGTAGTGGGTGCAGTATAGTGAGCCAGTGAAGTCGGATGGGAATAGGGGTGATGTGTGATCCTTACTGATAATGCATGTTTAAATACAGGGTTCCTGAACTCCTGACTTTGAGGGCCACCGCCCTGCAGGCTTTGGATGTTTGGACTCAAATTAATGGGTCTTTGTGCAGAACTTGACAACAAGCTGTATGATCTGTTTGATTTCAGTTAGTGTGTTGGAGCAGGGAAACACCTGAAACCTGCTGGATAGTGGCCATTAAAGACTGGAGTTTAGAGTCCTGTGAAAAACCAAAGTAGTTTAAGCAATTCAGATGCATCTAGGAAATAAAAGCAGTGATATTGAATGTGACCCCCCCCCCCCCCCCCCCCCCCCCCCCCCCCCCCAATCAAAAACAGAGACAAAAAAATAGTTGGTTTGGCCCCAAAACCCAGGATAAGACAAGCTCTACAAAACAGGAGGTGGATTGGAAGCATACAGTCGTTTGATTGGAGCTCACTGAAGGGAAGGATGTCTGAAAGGGCCTCTCAGGTCGTAGGGGGTAGATGAAATCAAAAGTTGTGTCTTTAAATGCTGGGCCTCACTGCCACTTTGTTTTTTTTGTTTTATGCATATGGACAATCTTTTAGCAATTTGAGGGCTGAATTTGTATCCTGAACCAATTATCATATACAGTATATTTATGCCAGAGATGGTTCTCCTTTACAATCTGAGAAAAGAGCTAAAAATAACCTATAAAAGGAGTTCTATGAACTCTGATCTGTCACTAGTGTGTACTCAGAAAAGACGGGGACTTTCAGTAATACATTACATAAAAAAAATAAAAATAAAAAAATCTATGAACAGGTTCCTAAGGTCCGAAACCACCTTTGACTAAAGAGCCCACAAGCCTACCATAACATTACGTTTTTAACTGAATTCATTGTTAGGCAAGGACTTGTGGGGTTATTTCTGAAAATAGTTCATTTTTATGTCTTTAGCATTTTTAAATATGCTTATCTTTAGATTTCCTTACGTGTAACAAGCCAGCTTATAAAAGCCAACAGTGTACATTCAACCCCCTTACTGATCTTTGACATCTGAGAAGTGGTAGCTGATAATCACTGACCGCCTCTTTGTCATCACAGGAGAGAGAGCAAATATGGACATAAGGAGAGAGGAGGGTGTTTTCTTTAGTTTAAAGAGTTTCTTTAAAGGTTACAGCAGCATAGATCAACGTGGAGTCTTCTAAGATCATTCCAGAAGTTTTTATTTTGAAGTTTACAAGCTGGAGGGATCAGGAAAATGAGTCATCTCAAGCAGAGGCAGCGGCAATCTCCAACTCCATCCAGCCTTCTCCTAACACTGATCCTCCAAGTTCAAGCGGGCTCCTCCCTTCCTGAGTCATTATCTGAAAAGATTTGGTGTGTTTACCTGAAGAAAATGCCCAAATTGGTCTCATCTAGCAGATAGAAAGATCACAGGAAGGAAGGAGGCGAGATTTGAGATGTATTTAGGATTTTATCATGTTTGACGTGCTGTCAAATTGAGCCCATTCCTGCATTAACTAAATGTTCCTCACTCCCTGCACTCCCTTTTATAATCACTGAGGCAAACGAGGAAATGTTAGAACTATGATGTCATTACATTTGGGCGGGAAAATTGAAGACCAAATATCTAGAGGATTTTCTTTTATGAATTATAATTTTGTGTTTATGATTAATTAGAAAAGAAGGACAATCATCTTAATTTGAAAATAAAGACTTTAAAAACATTTTTTCCTTTTACACATTTAGTGTTTTTGTGCTCCAGCTTCCCCAAACACTTTCACATTCATATGCCTTTCAACACACACATAGAGAAACAAGGAGAGAAAAAAGCAGAACAAACAAATGAAACTTCTGTGTAGTGAAGGTCGGATTTAGTTGTTCTCCTGAGGCCAATGCTGTGGCCAAGACTGCTGATACAGGCAAGCAAGGAATGGAAACAGAAGACTATGCAATCCCTTTTGTATCCATGGAAACACACAAACACACATTCTGGATATTGATTAATAGAACATCAACTTGGGATTAGTTGCAAAAAAAAAAAAAGAAAGAAAAAAAGAAGAAGAATGTGTTCTGCCCAGAGATGTTGAAATCCTAGTTTTTTAACACATTCATAAGTAGTTTATTGGGAGGACTTGGACTCTGATATTGACCCGCTGCACATGTTGCAACCGAAACTGTGAAGACAGACCTACAGCTTGCTGTAATATTAGCTCTCAGGTCCTGGAGGCTCCCACAGCTGCTAAAACAATATTTATAGGGCATATTTACAGCAACTGCTATATCTGTAAACAGGTCTGTCTTGAGGAAAGAAAAAAAAAAGTAATCTTCCCCTAAATTAGAGTAAATGCTGGTGCTTTGCCGAGGAAATATGCATCCACCAATACACCCATCAATCAAGGCATAGATAAGGTTGTCTGTGTGTCCAAGGGCGTAACTTTGGGTCCATCATTGGGGGGGTCGGATTCTTTGCCTGTTTAGTTATTTAATTATTCGCATTTGTAAAACAAGTCAGGGTAATTTGGTGTCTGTATAAGAGATACAGTATATTGTGATACTTTTCCTTTTTCCTTTTGGATAAATAGTAAACTTAGTTATTTACTTTTCACCGCTATAATCAGCCCCATTACAGGACAGTGAACAGAGATATATTATACATACTGCTGGCCGATGTAGTTTCTTACTTTTATGCAATTAAAACTTGAATTGTAAAATCTGTGAAACTTTCCTATGAAGTCAAAACACATCAAAGACATCCATGCAGAAGAGCATTAAACAGCTTCTAGAACAAATATGTTTTGCATTACTTATCTTTTAACATTTATTAAATATATAAATATGATACAAAGTTCCATGATTAGTTCTCACTGAGACCCACATTATGTTCATGTTGTGAAGTCAAAATAATAAAAAAAAAGTAATGATAATAATCCATTGAGCTGCCCTTTACATCATGGGATCTTAAAGGGCTAAATTTCCAAGTGCCAACATGTCTTTTGGGGGTGTGAGAATGACGGCCAGTGACCCCCTTTGTGTTGAAATAGAGATGTGGTAACGTGGCATCAAATGTACTGTAGCTACAAGTAGCCTATAATAATCTAATATTCATTAATACATTTAATTTCAAAACAAGCTCAGAATGCATGAACAACCTTAAAGTGCAGTGTTCATGCACCTGTAACAGGTAACCTCCCCATTACTGACACATGATATAATAACTAATTAATTATTATAATTGATAAACTAAATAATCATATGACAACTGAACGCTGTGAAGTCACGTCACATTTCTAAAGTTCATACAGAAGTAAATCACGCGCATCACAGATAGTGAGGACTGGTGCTGGATGAAAGTGAAATATTAGAAGAACGCCCGAAACATCACAGCATTAAAAAACAAACAAACAAACAAACAAACAAACAAACAAACAAGCAAACAACAACTTTGGGAGCTTTTTGCTCTGCATTTCTAAACCTCTGCATGGATCATGTACTGATCCAGTTTACATCCATGAGCACGCGACCAGGAGAGGAAGGCGATCAAAACGGTGAAACTTGCAACTTCGAAGTTGTGCTGCGTTCGGAGACAGCTGGGAAATAACAGTCTTAGCATCAGCCTAACAGGGATAACTACCATGTGGGCCTTGTTAGAAAGTCAATAATGAAATCAATATTCCAAAAAAACTTTGGGGAGCTTCAGTTCTTCTAAAATACACCTGACCACATCCTGGTCTCTGGTAGAGAAAAGCCTAACACGTGTGTGTGTCTGCTTTTAAGTGGTTACTGTGTTTTCCGACGTGCGCTCTGTCCGCGCGCTGATGGAGTGCACAGATGAAGACGCACATGTGCGTGTATTTACCTCTCATGTGCGTGTATTTACCTCTCATGTGCGTGTATTTACCTCTCATGTGCATGCATTTACCTCTCATGTGCGTGTATTTACCTCTCATGTGCGTGTATTTACCTCTCATGTGCGTGTATTTACCTCTCATGTGCGTGTATTTACCTCTCATGTGCGTGTATTTACCTCTCACGTGCGTGTATTTACCTCTCATGTGCTGTATTTACCTCTCATGTGCGTGTATTTACCTCTCATGTGCGTGTATTTACCTCTCATGTGCGTGTATTTACCTCTCATGTGCTGTATTTACCTCTCATGTGCGTGTATTTACCTCTCATGTGCGTGTATTTACCTCTCATGTGCGTGTATTTACCTCTCATGTGCGTGTATTTACCTCTCATGTGCTGTATTTACCTCTCATGTGCGTGTATTTACCTCTCATGTGCGTGTATTTACCTCTCATGTGCGTGTATTTACCTCTCATGTGCGTGTATTTACCTCTCATGTGCGTGTATTTACCTCTCATGTGCGTGTATTTACCTCTCATGTGCGTGTATTTACCTCTCATGGGCGTGTATTTACCTCTCTTTGGCCAATCAGTTTTTTTTTATTAAGGTTGATGTCGATCATCAATGAATCATGTCGTCTGTCCACCTTTTCTTCTTTACATTACTGTTGGTCTTCTGTTTCGCTCCATCCATCAAACACAGCAATAAGATAGAAAGCGGCTGGTATGGGTAATACCAAATACACGGCGGGGGAAGGAGGGGGGTGCGTTACAATACCAGATGATTAAAGGTGCTGTTGTTTTGCTAGAAAATATTGTAGCTAATAAAAAGAATTAACAATATGTTCATAAAAGATCAGTAATGTTATTATTAAATCCGAGTTGTGTTATTTTTTTAGGGGGGTTATATCACCTGGCTCTGATTATTAGGGGGTCAAAACCCCCCTATCCCCCGTGGAAATTACGCCATTGTGTGTGTCAGCTGACAAATTTCATCATCAGTTATTATTTTGATTTGACGTGTGTTTCTGTCACACTGTCAGAGTTGGATGAGATTGCAGGAGGATTTTCATTACTGCCTTTGGTGTGTCATGTTGGTGGGAAGAACCAGGACTGAATGAGGGCACTGACCTCTGTCAAAGTCTTAGATCTTTCTGTTAATGACCCAGGTCAGAGGTGAGCACACACACACACCCACACACACACACATGGTACTTAGTGTGTTTTTTCTGCTGCAGAAATTTCACACTTACAATCAAATTTCTTTGAAGTTTCAGTAGTTTGTTTGTTCCCAGACTAGAGATGTAACGATATGAAAATTTTATATCACGGTTATTGTGACCAAAATTATTACAGTTATCATTTTTATTGCGGTATTGTAGAAATACCCCCTAGCATCTTTAAAAATATCCAAAATGGGTCTAAATGTCTACTTTTTCCTTTTTAAAGGGTGACAAATCTCAAGAGAGCTGTCCACGTAGGAGCCTTTGTTGCCCTCTGTCATGTTTTTATAAATTAAACATTGCAAACTGTGACTGCTGCTGCTTTTTCAGCCAATGAGCAGCATCACTGGGAGTTTTTCAAAGTGCAGTAATCAATCACGGTTTTAACGATAATTAAAATATGAAACGGTATTACTAATCGTTGGGAATTTTATCACGATTAACCATTTTATCGGTAATCGTTACATCCCTATCCCAGACATTAGTGTTGTCATGGTAGCAATACATATTTGCATATACATATCCCAATCATTGTTGCGCATCAGCTTTATATTTTTGACTAATTTTTCCTTCCATAGCCGAGTTGCACAGTTTTAAATCTGTTTTTGTAACAATGACAGGCTGTGTTGAGGTGTTCTGCAGAGCATCTCTGCAGCAGAGTGGCTGGTTACACCCTGTTGGAATAAAACAGGATTTCTTTGATTCGTTTTGTGTTTTATGCTTGAATGTAAAACATTCCAGGCACTCTTGAATTTGGATTTAATAATGACATAAAATGCATGGCTATGTTTCAGGAGATTTTAAGCAGAACTCACGTTACCATTCGGGCCACTGATAGTCATCTGCTCTGCGAAGCTTTTGGTGCATGCTGAGTTTAGTTTAATGACTGACAGGTAGCTGTGTTACCTGGAGCTTCTTGTGCTTTGCTTTAGGGAAGCTTTCCTGGTATGTGGAGGATGTTTGAGAGAGACAAAAACAGCTTTCCTTGGGGTGTTTTCCCATGTGAAGAGGAGCTTAAACTCGCCTTAGATTCACACCCTCTATTTGACAAATTAGACAGACAGTTCACAGGAAAGTGGCATCACATTTTCATGGTTACATTGTCAAAAGGCTTATTTTGTGTATGATATCTGTTAGAAACCTGCAAAAATAGCATCAGAGATATATATAATTTTTTGATAATGCAAGAGTCCTTGAAATTCAGTCAAAACATAGACTTTGTATTATTGATTTTTACCATTTAATTTGAAATAATTCAAATAAAGCTTAATTAATACTCAACTGGATTTTTTCTCTTCAAAAGAAAACCAAAGGAAAAAAGGAAAATAAATAATGCAAATATACTATTTTGAACCTGCTAGGCCACTTGTGCCTGTTAATTCTCAATTTTGTGAAGCCCAAGCACTGCAATTATCCGGAGAAAATAGCAACGCTGAACCTGTTTGAAGCTTAATCGAGCTGAAAATACTGCATTTAAACAGTTTTCTTTTTTTCTTTTTCGTTTTGAAAGGTGCTTTGAATCTTCCCACTGTGAAATAGCCCTAAAACCTAGACAGTCAGTGTGACAGCATGCAGATATCTTACCATTTTGCACTATAGTTCATATTGCGGTTGAATCGAGGGAAAGTCAGATGAATTAAATAAGCACTGAAATATGATACGTTATCAATAGAGTGCTTTTCAGGGTCCTCAAAAACATGTTATAGAAATGAAAAAATAACTTTGAAAAATGTTGCCTTCACAGATATGCTTTTAGAGAATAATCACTTAATTATTATGTATTTAAATAGCATGAGCAGTGTTATCTTTTAATAATTAAAAATGCTGAGTGTAAATGGTTGTCATTAAGTCAACTAGTTTAACAAAGGGAGCGCCTGTGCCATTTGCATATGATTTCAGCAGCAGGATGTCTCAACAACCCCCATAAAATCACAGAGAGAGGTAAGAGAGGAGAAATGAAATCTCATTAAAAGCAATCTCTTTAATCCTCCTCACTGTTATGTAAAAAAGGCACCAGGATTACCGACAGATACACATGTGCTGACTCTGGCTGTGCAGTTGCTGTTAGCATGTGCACAAATGTGTGTGTTTAGTCTATTTTTAAGATTGGTTAAAGATGCAGACATGGTGTTCTGCAGAGTTTTGTTAAGTTGGTGAATGTTCTTGCAGGATGGGATGAACCATAGTATATTAGTGCTACGCGTTCACATTTTTAACTGTTTTTGAATTGATGGAAACTATAAAATGTGAGCATACTCTCTTACTGTAAAAAGATATTTTTAAACATACTTTGCTTAGGAAAAGAATCAGTTAAAAATAAGCCTCATTTTCCTGTGGGATGCTGGGAAGGACGATGCCCATGCTGCTTCTTTCTTTTGTCAAGCTACTCTCTAAAAGGGTCTTTCTGTTTTATTTTCTCCAGTTGATGTGTCCCCCACCCCTTCAGATTCACATTTAAGGTTGAGTTCACATGCTGTTCAGTATTCCAGAGAGAAGCTGGTGATCGGATGCAGCCTGAGGATAACCCATAGCAATCAGACAGTCTCATCACATCTCAAATACCTTTGCTTCGCTTCACCGCATCTCTTTTCCAAACATCCAATGCATTATCTCATATGAACAAGTGGGCTGGCGCCTGGATGCAATATTGATGAGCTATAGGTTTTGTCTGCTCTTTTGATGCTTCACCATGCATCCTCTACGCCACTATCAAATATTTAGCACGTACCGGCTGGGACTAATGCAATAACAGCCCCTGAGCTGAATTCAAGCTTTTGATTAGCGGTGGAGAATTTGTAAAAAATGGAAAAGCTTTATTAATCTGAGTGGTTATGCTGGCGAGCCAGCAGACCTTTCATTTGCTTCAGAATGGCTGTCGGGGAATTAAGGAGATTTATTGATAAAAAAATGGGACATGATGAGATGTATTCAAAGGAGTTGTAATCTGAATATACTCAACTTTGTGTAGAAAGTTGTTGATGTTTATGCTTGTGAGATCAAATGATTTGTATTGGTGTAGGTCTGTTGCCGTGCGGAATTAAAGATGCATGAAAGATGGATGACACCACTCAGTGGTATAACAGCAGTTTAGCACAAGTTTAGCACTATGTAACCGCTGAAATTTATCCTCAAGCAAATTAATTAAACACCTTTTGATCATTACATTAATCCGTCAAACTTTAAAAATGAGCTTTTTGTGTGCGTGAGATTAGTAAAAGTATTGATTAATGAAATAGAGATTAGATGTTTTCCTGCTTTTCTTTCCTCTAAATCAGCTGAATTTATTGTTTGATTTCTCTTTAGTTATATTCCGATGTTAAACCCTTTAACCTCATTCACACAGTTACATAGATTTGGTCTAACTCATTCTTGTACACCTGATTGTTTTTGAATGCACCACAGACCATGATGCTACAGGACGCTCTGCAGTTGTGGAAATATAATCTTCATGTTGCAGAGACGATGTGGTGGAAATATGCACAATAGAGCACTTGTTCAAATGGTTTAAAACCATGTTTCCTTTTAATAATTCAAGATAAGATCTTTCTAGCTGATGTCTACTGCAGGTAAGAGTGATTTCTGATTACCCAGAGGTACTACATGCAACCCCACTTTTAAAAAAAGCACTAACCTTTTAAAAAAGTAGAGTTATCTGTACAATTTTCATAATTTTCCAAGTTGGCAGCTTTACAAATAAATGCCAAGTTTTTCATTGCTTTTCTTGATTTGAAATCAGTGTTTTACAAAATGTTTTAGAAACAAATTTTAACTCATTTCTTTCTAAAGTTGAGCAAACAACATAATTGCTGACTGAATATTATTTTTCAAGCACAACAGAAGAGGAATGCTTCTTGTTGAAATACTGCTGCTTGTTGGAAATTACATGATTCCAAGTTGCAATCTTCTTCCAAGTTGGAGAAAATGAAGCACAAGTTCCAGTCAGAAAGTTGACTTTTATGGTAAACCCAAGCTACGGATGAGTGTTAACGTTTCAGTGGGATAGCAGTACATAATATAGGCATGAGTCAGTAGGTGATGCTCTTAGAGATGTAAATGAGAAGATGAATATGTTATGTAACTCATACAAACACTATAATTGATTTGATTTGTTGAGGCATTACTGATACAAAACAGCAGGATCTAAATTGCACTGTATTTGCATACAGAATATGTTTCCTTACATGTGCACAGGGGAAAAAGGAGGGGGCGAGGGGATCCACATTGTACAGCAGCTAGTGATCAACTGCACCATAAAATATCTAAATTCTCACATGTATAATATTTTATTTCCAACCTCCATAACAACTTTACTGTTCACTCACACAGGCCTCATCTCCCTGATGTTTTTGGGGAATCCACCTTCTCATGTTAGCTGTGAATCCCTCACATGCGGGCGTCTCGCTCTGCATCGTTTCCCAGACATCTGCAGCACGTTTCCTTTCTGTGTGGCAGGCGAAGGAAGTGAAATGGAAAAACTGCTCCTCCGCCCACTGCAGCCACATGGCAAGGGAGGAGAGCAGTCGGTCAGGAGCCCGCCGGCCACAGTCGGGCATATTTGTGGTCAGCCTTCTCGTCTGAGCCGCTCTCTGCAGCTCGACCTGCCTCTGCTCCATCTCACTCTCGAATCTCCCCCAAAAATTGGTCTCAAGTGCTATCACAAAGTACAGCCATGCTCCTCCCTCCTTTATTATGTTGCTCAAACATCTCTCCCACGTTATTTACGGATTGGGGCGATGCATGAAAAGGGATCACCCCTTTTGCAAGAATGGAGGCGAAGGATGTGGCCACATCGGCAGAGTGGTTCACCACTGCCGCTCACACTCGGGCCAGAATGAATGACTTCCACCCATTGGCTCCCTCTTGCCCAGACACACACACACAGTAAAACCAGGGGAAAGGGGAGCAAACTCACACATACGCATATATTCCCAAACAATGGAAACATATGCTCTGAAACAACAAACCCAGCTCCTGTGCTTCTGTCTCACCAGCACCCTTCACCATTTAGCTGGACTGTGATTCTCTTCTTCCTCTTAGCCTAGTTTCTCTGGGCAGAAATAGAAGCAGGAGGGCTGCAGATCCACAAGTCTCTGTTGGGGGATTTGATATGAAATCTGTCCTCTACCAGCTGATGGAGGTCTACAAACTCATATCTGTGTATGGCCCTGTTGGGTGTGGTGTGTGTGGCTGTGTGCATTCACTTATAGTGTATTTGCGAGCGTGTGTTTGTCCCAAAGGAAAAATGCTGGCTGGCAGTCAGCTGGCCTTGCAAAAACAGCACACTTTATTTCCTCAGGTTCACCCCATTATAGAGGCTTACCTCCAATAATTAGCACTATCAATATTACACATACATAGACGATGCTACAGAAAAGTTCCTGGAGCTATTTTAGATTTATTTAGCTTGTACAGTAAGTCAACAGGCTGGTGGGAGCCCACAGAAAGTACTATTCATATCTAAGAATGATCATTCACCATTCATTGGTCTGAAAGCACCATTTGTAGCATGCTAACGTTCACCAATTTGAGTCATTTCTTCTGCAGCTACACTGGCCATAAAGGCAGACTTTATGAGCGGGTGGAATAAGTGTCAGCTCTGCACTGCACCCGACGCTGTGTCAACTCTCTGTTTTTAACTGCGTGGCCAAACTATTGCTGAATACAAAGGTATGCTCAGTTCAGCATCACAATAAATTCATGAAAGAGGCCTTTAAGTGTCAAGAAGGCATGAATGCAGCATCACAAAATAGGCCAGTTGTAAAAAAGGTGGCTGCTGCGATGCTAAATCAGTGTCATTTCTTTATAATGTGTTTTCTTTGCAGTGAGGGAGTGTACAGCATGCTACTGTAGGAAGGAGGGAGTGGCCTGTGACTGTGAATTTAGTGCTGCCATCTTTATTGAAGGCAGCAGCAGGTGTTATTGTGTGCTGTCAGGAAGATCCACATTCCTGCGATGTTTCCTCTTTGGCATCATGCACCAATGCTCTCAGGCCCCCCTGGAGGCTGGAGACTTGAGAAACTCATTAATGTTGCTCAGTTAATGTATCCATGGGGTTATATGCGTGATGTAGGCAGTAGTGAGTTATATGTTGGTTATATTGTTACAGTTTGAAATATCAGTAGTTTCACACCTGCTGCTGTGTTACATTAGGCATTTAGGGAGTGCCTCAACAGGTTATGAATTGTAAGAAATCTCTGTGATGTTAATGTTCACATTTGACATTTGAAAACATCATTCAAACTTCAGTAAAGGCAGAAACCTTGGTTTATAAATGCTAAATCAGTGTTTGAATATGCAAATAACAGCGCATAAGCAGAGGAAATACAGAAGTGTAAGTAAGAGCTGTTAAAAGAGGAGGTGTTCTCTGAAGAGATGAGAGGGACGCCCCTGCTCTGATAGCACTTATAGGCACTGAGACTGAGACTGCCTTATGTGTAGGGATGTACCTGTTAAATTTACTGAGAGAAAGGAAGTGATTAAAGCTGCGTAAAGTCTGTTTGAATTTAGATAACTGGGGGCAGACAACACAGTCACTCTGTAGGCAACATTTGTCATGGGTAGCCAGTTAATCTCAATGAGTAATGGAGTGGCATGATCTTTTTTTTTGGCTTTTTGGTTGATCGAACACCAAAGCACCACCATGTTTTGGATCATTTTAGAAATACACAACAACAGATTTTTGGCTGATGTTCGATATGCCGATATTTTACAACTGATTTTGCAGATAACTGATACCAATATTAAAGCTGAAATGAAGTAATATTCATTCCTTGAGCAAAATTGGAAAAATACTCCTGCTGAATCTGCTGCAGATTCAGTAGTTGCTGGAGACGCCATAATGTTGCACGGTGGGCGCGGTTTTATATTGTTGCCATGCCACATAGGATTTGAAAAAAGAAAAACAAACAACCAAAAAAAGCATTCTGGGGGTGCATCATCAAACAGCGACTGTTATATATTGCTCAATTATATCGGGGCTGATCAGGTTGATATTGGCTAATATTGATATTCAGTTTTAAAGCCAATATCGACCGATACCGATATCAGGCTGCTAATCTTGTGCATCTAGAGCATTTGTGGGGATTTAACCATACATGCAGGGAGGCTTGTTAGAAGAGTGTTGCAGGGGGCAAACACAGGATGACCACAGCCTGTACCAAGATCTGGGCAGCATGCTGAGTCAGATACAGCCGGAGTCAGATACAGCATGGTCGGAGAAGGAAAACTAGTTACACATCATGATACTTAGGTTTCCTTTGGTGGTGAGGAATTTTCATGTTGATATAGACCCTTTTGACCTTTTTTTCTCTTTGAGTGCATGTGCTGCATTACCATAGCAACTAAAGCAGGCGCTCCTCGATCGCTGAAAGATTTAGGAGGGGGAAAATGTAGAGGCGAGCAGAGAGTAGAGAGGTGATAGTTGTATCGGGCTGCTGCGCAAACACATCGCTGCCTCTCATAATCCCTTACAGATCAGTGCAGTTCATTACACAGCTCATTGCGCTCATATCTCATACAGCACACTGTTGCTTTAATCTGACTTCCAGCTCTCCTCGCAGTTAAGTGCTGAGTCGATGCTCAACAATAACTTTGACAGTTTTAATACACCTTATCTGGTCCTGACATCAGGTAGCAGCAGCCGATCTTGTTTATATAACGATGTCATTTCTGTGTAGGGAATCTTCCGCTGACTCTACCTTGATTAATTTCCTTGTAATTGTGCGGTAAGTGTAGACGGGTGTGGCTCAGACTACACTGTCCAGGAGGGACGCTCCACCATCTGGTGCAGGAATCCCCCTCCCAGCAGGCTGTGCATGCGTGTGTGTATGTGTGGTCGGGGGTAATTACATTACAACTGCTGTTCTACTGTAAAATGCTCCAGTGAACACTTTTGTTGCTTTTGACAAGCTTGACGAGAAGGACAGAATCTTCTTGTTTCAGCATGAAGGATGACAGCCTGATGTGCTCTTTGACTGTTTGTTTGTATCTTATTTTCTCAGATCACCTGCTCATAGTTGCTCTCATTTGGACACAAGAATTATTAAAAGGTGTATAAGACAATGTTCTACTGACTTAACTTAAACTCGTATTGGTTATGTCATGTTCAAAGCAGTTACTAAATGTTAAAGCAGTTACCCACAGTCATATTTTCCGCATTACATGATGTGCTTCAGTAGTTGTGTGAAGACTGGGTTTCATTGAAACCAAATGATGAGTTGCATGCACGCACATTTAAGTTAAGCCTTTATGAAACAGAAAGAAGTCAAAGAACTATTAGAATAGTTGAACAAATATGCAGCCTGTAATGTGGGAATGTGAGCAGGTGGTTTGACTCAGCTGACAGGAATCTGTCGTACCTGTCTCTGTATCGCACAACCTTTGAAGCACACCGCATCTCTTCCTACATACTAAATGAAAATGCCAGTCATACCCTGTACAATTATGCAGCTGGCTTGGCTGTAATCTTCCTCATCACTGTCCCTGACACGATTGTGACATGATGCCTTTTTTTGTTTTTTTAAAAGTTGCAGGGACTCAGATGCGCTGTAGAGCTCAGGTTATGCCGGGTGATGGTGGTCTGCTGGGCTCGCAGGAGGGAAGCAGACAGATCATTGGCAGCCAGCTTCTCAGTATGTTAGTCATGTAGGAGCAGCCTGCCAGTTGCACTACCAAGCACAACACGCCTCGTTTGAACTGCAGGGATTTCTATCATAAATATTATTTCTTCTCTCTCTTTGCTGCTGGAAAATAAGCCTTTCAACCTCCTCAGAAACAAGTAGAATTTATTGGATGAGACTTGTTGCTTCATGTTAACCAATGCTTTAAACTGCATCATAAAGTGATTTTATAAACTCTGATCAGATCCTCTTCTTGATCTTTTAAAGTTTATGATGCACTAAAAAGTTCATGAGATTTCATCTAAATGCATGCAAAGAACACAATGTACTTAATGTCATAATGTTTTGATAAAGAGAAATTTAACTTTTTCTCACCTAAGACTGGCAAAACATCAGGTGCTATTCACTCCATCAAGATATTAGTGTGATGTTCACTATGTGGATTTCTCACATTCCAGCCCTGCTGGTCTTAGATTACAGTTAAGGATTGAAACAACTTCAAAGACCTTGTGGTTTTTCACGGTGGCAAGATGTTAAAAGTGCTGTTGCATGGCTGATAGGAGCTACCAGATTTATTTAATTGACCTCACGCAGTCTGTTGTATAGTCATCTGGAATAAATAGAAAAAAAAAAATTCTGCACAGCTCCCCAGAGCTGTGTATATGGGCCAGTGAGAAATTAATGGTGGAGAAAGTGTGTGTGTTTGGAGGTTTATTTTGCACCAGAAAACATGTTTAGTGCTTTCATATAGCAAGAATTGTTCATACACAACACCCTGTGGAGAAATCAGTGCAGCCATTTACTTCCAATAAGTTAAACTTTGCAGCCAAAAGAGCACTTACAATAGATTTCCGATTGTTCTAAAGAGATGTAAAGTGAACGACAGCCTATGAGTGCCTTCCTTCTATTATACCAAAGCTATCACAAGCCGCAAAACACTTTCATAAAACTAGAATTAATTTATGTGTAAGTCAGATAAACCTCAGTGTGTCAGAGTCTGTGTGAAACCACATTTATATTTTCTCTGTGCTCCTGTTTGCAGGTGTTCTGTTTGACATCCAGCGACATTACAACGTATCAGACAGCGGAGCCGGCTTGTTGCAAACAGGTGAGTCCCCTTTAATCCCTTAATTGCAGGTGTGAAAATGGTTAGCTCCACACCTGAGCACATTCCTCTTTGTGATGTCAGTAATTACTGTGTAACTGATTAGAAACGAATGGAGCAAATAAAAAACAGGTTGTTATTCCGGCTGCCTGCTGATCCCAACCTTTGTAAAAGACAGACATACTATCTGCTTTTAGGTTTTACACAGAAACAGAAATTTGGTTTGTGAATATTTTATAAAGAACACAATTTTAGGATTAAAACCAGAAACTTTATTAAGATTTCTCATATGAAAACATGAAAATGATCTCTGCTGTCTCCTCTTGCTGCCTGTATCATACTAAACACCACTGTGTCACAGTGAGGGAGTTATGAGAGCAGCATTTCCTCACAGCAACTTCAATTTGGTGACCAACAGAAAGCAAAACAAAGTGCCTGCATGGACATGCGCAGAGTCTGGCGACTAGTGTGGGGCAGGGTTTCCTGCACCTCTCAGTTTCCCAAATGAATTTACCTTTTACAGGAGATACATGGCAAAGCCCTGCTATTAGAGGACAGGACCCCGTCTTGTCTGCGTGCACTCAGACTCACTTAAACATCAACAAACTTGAACACAAAGCGCTATTGAGGACAAGCAGGCTGGTTGGGGTTTGAGCAGAAGGAAGAATACAGTCCAGTGTTTTCCTCCCCTTCAGTTGGTGTTCCTAAGCTAACTTTGGTTGAGTGGTGGGTTAAAGACAAAAATATCCAGCTGGAAAAAGAAATAGGTGCAGCCAATTCTGATGTGTTTCATTGAATAAGGAAAATCTCATTTTCAGCTACGTTTATCTAATTTTAGAGTGAGGAATTCTAACTCTTACATATTTTCTCCTAGATTTTCTTTGACAGTGATAATTGTTTTCAGGTTGTTGTTTTTTTATCTTTTTGTCAGCATGATATCTGCATGGTTCAAAAAACTTCGCTCCAGCCTGCACAGGAAAGTGTGAAGGGTATTTGACTATTAATTTTGTTTGGGTTGGCTCTTTCGTTGGGTTACTCTTGCAGCCACATTGGCACAGAGTCACACACACAGTGCAGGTTCATTGACTTGTACAGACAGATGATTCATCTTCTGCTGGTCCACATTTGCAGACACTTAAGAGTCCAGGTTTGGTTTGCTTGACCTATCCAGGCTCTATAATGATCCAGACTCCATTTGGCCCCTGATACCCAAGTGACCCGTTTCTCACACCACTCTGAGGAATTCTGGCTGTCAGGGCTTTGAGTTGCGAGGGTGGATGGGTACAGACAAGGTGTGAGAAGGAGGTTAGAGGGATGATGTAATCTTAATGCTGGTCGCAGCTCAGTGTGTCTGTTTATATTTACACTTTGAACATCCGGTGTCCCCCA
This sequence comes from Atherinomorus stipes, assembly GCA_023101725.1. Lineage (NCBI taxonomy): Eukaryota > Metazoa > Chordata > Actinopteri > Atheriniformes > Atherinidae > Atherinomorus > Atherinomorus stipes. The sequence goes on along the minus strand of JALJCO010010111.1, from coordinate 1,004,496 downwards.
CCCCCAACTTCCTCCTCTAGAGGGAACAGTTCCCGCCCCTGTGAACACCTGCGAGCCAGGCTGGTTCTGCCTTTTTCTCCTTCCTCTCTGCCCTGGCAGCTTTTATCCACCTGGGAATGCAAACTGCCAACGTAGGTGTTTTACAGGCAGTGGGCGTTGTGTATGCCGAGGTTCTCGCTCATTCTCTGCTGCCAGGTCAAACTGACCACATGCTGCAAGGTCCAAGTCATAGAATAAGCACAGGACTGAGTCAGGATCATTTTAGAAAATTGAGGAAGGAGTCGATTTGAATCCTTTCGCCCCTGATCAGATTAATGAATGAGAAATTTCCTCATATTAAGAGGTTAGTGGCAAGTTGTTTTCTTTTAGGGGATGCTTCCCTGAGATGCCTCTTAGACCTGCTGCAATTTTCTTACAGCTCCTACAATGCTCTGCAAGTCTTGAACCACCTCTCATATCGTTATATATTCCAAACAAATCAGGATAAAGTGCAGTGATTTATCGAATGTGCAAACATAAATGAAACTACGGTGTATAAGGCAAAAAGAGTTTGTATAATCAGACTTACAAATGCCAGTTATTTCTTTTATTGTTCTCCACTTTTCCAGTTTCCTCAGGTTTTTTAAGTGCAAGAACCATGTGGAAAAACGCCAGATTTTCAGCTAATACTCATCTTTTCAAGAAAGTGCTTTTTCATTTCTATAGCATTTTTTATCAATGTGTCCCAAGAATGGGAACAAATAATGTTATTAACAGTTTGCTACTGACAAAGCTCTTGAAGATACAACTTAAAATGAGTTCTTTGCTAAATTTCCTTTTATGTGCAGACACAACACTTTTTTTTTATTTATTTTTTTATTCAATTAATAAATTAAATGATTTAATAATAATATTATATTATATATAATAAATATTTTTTATAAAAAAATTATTATTAATTTTTTTTTTATTTTTTATTTTTTTTTTTTTTATTGATTATGCACATCAATTAGTATCAAAATAAGTAAAAATGAATAAAAGAAACATAAAATATCCAAAGTAAATCTTCAAAAGCTTTTTCCCAACCCCAAAATTTCCAAGAAAGTCTGTATATTTTGAAATAAAATATAAAGGCACAAGGCCTAGCTCAAGAGTTGCACAGTATCAGCTGCTGTAAATTGAGTTTTCTTGTAAGAAACTGGCCCTTATAACCACCAGCAGCATCAACAGTATTGTTCGTAATTATTGTTTGCCATGTGCTGGTGTTAACTGGTGTTTACACGCTGAGGAAGAACACAAGGAAAATACCCTGTGGTGAGCACAGCCTCCTCAGTCCCAGTTTCTATTATGTGGCAACACCGATGCTTTCAAAAGCAGCTTACTCAACACAAATTGACAGGAGGTATGTGCTCATTTCCATTGTGTTTGTGTGCGTTCGTGCATGTGTTCGTAACTCTGCCTGAAGCTCTGACATCTCAGTAGTCTAAGAAGATGTGGTATTCGTAGCTGTCTGTCAGGTGAGCGTTAAGGCTGGAGTTCGCCAGCCGACAGGCGGTGGTGTTCTCACCTGATCTCAGCAGACCCGTCAGAGCACCAGGAGAGATTTAACTCAACTTTCCCACTTGAAATGACAAGCCCAATGTGTTAATGGCCCTCAGGTAGTGGCTTTCTGAAGTGAGTGACACACACCCAGCTGTGAAGAGGCCTAAGGGTACAGGGGGCATGGAAGGTTAATGGAAGAGAGGAAGGGGGGAGAGTAGGATCACCTGGATGGTATTACCTTTTGACTGGGAGGGAGTTTTTGGCCTTTTTGTTAACTAGACTGAGAAATCTGAGAGAGAGTTCTCTCCTCCTGCTAACATACTGTGGTTATTGTGTTTTAGTGCTTTAAGGCATTTTTTTTTTTTTAGTCTAAATGGGTTGAAATATTTGTCATAATGGAAGTTGGCATTATAATTATCCATGTCTGGTTTAGCATGGAGGCAGAGTTATTGGGGTCAGTCAGGCTGGGTGTACAGTGAGGCAGTAGCTTAATCAGGAGCCTAAGCTCAAAACAGCTTGCAGACTATATTCTGTGTGTGGCTGCCCACCTTGTCTGAAACACGATACACACACACACACCAAGTGACATTGCCCTGGTCTTGACAGGGTGACAGTCTGCTTCAGCCAGTATGTGGGGCTCTGAGGAATGAGGCCACAGTTGCTGCGTGAGACTAATGGCTTGAGCTTTGCTAACAAATCAGACTTACACTGAACACCCTGAACCCCAATGCCTTAACATGAAGTCTGTGAAGTCTGCAGTGCTGCATTCAGGCTCACGCTTCTTACTGGTTGTGAGAAGTGGCCAAGTTGGTCAAAAACATTTTGTGTTGTATGCATCTCTGATTTTCTTTTGCACAGTTGGAAGTTGAGCTATCAGTGCTTCATCAGCTGCTTTGGCCAGTCACAGCTGCTCTTATTTAGTCTTTTGCCCTCGATGGTATCCCTTGGTACCTCTCCCGTCTCTCTCAGCAGTTTGGCAGCTGTTGTTGCCTTGTTGTCACTCCCACTTGCACCTTAGAGGAGCTGGAGGCCAAAGGGGGGAATATGACGGGAAATTGAGGGAGAATAAAGAACCACCTGTGACTCCCTCCCTCTGCTCTTGCAGGGTAGCGTTTTAATCTTCTCCACTATTGATTCCCAAAGCTGCGTAATTGCATTGCGATGGTGTGCAGCGGCCTCCTCTCCTGCAGCGACGAGAATAGAGCGATGACCTGGCGATGCATCGGTGTCACAGAGCTGTGCATGTGCGCCTCCATCTCAGGTTGTTTTTATAGGCCATGTCTCTGAGGGGGGGCAGCTGTTAGGTGATGACTGGCACCTTGCTCCCCATTTCCGCCCCCTTCACTTCCTCTTGATGGACCAGTGCAGATGAATCATTGCAAATCTAATCAGAGCTTTTAGGACCAATTAAGTAGGCATGCTGTCAACCACTTCTCATTTAAATTTTCCATCAGATGGTCAGTTTTAAAGCACAGCAAAAGCTGCACAGAATTTGGCAAAATAATTGAATGGTCAGGCATTTATGGCAGCTAGACTTTGATCTTTTCCCTGCTTCTCCAACAAAGATGAGCACTGATCGATTGTTGCTACGGCAGGCTGCTCCTCTCCTGTGGCTTTGAATGACATCAACAAATCAATTAAGAATACACACACACTTTACACTGCTCCTAGTGCAACACATGTGCGCCACTCATGTGTACTTCATCCTCTCAAGGTCAAAGACAGAGCTGCTGTCTGCACTGTTTTCATTTGTTGTTAAAAGACTGTGCATATGTGTAAGAAACGTGTGCATGTTTGTTTGCGTCTGCTCCAGTTTTCATATTCCATTAGTCCCAATATGAGGGTAGCATGTAATAAAGAAAACACAGACAAGCAGAGCACTCTGTCATTTTAAATTGGGGCTTGTCATTAAGTCGGCTGCTCCTGTAGTTACTGCAGGAAATGGCAGGAAAGAAAAACTCCTTGCCCTGTGCTCAAGCGTTGTGCTGCTGGATTTGAGTTTGGTGCCATGTCACCAACCGCAGGAACAGATCCCTGGAAGGAAAAATAACTGCATGTTTTTCTTAATGCTGCAGCTTGGAGGGCTGTCTAAAACGCATCAGAATGCATATCATGCTACTTCTTTTGTTTATTTGAAAAAAAAAAAAGGCAAGTGCCTTTCTTTACGTCTTCCAGATGCGTTTACTTGTAATATGCGCTGGTAATGTGCAAAAGATGAGGTTCCAGTGTGCTCTTGCCAGCCGGGCTGGTATTTGTAGCAGCGTGTAATTCTCCCCAGCTGCTGCTCTCACATCGAGCAGGTAGTAGACAGATTTGCTGCGGCTGCAGTGACTAGCTATCGGCTCTTAGAGTGGCTGAACGGCTCAATAGGATGAAAAAAAGGGGGATTTAAAATGACTTTAAAGCAAGACCTCATTGGCAGCTTCTGTGGGAATTAACTGCTGAGTTTGACAGACATGGTGCTGCATGGGTATTTCCCAGGCAGCATATGGTATTCATCAAATAGCAGCAGACAGGTTGGTATTGCTCCACTGGTGAAATCTGAACTTAGGGTTTTCTTAGAAAATTTGTGGTGATCAGAAATGTGAGGTATGCAGAAATATTTGAAGCTCCACGTGAATCCAAGAGGGAGAAATTTGATGCACGTAAATGTCTGAGTTTCGGTGTGTCACACTGGTCGGCTCTGGTGTCCTACTCACACCAAAGCTATGTGTTACACCCTCCACAGGTAGTCCTGTGAATCATTAGAGGAAGACAGAAAACTGCCACTCCTGCTGTTCACCTGACAGAAAAAACAACACCACAAGGCCACAGACCACTGGACACCATTAGCTCAGTGTTTCCCCTTCCTGGTCCTGGGGCCCTTTTACCTCCATGTTTCAAATGAATGGGTCATCAGGCCTCTGCAGAACTTATTGACAACATTACAAGCCCAAAACATATTTGAATCTGGTGCGCTGGAGCAGAGAAACATCTAAAACATGTAAAGCGGGGAGTCCTGGGAATCAGGAAACAATACTAATCTGTAAACATATGTCAGCGTGTGACAGTGCAGTGCAAGTTTCAGGTTTCCATTTATCATCTGAGCAGCAGAAAACGATCATGTTTAAGGAGACTTTGCATACATGCAGGTAAAAAGAACATTTGAAAATCATGGGAATGTTAGCATAAAAGCAGCCTTGAAACCCATGGCTTATACTTGGTACACCTCAAGTGTATTTCCTCTGTGTTTGGACTTTTTACTCAGTAACACAAGATCAATCGAATGTATGGAACATAGTTCTATAAGCTTTGTTGAAGTGACAATAAACCGTCATTGTTTCTTTTTCAACTCAAAATCAAACCAATAAAAAAACAGAAACTGTCCTGCTTTATATAAATGCATAGACGTTTTTATGAGGCGAGAAACTCTCATAAACATCTTTAGATTTAGTGTAGTATTAAATACACCAGAGACAGTACAAACCTCCTGGCTGCATTCAGTAAAATGAGATGATTTGTTTCAGAGACAGTTCATTATAAATATATCTTTATGTTATTATAACTACTTTAAGCGTTGTTTTATGATCAAATATAACTGTAAACACAGAAGAGAGATATCACAGATGCTGCTGTTTTAATGAAACTCTGTGTCTTACTTTGTTTTAAATGTATTGCAAATCTACTTGGAAATGTTGCGTAATATGTTAAAAAGCTTCAGGTGTTTTATTGTGGGTGCATTAATGTGCTTAAATCAGACAGCGGGGTAGCTTCTTTTGCCAAGTGCACAGTAGTGGACCAGTGTGGTGGAAAAATTCCTTTCCTAGCCTTTTTTTGATTGTGTGTCTGTAGTTTCATGCGTGTATCTCTTTTGCCAGGCGTAGACTGAAACATCTGTGCAACAGGCCTCTGAGAATGTCAAATATGGTGGTGTGCTCGCTATATTCTGTGTGTGATGACATCCCTGGAATGCAGGGTTGGGTTACCTGTTGTATTTCCATGGTAACCGCAGTGTCCTCTACACAGTGTGTGAACTAAACCTCAAATATAATCATTCCTGTGGTTCTCACCTTTTCTTTGAATAACAAAAGTATTGTGTCAGCAGTTATGCAAGTCAAGAGTTCACTATGGTGACACAGAGATGTCACCCAGAAATAGCAACAGTATAATCACTCAGATTATTGGGATGAATGCTGCTCCAAATATGGCTGGAGCACTGTGAGGCAACACCTCTGACATGACATTAGTAGGAGTCCTTCCTGTCGTACATGATCAGTAAAACAGGAGAGATAAAACCCACCAGTCACAGAAAGTGTTGGGATGATGGAAATGGCAGCGACACAAAGATGGAGGCGAGTCAACACAGACTGAAGATGGAAGCTGTATTTATAGATTGTTTGCATAACGTTTAGTGCTGACACCTAGACACACATCTCATCCGCAGCGGACAGGTCAAAAGTAACACTCGGCGGTTCTTTTTGTGCCGCCGAAGGACAACGCCCTGGTTGCAGACGTGCACAGACCTGCAAAGAGGATGTGCTTCTCCTGTTCCTCTAATTCGGTCCCTGGCAGCTGACGGATATGTAGATTCGTCAAACCGGTGCCCCTTAGTTAGACCGCCTGTCCTGAATGTCAAGTTTCACAGCCGCGAGGGCGACAGAGCCGTCAGAGAGTGCAGGAGACATTAAGATCAGAAACAGATGTAGGGCAGTGGCCATGGTAACGATGGATTTGGAATGATAGATGGATTTTAAGGGTAACAAGTGCTGTTTTGACACTGATATTTTGCTCTCTTTTCAACTTCTACCCACGATTAATTTATTTTGCATTCTGCCCCAGCTTAAAGAAGCTTTATCCTGCTTGAGTTCTATAAATAAAGAAATGATTTCATCTCCAAACATGATCAATTGCATCTGACAAATTGCATTTATGACAAAAGTTGAATCACAGAGGGGATAATAGAACGAGCATGAAAGAGAAATTTCTGTAAACACCTGCAGTGACGACGGATTTCGCTTTACAGTATTTACAGCACCCCTATTTCAGCTTCTTCAGTATAAATAACTGTCAGTCACCTTGAAAGGAAATGTGGATTATCTCATATCCAAGCAGATAAGCAGCTGAATGCCGTTTTGTTTTGTGAGAAGTAAAGGATCAAATGGGCTGCGGAGCATTTGGCATCCCTCAGCCGGATGTGGAGCTTCACAGGTGCTCTCTTCAGGGGAATCCTGTGTTTCATAGGGAAATGTCTCTGCACAGCCCCACTGAATATCAATCATGCACACAAACACACGTACAACATGTGTGTCTTCATCTCCTGGTGCGCTGTTCATTGTAGCATTGAATCATAGATGGTGAGTCATCCCAAGAGGTTTTGTTCTGCTGGCCAATCAAAGCAGGGTGCTCAATGTCCAGTGTTTTCTACTGTTCCTATGTAGCATGTAAAGGAGAGGAGTATGTGTTAAGTGGAGTTGGGTTGTTTTAAGGGGCAGCTTTTTTCAGTTTCTGAGCTTAGTGATATTCACTAACTTCACTGATCTGTAAAGGTGACTCATAATTAAACACTAATTGAAATATATTCTCACAGAACCCTTCATTTAAAGAGGACTGCTGTGAATCCTTCTTAATGGTTGATTAATAGGCTCACAGGGGGCTGTTAATAATGAGAGATAATAAATGATGATTGGTGATGATAATAACGGATAATAAATCATGTCAGGGCTCACTAAAATTTACAATACTGATCACAGTTTTTATTCTGGATTGTTTTCTTTTAGCCATGCATCTCAGTGGTGTTTTTTTCACTGGTTGTTTCCCCATGAAGAGTTGACAAGTACACAATAACACCATTAACCCGTAGCTAATGTCACAGTAGAATACAGTAACGCTACACTTAAATACCACCTCAAGTGCCTGACGCATACCTGTTATTGTCTGTTTTAAGACGTCTCTCACAACCATTGTCCTTCTTCCTGGAATGTCCTGAGACCATGGTAATTTACTCACCATAGACTGTGAGAAATATGTGCAGCATCTCATTTGGAATTTGAGGCACATCAGAACAGGTTTGGCACTCCTAACTGCGGTAGAAGCGAAACTGAAATTAGATCTCGCTTTATACATCACTGGTCAGAATTACCGAGAGTTCAAGAGGGCTCCTCGGGTCACAACCCTTCTAAAACGAGAGAACGAAACAGATAAGAGAGAAGAATAATTAACTTATCTGCTCTATGGGGGCTTTGAAATACAATATTGCTTCTGTACGAGCTTCTTGTTGTCAGAAGCTGGCGCCAGGTTGAATAGTTCGAAGAACTCTGAGGCTACAGTAAATCCTTTCTTAATTCAAAGCATATCTGTGCATAACTCTAATGATTACACTTTATAATTGCAATGTCCTCGCTGTTAATGAGCTACACTACAGTTTCTCAGCTCACATCACTGATGTGGAATTTTCAATTACTCATAGCCTAAGAGGAAGTAAACAATATTTTTACAATGAGGAATGTATTGTTTGTTAAGTTAATAGTGGGGAATATGTTACATAAGTCAGACGATAAAAGCAGGATGTCAGGCAGTACTGATACTGTAAGGCTTGTTTAAGTTCCAGCCTTTTGAGTCATTTCCCTTGAAGGTGCATGATAAGATGATATCGGCATTGTCACAGATCTCAATGACACACAACAGTTACTCCCATGTTGGTCAGAAACAATAAAAGAAAAGTCAGCTTCATCAGTTGGTGTGATGTTCTGTCTTTTGTTGAGTAAAACTCACTTGATGAGGTGTTAGTATAAGGAAGAAACTTCTGAAAAAGTAGTCACAGCTGACAGTTGTCTCCGTTGTCTCCCCTCAGTAGCTCAGATCTCAGCCACTCACTCTCAAGGATTTCCTGCTTTGTGTTTCTGAGATATGCTCTTCATGGTGTGATTAAGATAGCCATCTTTGCAGATTTGCCAGGGTTTTACTCCTAACGTACTGTGGAGATCACACAACATGTGCCTGGGGTGTTCCATAACTAGAATAAACAAATGAATAGAAAATAATGGCGGTCAGCTGAGGAATATGCAAGAGATGTTTGATGTAATCTTACGTAAAACCAGTCCAATTATCCCTTTTTTTAAAAGATCTGAATGAGACAAGTTATTCTGCTTTTTAAAACTTGCAATTCAGTCTATCTGCTTTTAGTTTTGGTCATGACCCGGCGTCTGTGACAGCTTATTGTTAGTCATGGTTTGTCTGTCCTTCCGGCAAGGGCTTGAAATAGACGAAGCAGATTTACTTGTCACAGAGTCCATTCTCGCTTATCAAGCCAAACAAAGCTTAACCATCCAGATGCAGCCATTAACAGTCAGTGTTGTGCCATAAATCTTTTTAAATTGTGTTATATTTAGCGTAGTGTAATATCTTATTATATATGATTTCACATCATGGTCAAGTGTTTGTTACTATAAGACACTGTCAGACAAAGATGTGGCCTAAAATGAGTTATGATTGTTTCAGATGTCATCACTTTGGCTCTTGTGGGTTTGCAGCCCTCAATGAAGACTGACAGGAGAACAGTAATATCATTTTAAGATGTTTTTTTGTTGAGACAGGACATTTCCTGAAAGCAGATGAAGCTCTTAAAAGGTTATAAGTGACCGCAGCGTGTATCCGGCCTCAGTAACAGCAGGTGTTTTTGGTCACTCAGAAGAGGATCATGAATTGATAACTACTGTGTTTATTGTGCCTTGTAAACTTTATCAGAACATGTTTTACTGACACATTAACATTTTCACACTTGGCCCATATTTCATAGACAGGCTCAAAAGTTTCTGCTCCATGACAGTGATCAAAGAGAGCTGCTGCATCTCACATCACCCCTTCAAAATCTTTGATCTGATTTCTTTCAGAAAGAGTTTGATGAGATCTGATAAAGCTCCGGTGAAACAGATTCTGTGTAAGGGAGTTTTTTCAAATAAAGATAAACATGATGACATCCGTTTCTTGCTAAGTAATGAAAGCATATCTTCATAAGTCAAGTGTGAGTGACTATCACAACAAAATGATGATAAATAATAAACTTCAGAGCAGCTTCTTTAGAAAATCCTTCTCTGGAACATTGGTACATCCTTGTACGTCTTCAGGAACTAAAAATAGTATTTTAGATAGGTTTTTTTTGTATGTTTGCCAAATTCTTCATCCTGACAACAGCAGAGTGATATTATCGCTTTCTATTTTAGTTTCTTTTCTTTGCTAACAATAAAGAAAAACTACTTGCAAAAATGACAAGATGAATATGGGTGGATTGTCAACTTTTATTTATGCTGGTATCGGTAAGCCGTGAGAATGTTTACAGTATGTGTGGTTATGCTAATGAGTTCAATTTTTGCTAAAAATACAACAATATGGGTTTTTGTGAAACTGCTTACTTTTTAACACCCACACAGTCCAGCTGGTAGTAGATGATTATAGACCTCTCCCTCAGTTTATCTCCAGCGTGCACAGGATTCCCCCCTGTTAAGAATGTATGTATGCGTAAGCATCTATATCTCAGACATCACTGGAGCTGCAGGCTGAGCTAGTAAAGATCTTCTTGAGAACTGCAGCTGCAGGGGGCAGTTTTAAGAGTCATTTAGCATTACACAATAGACCCGCAGCGCTTACAGCAGCTATGTAAATGTTCATGATGGAAGCTGCAGAGAGAGTGACGAGTAGAAATGCATCTATACGAGGCAGTGAGCAGGGAGATTATGCAAAGTAATCCAAGCACAATTCATTTCAATCACTCAGCGAGTTCACACTGTTAACCTGTGTCAATATTTTATACATACAATAGCAATCAGACACATAAAATTAGGTTTTTATCTATTTATTATTTATTTGTTTGTTTATTCATTTTTAACAATACTTCATTCTATAGCTTATTTCCATTATTACACACATATACACTTAAAAATGCACTTAATTCAGAGAGTATCAAACACCAGTGTTGTTGTGGGTAAAAATCAAACATCTGTCATGTTTAAAGGCAATTATTGTCATCAGAAGCTTATTTTAAATGATAAATGGCAAAACATGTGAATCACAGGTGCCATGGTTACGCTTTACTCCTATAGCATACACACTGTCATTACACAGTGCTCAATATAAAATGTTTGTTTGCTGGTTTTATGAAAAAAAAAGTTGTTTTTTTTAGATGTGTTATATACTTGTCAATATTACTTTTACTGCAACTGTTTTTGTTAAACATGAAGGAAAAAAATCTGTGTGTATTCCAATGCATGACCCCTTTGTTACATTCTTAGAATTATTTCATTGAAATATGTAACAAAGTTTGTAAAATGATTTTGTCATATTAGATAATTAGGCTCTAAAAAGGTTTCTTAAAAGTGTATCTTCTTTTTCTTTTTAAAAAATCATCGTACTAGAATATTACATGTTCAAAGCATTTATGGTGTAACCTGATTATTGTCCCTTATCATGTGGGTTGGGCGCAGCAGCTGCCTGTGTGATGCCTGTATCTTATATAACAACCCCCCCCTAGCTTTTGTTTCTCATCTCCAGAGGAGGAAGAGAGAAGTCTCTTCCTCCTGTATGTTTATGCTGATGATGTGTCAAACCACTCCAGCCCGCTTTTTTCCCCGACTCCCATCACTGCTGTCGAGGGTAACTGCAAAGACACAAACCTCCGCTTTAGAGCATTAAATATTCAGGTCTGTTTGGGTTGGCCCTCCTCATTCATGTAAGCTGAAAGCTCTGAGAACAAGGCCTCGTTGTCCAGTCAGCAGTTGGGGCAATTAGGGGAACATATTTTAAAGCACTTGTTTGTTTTACTGAGACATAAGTTCACTTGTAAGAAGTTACGATGGAGGAATTATTTATGGTCTCAAAAGCCACCGAGGTCATCTCTCTGGAAGTACTGGTGCTGGTGTATGATCTATTTGTTTAAATTGTCTTACCTGCTGTGATACTTATCATCCCAACCTATTATTTTTTTAAATTTTGCTTAAAACCTTTCTTTTTTCTTTGAAGGACTACTGTATGTGGTAATATTTCATGTTAGCTCTTCCCCCTGGATCGCTGCATCTCCCTCTCTTTAGATTTCTCTTCACAAATTGAATCATGTAGAAATTTTCTTATCAGTACTCTATCATTTGCACTAAATGCTGTAGGTGAGGCATAATATGGTCAGAGTTGAGTGAAGTTGTCCTCTGGCAGTCCTTCCCTATATCTTTGGCACACTGCTATCTCAGTTGATCTTGACAGGTCACGACTTAATAACCGAACCAGGGAGCTGAATTTAATGGCTCATCCCTGCTGGAATTTGGGGACTTTACCAGGAAATTGCAGCGAACCAACATAGTAATTGTGTAGGTAAACCCTGCACAAATGCTGATGTGTGCCTGTGTTAGTCGTCATTTTCTGTGCATACTGTAACCAAAGTAACATTTTCTCATTTTTTCCTCCTTCCACAGTCTTCATCTGTAGCTTCATGGTGGCAGCTCCCATCTTTGGTTACCTGGGCGACCGCTTCAACAGAAAGGTCATCCTGAGCTGTGGCATTTTCTTCTGGTCCATTGTTACTTTGTCAAGCTCCTTCATCAGCCAAGAGGTACGGAATAGCTCCTGTTCTCACAAAAACTTTTGGACGATAGCAGCATGAGAGCTCCAGTGTTATTCTATTAGACTTCCTCCCCTACACTGATGAGCTAATTAGTCTGTTATGATCTGGATATGCTCAGTGTTAAGGCAAGTTAAATGAAATGACACACTCATTAAGTCAGACACCCGCTTTGCCTTTGTAGACATTCTTTATGTCTTCTACCCGCCCTCCCTTTTTCTTTTCCTCTGGCAACTAGCCAATCAACTAATGAAGACCCATGCCTCACAGTTGTCTCAATTACAATACTTTAGAAGATAAGACTGTGTCGTTTCAATGCCCCGAAGCATGTGGATTTAGATTTGATATCCCTAAAAGCCTCTATGCACTGGGAGGTGTTGGGTGCATTAAACAGTAACATTATTCCTGGTGGTGATGTTGTGGGGGAAGGGCTATCCTGCAGGGTAGACATCAGATTGCAATGAAAAGGCTGTGTTCTAGGACATGTGCAGGAATGTGAGCGTGTCAGGGATGCAACCCTGACTGACGTGTCTGGTTATATATATATATATATATATATATAAATCAGCAGTCTACAAAAGTGGCTTGCCTTGTATGGATATGAGGCATTAAGAGGTACTTTAGTTAAAGTGATGCAGCACATGACATGTCTGCAAAGCAGCATCATGGGGCTTTGCAGTGCCATGGCTCTTCAGGACTGTGTAAGAGAGTGACAGCTCAGAGATGTTAAAGGTCTCAGGAGGGCATCCTTTGACTTTAATCCTTACCAAAATCACCTGCTGGGAGTCAAAATTGCAGCTATTTGCTTAAGCAAGCAATACATTAGAGCTGCTTATGGATAATCTACAGTTCAGGACCTACTTCTGACAAATGCCATAAATGATGCTGACTGCTTGTGAGGACGCAAAGAATGGTCTTCAGGACTCGCCGTCTTTTGCCCTGCAATTTATTTCCTCCCCTCAGACATGTTCATGATTGTGCCAGTCAAATAAGACAAGAGTAGTTGGCTATTATGTAACAGCAGTACGGTGCTGTCGCCATGAGACATGAAAGATATGCAATGTAATAAAATGTTAATATGCACTTACAACTGACTCCTATCATTACACATTTAACACACTGTGGGGCATTTTGGATTTGAATTTGCAGCAGATATGGAATTAGGAGCTTATGTAAGAGAAATTCATCACTGTCATGATGTGCAATTGCATGTTTTTTTTTTCTGCATGACCACAAAAGATTATTGTCAGAGTGATCACTTTTTAGTAATTTAAAATGCATCATTGGGTCTATGTAACCAAACGTGTTGTGCAGAAAATCTTATGTTTATGAAGACATGATTTTATTTATGTATTTCCATTTTCCCTTGAATTTATTTCATCACTTATCAGAAAGCATGACTTATTTTTCATTCAGTCTGATCTCATAAATAGAAAGTGGGAGAAGAGAATAATGAGAATTGCTGTGATAAAACCTTGCCAGGTGGATTTTACGCTTTTTAAGGTTAGAAACACATGATTCAGACAGGAGGGTTAAATTCCATCTTTAGAATAACTAAGGCAAGTACACTAAGAGGGCATTCTGATAAGGCAGAAAGGCTCAGGCCCAAATCAAGGATGGGTTCATAGAGTTCAAAAACAGGTGATAGACAGCAACCATGAATGGCTAGAGAACAATAACTGAGGGTGATGCAGGTGAGAGAAAGGACAGGGAAGATCAGCTGATGCAACTGGGTGTAATGCAGCACAGAGGCAGGATTGACTTGCAAAGGGATACATTCAAATTTGTGACTGACATTACATTGCGAGTCAAGAAATACCCAGACACAATTACTGGTTAAAAGGTACTTTTTTCCTTCCAAATGTTAGGTTTTACAGATTCCTAGCCCAGTTGTTGTGCAGAGCAATAGGCCACTGTCCTGTTTGTTTTAGATGTTGCTTCAAGACAGCAAACTCAAATTAATGTGTCATTAACAGGCTTGTGCAAGATTTTACAAGCTGCTGCCAAGATCCTGTTTGTTTGATTTTATTTGGACAATACAATGCAAGTTAATGAACATTTCATAAGAAATTAATGTAGACATGCTGGGTTATAGCATAAGTATAGTTTCCATTCATTTAATTTTAATCAGGTCTTCTGGAGCAGGGAAACGTCTTAAATCAGGATGAGGAACCCTGGTCCGCATGGACTGCTGTCCTGCAAGTTTTTAGATGCTTTCCTGCACACCTGATTAAAATGAATGAGTCACAGTCCAGAACTTGACAAACGATTGATGTATTTGATTTGAATCAGATGTGGCAGAGCAGGAAACCTAAACAAGACAGTGACCTTCGACGACCAGTGTTCCCCGCTCCTGATGTAAAAGATACAGGGCAGTGGTCCCTTACAACCACAGTTGGCCAACAGTGTTTCAGCGCATAGTATAACCCTGGTGTGGCCAAGTCCGGTCCTCGAGAGCCAAAATCCTGCAACTTTTCTGCATCCCTTCTCCAACACACCTTGATTACCTCATGTGATTGTCATTCAGCTCTGCGGAGGCCTGGTAATGGACCATTCATTTCATTCAGGTGTGTTTGAGAAGAGCATGTAAAAGTTGCAGGATTATGACTCTTGAGGACTGAACTTGGCCAGCCCGTATATAGAATATTTTTTAAAAATAATAAAAAATTGAAATCCCTTGAAACTACTTTCTTTTTTCGAGGGAGAACTGTAATGGCCACTGGCTGCTGCATCCTTCATCCCTCGCCTACAAAAGTTTTTTTCCACTCTGTCCACACACAATTTTGTTGGTTCTAACAAAATGTCAGGTGTATGACAGGCTAATCAACTTTCCAACCACAAATTTTAATTAACTTATCATAAAAAAGACAGTTAGCGATGGTTAAGGGATGACGACCCAAATGCAGATCTCTGAAGTTTATTGGCATAGATAGCACAGGTCAAAACCAAGTTGACACTGAGCATAGTAGTCTTCACAAACAAGACAAACAAAGATCATATATCCAGAGGCATTTAACAATGTTTTGATCAAGGCCAAACCTACGGGACTACACTACTAGGCTACTAACAATGGACACAGATAAGAAAGGCATGACTGAAACCAGGGGAGCATACATAGGTGAGTAATGACAAATAGCAAACAGGCGTGTATGGGAACGACAGTGCAGTGATTAATACAACTCGGAACAGGTGTGGAGCAACCGAAACGCTTAAAGAAGAAATGCCTTTTAAAAACACAAAAAATTTATATACAACTAAAATGAGAAATCTGAGAAATTAAGAATAAAACAAACCAAACCATGAAACTCAGACCTCTGAGACATCTTTTCCTAAAAGATGATTATAACTGTCAAGATTTGACAGTTAACAACAGTAAGTATGCTAACATGCTGAAGTATTACAGTGAACATATTAAACTTGTGGTCTATCTGCTGATCTTTTCCCTAATTAGCATGCTAGCAGCAGCATTTAGCTCATCCCTGCGCCCCTTCGAAAGAGGGTAAAAACAGTTGTGATGTGTTGCTTTTTATAAACTTATCTTTTATCTCTCTATCCACTTTTACTATTTCTATGCCAAAGTTTTGTGGTGTTTTTAGTGAAGAGGCCTGGAGGTTTTCTGGTCTCTTTCAGTGCTACTAGCATATTTGATCCAAGTGGTGATGATAGTTTGGTGGTGACCACACACACAAAAAGAGCTACCATCATGATCCCACTAAATGGCAGGCCACCAGAGGAAGAAAATAGACTGTGTGAATAATTTAAAACTGTGACAATGATAAAGCTTCAGCAGTGAAAACTCAGTTCGGTATCAATCATAAACACAGTAGTTCAGACGCTGTAATACAAAACTAAATATTGTGAAAACAGCAGAGAATGTATACAGATCCATCATTGTAAATGATATGAGTGAACACCACAGCAGAGAGGTTTTGAAGTGTGGGAGTAATTCCCTTGAGTGTCATCTTACAACAAGGTATGTGTGGTGTATATTCTCCTGGGAATGTGATGGCTGTGTGTTATTGACCTCATGACACTGTCCCATCCAAAAGCACAAAGCCTGAGATGATGGCTGAGAGTGCAGGTCAGCTCTGAAGTTTACAACACCACCTTTTAATTTATCCTTTTTACAAATTGTCACCATAGCACACTCTCACATGCCATAGACTCACGTTTTGACGACCCACAATATGCCCCCAAATTCAAAGAAAAATTATATTCAGGATAATGTAAATATGGCATTTTCTACTCTACGATGGGCTGGTACAGTATGCAGTTTTCTAGCCGTGTTTGCAATTTATGCCATTTCACTTTGAGGGGGAAACTAGATTTTTTTTTTTTGCAGCTTCACAAGCAAGCATGAAAACCCATATCCAGTGAGTAGTGGTTGCCATGGAAACAGTTAACAATCAAGCTGCCTCCACCAGAAAGGTTTTAATGTATTCACCTTTTCTGCTATTGCTGTATAGCCTATACATCTGATAGAAGATAATATGCTGTGGTAAACTATTAGATCTAACTTAGATTGCAATGTTGAGGTTGTCTTTTGTGCTGGTTTTATGCACATTTCTGTTGCTTTTTAGCTGATTAGGATGACCTTAGGTGTGCTAATGTTTTATGAAAACAAACAATGATATCAAGGGGATGAAATTGTGAAAATGTTACTTTTTTACCATTGTAGTCCATTGATTTTGCAGCATAAGCATTAACTGAAGTAACTTGTGATTATCTTGTTAAGGAGGATATATATCCAGTGAATAATAATATTGTGACATTAAAGGAGAGTTTTGGGTGTTTTCTTTTCCCAAATGGAAACACTATATGAAAAGAGTTGATGAAGAAAAGAAGAAATACATTTTAAAAAGATGCAAAGAAGGTTAGATTGATGAATTTAAGGATAAATTTTACCTGCAGAGCCTTACACCTTATTATCCATTTTCTTTTTCTTCCTTTCTGTCTTTTCTCTGCAGTGCTACTGGCTGTTTGTGCTCTCTAGAGGACTGGTGGGCATCGGAGAGTCAAGCTACTCCTCCATATCCCCCACCATCATAGGAGATCTGTTCACTAACAACAGCCGCACCATGATGCTCTCTGTCTTCTACCTGGCCATCCCCCTGGGAAGGTAAGAGACAGATCAGGTCTGCAGCAAGCTAGATATATTGTCTTTTATTGGAGTTGTATGTTTATGAGACTCTATTGGTTATGGGATGTTATTTGATTATTTTATCTGATCTACTCTAACAGATAATTAGAAATTGTCCTTGAAAATCAAAGAATTCCTCCTATCTGCCTCCACTTCTTCAAAAAATAAAATTCTCACAATGGTCCTCAGAAAAGAAAAGAAGATGGGAAGCCTTTTCTAAGATGGAGTGGGGGAGCGGGAGGGACTAGGAGGTATTATTAGGCTCAAATCTCCAGACTTTTCAGTTCATTCAATCAGAAAAAGGGCCATGGGGAGAAAGCAAACAAAGCCAAATGATAAAAGATGAATGTAGCAGTGGATGTGTTGCGGGAGTCACTTGAGGTTTATTGTGAGATACAGAGCTCATCAGCATGTGCCTGAACTGCTGCACGCTACGCAGTTTCCATCCACTGCATGCAAAGTTATGGAGGGAGCGGGAGCTATGTCTCTCTAACACTGTAAACATTTACATCAAGTTAAATTTCTGTTGTTATATAAGCTGTCACTTTGTATTTTCTCGGAGGAAAAAAACAGTGATGAATTGTTATGTAACCAATTTGGTCCTCTAATCACATCAGCTTTTAATGTCAGATTAAAGACAGTGGGACTAATGAGGAAGGAAAGACAGAACTGCCCTCTGAGTGGTCGTGTTATGGCTTGCCAAAATGTTTGGGTCAATGTAAACTCTCCAGAAACGACACAATAGAAGGTGAAAGACTGGCCCTCAGTGAAATGCTGTTAAACATCCTACCCAGTCTCCCACTTGTTTGTCTTAACTGAGGTTGTTGTGACCATTTTCAGGAAGCTGCCGTAGGAATCAGACCGTATTCAAAGGAAATGGACTCTACTGCTGTCCTTATTCACTTTGTTAAAAAAAAAAAATTACACCATAGTTTTTCCGCTTGGCTTCCCGGACATGTTTGTAGGTCACGTTGGTGCTTGATAGGGGTGTGTTTTATAAGCTTGAGTATTATTGTTAGTGTTGAACTTTCCAAACCCTCTCTGGGTGGACTCTGATAAGATTAGCCGTTAGTCACTCACTGGAAATATCATATGCTGTCAGGATATGTTTATACTGCACTTGTTATTTCTGGACAACTAGCCATGGAAATACAACCATAAACCGTTTCCACCTTTGCTTTGAATGTGTGAAAAAAACCAGCTAAGCGTGTTCATCACTCAGCAGCACAGATAAGAATTCACTGTAAAGTCTAGTTTTGACCATCAATCTATCACTCCACTCTGTTATTCTTATGGAAAACGGTGTCCTTTACCCCGAGGCTCTGCAAATGCAGGCAAACAGGTCTGAAAAAAATCTCAGAAATCAGGAAGTCTTGCTGGCTTTGACTAATTCCAGTGAAGAGATTGGAAAGAAACTACAGTGATAAGACATGTCAATGGGAAATGAACAGCACTAGACTCTTGTGTTTTATCTGATCTGATTTATCCACATTTCCCTAATCTTTTCCTCTGTTTTTAACTCAGATAATAGGCCCTAACATTTTGTTATCATGATAACACAGTCTGTTGCCAGACAACCATATTAGAACTCTGATCTCTTGTTTCACAGGCGTTATACCACCTGCATTTTGTGACTGCATGCAGAGATCACTCTTCCACAAATAGACTTACTATTTAAGAAGCTACCAATGCTTTGATCACTAACACATATTAAGTTTTCCATTTCAAGTACCCAAACCCTCAACAAAGCTTTAATCAGACTATAAAAAAGACGTGAGTGACAAAAGCGTAGGTTTAAGTGATGGAAATGACAGACTCATCTGCTCCTGTATATGTATGTAAACTGTCAGACTATTGGAGAAGTTTTGTATTGCTAATTTATAATCTTTGTGCTTATCTGCAGTGGGTTGGGTTATATCCTGGGCTCTGGTGCCAAGGACGCTGCAGGAGACTGGCACTGGGCTTTAAGGGTAAGATTATCATAATCAGCACAGCCTCCAACCCTGCACACAAACATGAACACAGATACAGATGAAGAGCCCCTACAGGGACTGCTTGTGAGGCTCGTTATGGACCTGGGGTCAGTTGGGTGAGTGGTGACAGAAGCACCAGGGGACACTCAACGCTGCTCTGACGTTACAGGCGAGTGACAGAACAAGAGAGCTGCAGGCTGAGTAACTATTGTCTACATCAGCTTGAGCACACCCTCCTGCAGAAACATTTCCACAATTTTTAGCATCAAATACGTGCATCTTCAAATATCTCTTCAAACTGAAAAGCCTGTAAATTTTGTGCCTCTTAAAGCAATAGAAATGTCTGATTCAGTGAAAGAGCACATTTTCAGTGTGTCATTAAACTGTATATAAAACAAATGTATTTTTGTCTGCAGCGTAAGGTTTAGCCGTCATCTTTGTGTTATTGTTCCTGCTATTATTTTAGCTGTTCTTTAAACAATACAGAACTCATGAGGTATATGAGAAAAAGATGCTATTCTTAGGAAGCTTTCCTAGGAAGCAAAAGACATGAAAACACGTCCAAGACAAAGCACCAAACGTCACAAAACCACACATCTGTTACGATGTGATGATTTCCTGAAGGTGCTTGGAAAGGGCTGACCTGGATCCCTTTCAATTAAAGCCTAAATTATACTTGCAAGGAAAATTTGTTGGTGAATTGCTGATAGTGCATTAGTTAAAAAAAAAGCACACATTAGCGGCCCGCTTTTTGCGATAGCACAGTTACTGCATACTTTAGTGGAGACTGGTGTTAAATTAGAAGCATAAATCACTGTCGTCTTTGCTTTGTTTTTACTGCAAATCAGCTGAGAACTTGAGACAGAATGGTTGCAAATGAACTGCTCTATAAGGCATTCCAACCATAATGGGAATAGACCAATGAAAAGCCGAACAGGACTCCCCAGGAGCTGCTGGCTTCAGGGTCAGCTTTTAAAATCCTTAAAACAAATTATGACCTTGTGCCTCTTCTGGACATGCTGACATTTAAAGGAAGGCATTAAACATTCTTTGAATGTGTTTTGGTGGAAAAGAATCTCGGAGTTGAGAACTTGTTGGACAGGAAGTCCATTTCTTTTTGTCTTGGTGGAACGTTTAAAAAAGAAAGAAAGCAAGAAAGAAAATACAGCAGGGGGGCAGTTTGTTCCAAAGAAGCCACAATGACATTCCAATAAAACAATCTCAGAGCCAATTAATCACTGCTGGGGCATGCAGAGAAAAACAAATATCAAGACATGAAACGGTTTCTGTGTAACCGTTTCCTGTTTTAACAGAAAAAAAACATTGCTGCACTTCCTTTTGTTTTTGCCTGTCGTGTTCCAGCTACCTTCCTGAAAATGTCAATGTAGGAAAGTAGCAAGAGATATCTAAAGAATTGAGTTGGAGGGGAGGGCAGTAGCTAATTTGTTTAATTGCCCACCATCCCTACAGGAAGTGTCCAATGAATCCAGTGGGAATAGAGGTCAGAGGTCACAGACTCCTGTTGTCTCATCCAAAGAATGAAAAAAAAAAGCCCAGATTTATTTTCTACTTCAGCTAGATGAGCTTCCATTTACCTGCTCGGCTCCAAAAACCCATTATACAAGTTAATTCAGTTAAGTTGCTCCATACAAGCAGAAGAGGGCAAAGGACACAATGTAGGAAAGTGAGTGATGAGTGTTGGTGTAATCCTGCCACATTCTGGGTCATATCTGACTCTAGATTTTACAATACCCATACTTATGCATACAAATGGGCTTTTATGAGCAGCAAAATGCAATATAATATGATTAATTTCTTCTGAGATATAAAATTGGTTTTGCTTTTGTGAGCAATTTGTATTGCTCAAACAAATCCTCTTTAACACATCCCATCCTGCTCATTGTCTTTGAACCCCCCACGCACATATACACAAGAACAAACTTGTGACCACATGAACCATAAAGGATGATAATGCACATGAAAGCAGATGGACAGCTGTGAGGATTTCACCTGTTCACAAAGCAGCTCAAAGCCAAAAAGCTCTTTTAGTCTCTTGTATGGCTGCACACATGGACAGGCCCACACCCATTCACGAACACACACACACACTCGGTGCTAGTAGAGTGAGCAAAGGGAATGTTCTTAGTTTCGGAGGGCTTGTATAGGATGTCAGGCGTATCAGCAAACAGTGGCCTCACATTCAGACTGTAAACACACAGGTCTTTGTCCTGTATCTCATGCTTTAACTCCCTTTCCCCCAAACCGCTCCTGATGTGATGTGTCAACAGTATGTGAGCCTTCATAAGTCTCTTTGAACTGTATTGATTGATTGATTTCTTGTCCTGTTAGGTGTCCCCAGTCTTAGGCATGACCGTGGGAGCTCTGATCCTGCTTTTTGTGCCTGAGCCAAAGAGAGGCAGCGCAGACCAGATGGGAGGACGCATCAGGACTCGCACTTCCTGGGTCTGTGACATGAATGCTCTCGCCAAGAAGTAAGTATCGCACGCTAGTTTTGGCATATTGTTACATTATTAAATCAACCACAACTGATCACTGAGAACCAACAAATGTGTTGCTAACCATTTAGCAATAAAGTTGCTTTGAGTTTAATATCAAGTAGTGTAAAAGGGGAAATTTACCAGAAATATTTAATTATTTGTTTGCTGTCATCATAGAAATTGAGATGTTCGAACTTGTTAAACAGTAGCGTGTTTATATTTAACTGTTTACTGGATAATAACCCGTATGATTTTGTTTCTTTCTGGCCAGTCGCAGCTACGTGTTTTCCTCTCTGGCATCAGCAGCAGTGTCCTTTGCCACGGGTGCTTTCGGTATATGGATTCCTATATATCTGTCCAGAGCCCAAGAGGTGCAGAGGACAGCAGAACCATGTACCAAAGCAGTTTGCCCCAGTCCAGAAACGTGAGATTTTCTGTTTGACTTATGCAACATAAAAACTTGCCATTTATTTCAGCTAGTAATTCCTTTAACTCTACTCATTTAAAAAATTTAGTTGCATGATTTTAACTTTGTCTGATATCTAAAGGAAATGATGGGTATCTCCTGCAGCTTCATCTTTGGAGCCATCACCTGTGTGACGGGGCTGTTAGGTGTGGTCATAGGGGCGGCAGCCACACGCCTGTCCCGCCAGAGGACCGAGAGAGCTGACCCCCTCGTGTGCGCTGTCAGCATGCTGGGCTCAGCCATCTTCATCTGCCTCATCTTCGTAGTGGCCAAGAAGAGCATTGTTGGAGCTTATGTAAGGTTCATTTCTATACTGCCTTCAGGAAAAGGAATTAGGATTATGATTTCCTACTTTCCTTTGAGGGGTATTCGGTGAAAACTACCTCCCTCTCAGAGTAATATCATTGTGTGGGTAATGGATTTTGGCCCTAGGGGCTGAACATTGAAAGAAAAGGTTTTCTGACCAATCAAGCAGGAAGAAACCTCGTTAAATCTAATCTAGATGGGGTTGACTTTTGAATAAAGTGGGAAGAGCACACCACAAAAGAAATTGTTGCCAGTTCCTTTTATTCCTGGGGGCAGTGCATTGGTGTCATTCCTCATAATGAGGAGCTTTAATTGCAGGTTAGCTTGAAATGCCCTGAGAGGCTGCTGCAGGTAGCTGAAGCTCATACCTTTTCAGCCAAACGTTAAGCACAAAATACACAAACATGCATGGTACTCGTGAGTCTAATAGCCTTGTGAAGCAGGAAAGGGTGCAACTGCACAATCACTGCTTTGAAACAATGCATTTTGGGCTGGTGAGCTTGCAAAGCACAAATCTCTTGTTCTTATCAGTGACAAAAGAATAGGAACTGACCGTCAACTGGTTGGTAATAAAACTGAAAATCTGGGAAATAGTTTCCCATGCGTATTAGAGAACATAACAAACAGGCTTCCATATCCTAAATATGTGACCATGGCCGGCCTTTGCAAGTCTGGCCTCTTTCAGAGCTGAATCCACTCACAATTTGCCCTGAATGTGATATTTAATTAATTGTCTCATGATGTTTACTGTACATACTGGGGATGTTAAGACAATGGAAGTGAGAAATCCCTTGAGGTTACACATCAATTGAATTTATGTTTAAATAATGATTTAACTAATGAAGTAAGATTCATGTGAACTCTATTCGGTCAAAGGCACACATTTATCAGGTATTTGACAGCAGTGTGACTCAGCCAATTAGACCTGAGGTGCAGAAGCATCCATATTAATTACATGATTGCACATCTGTCTAACTTGATTTTATACACTCTCTATGCTACAGAAATAGAATTTACCTGTTGGTAATAAACTGGGATAATAGCTGGTTTCTGTCCCTGTATAAATCCCACGGATAATTTTTGCTGTTTAAATGTCTTGCATCATTTTTCTCTCATCTTTGTTGCCGCCACACTTGACTTCCCCTCTTCTCTCATTGCTCCACTGTATCATCTTAAATCATCTTACAGTACAGCAGAAGTGGTAAGTGAGCAGCTCAAGTTTCATTGCAAAGAGCTGACAGATGTGTCATATTATAAGGCGTGACATGGTTGTAGCAGTCGGTGCTTCTCTGTCGAGGCAGATCGACCCCTCGCAGCTGTTGTCTCGTCAACACATAGCTAATCTGAGGAAAGGCAGGGCTTCTCTCTTCTAAGAGGCAACATGTCGGTCACGGTGTCTGGTTCGCAGCTCTCAGAACAGACCTGTCTACATCTCCGCTGTCAGACCCTTTCCGTGGCTCTCTGTACTTTACAGTAGGTCTGGCACCCTGGCTGGGGGGGTTATTTCCCAGCAGGAAACACACATCAGTCGCCCGTGTTAAAGTGTTTTAGATGAAACCAGCCAGTACAGATACATGAGATTCCACTGCAACCAAATTCCTCCGGGTCCGTTTTGAAGAAAGTGGCCAAAGAGCAACAGCAGCTGCTGAAATACAACACATACAGTAGCCTATATGTACATGTAGTGTACTACAACAGACATTTTCTTTATTCCACCCTCTCTGAAGCAGGACATAATTCATATCTTAAAACATAGCGAGTGTTTAAATGTTTTCCACATTGAATGTCTTTGACAAGAATAAACAATTGTTGTCATCCTGCGGTGGTTTTCAGCTTGTGGGGTGCATACTCAGCTCAATGGGACCAAAATGAAGGCCTGTTCATCCACATATAATTGGGCCATGACATAATAACATGTTTTTGAACCACTGCAACCAAAGAATTTTTTTTCCAGCAATGGATTCTCACAGGATAGAAATATCGTCAGTTTCCTCCTCTGGCTTCATGTCATGTCAGTGGAAATTGGCTCTTCGTGGTCACCACATCTGACTGTGAAATCTTTTTCTTTATTTAGGTGTGCATCTTCATTGGAGAGACACTGCTTTTCGTGAACTGGGCCATTACAGCAGACATTTTAATGGTAAGTATGGAGAACCTATATTTATCTTTAAGGTTACTGGAAATTCCTGCCATGGACTGTACCAAACTGGTTATCCAATTAGACGGAGTTTTGAGTTGGGAAATGTGTGAGAACCCTTTCTCTAATGTGTGTTTGAAAAGTGAAAACAGAAGTGAACTAAATGAAAGCAGCTCTGAGCCAGTCATCTCCTTCTTTATCACCTTGTTCATGTTTTTCCTTTCTATCTTTTTATCTCTGTGCAGTTTGTTGTTATCCCAACACGAAGAGCAACGGCGGTCGCCTTTCAGAGTTTCACCTCTCATCTCCTGGGCGACGCTGGAAGTCCGTACCTGATAGGCCTGGTAAGACTCTCCCCAGCAGCGCCTCTGTACGGTTGATCTGGATGTGATTCACAATGTCCTCCAGGTTATAAATCTGGAGCGTGCTGTTTCAGAGCCCCATTCATACACACTCGATACATTCAGATAGCAGTTCAGCTCTCATTTTAAGTAGGGCAGCACGAAGTGTGGCACAAGAGGAGCTTTTAGCACACGTCTCAGGAGAGCCGGTGAACAGAGTTGTGATTTCGCCGCTGCTCTCCAGGCTGTCAGTGGTATTTTCTAGTAAACCTTATGGTTCCCAAGAGACAGCAATGTTGGTGTATTTGATTGGTCGGGAGATGAGAGAGTGGTTCTTATTGGGATGCTGGGCCTCTCAAGGTCACAGTCAGCCCATCCCACCCCACGCCCACCCTTCAACTTGCCACATACATTTAAAGAATAGCATCCAGTTAGCCAGAATAATGCTGCTTGCTATTCAATGGAGTGTGAAACAGGATTCACCTCAGACTGTCAAGGCGCATTCTTCTCATTTTAAGCTGAGAAAGAGCATTTCTGAAGTTAAATAGCAACTCCACTGAGACGCACATTCTGTGCGTTTTAGTGGGCCGTTAATAGAAGCAGGGAAAAGCGGATGCCTCTGCCTTACATGTCATCTATGCACATGTAAAATGTTTTATAGGAACATTTATGATGCATTTTGTGGCAGTAAATTGCTGAGAGAGAGTAGGCTGTCTTGTTGTTATGTGTTTACATTGTGTTTTATTATTGCACCTCTGGCTCACAGCCTGAGTTATATTAACAAAAGCAGCGGAAGTCTTTGATTAGTGGATCAAACTGATCCTCGACATCTTCTGTCGGGGCCTGACAGGCTGGCAGCAGACAGCTGTCTGCTGAGCTGCATTGATACTGTTTTTTTCTTAAATAGAAATCTTAAACTATTGTTCAAGGCAGAGAAACAAAGAAGCAAGTTTTATCCAAGTCCAAGGAGAGCTGTGAAAAGGACTGGGCATGTTTAGGAGGCTACTGAAAAAGAAATCAAAATTGGGAGTCAGGCTCCAACGAATGGATTAACAGGAATGTCACAAAAAGAAAATAACTCAACAAACTTTAAATTTAGGTCTTGTAGATGTACGAGGGAACTATAGTGTTTATCTCTTGCCTCTGATGTGATGAAAAACAGATTTTGAATTGCAGTTAAGATAAAATATAAAGAAACATCCTTAAACAGCAGTGAGGTTGATAAAGAGGAAGCAGACAGCTCATGCTTAAATCTGACAGGCTTAGAGTTTAATCCAAAAGAAATAGTGGATATCCAGGGATCAAAATGTGGTGAGAAATGTAAAGGAAGAAGAAGGGAAAAAAGATCAAATAGAAGATTGTGTCTGGATATGTTTCCCTATTATTGTTATTATTAAACAGATGATTGCTTTTTGTGGCACTCTTATCATTCCACACTAAAGCTGCAGTTGTACTGTGTGTTTAAAAAAAAAAAAAAAAAAAACAATAATCTTTTGATTTGCGTAATTGGGGAAATAATGCTGGTCTTGATCTGAATACATTTAATTTTAGTGTTGTAATTATTTCAATACTTATGTAAAAATCAAATAAAATGGCATCAAAACACTGAAAATTAAGCAACAACTATTTTTTATGATTGGTTAATTGTTGCATGTCTTTTATTTAGCAAAAATACCACATGATGTTTTACGTGAAGCTCTTCAAACCTCAGTTCGTTGTGAAATAAAGCGGTACAAAGGCAACACCTTGGTCCCTCCTGACAGCATTTCTGAAAGCAGAAAGCTCTATTCAATACTGTTGTTTTGCTAATGTGGCAACAACGGGCTCCATCTGTCAGATTAATGCAGCATAGAAATACACACCAGACTCTGCCAATCTGAATTACTGTGACATGGCCCCGCAGTTAGTCACTCACCCTCATCAACTCCACCCAACTTCTAGGGTCACGACTCTCCTCTGAGTGACACGCTGAATGTCCGGGGGTGTCTCCCTCCTCCACAAACCCTGACCAACGCTGTGCTGAATGCTCAAAGTGCGTCAGAAGTCAGTGTCTCAGTTCTTGAACTGAGTTTTAGCACAAGAGTGTGGCAGGGTTGTCGTGACGCATGTTAAGCGCGGGCAGATATGCGGTCGCCTGTGCAGGCTGAAACAAATACCCTGGTTATTGCTAAGCAACCACACAAGATGAGAGTGAGCGAATCTTTTTCTTTCTTTTTTTTCTTATGTTTTTTAGAAAGCAACAGGATTTTGATGTGTGCACCAAACAGACCAGAAGACTGTATATAACACAAAAAAAACCAGTGTGGCAATTCCAGTTACTTTTTTTTTGGGAACGCCTATAATACTGGCTACACACCACACAGCCACCACCTCACGTTGTCTAAAAACTGCTTTAGTACATCTGAAATTCTCTGGAGTATGAGGTAAGAGCACGTAGACACAGACAGTTGTCACTCAAGAATCCCCTGAGAAACACATAATGGACTCCTCCTTTACTGTATGAGCAGGACATGACAACAACAGCAGGTACCAGGGGAATGCCAGGGACAATCTCTCAACAATCATCCAAGAAATGCCTTCTGGCTCGATAATTAGACAAGCAGCAGTTCTCTGGGTATTTTTAGCAAGGCTGCTCTGTGCAAGTTGCAGGGAATTTGCTAAATCTGATGAAATGGGCTTTGCACTGGCCACACACACACAGCCAGCAACGAAAATCTGCAGCTGATTTTGTCACATGAAGATTTTATTTAGCTATTTTAGCCCCCCAGTGCTTTCTCACTCTGTAATGATTCGTTTCTCTCTGTGCACAGATGAGCTCACACTGCACGCTCAGGTTCTCCTGTCAGCGATTCCTCCAGCTCCCCTCATAAAGAATCTCATTCTGCTGACGCAAACATATAATCAGTGTGCTTGAGCCAGTGTGACCCTATGACTGCTCAGACTCTTGCTCACACACACATGCATATTAACATACAGAATGCTAATAGGTAGTATCACTGGCCTCCTTTATGACTGTCAGCGTAGGGATCTAATTGGGTTGAAGAGGTGCATTATGAGTGTTTCTGGGAGGCAAAAACGGTCACTTCACACCCAGCATTCTCCAGCTGCTCCTTTCCTCAGCCCTACACATGACTGAACGCTAGTGTTACTGAATCCTTCATCATCTAGATGAGCTATTAGCTGCAAAACCCCTGGCCGTGTAGGTGAAAAGCAGGAATGTTTTACATCTGTTGCTGTGATGATGCATACAGAAGTACATGCAGAGGTCTGCAACCAAAGGGAGGTAATGTGTCAGAGCAGGATGGGATATTTTAAGAGGTCTTGATGAGTGATTAGTTTAAATAATTTTTTTTTTTCTTTGGTTTTGTGTGTGTGTGTGTGTGTGTGGTGTTTTTGTGTATTTGTGCCTGGGTGCAGATATCCGACAGCCTTCAGACGACCTACACTGCATCAGTACTGTGGCGGTTTCTCAGTTTGGGCTATGCCCTCATGTTGTGTCCCTTCATCATCGTCCTGGGGGGGATGTTTTTCCTGGCCACTGCGCTGTTTTTCCTGGATGACAGAGAGAAGGCCGAGAAACAGTAAGTGACTCACACATTGTTTGAATATCTCATCATTATTTCATTCATTATTTAGTCATTCATTCTTTGAATATTTAAAAGTTGCTCGAGTTGTCCTTCCTTTGACTTTCTGAGTAAGAACTCCAAAAATCCAAATCACCTTAGAGAAAGAAGAAGAGGAGGAAACATGGTGTTATTATATTTAATTTAGTTTTTCTGGACAGTGTTGTGCTCTTTTACCCTGATGCTGGAGTTTGACATGAGTCAGGGACAAGCTGCTCATCGCGATGCCAAGAAAGGTGCCAGCCCTGCAAGGCCCAGAGACGACCCTGAGCTAAGAAAAAGTCTTTGTCAGCTAAAAGTGCTCAAAAGCTGACACAAGCTGTTCTAGCCATCAATTTAAGTGCTCTTTCTTAGACTCTTACCAACTTCCTCCCCACCGATTCACACATTCATATTTTCCTCTTATAAATACTAAAGACGAGAACCAGCAGGAACAGTAGCTGGTCATGGCCTTAAAAGGCTAAAACAAACACATTTGTCATCCTCTGGATAGTGAGGCACAACTTCTTGTTTCTTTCTTACTATTTTTTCCTACTTGTTTTGCACGCTGACTTACTCCCATGGTGGCAGCGCTCTCAAAAATGACTTCCTTCCTGTTAAAGATGAACATTTTTAGACAGGATGGCAGTGTGATGTCTGATGTCTGCCTGCAGTCGCCTTGTCCTAACCCTGTGGATTTGTTTGACTTTTCCCACGCTCAAACCTTTCAGAGACAGCTTTGAACAGCTTGACCAGAGGAAATTTTTTTGCCATATGATCATAAGAAGTTTAAAGAAAAAATGACAAAAAAAAACCCTCCTAAAATTCTTTACCAGTGGGTTTTTTGCATTCTACAATTTTACCGTAGGGTCAAGTTGTTCCTCCATGCATTGAAATCATAGTTTTAAACAGGCCGTTTCAAAGAAACATATGCATGGTTACAACTTCTGAGCCGTGCTGTGGTTTTAGTTGGGCCTGCTCCAGGAAATGAAATGGAAAAAAATACGGAACAATGACTGAAAGAGTAGCCACATGCTTGAAAGTGTGCCAGCAATAGATATTAGCCTGTGGTCCAAGAAATGGTTCAAACTATCTAACCACACTATTGCACATTGTGGGCAGATGGCACACATTGTTTTTATTTTTTTTATTTTTTCTTTTTTTTATTTTTTTTTTTTTTCTTTTTTTCTTATATATTTATTTTTTTTTTTTTTATTTATTTTTTTTATTTTATTATATAATTATTTATTAATTACTATTTATATTTTTAATATTTTAAATAACTTTTTTATATTATAAAATTAATTTTTTTTTTTTTTTTTTTTTTTTTTTTTTTTTATTTTTTTTTTTTTTTTTCTTTTTTTTTTTCATTCTTTTTTTTTTTTTTTTCTTTTTTTTTCTTTTTTTTTTTCTTTTTTCTTTTCCTTTTTTTTCTAATATTTTTATTTTCTTATTTTTTTATTTTATTTTTTTATTTTAATTTTTTTATTTTTATTTATTTTTTTTTTTTTTTTATTTTTTTTATTTTTATTTTTATTTTTAGTTTTTCT
Organism: Atherinomorus stipes; assembly: GCA_023101725.1. Taxonomy (NCBI): domain Eukaryota; kingdom Metazoa; phylum Chordata; class Actinopteri; order Atheriniformes; family Atherinidae; genus Atherinomorus; species Atherinomorus stipes. Next base: position 974,383 of record JALJCO010010111.1, on the reverse strand, counting down.
TATATATTCAAACCAAAAACCAACTATTCTTTGTTATTTTCTGCTGACGTCGAACGCGATTCCCTCTTGTTTGTGTGTTATCTCTTAATTTTAGGCACCCTCACCCCACCCCCCTCACAATGTTTTTTGTGTTGCTCCAAAATTCCCCTCTTTGGTGGTCCACGACTAGGGTCAAGAACGCCCCCCCCCCACAAAAAAAAAAAACGACAAATACGAAGTGGGCGCCCAAATCGCCGCGCCCCCCCCTTTAATTATTTTTGTTCACTCGAGCAACAACTAACCACAACCTCTTGACTTTTACACAACACTCTGTAGGGCAAAACTCATGATGCTGCAGATGCTGTGTAGAAGTACAGAGGTTTTTTGTTTTTTTGTGTTTTTTTTTGGGGGGGGGGGGGGGGGGTGTTGAGTTACTAAAGTTTAACTTTGCATCATTTTTTCTATTATCATTATTAACTATTTTAATGCTTTATACATCAGATAACAACAATAAGGTGGTAATATTAATTTTTGGGTTGTCATATCGAAATCTATTGTCAGAGCTCTATAAGAGACTCTGTAAGCCATTACAATACTCCAAGTCAGCAAAATTAGTTGTTAAATAATTTATTTTCATGGATGAACACTGAAGATCATCAGAAAAATGTGAAGAAATTAAATAAAACATTGAGTTAAAACACATTTCTTCTGTGATCCACTTCCCAGAAAAATATTTTTCTGCTGGCAAACTTTTCTTACAGCCAGAAACTAAGAAAGGAATGCTGGGAAACGTGTTTCTACGGCAAATGGTAAACAAGACATGATGCAAAAAGTATGCAAATTACAGTGGGTATGGTCAAATGTTGCAAAAGGGACCATCAATAGTCTTACTGACAGACTTTCATGTTTTATTTACAGCATGTCGGAGCATCTTGATGACTGTTCAATATCTTGTGTATCAGCAAATAAGTAAAAAGCAGTACAGATATTATGAAGCTGCAAACATGACACTTGCTCCCTTCTAGATTTACAATACATACTCCAGAAGATTATCTGTTATATTTATATACCAGACCACCTGCTGATTTTATGAGAGAACTGGCTGGAAAAACCTCTGCAAGAAGTCTGGAGCGAATCCTGCAGACATGTGCATACTGCACGGCTTACTCTGACAAATAATTTCTAGAACATTTCTAAACTGAAGTGCACGTGTGAAAACAGCTTTAGTCCAGATCCTCTGCAGCTAATTTCCAGGTTCAGTCGTGGAATTCTTTCTGAAGTCTAAAAAGGGGAAATTAGGACTAAATTAGTCTTTACTGAATTACGTGCAAGTATGTAAATGCACAGCAAAAGGCCTCTACAGATGTGCACTACACACTCCGGTAAGGAGAAACCTTAAACAGCAGCAGCTGTTATGTAACAAGCTGCAAACAACACCTCAGAGACCAAGAAAGATGGCAACAGTCTTGGTCCAACCAGACTTGTTCCATGACTGTAATATTTATATATTATAAACTGCAATTAATACATTTCCCCTGACTTCACAGAGAGCTACACATCTTTTTTTTCTTTTCTTTCCTTTTAGTGTGTCCCCAGAAACTCGGTGCTATTTATAAAAGCAAGGAGCCGAACGAGTAACTCGCTGAAGCGCGTGTCTATTTCCAGCCTTCAAGACTGCTTTATTATTCCTAGGTTGTTCGCTTTTTTTGGCTGTAGGGTTGCCATTTATAGCTCGGGTTCAGTGCGTGCCCACCACGCCATCCCTCCACCCCCACGCATTCACACAGTCTACATTTACTGTTGGTGATTTATCAGAGCAGAACTGTCTCATCTGCCATGCCAGTGAGCTTTGACGGTGCAGATCCAGCACGGGTTAGGGCAGGCTAACGACTGCAGCCCGGAGGATGAGAGAAGCAGGATGGGATGAAGTGTGATTGAAAGACAGAAGAAGACAGCCAGCATGTGATAAGTTAAATCAAAAAGTAGTGGAAAAAAGAAAGAACACACAGGAAAGAACTCAGTGCTGCTTAAGGTTTTAAAATGATTCAGTGTCATCTTCTCTTCTGTCTCCTAAAATGATTCTTCTCTCTTCAGGTTGAACCAGCTGGCAAGAACACCCTCTTCGGTCAAAGTATAGCCAGGTAAATTGCCTTTCCTTTTAAAGATACTTAAAAGACTAGTGCTTTTCAGATCAGTCCTGCTACAGACAGTTTGAGTGGCTGATAACAGAGACATTAGCATTTAGAGAGCTCTCTTGTCATTACCTGATCATTAAGTGGAGGTCTGTTCATCAGAAGGGTCACGAGGTTTTTTCAGGACTTAAGAGACACTTTGACCTGAGGCCTGCCAAAACTTTATGACGATGGAGGTGATAAACATGATGGCACACAAATGATTGGTCTGAGAACCACTTCCCATCACTCAGGGAGGTTCAAGGCATTCTTGGAGTTGACCAACTATCTGGCATCTTATCAAGACCTAAGTGGCCTTTCCTTCTTCCTGCCTTTATCAAACTCACGCACAACCTCTGTGATTATTAACTCAAAAGAAAAAAACACAATAATTGGCAGGTCACCAGCCAGCTCAGCATAGTGGGACAATAGGGAGCTACTGTAGTCGCTACTAAAGAATAACAAGGATAAACTTTGACTCCTGATAAGAAAGACAAGGACTCTGTTGAGACCTATTTGCAAAGGTTATCATACTTTTTTAAAAGGTCAAGGTTGTACACCTTTCTTTATAACAGCATATACAGAGTGGAAAATAAGGTCATTTGTGTGTTTATTTAAGACGTTGATTTACCACCTTCCAGTAATGCTCTTTGTGTCTTTACAGTAAAATGAAGGAATGAGGGGGGGAGTTGAGAGTAAGCACAAAATGACACTTAAAAAAAGCACAGCCACAACCCTTGACAAATGTCCTAATCTGGTTTTATATGATGGAATTGCACCAGCTTATGAAAACCAGGAAACTGAGGAATGTTGGGGGGAAAAAAAAGCAGACAGGATGAACAGAGTTCAGTACAGGAAGCAGAGTGATCATGTGCCAAAATTACAACTCCCTGTAGTATTTCAGAATAACGGACGATTAGGGTGGAAAAATTGTGTGGAGGTGCAAAGTCATGGAGGCTGAGGAGAGGATGACCTCAGGATCTTGCTGACAAGATGAAAACCTTTGATTTTAAAAAATATATATATTTGCCTTCCAGCCATTAGTATCTATTAATTTCTCTCTGGTTGTTGTCTACTGATATGTCCATTTTCTTTCTATTGTAAATACATCTTCCCCTTACAGCAGGGGTGTCCAGCTCTAGTCCTCGAAGGCGAGATGTAAATGTTAAATGCTCCCCTGATATAACACATCTGATTCAAATTAGAAGGCTCTCTTCAACAGCTTTTCATCAAGTTCTGTCCAACCATGTTGACCCATTAAGCTGATTCAGCTGTGTTGCAGCAAACCTGCAGGACTGTTGCCACGAGGGCCAATTTTGGACACCCCTGTCTTAGAGCATCTTTCATGTATTTAGTGTAACACATTAAAACAATGAAAATCAACTCTTTAGTCTTCAGATAATATATAACTTTCATATCTGCTGCACGCATCAGAATATTCCAGCAAACATTTGGTGCACTCCAATTAGCAGAATTCTAGATGTTCACACTGATGGATGAGCCATTACCAGCAACTTTCTGCACTCTGCAAGTGATTGATGATTGATGCTGTGATGAACAGGCAGCAGTCGCTGCCTCAGAGGAAGGAAATCAATCTAAATTCTATAAATGTTGCTGTGTGCTTTAGAAATGTGGACAAATATGAAGGATACAGAATTCAACCAGGTCTCTTACAAAATGTAATAAGTAAATTTATGCATGTCCAAAATGTAGATCTATCACCATGAAAGCACTGCCCCATCATTTTTTTTTTCTTTTTTACAAATATCTGAAACTTACCATGATTTTTTTTTTTTGGGGGGGGGGTCCAATATTTCTTTGCTTCCATGTTATAAAATGAAAATGAAGTGAAAAGTTTCAGGGCAACATTGGACCTCAGTTCTTTTGTGTGACAGCCTGCAGTTTAACTCTTCCATCTGCCCTCTCCTACTGTACTTATTTTTTTAACCATTAAAATGTGTTAGTCACTCAAAATCACAATCATATTTTCATGTGAAGCAAAATGCAGGCATGTTTTGATTTTGAAAGACCACACAGTGGGGAAAATTACAAATTGTTACCCCAGAAAGTGTCAATTTTACTTCTTTTGGGTATTTTTTGTGAAGCTGCTTTTGTTTCTGCTGTGGACCTATTTAGCTGAATGTCCTTTCTAAAAAGGAAAGTAACAAACATTTGTGCTTGGAGAATATTGCAGAGGATTTCTGCTCACTTTGGGGGGCACTTCCCACACATTTAGCTACGTTGGTCATTCCACAGAAGCACAATCCTTCCAAGTTATACCCCATTGTGAACCTCAATAATCAGCCTTTACAACAATGCATAATACAGCAACAACTATCATTAAAGAGTTTAAATAATCAATCACAATTTTCCTTAATTTTGTGCAGTTTCCTACACATCCTTGTGTGTGTGAGGAAAATTAGACATAGACAAAAGGTGGTGCAGTGGCAGAAGGTGCAGAAATATAAACCCATAGCAAAACAGGAACCAAACTACCCCTAAGCATTAAAACAAGCTCAAGAGACAGAAAGAGAAACAGGGATGTGGCAGAAAAATAAATACCACAAATATATATACTGAGGGATTAATGACTAAAGCAATGCAGGTGCGGTAATTAGAAACTATTGTCAGATGTGTGGGAAGAGCGGAGACCAAGACTGGATGAGGAAAACAACACTGGGAATAAAATAACAAAAAAACAAATGCAAAGAATCATAAAAGCAATAGAAGCTAAGACTAAGACTTGATACGGAAAGCATGGACCATAGCCGTGTCTCAAACTGCACACTTGCCCGAGTGCACTGGAATTCAGTGCGTAGTGCACACTGTAGTGCACACTACTGTCGCTAAATGCTGACCCAAACAGAGCACTGCACTTACAGGAAGAGACGGACCAGCATTGCTAGTCCGTCATGTGAGCTAATTCTACTGAGCCAGTATAACCGCGGCCTCAAACAAATGACCAGATCATAACTGTCATCAGGGAGTGAACAGCTTGGTAGCATGCTACAATATACATTAGGAATTATGTCTAAATCAATTCATAAACGTTACAATACCGCCTCCGATGCAGCAGGGGTCGCCACCACATCGTTCGCCATTATTCAGCTCTGAAAGCAGTTTGAAAGTCCCGCCTCTTCCACTACATCAGCAAGATGGCGTCCGTTTAGTGCAAGTAGTGTGCTTTGTTTTGCACTTCATTTTTGGCCATTATTCGGGCAACATCCTGGTACTTTCAGTGCACCGAATTTTCGCTTAAATGACAGCATGAACGCACTACACTCTCAAAAAGAGTGTTTGAAGTGCTCAAGTGCGCAGTTTGAGACGTGGCCCATGATTCTCTGTTACACTATTTCTATTTAATGGGCTGCTAAATGCACCAGCTCTGTCCTTTACTCAAAGTGGCGACTTTACCATCGGTAGGGTGATATTAGCATGCACAGCTAATGACAGGTGACATGAAAGGTTCCCACTTGGCTGCCGCACATATCATGTTTTAGCAGCAGCCTCAGGGTTTCATCAACTTTCTGTCGCTCACAGCAGCTAAAGCATTTTGTCCCCACTGTCAGAGGAGGGCTAATTATAGAGAACAGTGACTACAGCTTCATGAGGTCAGAGTTGAACGTGTCTGTGAGCTGCTCATTTCTGTCCTGCAGGGAAAAAAACACAGAGGTGCTCTGTGACAATTGATTTCCAACTAATTTGTCTCCAAAGATAATCCAATCAGTGTCATGCAATATGTTTTCCCTTGAGTCTGACTTACTGATCAATACACTTCTCAGATCACCTGCTCCATGATGACAAGTCTGCACTTCACACACATAATGACCATTCAAGGTGCAATATGTGAAATAAGTGAGGAAGACAGAGTGGTAATAGAATGGGCTCTATTTTGTGCCACAGTGAAGCAATATATAAAGTTTAAGGTTATTTAGATCATTAAAAAATGAGAGTGAATGAGCACAGTTTATCAGAGGAGAGAGAAGACTTTGCTGTTGAGTAAATGAGGATGAAGCGAGGCATTAATCGTTTAAGCTGTTATACATCACAGGCTATTATCTCTGCTATCTCCAGCGAAGCAATCCCAGACAGCGATCGGATACAGTGAGATCCAATTAACTTCCTCTGCAGCCTCTTCTGACCAGGTTCACCCTCACCCGCCTCCTCCATCGCACAATAACGTGAGGACATCCCCCGAGCTAGGGGCTGTCAAAACATCAGCAGGAGATCTGACTCAGAGCTTCACACTCATTTATTCAGTAACCACAATCCCCGTATTACACAGGAGGGAAATTCACATCACAAGGAAAAAGTCTGTCCAAACTTTAACTATTAGAAGTGTTTATACAGCTGCAGACGCATACTTTCCTGCTTTGCACTCTTATCATTCAACAAAAGCTCCAAGTCTTCACTCAGCAGTGCTGAGTGGGTTCATAGTGCCGGGTAGGGCATTAACCACAGACCACACACACATGCATAGACACACAAAAAGTGTAAATCTGGGCTTTCATGTGACCTACATAGCTTATAATGCATTCAGAAAGGCTATTAATTTTCAGATCTTCATGTTTAATAACGTAGTGAACTTCCGAACCCATTTCCTAAGCTGTTTGAATCTATGTTAGTGCCGTTCCAGACTTGCTTAGTCATGATTTTCATCCATCTGGCCAAAAACCACTACAAGTTAATTTGATGACACTTTGTTTGGTTGCCAGACCAATTAGCGCGACTGTTTGCTGGAGAAGCAAACAGTTTCCAGAGCAGCACCAGTGAAGCTGTGAGGAGGCCGGGCCCTCTTGCACATATCAAAGCATTCACACTCCTAATTATCTGTATCACACTGGCACTTAAGCAATTTCATATCAAGTTTGGCTCATGTGCAATTTGCAGAATTTACAGCAACAATTCACACTAATTATTGAGTTCATCCCAGAATGGATTGGATCAGCACACACTGAACCAAAACATATTGTTTTCAAAAAATCCTCTAATCCTTCTGCGTGAGCTAATTACCTCTGTTGGGATGTTTCCCTGGACCACATCTGTGTGTCTTTGGGTCTGTGTGTGTTTAGATATTTGCTCAGAACATCACTGCTGAGCTTGCTGCTCTAATCCTGTTGTAGCAACAGCGGTAGCTTGTGAGCTGAAGCATCCAGAGCAATGTAATGATAGACCACAACAAACAGCAGGACGCACCGGTCATCTCGCTCACATACAGTCTGAAGAGATCACAACTGCGGCACCGTGAGCGCTTAAGGGTTTAATCGCCAATTGGAGTCTAGTTTTCCCTCTGGCACCTCACTTTCCCCACATGTGAGCTTTGTTTATGTGCAATTTAGCAGCTGGGAGATATTTTTACAAAGTCAAATAATAAGAAAGTGTGAGATTAGTTTGATTCAAACAAAAAGAATCAACTTTAATCAGATAATTTAACCCTCATTTATGTGATCTTCCATGTTTTACCTTCACTAAGCCATTTCCTTCATTAATCTCTATGCACATCCGCTCAAAATAATTTTTTGACAATAAAGCTGAATCACAGCATCATTAACATGTACTGTATTATAAAGCTCCATCTGGACACACAGCAGCTGTGTGTTGCTGTGGTTTATAGCTCGTGTGGTACAGATTGGGAGGGTCTGCATTAAAAGAACTGTTATGTGTCGGTATGTTGTGTGCGAGAAGATATTTAGGTCACAGGCTGGTCCTGGTGTGCAGGCGGTATCAGGAAGGTCCTAGCAGATGGCTCAGAAGCTTTCAACCTCAGCATTAATTACATGAAAATGTCCTGCGGTGAGGCCAGACTCTGATGGCACCTCCTCAACCCCTTTTTTCCTCTCTCTCTCCTTCTTAGGTGACAAACAAACAAGGAGCCAGCTGAAGGATGACAACGACGATGAGAAGCACGAGCGGCATCTTTCAAGCCACGCTCCTGTCCTGCTTCCTTTCATGGTGATCATCCACCTCTTCTTGGCTCCCAGTTCTCTTCCTTTTTACACTTTGTGGAGGCTCCCCTGAACTGGAGCGAGGGAGCGTCTTGCCCCTCCTCGAGCCGCCTCTAAAATCACAGGTCGGTGGGAAGCCTTCTGACAACTAGTGCTCTCCTCACCTCCATCTGTGACAATCCACTGAACCTTCCAGGGAGGAGCCGGGTTGGCATAGTCCCCCCTGTGACCCCTCCGACTCCTGATGCCATACTACTGAATGCTGACCATGAACCTGCCCTGTCTGTCTGCCTGCCTGTGTGTTCAACAGTATGTCTCTTGTGTGTCTGTCTCTCTTTCATCAGCTGTCAACCTGCACCAAGTGCCATAGCCTCATTACATTCCTTCTGACTTTGCACTGACCACCAACATCCCTCATGACTTCCTTGCTGTCTATGTTTACATGCACACTACAGTTCAGTGCTTCATTAAGCTGTGTACATGCATTTTAACAATACAGCACATTGGTTATTAATGTCACATCATTCTGCTTGAAGCCTGTAATCATGCTTCAAGGAGACATTTGTTTATCCGATCAAGCATCTCTCTAATAACAGATTATTCCACCCATCTTAATCATAGTATTAGCAGGAAAAATGTGGTTTACATGATGAATGCAGTATTTTCATCAGTTTGTTTTGCTGTGCATGTAAACATGACGGTCAACTGAGAGCCAAATAAGTGTTACTGTTTAAAGGTCAGTGAATCAGCCTTAAGAACAGGAGCTTTCATAGTTGCATATTCTTTTCTTTTGACTCCTATATGTGTTTTGATTTTTAGCTTTTAGCACTTAAATCGGTGTAGACAGTGCAAGACAACGCAACATAGATGAGAGATTTCTGCACATTATTTTTCACAAGAGTTCTTGTGAGTTTTCTTTTTTTCTCTTTTTGAGTGTGTGCGTGCGTGTGTAATGTTCATTTGAAACTGGAGGTTGCTGCCTATGATTGTTTCAGAAGGATGATTATGATGATAATGATGCAATTCGGGTGATTTAAAGTGGACACTGGATTTTATGTTTTGTAATTTATTATACCATGCTTTTCCCAAAAGAAAATGTCATGCTATTCGTGACTCGTAAGGAATGGCACCTGTGTTTTGTGTACATGAGAAGCAATATAAAAAAGAAAAAAAAAAAAAAAAAAAAAAGAACAAAAAAGAAGAAGAAACCAACCATTTCTTATCCACACTGCCTTATCGGTGAGCTGGATTTCCCTTTAAAGGGGGTAGCTCTCTGATGGTTGGTTTTGAATTCCTGGACACAAAAATTACCCACACGGAGTCAGAGTCACTTTTAAAGATGGATCCCAGTCCGGTCCTCACTGCTTACAATGACGGGCATTGTGAAGACAGACCTTTCTCTCATGCAACTGTTGCTATCTAATTTCATGCTGTGCAGAAAAGACCTTTGAAAAGAGCTGGGGATGCAGTCATCAGTTTATTAGCGATTAGAATCAAAACCCAAGACGGGAGCAGGAAATTCTTCACCATCAGGTTAAAACTGATGGCGAGCTCTTGTTGGTGATAAACGAGGAATCCACCTCAGAGATGAAAAGCAGACCCCACTTGATACCTGCACCAAAAAGTGGCATAAAAGCAAGAATTTGGTGTAATCACTCTATGCATTTATTAGAGTATAACAGTTTTGTGATTATGCAAAGTTACAGTCTCTGAAATCAGTCATGAAACTTATAGCTGTTGTTTGTCGATAAAAAGGTGAACTCTGATGCTTATTTCCAAGCTACCGTGAAGGATCCCTCTTGTAAAATATTACCCTGTGAATACAGTTTAACTAAAACCTTGATGCAAGCAATTGCCTCAAAGGGTTTGAAACTTGTGCATAAAGGGAAAGAAAGCACTTTGCAGACCTCTAAGAAAATACAAGGAGGAGGAGGAGGATGGACTCAGCTTGGCAGAAGAGTAAAAGAAGACATTGTGGTAGTTCTCCCAGCAGTGATGTGTGAGCCATGACTCACTGGCTGTGTGGGGTGCCGTGTGGGCTGTGTCCTTGATGCCAGATCATTAGCTTTAGCTTCTCTCCAGCTGCGTGGAGTTCTCTGAATGTGACTGTGTTCAACCTGACGTGTTTACACACCTTCATCTTCTTAATGAACTAAGCTTCTTACCTTCCGTTTATCGATTTTCTGGTCTTTTTTTAATGTTACCAAATGATTTTTTTAAATAACTACAGTAGAGATATATATATATAGCTATTATCACGCAGTAACTTTAATATATTGTAAATGATGGCTTGGATGCAATGTATTTATTTGTTTGTTACCTTAATGAAGAATCTATAAAGGGAAGTTTAAGGTTTGAATATACTACACTTTATTGTCATTGGGTTTTAAAATGCCTTGTTGTTTCAAATCTTTTTGTATTGCAATGAAACAACAGAATACCTTTATAAATCACCCATCCTGTTTACTGTGATCATGAACTGGAACTCTCACACATATACACACAAAAAGAAATGCAATGTGATGATTTGAACTCAGCTTACTGGTCTCATTGAAAGGATGCAAGATGTTTGCATTCATTTTTGTAGCTCTTTATGTTTTTCTCTTTTTTGTTTTAAGCATCAACTCAAACCATTTTGCACACTTTAAAGTTCAGGGATTTATTTGAACCACAGCCTAATGTCAACTGCAGAAGTTTTTTTCACTTCATGCTCACAGTAAGTGCTGACATCCAGTTGTCTGCTGTCAGAAAAGAGAGCGGCTCTGGTCAGATGGGTCATGAACTGAGTTTTACTTTGCCAAAATTGAGCTGATTTAGCACCAGTCCTTTAGCCTGTTGTATCAAGTTATTCTATGTTAATAATCACTTAGGTGATGTGTTGAGAATGTGCTATTTCTTGTCATACAAGAATCCTGTATAAAGAAACCTATTTCTGATATTGAGCAGAAAACAGAGGTTATTTTTATTTTTAGAGCAAGTCAGCAAAGAGAAACGTCAGATAAATCAAATTTTATTGTAGAAGTTAACTGTGACGCTCCCATTGGGGGAGTAAATAGGAGATGTACATGTCTGTAAATCAAATAAACCTATTTAATCACTTCATACAACTGTGTCGTCTCCGTTTCTTGTCATTGCACCACATCCAGATGGATCCACAGTGTCTTCATGTGGAAATATTCCCCAGATCTGTTCAAAGACTAAAGACAAGTCAAAGTGAATTTGACACAAATACTGTGTTTAGTGTTTTAGAGCTCATTTGGGCACAAAATATAGCATCTGCAAAGAAGAGACATTAGTTGGAAAGGTTTTTGACACATGGAACTGTGTGGATTTCTTATAAAAGGGTTAAATTTGATTCAACTTGACACAAAAAGAGTATGTATAATGGAAAGAAAATGTATTAAGGAAGTGGTGTATGTGTTGAATCACACCTATAAAAAACACAACTAATCTATCATTAACATGGTATCTCTTGGACTGTTCTTTTATTTATTGGCAGTTGTATGCAGCTTCTATAAAAGATCTGCTTTTGTAAGATGCTGAGTGAGAGTGATGTCCACAAAAGAGCTTTGAATTAGAAAACATTAATGACATGGTAGATTTTTGCTGATGTGCAATTAAATATAATTTATTTAAATAGCAAAACTGACTGAAATGAGTAATAATGCACTGGGCAAGACAATCCTAGAGCTCATCTGCATCTGTTACAATAACATGATTTCATACTGTAGTGTCTTTAAAGTAGAAGGAGCCGAACTGGCTTCCCTGCAGTCCAAACCTCTCACCAACTAACCTCACTGGAAACATTTGGGTCATAAGACAGAGAACTGTTCAACAGTTAGAATAATACACAAGAATGTTGTTTATTTTGATAAACCGGTGATAGATTTTGATGAGTAAAAGCAGTATTGTATGTTAGCAGTGATATTTTATACACAGAGAATGGATGCTTTCTGTTTGTGTGCATTTTTTGTTTTATGTTTTTTTTTTTTTCTCTTATTTCTCAACATCACCCAATTACCTAGTGTCCTCTCGCATCCTTGGTCCAAATGTAGACAGATAAATGGGAAATGAGGCAAAACACTTACATGAGATGTAAAATGGGAAAAGGATGGGGTCAAGTTGATGGAAAATTTTACCCCAAGAAAACAGATTTGATTTTGATTGAATGAATGCCCACCACACACTTTGCTCAAGTGCATGGCTTTTATTCTGTTTATACTAGTTTTATTTCTGTCTTCAAATGTCTTTATCCAACAAGAAAAAGTTCCACTGTTAAACAAGAAAAGAACAGTAAAGATGCAAAAATGCTGTCAAACCCAATAAAAGATTATATCATTTAAAAAAAAAAAAAAAAAAAACTAATCATAGGCCAGTGAGAAATGGGATGTCAATCCCCTCCCAATGATGCAATAACTAGTCTCATCAGCAAAATTTTCTTGATAAGATTTCTTGAAATAAGATGCATTGCCTTGAAGGAAATTCCTATATCTTACTGAAATGTTTCTCTTTAGGTGATTTTGTCTTATTTTGAGTGTGGTAAGATATTTTGACTAGATATTAGAAAAACATACTTGGTAAAATTTGAGTTTTTGCAGTGGAAGCACAAGGCAGAAGGACAGATGGACTTCCTGCAACCGAAGACTACCAAGGCAAACAACGATGGTGAAACGTGAACAATGATCTGGCAAACAGCAAAGGAAAGCAGGAAGAAGATGTAGTGAGATAATGAAAAAACAAGGAGCAGATGTGTTAATCAGAAACTATGAATTAGGTGTAACCGAGGAGCAGCAAGTTACCAGAATACATCAGAGGATAAATATATCTGGAAACAAGAAAACCATGGACATGGTCCAGTTCCAAATTTATGAGATGTTTGTTGCTGTCGTTAATTTCAAGACCAGCTCATATTTTTTCACGATATTGCTAAACTTTCAATGCTATGTTTTGTATGTTCTGTGCGGTTTGGCCAACCAGTCTACATGTTCAATGTGGTCTTTGAGAAAGCAATCAACTGTGTCCCTTGGGCGTCCTGTGGGGAGAACTTCTAAAGATATAGATACTGGACCTTTGGATGAGGATCATTCAGTCCCTGTGTGGCCAGTGTCAGAGCTCGGTCCACATTGCTGGGAGGAAGATGGGTCTGTCTTTGCTGAGCAGTTCAGGGGACTCAGGATCAGAGTTCAGCTGCTGCTCCTTCGCATCAGGAGGAGTCAGATGAGGTGACCCGGGCATCTTGTTAGGATCCTTCCTTGTGAGGAGTTTTTGACCCGTTCCACCAGGGAGAGGCTCTGGGGGAGACCCAGGATAAGCTGGAGAGACTCTCATCTGGCCTGGTAATGCTGGATTCGCTGGATGAGCTGAAGAGGTAGTTAGGGAAAGGGAAGTCTCAGCTATTCTGCTTAAAGGAATAGTACACCCACAAAATGATGTAACTTTATTTTCCACTTACCCTCATGGTGAGCAGGAGTCTGGAGCACTTTTTTAATATCTCAAATGCAGCCGGCCATCAGGCTTCTTGTTTTCCCCCAACTTTCATACAGTATAATGGAGTTCACCAGGGCTCGAGCCAAAAAGGTCCATAAAAGTCCACAAAAACTTGTCAATATTCCTCCATACTGCTCGTCAAATGTAATCCAAGTGTCCTGAGTGGGTAGCGTCCAGAATTTACTCGAAATGACATCATTTAGTAGATTTTTAGAGCCTAAACAGTACTTCATTGCATCTCCTGCAAGCACGCCGATATGCGTTCATAAAACTACGGAAGCTGTGGCAGATGAGGTCGCGCGTTCTCTTTTTCTTTCTTTCTTTGTTTTAAATCAATATCCAACCACTCTTGTGTTTGTCCCGGTTTATCTGCAGCTCTGGCACTCTTAGCACAATGTAAACAGCAAATTTCTTCTTCTATGCTTGCATTATCGGCAGGGCAGGCTGAACGCCGAGGCTTCCGTAGTTTCGTGAACGCGCATACAGTACGCACGCTTCGTGAAAGTAAGATGTACTACTGTTTAGGGTCTTAAAATATACTAAATGATGTTGTTTTGAGTAAATTATGGACGTTACCCACTCAGGACACTTGGATTGAGCAGCATGGAGGAATATTGACAAGCTTTTGTGGACTTTTATGGACCTTTTTGGCTCGAGCCCTGGTGAACTCCATCATATGAAAGTTGGGGGAAAACGAGAAGCCTTCCTGATTGCTGGCTGCATTTGACATATTAAAATAGTGCTCCAGAGTCTTGCTCACCATGAGGGTAAGTGGAAAATAAAGTTACATCATTCTGTGGGTGTACTATTCCTTTAAGGGGTAGAAGATGAATGAATGGATGGACTGAGGTTGAATGTAAATGTTTCCTTTGCAGATGCTACAGTTTTGAAAAAAAAAATCCACGTATCTAATGTAAATATGCCATTACACATACCGGCACGCACCGTGATGAATTCAGTTTAGAGTAATTATGTTTTCTTTCTCTTCAGTCCTCTATTAACCAGCCAACCTTTTATTGACCCTGTCATAAAGAGTTTCTGTTGATGCACCTCATCTGCTCTACTGAAGTAAAGATACACACGGACGAGTCAGGTCAAAGGTATTCCAACTATTTCATTTTGAAATAAACACTACTTTTGGGAACCAGATCCCATTTAGTTCCTCCTGTGCTCGTCCTTGCAGAGGCTCACAAAGACTTGATTTTTATCGCAAAGTGAGAAGGCAGGAGTTGATCCATGAATGAACTACTGTATTGTTCGGGTTCACTCAGGCAGGCCTGTGTGAGACTCAGTTTGTAAAGTAATCTTGTAGTCCCCTGAGTGGTTTACAGATGCACTGACACATCACAGACACAGGGCGCCATCCATGCTGTGGATGCAGTCTAAAGAAATAACATAATATTTACCCTCACTGGAAGTTAGGAAGTCCTTACCTAAAGGCGCTCTCTGTACTGACGTCTCTTCAGAAAGAGAAGTAAGCTTACATAGTAGCTATTAGTGCTAATGGACATGTCCATGACAAGGAAGCAGAAAAACAAAGTACACACTGCATTTGTGACAAAAGAAGACTTGAGATGGTACTAAGGTCTTTCATTAGACAGAGCTGCTCTCAAACAAACTCCGCTTTATCTGACATGTCTTCAGATTGAAGGGTGGATGATTATAAAGGAGCCAGAGGAAGCTCAAAGTGGAGGACTGGTGGGTGAACAACCCAGAGAGACCAACACCCTTTCCCACAGTCAGACAAATATGTACCCCAAAGTCAGATGCTCCAATCTAAAAGTCAACATACCTAGTCATGCAGCAGGCAGGAAACACTGGGGCGTAGACAGGAAAAGGGGAGCCATTCTAGCTAGCACTGGAATTTCCATTTGCACTTTGCCACTTAAACTCACAGAGGACAAGCTTTATTCAACACACAGGCTAAATTATGCCAAAAAACAGCCGCTGGAGGATGTGAAGCTTTAAAATGTCAGCTTGTTCTAAATTTCAAAGCAGTATTGTTCAGGTCATCCTCTTTTTCAACGTGAGCATAATATTTCAGGGCACACCACTCTGCTGATTCAAAATGTATTCAGCTCATGAAGAAGAAATTTAGTTTTTTGTTTTATGTTTGATTTAAATTGGAGCATCACAGTTTACAATTTCACATTAAAGCAAATTCTTGTCTTTAAATGTGTCCATGTTAAGTTAAAAATATTTGACTCATCTGTATGAACCCATACAAAGGAAAATATTACAATACAGGCTTTTTCTCGAACATCATAAAGGGTTATCCTTTTTAGCAGCCTGACAGACAAACAATGGAACAATAACCCAGTTTGTACAGACAGATGATAGATCACCTACTAATTAGGAACATGAAAAGTCTTAGATTAAAAACCCCAGAAATGGTTTTGAGCATAAATCAGATAAACTGGCTCATGTTGTCAGCAACTCATTATGCTGCCAATGCTTTCAAGCAATGGCAGTATATTACTCATCTGCGTTTATTCTGCAATATTAAACTTAGTTTTCAGTTTCCGCCATGTCCGTACTCATGTAGATTTATTTATTTTTGTAGTGGGTCAAATATTGAAACTATTGAAATAATTGAATCGAGACATTTCTTTCTTGCAGTCCAAAGCCATCTTTGTATATTTTGTTGTTCATCTGTCTCCCTACTGTCTGCAGAAAATGGCTGCCTGGACTCTGCTCCTGGCCCTGGCTTCACACGTTACCCACTGAGCCAAAGACATCTGCTGATACAAGACTGCTGTTAATTATAAGGTTAGCTTGACAGGATATTGATAAAACAAATAGAATAAATAAACTTTTTGGCTTTTCTTGTCTTCTTTTGTGGCATATATTTTTTCTTCTATAAATAAAGTAATGTATTGTAAAAAGGGAAACATTTGATCCGCCGCCGCAGCACAGCTGAGAGAGCAACTGGAGAACACCCCCAATAACTAGCAAGCTTAATCTGAGCTCACACGACAATAGTACTTGTTCGTTCATTCATCTTAAAGTATTGAATAGCCCTATAAAGCCGTATGCATCATATTTGATACATGCAGTTTGTAAAAAAAAAAACTTTGCATCTGAGACCTTGCATCACTTTATGGTAAAAACTTTGCTTAAAACTCTGTTGTACACAATCTGATACACCTGATAGCAGGAGGCAGAAGACTACACAACAATAATTTTGACATGACGCACAGCAATAAATGGTTTATTCACAAAAATGTTTTTTGTTCATTTTTTCCCCGTATTTTGTTAAAGGGCCTAATAAAGACTTAAGATTAAAAAAATTGAATTTTCTCCCCATTTTTTCTTGGTTTGGGCTTAAAAGGTTTAAATTAAAGGTTGAATATGGAATAAGGAATCCCATTATATGGAATCCCATTCCCTATTGTGTGAAATCTCTATTGCCATTCGTGTTGGCATGCTAAACACCACAGTCGAGCTCTGGCAGCTTGTATTATTTCAGGCAAGCTTGATTTGAGTATACATTTCTGTAGTTGTGTTATTACACTGTTGGGCTGTGAAATGCTATTCATACTGTATGTAATAATTTGAGTGTTTGGTAAGACAAACGGATGATTACAAGATGTTTACATTAGTTCATGTTAATGATGATTACAGTAGTTGTCGTTTAAAAGTGTGTGTAAAATTAAATTCAAGATGGACTTGAATAAGTATGGTCCCTCCTTCATCTTCTGCTCTAGTCCATCTACTAGTGGTGTCAACATCTACACGTGTAAACAGGTACATGGATAACAAATCAAAACCATTTGAAAAATCAATAACCATGCACACGTAATTTTTCCTCCTCCTCCTCCTCCTCCTAGTTAATTTCTCGCCGATATATAATGATGCTGTTTCACCAGCACAGAGCAAATGAAGGTTGAATTTAAAGGGGAATTTTCAGACAGAAGAGAAAGTCTGTGGAAAAAAACACATAAAACAGAAACACCTCACAATTTTCACCATCACACCTCCACTAGGGATGTCTCACCCCTCCTCGTTGGCACCCACCAACTTTTGCAGCCCACCTCACACTCCACACAGTCACCTTCACCAAAGCAAGAACAGCAGATATTAAAAGATATATTGCTTGTATTTGAATGCAGCAGGTGAGACATTTGTATTTTTTAAAGTCTTTTGTGATGTAAATTAATTTTGTCCATCTTTGTGGAAAGATTTCCAGCACGTTGCTTATTCATCCAGCATGTGATGTTTGTATTCTGCAAGATTAAAACATTCATGACAACAGCAAAGCATTCTGTGCACACTGAACCATGTGAAAAGACACAAACCGACATAAAAATCATACACTGACTCATGTTGCACATTCTTCTTTCAACAAGCAGGATTGAACTTGAGCGGATTAGGCAGAGTAAAAGAGAGTGAAGAACTACAAATGACTGTCCAAGCCGTCAGTGCAATTGAGGGGAAAGGGTGGGGGGTGTTTCATTAGCGCTTGAGGCAGGGATGATCCACTGCAATTAGAAGAAAAATTACAGAGGCAAACGGACAAAATTGATGATACAGAGAAACATAAATGCCTGAAGGAGGAATAATTACAACAATAAAAAGAATAAAACAAAACATTTGGATTCTGTTTAAAATGTGAATAAAAGCAAAATCTCATACTCCCATATTTAATAATAAAACACAACATTTAAGATGTTGAAAGTGGACATTTTACAATTTCTTAGAACATATTGGTTTATATCAACACAGCTAAGGAGACCAGTTGCTGGAATTTTAGGAAAGGAATGTTGTCCCATTTTCTGTTCAGCGTTGTCTTGCTGATATATGCAAGGCCTTCCCTGAAAGAGACATTATCTGGATGAGGGCAGATGTTCAGCACTGATGAAGCTTTCACAGATGTGGAAGAGACTTGTAGTCAAGACTAAACCAATACCAGAGAGTATCACAACCAAGACAGACCAAGTCAAGACCAAGACTAGTTCACCTCGAGACCAAGACAGACACCAAAAGAAAAAACTAGTTTTTTTGCCATTTTGCATGAGTTGTTGAACCTAAGCACCATACTGGGTTCAGCTGCTTAGTATAAGAATGAGACTGTATTATTTGCAGTACTTGAAGGGGGTGTATAATGATATTTATAAAAAAAAAAAAAAACAGTGCCTGCCTGGATATTATAGGTTACAAATATCTTGAGATCACTTGACTAGTCCGAGTCATTGTGAGACCAAGAGACCCGAGACCAAAGACTGCCAAGGCCGTGACAAGACCAAGAACGTGAAAAAGTGGTCTCAAGACCGCGACTGATCTTGAGAACTATAAGTCTAGTGGAAGCTGCCCACACCGTAGGCACTAATGTGTCTGCACACCATGGCCACTGATAACAATCTGGATGATCTCTCTCCTCAGTCTGCAGGACATGCCCCCCTCCCCCCCCAAAAAAATGTCATGATCTGTGGGTTTTTGTTCAAATAGTTTTACTTTTGTCTTACCTTTGTTTCAGTCCTGCCTTGTTTCCTGTTTCATTTGGTGATTTTACCCCCTTCTGTTCTCTGACTAGTTCACTTCTTGTTCTATCATCATGTTTCATTGTCACACCTGTAACCTCAGAATTGCTAGCACACTAATGGTTTGTTTTCATTTATGAAGTAAACATGTTTGCCATCTTATAGAATGTTATTTTGGCACTTGACACGTTTGTTTGTTAGAATATTGGTTACAGCACATATATATCACAGTATCATGTATTTCATTTACTGTTACAGGCAATTTTAGGTAATTTTATTTCCTAACCACCCTAGTTTTGAGTGGGAGGTAGAGGTGAGACTCAAGTGTTGCAAGGAGCGACATAAGCCCCTGAGTTCGATGCTGTCCTGCTGTATTCTGGTAAAATGAAACTTTGGTGAAACTCAACTGTAGCCTGCCTCAATCCACAGAGAGACTGGAAAACACTACCAAAGAGACAAAAAAGGTTACACCTGGTTTCTTTGCGGATTGCTTCACCTGCTGCTCATTTTGTGGTTAGTTCCCTGCGTATAAACGGTAGAATCTTGATTTTAGTTGTCTCTAGTTTGTTCATACCATTTCTTCATGTCCTCCGTGTTTTTAGTATCGTGTATGACGGCAATTTCCTTTGACCAATCAGTGGAGAGCAATCAGGTACGTCACATTTTGTAGAGCTAGCTCTGAAACGGATGCGGAAGATCGTAACAGCTCGTAACAGGTTTTCCCAGAGGAAACACAAATAAAGCGTGCCATGCCGTGTGGAAGGGTTACGAAAATGTGCAGTGGAAAAGGCCCATTAGCTACGTGTGTTATCATTAAATCGTCATTCATCATCCTACCACCTGCATGTCCTGCATTTGGGTCCTTTCATCTCGTCTCTTGCTGCCATGAACCTTGACAAAAAGTTTCAAATTTTAATTAATCTGTGTACAGAACGGTTTTCCACTTTGCTTATGGTCATTTTTAATGATTGTTGGTTCAGAGAAGATGTCAGCATTTCTGGATTGTGTTCACATTTGGCCTTTCATTATTTTATAGAGCTTTAACCTGCATTGTAGATTGCACAGTCTATAATTTCTGGAAGTGTTCTTGAGCCCATGCAGTGATTTCCACAAGAGAAATTGTTAATGCACTGCAACCTGAGAGCCTAAACATCACAAGAATCCTTTTTTTCTTTCATCTTCAGCCACGTCCCATGTGCACAGACGTTCACCCTGATTCTATGAATCCTTTGAAAACATTATAGACTGTAGACGGTGGGATCTTCAAAGTCTTCCCAGTTTTATGTTGAATAAAATTTTTCTTCCACAATTTTTAAATTTAGTTTATCTCAGATTGTTGAACCTCTGTCCATTATTTCAGAGAGGCTTTGCCTTTTATACAGTCACGTTAGCAACATATTAATTTCATTAACTGACAAATTCTCCTCCAGTTTTTTATTTGTGCCAAATACTTTTGTTGCTTTTTTGTTCTTCATGTTTCAAACTTTTTTTTAGATGTGTTGCTGCCATCAATTTCAAAATGAGCTCATTTTCCATGAAATGGTCAAACATCCTTCAACATCTGATGTGTGTGTTCTGTTGGGGAATAAAATAGCCTATGGGTTACTGAAATCTTGAAATCATTGTTTTCTGTTTTTATTCACGGTGCCCCAACTTTTTTTGATTTGGGATTGGATATTACGATGTTTAAACATGATGTCTACATCCTAAATCTAGTATATTCTTTATAGAATGACCTGTAAAACACATTTATCAAGGCTTAATTTTAATGTCTCTCCACAGTAACAGTTAATTTGTCTGCACTTTGTTGTGGCTATCTTTAAGTAAATATCATATAAAATAAGTATCTTGTTTAATGCTTGTATAAAGTGAGAAATGCTCATAGCATTACACAAGCCAACTTATCACATGGTTAGTCCTGAATGGCTAAAATTTAACTTTCCTCAGGAAGGTAAATAGTTTTCAAGATAACATCTGTGTAAATGGAAGAAGCAACATTTTAATGGATGGGAAAGTTCAGTTTAATGACACACAAATAAACGGTGTTAAACGCCCATTTGTCTTTTATTAGTTTTCATTGTCTATGTACAATAACATTTATGTTACAAATCAAAACTAAAGCATAAAGAGTTTGAACCTTGGCCAAATCTGGTTTGAGCTCAATTTAGATAAAGTTGATGTCGCCTCTGGACAATTGAGATCTGATTTAGTGGTTGAGAAAGGTTTGTCAGCCTCTTTAACATGAGATTACATCAGCCATGTCGCAGGCTTGCTAAAACAGCCTGTTAGAATAATAACATGACTTGAAAAAAAAAAAGACACATTGAATAGTCCGTGCAGAAAGTGCAACCTTTGTTTCAGACTGGTACAGATACTGCTCCAGGTTAATGAGTTATCAGCAAATATACCCCAGGTATCCGTAAGGGCAATTGTGGATAACCACTAGCTTGTGGTCACTTAAAGAAGGCACATAAGGTGGTATTGAGAGTTCAGCCAGGAAACTAGCACGCACATTATAGAGTCCACAAAGTGAAATAATAAAATATGTATTCAATTATTGTGCAGAGGATTTGCTGCATACAATGAAATGTTCCTCCTTTGCCTCGTCTCCTGAGATGCACTTCTTTAAAAAATCATGTGGGAATGGACGTTCAGCCATGAGGAGCTAGTGAACCTCCAGCTGTCAGATCTTGCATAAATGCATGCACTACAATATCATTAAAGGAGCTGACACATGTTCCAAAGCAAGCATGAGATGCCCTCCTCTCTGCTGTCTGTCCATGTGGAATGAATACAAGATGTGCCTCATGCTGGGCTGAGCAACGTCAATGAAGGGAGACAAGTTGAACAGTTCAAGAAGGCACAAATGGTGGATAATGATCAGGCCAGCTCTCACTGAATCTGCAGTATCAGAAGATGTCATTATCCTTCAGCCAGTTTCACAGGAACAATCACTCCTCGTCGGGCTGCGAGGCAGTGGCTTCATTTAAAACTGTTCCAGTGAGGTCCCCAAAGCGATGAGGGATTAATTTGATTTGCATGCTTACTAACGGGGATGTAATATAAATTGACAGTAGCATAGTGTAACTGCAATGTGCTTGTTAATGTGCCGCAGTGGGTTCAGTGTCGAGGGCGAAGCAAGTCTGAGTTATGAATATCAGAGTTTTCTGAATTAAACATGAGCTTATGCCTGAGTTGGCAAAGACTGAATGATGTTGCTTGATTTTAGTTGCTATTTTTGGCTCAAATGCTTCCATATTTAGAAATGATGTTTCCACTGCGGCATTAGCTGATTCAGAGAGCCCTTCAAAGGCTAGTTATACATGTAGCCATGCGTGTGTTGATGGAAACATCTGCATTCATGTGTTCCACACGTGAAGAAAATGCACGGAAGCAGCTTTGTGAATGGTTTGAGAGTGCAGCACGCAGGCTAAGGCAGTGAATGGCAGAGAAGCCATGAATGAAAGCAGAAGGGTAAGTTGCGTGATCTACACTATGTTCACATCCACACACAACAAATAAGTTGACCCTTCAAGAGGTTTTTGAAAGTAGTCCACACCCACAAAAAACACACAAAGCAATAAATGCATGTGTGTTACTGGTTTTCAAAGAGTGTCAGATCATGAGAGTTTATTTCAGTATTTTTCACCACTAAATAAGGATTGATTGTATTATTAAATTATTCAAGAGCCATTCAAAAACCTTTTAAATAAGTTATTCCATGATATTGTGTTTGTACTGTGAACAGGGCAAAATTGTTAATCCCTTTGGCATTTTGCTATTTTTGCTTTACAACTTTATATCAACATGTGTTTGTGAAGGGCTGTATGCATTTTAAGGTGCAAATTGTTACAAAGTGTTAAACAAAGTGGCTTTTTCCAGTACAAACAACCACTTCATGAAAAGTCAGTACTTAATAAACCCCCACTTATGCAGCATGTGAGTATGGCAAATCTAGCAAATGAGATTTTTAATCATTCATCAGCTCATAGCTGTTCAAATGTCTTTTAGCTGGATGGGATTATCTGATGCACTTGAAGCAAATTCTCGTTTGGATTGAGCTCTGGACTTTGACCAGGTCATTCCACCACATTTAAACATTTTCTCATAAACAAAAAGTCAGTTTACAAATTAAGAATGATTTGAATAGATGGAGCCAAGGTTGCTGGGGCTGTGGATGCTCGCACAGGAGAGAAGGGTTTCTATCAGAGACTCCTGGAGAGGATGAAACCCCTGAATCCAAAAATGAGTGAGTACTGGGAAACTGATCCACAGTGAGAGGTCTGACCATGAGGGTTTTCCTGAGGCGTATAAACAAAACCTTCCAGGCAGGTGATGGCAGTAGTGCAGAGTGACACGAGAGTGGATGAGCTCATATGACTGGATGACTTCCAATAACTTAAAAGAGGTATAAAAAAAAAATCAAAATGACAGGAATCAGGATCTGGAACAGGCAAAAGGAGACAAATAAGATCAACTACACAAACTTAGTTGAGGCACACTTAGATGGGCCATACATACCACTGGAAAGCAGACAAACTAGCACTAATGAGCAGTCTTAGATCTCTGGAAAGGAAAACTGGAAAAGGTTTTCCTCAGGAATTCCCCAGTATTTAACACTATCTACCACTTTTCCCAGTCTATGCAGAGAAATGTCATCACAGCATGATACAGCCACCACTATGCTTCTCTATGGGGATGATGTTCCTTAGATGGCCAAAACATTTCATTTTAGCCTAATTTTTAACAGAAGAGTTTAGATGCTTGCTCAGCCTCCCACTGATTTTTAGGTGAACTTAACTGTGAGCATCTTTTTTTCTCTAGTGTTCAGTTTTTGGTCAGACATATTTCCAGTGAGTTCTCTGCTCTGGAACTTTTTGCCTGAGAAGGGTCTGTCTGCGGCTCGCGATACAGTGGGCATGTCGTTTAGTGATGTCAGAAACGACACGCCCACCACACCTGAGAGTACAATGAACTCTAACCTAACCCCTAACCCTAACCATCACCCACCCACAATGCAACATGCCTCTGGGTTGCAAGCCACAAATAGATACACTTGTGTTGCCTTGGTCTCTGTGTCTCCATCCATCCATTCATCCATCCATCCATTCATTCATTTTCTATTCTGCCTGTTCCAGTTTAGGGTCATGGGGGGATTTGGACCCTATCCCAGCAGTTACTGGGGAGAGGCACAGTACACCCTTGACAGGTTGCCAGTCCATCACAAGCCCAGTTCAGTGAGACAAACAACCACTCCCACTCATTGCTAGGGAGAATTTAGAGTGACCAATAAAGCTAACATGGTGGGAGGAAGATGCAGTATCTGGAGAGAAACTAAGCATACACAGGAAAAACATGCAAACTCCTTATGGGTCTTTGATAATGCCTTTGTTTACCTGCCATGGTCTAAAGCCGTTTATGGTAAGCTTATTGTGGTGCCATATTCTTTCCATTTGCTTTTGATAGATTTAATGGTGCAACATGGGATTGTGTTGGGCTGTTTTAAACCCAACCCTGAACTGTTTTCCTTCACAACTTTGTCCCTGTCCTGTTTGGAGAACTCCGTCATCTTCATTGTGCCACTTCAATGGTGGGACCTCTCAAATAAAAGGGTTTCAGACCCCGGACCTATGAGATATTATGACATTAAAGGTAGAGTCCGGAGTCCCTTCACCATTTCTGTTTGCAAACAACACTATCCAAACTGAGCGCCTCTCCCTCTCAGGCTACAGTGATGGCTGCCTCGCTCTTCAGCCTGCAGTTTCAACGACTCTTTCAGAGCTCAGAAGTCGGTTAAAGTCAAACCAGTATTAAACCCTGGTTTTCCAGTGTGCACTATCTAAAGCTCTTACCTCTTCTTCGGTGCATCCGCCGTAATTCTTTTTTTTTTTTTTTTTTTTTCCTTCAAGAGTTTGAGTGACTGGCATCTGCTCCAATCACGAGCTTATTCCCACACCGCGTCATGCCCTTAGCTCTGTCATTGGCTAGCGATATAAACAGAAATCTCCACCCAGAAACGTCCCAACCACAACTTTAACGAAGCAAATAGGTACGAGCCTCCTATTGGATAATTACTGCATGGGCGATTATCTTTCAGCTGGCAACAACTTATTTAACCCCAAATGGTGCAATGAGTTGCTTCTCATTTCCTAAACAACCATGTGGAAAGACACATCCGTGGTCTTGGAAAAGATGTTAGTCTGTCAGAGAAGGGTCAAATCATTGGCATGAAGAGGTGAAAACATCTAAGGAGATGCAGAAACTACTAAAACTGGGTTCAGAACAGTCCAACTCATTATGAATAACTGGAAGGATCGTGGACCATCGTCTACCAGGAAGAAATGTGGCCGGAAAGGCAGATGAAGTGATGCAGCATCATGCCTAGTGCTACTGTATGAGCCTGTGGGGGCAGTGTGATGATCTGGGGTTGCTGCAATTGCTCAGGTCCAGGTTCAGCAACAGTATGAGCTCAGATAATGAGGTCAGCTGATACCTGAATATAATGAATGACCAGGTTATTCCATCAATGGATGTTTCTTTCCTGATGGCACGACCATATTCCAAGATGACCATGCCAAAAACTATCGGGCTCAGATTGTGAAAGATGGTTCAGGGATCATCAGACATCATTTTCACACATGGATTGGCCACCACAGAGTCCAGACCTGAACCCCATTGAGAATCTTTGGGATGTGCTGTGGTCAGACTCTACAATCATCATCAAGATCTTGGTGAAAAATTGATGCAACAGGATGCAAATAAATTTGGTGACATTGCAGAAGCTTCTGGAAACACAGCGAATGCTGCCGCAATCAAAGCTAAAGGCGGTCCAACGAAATGTTAAATGTTTGACCTTTTTTTGTTGGCGACTTTTTTTTGGGCCGGGCAGTGTAGTTTACACTGAAAGTGTGTTCATCAGTTGTATGAACAGGTGACTATGTGTTTCAAACAGCACTTAAAATTCAAGGGGACTACATAATGCCAGTATAATTGCTTCTTTTCAAGTTGATCAAATAATAAAACAGTTTTTTTCTATCACTGTACATTTATCTAAAGACATCATTTTTAAATATCAATCATGTTTTTATCTTGAAACAAAATAAAGAACTCATGTTGTTTCCCTCTCACATCATCAGAAAACAAGAAGCCTAACAGATTATTCCTGATGGCAAGGATATCCTACCTGTCATTGAGAAAATCATGTGTGACTCATTAAGATCAGTAAGTCTTTTATATATTTGTATACAGTATGTACAGCATGTGGAAGAATGTACTGTAGACTCCTGTTTGATACGTCCTTCAGTTTCTGAGTTAAATGGCACACGGCAGACACAGAAGTTAGAAATAACAAACAGGATTTTGCTAAAAGATTTCTCTTAATAGTCCAATAATATGAGGTATGGCATATTTTGTGTTATCCCTGCATGATTGCATGATTGTGGCACTTAACTCTGCTTTTCTGTAACAGAGGAAAATACACAATCACTGTCATCATGACAGAGTATACAGTCTGATGCACTTCCAGTGACCTCATTCTCAGATTTTACCACAGGAACCACATGCTTTTCCTTTGTGCATATAGCTGTTTGAAAAAAGGTCGAAGATTTATTTTTTCTTGGAAACCTCAGGAAATTGACTAAAATTTTATCCATTCAGAAATGCCAAATTCCAAACAGTGCTTAAACACTGAAATCCATTTTAAAGGGAATGACATCAGAAAAAAAAAAAATGTGGCGAGACAGACACGATAATAAATATTGAAGGGGCGGATAGAAGCCGTGTGAAAGCGGGTGATACACGCTGAATTCATGCTAGTTTTGTTGCGTTTCCATCGTGTTCATAGACTTTGTGGTCCTTGTTTTAACACACCTGTCCTATCTGCTGTAAAAGGCCGATATGTTTGAGAACCGCTTGAGTCAAGTGTCAAGAGATAAAAGAACAGAAAAGAATGAATCAGTGTTCAGCTGGTTTTCACAAATAAGGCATTGTCACTGCACTGTCAGAGAGGAAGTATGATCTGATCTAAGAGCTTGTCGCTTAAAGATGCAACAACTAAAACAAAGATTGCAGAACTGTCTTTTAGCCTCCTGTTTTGGGACATGGACAGTTTCGTAGTACTGTGTAGTTAAAATAATCATTAATAAGGCCTTCCTTGAGAAAAAGATCTATAAATGGCAGCATTGATAAAATGATTATATCTTTGTGCTCTAACAGATGTGCAAGTTTGCCACATTATGTGTATGAATGCACCCCCAGCTGATGATTAATGCTGGCTTTGACCTGTGTGCTGATTGAATGATTAATGAGAGTTAAGCAAATTTTAAGTTGTATTAGCAGATTCAGTGTTGAACTGTGCTCACTTCACTGACAATGGTTTTCAGACATGCTCATAGTGATTTCCATAAATAATCACATCTGTTTTAATGTTGTTATAAAGGGAAGACTTACTGGTTTAGAGCCTTGTCTAGTGCATACAGAGATTTCTTTGGATTTTCAAAATCTCTTCATGACATAATGTAAGTGTTGAAATCTCCACTTTTCTTGCATTTTTTCAGAAACACTATTCTTAAAGCACTGAACATTATTGTCCATCCTTTTTATGATGTTTTATAGTTAATTGCCTTCTTTTTTGTTATTATTCTTAGAAATCATGATGACATCATGAAACAATTAAATTACTTCTTTTAAAGGGAACCTCATCATGTTTAAAAACCAGGTTGGCTGGTGAATCGTTCAACTAATCGTAGCTGTTCCTGACAATAATTCCAATCAATTGATGAACAAGTCGATTTCTTTCCTGAGTGATGGTATTCTATTTGGTATGGCCACATTTAGCTAATGACATTAATATGAAGGGGGTCATTAGACTACGACGGTGTCCGCTGACCCTTGACACAGTCGATGAAGTGGAAAGCTTTGTAAGACATTATGAGCCAGATGAAAATCATGTCCTTCACTTTCTGTCTTACATAAAGAGCAGCATTGGTGTTTGAGAATAAATGTAGCTATAAAGAGATACAAGGGGGTGATTGCATGATAAGGTCATTTGCAAAGTGCAAGCATGGCTTGTCCATGACAGAAAAAAACAAAGGTCATCCAGATCTGCACAGCAGGCAAATGGCACTACATGTTAGTATGCTGTGCAGCTTTCAGCCTGTGGACAGTGTGCAGACAAAGAGTGGGAGCCTGTCCAAGAAAACCTGCTCCTACCAAGAGAGGCTGAGCTGAATCAGATCTGTACACAGTGATTTAAATTCACACAGACACTGACTGACTGACTGAGAAGACTACATTTTATTCTAACATCAAGGTAATCATGTAAAGGAGAAGCAGTGTGATAACTGCCTCTAAATGCCCATAGGAAAGGGGTTCATCACAAAGATGATGCACGTTTGACCTGGTTTACATATAATGAAGCCTTGTGAAGTTCACTCCCATTTACACCCAGCTAGTGAATCCACCAGATGCTGATGAAAGCACCAGCCAACAGCCTCATGGGTCAAAAGATGAAATTTTACTGGACACCAGCAGGACCACCCACAAAGGTTTAAATGTTCACTATTGTATTTAAGATAGGCCCCAGGGCTCCTTTGCCGTATGCAGGTAAAGATGGTTGATCAGCTAATGAATATTGCAGTAACTTCCATGTTTACCTAAAATTAAAAAAAAAAAAAAAAATCCTGAGGTGTGCTTGTGCCGGTGTTCTTACTTTGAGCTGAGCAAGTCCAGTGTGACCAGAGATCAGTCTTCTACATTTTTGTGAATTCATTGGCAACTTTCTGATGAATCACAAACCTGGGAGATGATGAGGTCATCTAATTATTTAAGTGGACACATGACTGGGTAAAAATGAAATTTTATAGAGCACATTTTCTTCAAGGATTGGTAGCACTTACCTACTGTGTGAAAAATGCAGGCGCTGTTACCCGCTGATGAAAATGACTTGACAAGCAGACATTTTAAGGATGTGTGTAATGTTGTTGGACTGGCTCAATGAAAAACACAGTAACTGCTCCCACAGCAGTTTCCTCATTGTGCTGTTTGGTCAACCAAGTGTTCAATGAACATCTTAGAGCGCCACCTTGTGGTAGTCAATCAGTAGTACAGCTGTGGGCAAAAGTTGTGAGAATGACACAAATATAAGTTTTCACAGTCTGCTGCTTCAGTATTTTCAGATCTTTTTGTCAGATGTTACTACGATATACTAAAATATAATTACAAGCATTTCATAAGTATGCAGGACTTTTATTGACAGTTACAAAAAGGTCATGCAACAAATCAATATTTGTACTGTTAACCTCTTCAGTCCTAACTGAGGCCATTCTTGCATAATCAATGCTTGGAGTTTGTCGGATCTGTAGGTTTTTGTTTGCCCACTCACTTCTTGAGAATTGACTACAAGTTCTCAATGGCTTTATGATCTGGGGAGTTTTCTGGCCATGGACCCTCCCCTGAGCCATTTGGCTAGCACTTTTGCCTCGTGGCAAGGTGCTCCATGCTGGAAAGGCATTATTTCTCACCAAACTGTTCTTGGATGGTTGTGAGAAGTTGCTCTTGAGGATGTTCTGGTACCCTTCTCTTGTCATGGATGATCTTTGTGTGGCAAGGTGCACAACAGGGGGCCTGGGCAGTATTTGATCCCCAGATTTCCAGGTGAGAGTCATGCACGCTGACCATTCAGCCAAAGGGACACCCCTGAGGCTAAGTAGCCAGGATGCGTGATCACTCGGAAGCGTAGTGACAGGACTGTCAACTGTCACATTTGGCAAAATTAAGTGAGCCCACTCCCTTGGCTGAGGAGCAACCCCACACATGGATGGTCTTGGCATGCTTTACTGTTGGCGTGACACAGGGCTGATGGTATAGCTCGGGTTTTCCTTTCCAAAAAAGCTTTTTTTCCAGATGCCCCAAACAATCAGAGAGGGGATTCATCAGAGAAAATTACTTTACCCCAGTCCCAAAGAGGGACTTTGCAATTAATTACAATTCATCTGATCCCTCCTCATAACAATCTAGAGTACTTGCTAAAAAAAAAAAAAAAAAAAAACCTGAAGCAGCAGACTTTTAATTTTATCAAAACTTTTGGCCACCGCTGTGTTCGTTTGTGTGACCGAACAATACTTAAAAGATTTTTGTTTCCACTGAAAAACAGACAAAAAAATCCTCATTATTAAAATATATAACTAAAAAAAAAAAAATCAAAACTTCTAATACAATTACTCTGCAGATTATTGTTAAGACTTGTTTCATCTTACATTTTAGCAGAAATATACATAGCTAGAAATGCTGACAACCAGAGTGGTCACCTGCATTTCATTTATATTAATCAAGCTAAAACTAAACTAAATGTGTAGTAACATTAAAATAAACTTTTTTTCTCCATGATAAATTCTGCTTTAACAGATGCATATAAATGACAAAATCTTAGTAGGATAATTAAAACCCATTTATTTTCAAACAATAAACCACATACATATGAGTGAAAAAAGCAAAATTTTAAAGGAATTACTATTCCTACCACAAGGCCTCAGAGATGAACAGATTTATCATCAATTCAGAATTAAGTCAAATTTGTGTACAAAAGCTTGGATTTCACGTCGAACTAAAAGTTGAACAAAAGAAACAAAAAGGATGCATTAAATACATGTGACCTTTAGCCTTAATGTTAGAATCAAAATTTAGATATAAACCAGTTCTGAATCGACTCCAAATGCGGGTGACGAGAACAAAACACTTCACAGAGTAGTAAAACAAAGCAAAGCAGTCGTCTTCACTATGAGGTATCCATGGATGCCGATTCTGAAACAACACAATAAACATACATTTGTTTATTCATAAATGTAATGTCAAAGGTGTGTAGTTATAAATCTTCAAAAATTCAAAGAGTAGAGACTACAATGCCAGCTCTGGTGGAATAAATGCATAGTATCAACTAATTAATTTTCTTCCATATTTATTCTATTGTTTTGATAAGAATATTAAAAGTGAATATTTTTAAATGATTGTGGGCTGATTACAGTAAATTAACCTGGACACATCTGATTTGGCCTTGTCGTGTGTTACTTTCAGCATCTACGGCTACGTTCACACTGCAGGTCTTAATGCTCAAATACAATTTTTTTTTTTTCCTTTTTTCTTTAACTGAAATCTAATTTTTTTTCCGTGGTCGTTCATACAATAACTTACATGCAACCTCCATCTGACTTCAGTATAAACGGCACACGGCTCTGAAGTGATCCACATGCGCAGAGGAAGACGTGATGTCATACGCGGTACGCTGTGTTTACAGAGATAAATATGGATGCTGCCTCTGTTAGCATGTATGCATCAGTTTTGTAGTTGACGTTCAATCAAATCCGGGAAAAATATGATACGTTGTTGATCTTAATATCCCGTCTCCTACAGCACAGAAAAAATGTCTCCCACTTTTGTGACATTGAAATTGGATGAAATGTAACATTGCCATACAGACTGCGGCCACTTTGACACCGATCGGTTATGTATCGGAATTTAGGACCACATGTGAAAGTGGCCTGGCTTGGATATGAAAAAAATTGAATTTGTGCCGTTCAGACTGTCATTAGAAAATGAAATGGGGAAAAAAACTTTATCCCAGAGGGGAAATTCAATGTCAAATTCAAAATCCAACATGAGAAGAAATATGGGCAAGAGGTCGGAATTGAGCTGCAGTGTGAGCGTAGCCTATGTTGAATTTAAGAGCAAAGAAATTCTGAAACTGCAAGACACACATACAGGATAACCTGTGAACTTACGTGTTTCATTAAAGAGGAAGGAATCCTGATATTCCTTCATGTACTGAGAGGATCTGGCCTCATCCAGGAACAGAGAGTAAACTCTTTTGATGTCCTCAACCTGCACTTCTGTCCCCTGGAAAAGCCGCAAGACACAAATCACACCAAATCAAGACCACGCTATAGAAATATCATTCAAAAGCTTTTCCTACAGTAAAAATAATATGGAAATGGTGATTAGTGAAGTCTGCTCGTTAAAGTTAAGCTCACCTTGCGTTTACGGCACACGAGTCCTGCAGTGCTGATCAGCTGGATGGCGTAGCGCAGTGACGTCTCCATGCCGATGCGAGTGAGGACTGTGTGTGCTTCCTCGCTCAGCTCGACATCCTCCTCCTCACACCTGAAATATAAAGATGCACATTTTACTTCCCTCCTGTGACACTGGAAAGCTTCACATAAAGCTCGCTGGCTGATGCTGAATGCAATCTCACCGGATCTTGAGGATCTGCCTCGTCTCTTTTTCAGTGTAAGGGGAGGTGGCGATGATGAGCAGGCGATCCAGCAGGTCGATGGGGATGCCATGAGGACTCTGATAGTTTGTGCCACGAATTCTATGTGGAAAAGGAGAGTTTTGTTATTTCTAGAAGACAGAAAAAGTCTTAAGTATATATTCTATACTTCAGTGGTGAAAAATATTAACATATCTAGAAATAGTAGAGAATCATATTAAGACCTATTCTTCTAAATGGCATGATATGCTCAGGCAAAAACACATTCTACATAAATAAAACTACTTAGATCAGCTTTTAAGAATAAGTGAATAAATCTGCAGTAATTCTTTTCACTCTGAAAAGCAGTACCGAGTGATGCCTCTATTGGTCGCCATAATGAGAACTGGGGAGAGGTCAGTCTCCAGGGCACGGTTCAGGAAGGAAAAGCACTCCATATCCAGCATATGGACTTCATCAATAAATAACACCTGGAACCAAAGACATGAAAAAATAAGCCACAAACAGAATGAAAACTCACTTAAGAAGATGAATGATCACTTAAACTTACCCCAGGAATAATCTCTGCCTTGCCTTCCTCCCTCCACTCCCCCACTTTGGCATTAATCTGTTCCCGGACTTCAGACTTGATCTCTCCGGTGTCTCCAGAGAAGAGAGCCAGGAAGCCTTGTGTGCGGCTGTTAATGACGTCAATCTCATGGAGGGACACTGTATGTACCACCTCCTTCCTCTTCTGTAGCTCTCCCTCAGGACACTGTACAAACTGGGTCTATTAGAGCAGAAAAAATAAATTAGAAGTAGAAGCTTTACCTAATGGATTTCCCCTCCAGAGACTAATGGCCAGAGGAAAATGGCTATTGAGGGAAAGTGGCTAGGATGATGAGATCCTTTTACAATCAGGTCAACAATCAGTTATCAGGAGCACCAATAAAGATCTAGCACAGTAGATGGTACACAGCTGGCACTGTTGGTGTCAGGTGTGCAAGTGAGAGAGCGTACTCCATCTGCCTGTTAAGTATAGCAAGAGGTGGAGAGAAGACTAACAATGACACTAGTATGGCTACATGTTGCATGCAATTTCTTCTCATTTTTCATCTTTCTAAAACATACACACTGTCCACAACAACACCACCATGTTTAGAGAAGAATCTAAAGACAAGACAAGCAGCGATCAGCCTTGTGTGTTGTTCCTGAAACACACAAAGCAAAAACTGCTTTATGGTTTTAACTCATGTAGTTTTATGGTTCTTTCACTTAATAATGCATCTTACACCCCCTGCAAGAAGTAGAGTAATGTAGCTACTCCTCCTTGTAGCTACAGACTATACTTGATTCATCATCCTTAAAAATGTTTCATGACAGCTGCAACAGTCGACCAATGAGGCTTCAGTAATTATGGTCCAACTCTTTGCAGTTCCGGACCACTTGAACTCAGGTTTACAACAGTATCTTCTTTTAAATGCAGACTTAAAACATTTCTTTTTTCACAAGCTTTTAGTTTTAAATGTTTTAATTTGCAACACTGCCCTTTTTGTCTTGTGTTTTTTTTTAATCTTACATGTATTGTAGGGATGAGCATATCGATACCTTGGAGTCAATCTTCGATACCAGCCAGGCAAAATATCTGAATCGATATTTTTTTGAGTATCACGATACCACTGTACAGATACAAAACATGCTATTTGTTTCTACTTCTGAGTTTTAGGCAATGAAATGATGAAAGCAGCCAGATTCTAGCTTTCGTATCACATGATGGTGGTAGCCTATCAGCTATCATGATGATGTTGCAACTGTTAGTGACGATGATGATGTTTTGGTGTCTTTCAGTGGTATAATACAGGTTATTGTACATTATGTTTTGGTAAATTTGTAATATGACTATTACATTTTCTATTTTAACATTTTCCACTTAATAAATTTGATTATTTTAGTTAGTATATATTATGCTATTTGATAACTGAAAGACTTTTTTAATCCATTTTTGTTAAATTTTATCGTCACCATAATTTACTATTTTTTTTTAAGCGTTTCTTTCTAGTACTTCTGTTCAAAGGTTCCACACATCTAATATTGCCCTTGCATTCAAGGTATTACTGTAAAGCAAAATGTACAATCTTGTGATTTTCTTTTAAAGGACAAAAAGTATTGGTATCGATATCGCTGAAAAAGTGCCATAAACTACTGGTATCATATCGACATGGAAATTTTCGGTATCACCCATCCCCAATGTATTGCTTGTGTAATGTTATGCTATGTTGTTGAAGCACGTTGAGTTAACGCTTGTCATGTGAAATGTGCTCAATGAATTTGACTTGACTTTGATGAAGGGACAGCATACCTGAGCTCCTAAGGCATCATAATCTCTGGCTCTGGTGAAGGAGCGTCCCAATTTACTGATTTTTCCTGTGGCTTTGTCGATGGTGATAACATCTCTGAGACATATAAACAGATAAACATATCAAATCAACTCAGATGCATTTATCTGACTTTCCAGAGCGAAATATTACAGTATAAAAAGATTAATTTACCCAGCTTGAACCTTCTCTTTACTGAGACTTTCAATCATTTTGTTGCCCAAGTCATATATTGTCTCCATCTCTGTTGTCTTCAGAGTCAGTTTTCCCACCTTTGCACCCTGGTTAAAAGCATCATAAATTTAGCTAATATACTTTTAAAGAAAATAATCACCACTGTATGAACTGGAGTCCTTCTGCGTGTAATGAACATCTTCTTGCATCATCAATAGCATTTTTATTGCATCATTTTCTAAGCAGGCATGCAGAAAATATGCAAGATGGTAAATAACAAGCACATCCGTAATCAAACACAATCAAAGCAGCTCACTGTTCCAGTGGCAGGTCTGTCTATTTGTATTTCCACAACTTCTCCTTCAATTATCTCTGTCTCTTCTCTGAAAACAAAACACAAACACATTGAAAAGCAATTCATTATAAGTAAAAAAAAATAAAAAAAAATAAAAAGGATTACACAGCAAGTTATTAATTCTGCTCACTCACTTGATCCTCACTCCAATGGCTTTTCTGAAAGCTTGGCTTAGTGCCTCAGTTTTGCTCATTTCCAGGGAGAAGATTTCACTACCAGCCAGAGCTGTAAAGGGTGTATCAGGGCCAAGAGACTGTGCAATGCCTGCATTAGAAACAAACTCAACTAATCAGGAACAGAACAGAAACTTTTGTTTCGACTAAAGATGAATACATCAACTAAAGGAGACAACATCACTTCCAGTCAAGGAAGATGCTGTGCTTTGGAAAACCTCCAACACAGTTCTTACCCATTGCAATGGCAGTCTTTCCTGTGCCAGGCTGGCCAGCAATCAGCACTGCCCTGCCAGCAATGTGGCCATCTTTGATCATCTCCAAGATGACTCCCGCTGCTCGACGGGATGCCAGCTGGCCGACCATCCCCTGAGACACCTACAGATGAATAGAAACAGGCCTCCTTAAACCCAAACTCTAAACATTAATGCATCTATACTTCGGACGTACTGAACACCTGCCTATGATAATGTTTCAGTCCATTCTGCATGTGTTGGTTATTCTGATCTTATCAGTAGAAACATGTAGTTACATGTAGCGTCATTTATGAGTTATTCCCAAAGAGCAGTGTGACATGAGCAGCAGAAATTACAAGGGTTTTTTTTTTTTTTTTTTTAAAGGTGCAATTGTCATGGCTGATCTGATTATTTTGTAAATCAAACAAATTAATTTATGCTCGTTGCTGCAGATAGCCATTATATTTGAACACAGTTCTCTTAAACTAAAAAAGAAATAAATG
Source organism: Atherinomorus stipes (assembly GCA_023101725.1). Classification (NCBI taxonomy): domain Eukaryota; kingdom Metazoa; phylum Chordata; class Actinopteri; order Atheriniformes; family Atherinidae; genus Atherinomorus; species Atherinomorus stipes. Next base: position 938,265 of record JALJCO010010111.1, on the reverse strand, counting down.
AACACTTGGAGGAGGGGAAAAAAAGGTCCCCCAGCTATAGAACCATAAAACCACTAACAGATAAAAAGAGTAACAATGTTCGTCTGGTTGCTATAGCAAAAGTAGCCTACCCCCACAGGAAAGCTGCATTCCCCACAAAAATGGGGGTCCTCAAAGAACTCAAGTATAAGTTTAAGGTGTTTATTTAATCCATAACCTTCTCAAATATTAGTCTGGCAGACTCTTATGTCATTAGGACATTAGGACCTGCTTTATATTGATTATGTGGTCATAATGATACAGTTGATCAGTGCCCACTTAAAGGCTTAAAGATACCTGTCTTGGCTCCAAAGCATCATCCAAACCAAGGCCACGAATGTGAGAATGGGCCCCTAAACACATAGTGACAATAGATAACATCAACCACATTTGGAGTCGAAAAAAACAGTCACATGCCAACATATACTATGTTTACCACACAAAATTCACTGTCTGAATTAGTTAAAAGGGCCCAAGTAAATATAGATTCCTACCAATTCTCTCGATCCGTGTAATGTCACGAACCTCTGGAACCTTTGTAGTCGCCATCTGTATCAAGTTAAAAACAAAGCAGAAATATCCACCACATAAAAACCACACTTCAACCTTGTTAGACAAGTAGAAATACCTGTTTAAATTTAAATAAATAAATTAATGAATGACTAAATGAATGAATAGACAGACAGACATATATCCATGTTCCAAAACAAGGATTCAAATGTCTGCATAAAATTTAGGTTTAATTTTCTAGCTCTCTTTTCCTAGCTTGACATCAGTCAGGCAATTCAGATCACAGCATACAAAGAAAATTATACCTATAAAGAAAGAAAAAAACATCCGCGTTTCTTCATGGAAAACGCTAAAAAAAAAAGCTAGTTAGTATAAAAAACCTGCGCTGCCCAGTCGGTTGTCATAGTGACAACTGTAACGCATGGCACAACACACATGTAGATTAACAACATTGCATTAGCAACATACTGTGGCTGTTCGTTTTATTATCTTTTGTAATATGGTACAGTAGCTCGTGTGAATAAGTTTTATAGTCATGGCATAGTTAGTCAAAAGCATCTCCTGCTTCAAACCATCAAAGCAGAACGAAAATAGCCCAATTTAATGCTAACGCAAGCTAACGTTATGTTAGCTATTTAGCTAGCTCCATTCATAGCGGTCTTTACACACTAATAACCGCAACACCGCTAAATGAGGCCATACACATCTGGATAACATTATTATTCTTACTCTACATTTGCAGCATCATCAGTCTAGAAATATTTTGAAATTTAAAACGTTATACAGATAAGAAGCGTCTGTACTCACTTTTACTACCACACTAGAGAAAATGTGAGAATACGGCGCTCCTTTCTGAAAGTGCACCGACTAAATGTATCCGAAGAGAAACAAGACCTGTTCTTCTTTTTCCACAGGCCCTTTGCGAGAGTGACTGCCACCTATAGACTCGGTGGTAAACAACAATAAAGCCTAGCTAATTTTAACACGTGTGTTAAAATCTTCTGACGATGGTAAGTAATCTTATTTTTTATTATCATTATTATTTACCTATCATAATGTTCAACTTTACTTTTATATCTCATATGGATACTAAATAAAAATATAAAAACCGACTAATTTCAACTCTATGGAGCTCAAGTACTCTCACTTTCTTACTGGGATTAGATCATTAGTGGTCACATTTAAAATGTATCTTTGTCATTATATCAAAATGATAAAAACCTGTCCGATGATGGCCTGATCATGTCAAACGTAATTTACCTGCAAAGCATTATGAGTTGGATAAAAAAAAAAAAGAAGAAGAAAAGAAAAAAAAAGTCACCATTTTAAACTGTATTTTTTTAATTATTATTTATTTATTTATTTTTGCTTTCTTCCCTTAACATTTTCCACTTCAGTGTTCTTAAAAAGGAAATTTTGTTGATATACAGGAGCTTTGAGAGGATCTAAATAGGCCGTTTTGAAGGCTTAGTAAACATCACATCATACATTTCTCCACTAGGGGTAGCAAGGCCCCTATATTAAAGGTTTAAGACTTTTCTGTAACAGCAAATTTGCAGTGATAACTCCTTACAAATAAACTGAGGCAGTCAGTCACCTTTTCACCTGCAGTAACCGCTACTCTGCGTCAGCAAGTGGCAGTTGTGTAAAAGTCATATCCTGCATCATAGGGAATCAATTTTTGGTCAGGTCACTACTTTTTGTGATAACTGTAAGTAGCAGCAAGTACAATCATATGAGATCTAAAACTTTCATTTTGCTCTGCCATATATAGAAAAACAGCACAATTGTTCAGCTTTTTTTTTTTCTGCAAGTCTGTACTTTTCTGCCCTCAGAAAAATTGTGCAAAAAAATGTCATTTTAGAAAACATATAAACAGACTACAAGATCATAAACATCACATGCTAACTATAATCTTAACCAGTCTAGAGGGGGCTTTCATATCCTTTCTTCTATATTATCAAAGTTTTCCCTTTAGGCTCTGGTTTAGGGAGCTCAGAAAGTAAAATGACCTCATTCTAATAACTCAAGGATGATACTGACGGTTGAGCTGGATGTTGTGTAAGAACTTAAGAGCTGGAATCCAGGGTTTTAATGAGAAAATTGATGGCATATATCTTTGAAATAAGTCAAACCCCTTCAGACTACCACAAAATTAACACTGCTGTTCAAACACAAAGCTTAAGCATTATGTCTGTTTCGTTCTGCCTGAAAAGTCAGTCCTTTTTTATTTTATTTTCCTTTTAGGGATTTTAGTGATGCAGCTTTTATGAGTGAGTCTTGAATATTAAGACCTCTTTGGTTTATGATCCCCCAGTTCAGGAAACTGGACTTTAGAGCTGACATCACTTGATAAAATGATAAAGTAAAGTGAAACAAACGTATATCAGTTTGTTTTATTAGATGTTTATTGATAAAAATAAGTATCAAATTATCACATTCTAAGTCCCTCAAGTACAGATTGCATTATTTGTCATTTTTGTTAAATGCTTTACATTTCAACCCAGAGGAAAATAATGTTGGAAAGGAGATCTCATAAAGGTCTCATTTACACTACTCACAAAAAGTCAGGGATATTTGTTTTGTTGTATGATGTCAGAATGAACCTAAAATCCACTGCGACCTGTCCAAGTGAACTGAATTAGACTTTCTCTAAACTTTTAGATGCACATGTACATTGTTCAATGGTTAAATATGAACACTTAACATTTTCCTGAAACTATAACCGAAAGCCGCATATCCCTAACTTTTTGTGAGCAGTGTACTTCTAGACAGATGTGAGATCCACGTGAGAGCTAAATGAGACTATGGCTTATTTCTCCTGTTTCTCAACCTTGTCTCCAGATAGAAAAGTTGCACATAATCTCAACCTAGTCTCACTTCCAGTTCCAAAGGAGATCTCAATCATTTCTCAAATAATTCTCAAGATGTCTGCATTAAGTCTCAAGACCATTAAACCTGAATAAGGCTGGGATAAGATCTCCCTTTTGTCTCCTGAGATGCAAAAGAGAAAGTTTTGAGAAGTAGAATTTTCCTCTGGGACACGTTGATTTAAAAAAATATTCACATTAATCACAAACAGTCCCCCCAGATCAACACATATATTTTTATGGTATAAAAAAAACAATATATTTATTCTTTCTAAAAAAATTTTTTTTTTATCACAGAACAGGAATATTTCTTATTTTTTACAATGATCATTAGACTTGTGTCGTTTAATCACAGTTGGATGATGGTGACGGCTGACTCGTACCAAACCCAGAAGCCTGGGTAGACAGGTTCACTGAAGGTGGCCTTGAAGCGGTGGATGAGAGACATGGACTCCCCTACGGCGTAGAAGGAGAGAGTGCCCCCAGCGTGGTCCAGGAAGACACCGATGCGGGAGGAGTAGGGCACGTTGATCTCTATCTGGTCTTTACTGTGGCGTGCCGAGTAGCTGGAGTCAGAGCAGAAGAGGCTCCATGACTTCCTGTTGTAGCCGATGCGGCAGCTGTCACCGTATCCCGTCCTCTTGATACCTTTGTAGGTGACTCCGATGGATGCCCCCTCCCCGCTCCAGTCTACTTCCCAGTAGTAGGCGCCACCGGAGAGGGGCTCCTTACACAGCACTTGGGGCAGAGAGTCAAACCTGGAGGGGCTATCATCATAAGACTGGGGGTCTCTCTTGAGGGTAGCTTTCCTGTTCCCTCGAGACAAGTAAAGCTGTCTATAGGCTGTGTTTGGATCCAGAGTGAGCTGGCAGGCATCTAGAAAACACATTGAACATTTACTTAACAGGAGGAAGCATTTAACTCAGATTGCATGGGTTAAATATAAATGAGGAAACCCAAGAAGCCCCTCACCATTGCTACACCAACGCTACACCAACTTTAAGGTCCCAGGGGTTAACAGAATCTCATTAAAATCTCCAGCTTTGTTAGATATTTAACTTCTTAAATAGCATGCTTGGAAGAGTGGGAGACCCTCTGGCTGGACACACACAAAATCAGAATAATCACAGGGGTAAAATGTCACCTGCCTGCTGTGTAACTCTACCTCTGCAGGTCACAGTTGGTGGGACACTCGATGGCCGCGGCTAGTTCTGCCCGGCCTATTATCTGGAACGCCAGAAGTATCAACACTGTTTGTGAGTTTGACCACAAACATCTTAAGAAGCCACAGCCTGTGAATCCCATCCTTAAACAACTTGAAGCAGTTTATTTTCACAAGATTTTTATAGTCCAAGCTTCCAAATCAGATACAGAGAAAACCGTCCTATGAAGGATATTCTCACTGTATCATTACTCAGCAAAAACAAGAAAGGGGCCCTTAAACTGCAACTAAAGTAAAAGTCACAAACTTGTGCAGGTGCTTGCAAGCTTGAATATTTGCATAGAACCTGTCCCAGTCTCTGTCAACGCTGTGGGACATATAATTACTTCTAACAAGCAGATTTTGTGGTCAGCCACAGGGTCTGACAGAGAGCCTCATCAGCATCTAATTTGCCTTGTGGGCTGAGCTGAGCAGAGAGAGCAGTGAACTGTACCACAGCAGAAAGCAGGATGACAGAAGCCAAGACTCACATCTCAAGAAGTCGTCCCTGTACTGAGGCTCCTGGACTGGGACAGACTTGTACATGGCCACTTCTTCACCTGTGGAAATGTATTTAAGAACGTGATTAGAAAAATACTCATAGTTTTAAACTATATTAAATAGATATTACTGGTCTGATATCGGTGTCGAGCAATATTGACTTTAACTTTAAAATTGAATATCAAATATATTCACCAATATATTTAACTGACATATAACAGAGAGTATTTGGTGATGAACCAAAAACTTTTTCTTGTTTTTGTTTGTTTTTCTTTTTTTTAAATCTGTGGGACATATACTGTGTCCACTGTTCAACATTACAGTATGACGTCTCCAGCAACTACCTGATCTGCAGCAGATGCAGCAGAAGTATTTTTCTAATTTTGCACAAGAAATGAATATTACATCATTTTCAGCTTTAATATCGGTATCAGTTATCAGCCAAATGAGTTGTAAAATATCAGTATTTTGGATATCAGCCAAAAATCTAATACTAAACTTTATTCACAAAGAAACAACTATGTAAAATAAATCTTCATACATGTGTTATCTTGACATTATCACACTAGTTTGTTTACTGTTTCTGTTTTAGGGAGTGTGTTAATGTATATTGACTGTCAGGTTGACACTCCTAATCAGAGTAAACAGCTCTGAGCCAACTGAATGGCCTCAAAATTCCCCTAATAAAAATCATAGCTAATCATCAAACAAGATTGCATTGAGCCCTGCCTACTACGGAGATATATATTACTAATAACTTCAGTATTATTTGTTGCATATATCCTTTATTGCAGATTGACCAAAAAATATAGCTGTATTAATTTCATATTTCTCCGCGTCTTTGTTCTCAACATCAGCAGAAGATTTCATCATTTTTTATTTTTGACTCACTTTTAATTGCCCGTTTCTTTTTGGATTCATCCAGTTCACAGAAGGTCATTTTGTTGACTGTAAGTTAAAAAAAAGAAGTGTTAATAAGTGTTAATAGCAGAATTACAAACATGTGAAACTGATTTATGTGGCGGCTCCACACTCACCTGTCTTGGCTACCTTCACCAATTCATCATTGCTGAATTCATTCAGGTGTTGTTTCATCTCGGACACAGCCTTCGTGACTGGGCCGAAGCTGAAGTACGGATTTACAGTCACTGAAGGCAGCTCCTCCGCTTCTGTCTGGGCTATCAGCATGTGGTAGCTCTAACGACAAAACAGACAAAACAACAGCAACACCTTTAAGATAATCTTTTTTTTTTTTATGTATGGCAGTGTCGCATATTATATCTCAGTGAACGTGTGTTTTTGAAGCTGCTCAGTTACCTGGATGAAGTGGATGTGGTCTTCAGTTCGAGACAGCTGGGTGATCTCATTGTCTCTCCTCTTCAGGTCAGCGATCTCATGGTTCAGGCGCTCCATGTGGCCCTCTGCGTTGCTGAGCGCAGCCCTCTTGTTGGAGGATATCAGCTTGGCCATCTCCTGCTGCATCCTCTCGATGGAGCGCATCATGTCTCCGAACATCTTCTCGCATTCCTGCAGTGCTCTCTGGGCTGAATTCTGCCCAGGAGAGAGTTTATCATGAATCAAATGGGTGTCACACAGTTTTACTACAACACTTAAAGAAAATGTCATCACCCCTGAAAGAAGGAATGCTGTCAGGGCTGTTTGATTTAACTCCCTCTTGGCCTGTAGTGGTTAGTCTGGTCTTATCTGTTTGATGGATGATGGGGGCACAAACCTTGAGTGAGTCCACTGCTTGTTTTAGTTCCTCCATCTGCTTGAGGCGGTCATGAATCTTTTCCTGGATCTCAGCCTGGGTGGCGCCCAGTCGTTGCTATGAATGAAACAACAGGATATTTTGAATACCATTAAGTTAATTCCACAAGTTAGCCATTAAGGTTTCATTATTTATTCTGATAGGCTTTTATTAAAGTGTATAATTTAAGGTTAACACTAGAAACATGTGGTCAACAGGCATTTTTCCACTTCAAAGTGTCTCAAACTGCTTCAGGCTTTGGATTTTGGGTTTGTTTAATCTATAATTAGCTACTCTTTCATGTAAAATTCAAGGCTGCCGCTGCTGTGATTAGCCTAAACTACTAAATTACACATTAGTATACTTCACATTTTGGGCAGGTACAGTGTTGCATCATCAGTGTGTCTATTGCATGGTCAGTGGCAACCCGATATCCTTGTCTTGACCATTTGAGGAGAGCATTGCCTACCTGTTCCTCAGCTCTCTCCTGCTCTGCTGATACCATGTCGTGACCCTTGTGTTCTTTCACCGTGCACAGCACACAGATGCACATCTGGTCAGTGCGACAGAACAGCTCCAGACCCTTCTGATGCTGCGGGCAGATCTGCCTATCCAAGTGGCCGATTTCATCCACCAGCTTGTGCCTCTTAAAAGTGGCCGACTCATAGTGAGGTTTGAGATGCTTCTCGCAGTAGGAGGCCAGACACATCAGGCAGGTCTTGATGGCTTTGTGCTTCCGGCCAACGCAGATGTCGCAACCAACATCCTGGGGTCCTGCATAGTTATAGTCGGGCGATGGAGGTGGAGGCGGAAAGGACTCATTGCTCCGCTGGAGGGTCGAGTGCCGGGAGCCGCCCATGCGTCTCGGAGTGGGCCTCTTGTTATAAGTGACCCTGCATTGAGGGCAGTTGTATGAGCCTGTGTGGTCAGCATGGTCCCAGTATGTCTTCAGGCAGATGGAGCAGAAAGCATGTCCGCATGGGATGGACACAGGGTCCCTGAAATACTCCTTACACAGGTAGCAAGTGTCCTGGTCAGAAGACATTGGAGCAACTCGTTGCTGTTTCTTGTACAGAGAAGATGCTGCGAAGAGAGACGCTGACTTGTGTCAGCACAGTGGCAAAGTGAACTTACAGGTAGTGCGGGCGCAAGTTATATAGGGTAAACAGAGGGAGGCTAAACTGGTTAAGCCGAAACCTGTAAAACAAGGGCGGGGTAAGAAAAGGACACAGTGAATGTTTCCATCCGTTACAGAATGCATGGAGAATGAATGAAATGCATGATCTGAAGATAAAGGTTTGGGCCTTGAGTGTTGGCAGCAAATATGACATCTTAGTTTTTTTTTTTTTATTATTTATTCTCAATACTGTTAGAGAAAAATAAACAAACCAGGCAGGCTTTTAGTGTTTGGTATATTTTTGAGGAAGAAAGAGGTACAATAAGAACGCAAAAGGTGAGATTTGGATTATTTTTTGTAGAATATGCCTCGTATAAAAAGATTAGCTAAAGAAAGCATAGCTGAGAAATAGGAGAGGGGGAAAAATAACAGGTGTGTCGCCTTCCACAAGTGTAACTCCTTCACATTAGAGACTGCTCTCTATCAGCAGTAGATGACATCCACTCAACCCACAGTACAAACTGACCTCTTGCAAAAGAGATTCTTTTATTTACTTTGACTAATGATCTTCCAGCTCATATTCTAGAGATAAGCTTTAATATCTTATCAGAGTCCCAATGAATCAGCAACTCTTTTTATTTAGATGTGAAAGAAATGTTTCGGTACAAAATCAACCACTTTGCTGGATTTTTGCTACAATCAGTTGGTTGTACTTGACCCAGTGAGATACTGACCTTCACCCCACTGAAACCAGTTAATCATAAGCTCTTATTTTGTGTTTCATGACTTCTTCTCTTTCTACCATTTCTGTTGCTTTAGATTAATTGAAAATAAAATATTTCTGATACAACACAGCTTGCCTCTGCAACACAATTAAACGATCAGATGCCTTTTATTCTAAGCTTTGCCTAATTTTGTCTAATTCCCTTTGCAGTGAACACACCTCCAAGCTGAGATGGAGTTTCAGGGCTGTTGAGATGGAGGTAGGAATGCAACTACACTTGATAGCCCAGATAACAGGAGGGCCAGGAAAGCTTGCTTAAAAGATTCCATTGTGTTAGAGCCAGCAGAGCCAGACCAGAGTGCCAAGCATTATATAGGGTCTGTTGTGTGTCAACAACAGTAACCACAGCTGACATGCAAGACTAAATGTGGCATCTTATTTAGGTGAAAATTCCACTGATAATGCTCACACACATTTCACTACAAGTGATCAAATGTTTACCAGGATTCTTTGTATTTTGTTTAATTACCTGTCATGAAAAGATCCAAATGCAATTTGCATTTTATTTTGAATACTAACTTTGGTCCTCAGTTGACTTCATTAAAGTCAAAGTCAACTTTATTGTCAAATATGCCACATGTTAGACATACAACACAGATGAAATTGCAATCCTCTCAAACCCACGATGCATATAATGAAATATAATTATAAGATAAAAATGTAGGAATCCGCTCGGATATAAATCTAAACACGAAACTAGTTTAAATACTGATGCATATCTGGGAATATTGTATTTACAAGAAAGCCTCATATGATACAGTTTATACATTTTATCTAAAGGTTTGACATTAGTTGTTGTTGTTTTTTAAGGGAAACTAGTTGAGTTGTGTTATCTGATTGCTTCCGAGCTTTATGGCTGTCACATTTAAAGTTGCACTTAAACATTTACTTTCTAAGGACATTTCCCACAAATTATTCACCCACTGTCATGGAGTCCCATCGTTTTCACAGCAGAGTGCTGCATTTTATCATGATTGTATATTTTTTTTTCATGCTTTGCTCCACAAGCTTAATTCTACCTTTTTTCTATTTTCCCCCAAGAGGTGGACTTTGTTTCCATAAATACAAATATAACTTTTATTATGAAGGAGGAAAAACTTATTGGCCCTCTACACGTCTAAGCCACCTCCCCTAACACTTAAGAATCTCATCATGTGCACATTTTGCCCTCAGAATCTGTTTCATATCAAACAGAATCATGAGAGAGAAACAAGATCAAATGACCATCTGTCAAAAGTTCATTCCTTACATAACTTTTTTTCTATGCTGAGACGGGTGTGTCCCAAAAACACACACACTTCCTTTCAGTTGTTTTCTAAGACATAAATACAAAAGATTAGAGTCTGAGCTTACTTTGAAGCTTTTAACTTTGGCAGTCTAATTTGCAGTTTGCTTAAAATGCACATTGTACCATAACTCAGCTTTTAAGAGATAAGAAATAATGCTCCCATCCGAGCCAGCTTGCATGTAAATTTTTCACATTACGGTAACTTGTCATCCCAATTTATAAACGTGAGACTGATATTTTGGGTTTAATCCAGCTTTATTTACAACTTACTTGCCCAAGTCTTGCTCTTTTTTTAGCACCCTGCTGATACTGTTACTGTCATTTATACATCCTTTAAAAATAAGAATTTTGTGTATCTGTCATGATTAATAATTGCATCCACTGCTGTAGCAAGTTTATATGTCTTTATGGTCTTTTTGTGCATCTTCAGTGAAGTGGATCCTTGTTTCCTTTGATGAAACGACCATTTGTACTTTTCCGGACTCTCGCTACAGGAAGCACATTGCGCACCTTAATGAAGGCTGACCTCTCACACTGAACTCGGACCGGGCTGCAGACAACTGTGAAGGTTCTGTGTGCTTCATCAAAGAAAAGAGAGACTTATACAACCATGCTACACTTTAAAGAAGCATGTAATTAAATCTTGTTACAGCCTTGCATCTTAAACACGATGTCCCCAAAGAATTTGACATTTGTGTGCAAAGATGCACTTTAGCTTTCACCTTTCCTATCAAGCCCTGTGATATAATTCTGTTTGATTTAAAGTTTGGTCCAACTCTGGTGGCGCTCTCCACAAATAAGAGGTTAATCTGTAAGGACAGAGCGCTCCCTTTACTCCGGAGGAAGGAAGGAAAAACTGGCTTATCAGAAACCACACCAAATATGGAAAGGTGAAACTACCAATTGCATGAAGTAATGCAGGATAAGAATTGAAGGTGGAGCAAGTGCACCCTTTAAAAACCTTAAATTTTCTAAGTGTCATTTAAAATCAGGCAAAAAAAAAAAATCTAAATACATTTAAAAACTAATGGAAAATAGGTTTAATTTGTATCAAGGCTTTTGGAAGTTCATACTGTGGATGGCGCAGTAGTTTTACGGGGATCTAGTAGATTGGGCCTGATTGAAATGCTAAGAGGAGGCTATGATGTCATTGGGCACTTCATTGCTCAGAGTCGGGGTCTCCTTGGGGAGTTTTCCACCTGTTTGTGTAAAAGATAATAAGTGAGGTTACTACTTGGACAAGCTTTTTTCTGGGTGCAGAAAAAAACTGTAACATAGCTTGAGTGAAGCATGCACAGAAGTATGAAACCTATCTTCTGCAACTCACCTGCAGCTGAGAGGAATGTTGCGTGTGTGTGTATGCATGCATGCCTGCGTGTTTCCGTTTGCTGTCTCAACACTGAATGCTTTTTGTGTCTGCTGCTCAAACAGATACCACATATCTACAGTTATAAACTGCATTGTTATTGCGCACAGACTGGTTTGACTGGTCACAATGTCAATTAAACAACTCTGAATTCCACTATGGGTCATATTTTTACACCAAACAAGCGTTTTTTTTTTTTAAATAACAAAGTTATCCGGGTCATTTTGACATCACTTAGAAACCCAGCTTAAGTTCAGTGTCTCTGTGTTTGTTTATTGGGCGGTCCCTTAAATTCCTACAGAACCGTAGGCTACTTTAATGTTTGTCGGACTATAACCGGTTTAAGACAATGGCGATTCTGTCTGACAACAATAGGTGGAAATACAGCTGCCGAGAAGTGTGTGCACTATTCACCCGCAGATGAGCCTCATGAGAAATTTGAGAAGAAAAGGAAACTGCAGGGGAAAAGGAAATGTTTTCTTGCACACTGAATGTCACTGCTTTTTCTTTTTAGATTTCATTCATTCTCCTTCTTTCTGCTCTCCACTTCTGTCTGCCCGCCTTCTCTCCTTCCCTCTTTTTCTCTTTCTCTCTCCCTCTTGCTTCTTGCTCAACCTGCTTATCTGAGCTGGGCTGGGCTCGATACACTCACGGCACTGGGGGAGGGCCTTGTCTGCTTTCAATCAATAACCTGTGGAATTTAGAAATACAAGTAGGTCCTGTCCTTGGCAGGCTGTACCACACTCTGGAGGGCGGGCTCTAAAACACACTCGGCAAATTCTCTGTCTGCTTCTGGCATTCTCTCCTTCTGCTTCCGCAGGTTTGACTGGGTTTTGAGTCCATCACAATGGCTGATCACACTTCTCCTGATTACTTCAGCTGCTCCTTATGCCTGAGCCTTCTGAGGGACCCGGTGGCCATCCCCTGTGGCCACAGTTTCTGTATGGACTGCATCAGTGGCTACTGGAATGAGGCAGACTACACAGGGATTTATATTTGTCCCCAGTGCAAGATCACATTCACCCAGAGGCCGGTGCTGCGACCCAACGCCACTCTTAGCATGGTGGCTGAGAAGATCAAGAAAAGCGGACTGAACCTGAACCTCAGCTCATCTCAAGGAAACATCTACGCCGGAGCGAGTGACGTTCCTTGTGACTTCTGCTCTGGGAAGAAATTAAAAGCTGTGAAATCCTGTCTGAACTGTCTGGCATCGTACTGTGAGAAGCACTTGAGGCCTCATTATGAATCAGCCACGTTCAAAAGACACAAGCTGGTGGATGAGTTGGGAAACCTGGACAGGAAGATCTGCCCGCAGCATCAGAAGTCCCTGGAACTCTTCTGTCGAACAGATCAGATGTGCATCTGTGCTATCTGCACAGTCAGTGAACACAAGGGCCATGATATTGTGTCGGCTGAGGCGGAGAGGGGTGAGAAACAGGTAAGTAAATCCTCCTTTCATAGAAATCCTTTCATAAACTACCTACTCAAAGACACAGCTGTGCCATTGTTCAGCTGTCAGGAAAATCCATGTTTGCCAGCTTCTCTGAGACTCCTACTACTTATCTGTCATCTTGGAATGATAAAGATGCATGACAGAAACCACAAGCTGAAAATATCATTTGCATAGTCTTACTGACTTTGACTGAAAGCAAACAGGGTGTTTTTTCTCCCAACTCCTGCCACTGCGCTAGGATTGCTGGTTGTACTTTGACCCATTTCACCAGTGCTATCAGCTACCCTGGCAGGCATCCACCACCGCCAAAACAAATCCAGCTCTCTGATTAGCTGTGTGAAACCTGGAGGGGCGTGTCTTATGCTTATCATCCCCGAAAGCTGCTTTCCAGAGAATGTGGTGTTCCAGCTGTGGGATAAATACACAGAAACTGCAGGCTTCTCTCGGCTGTGTTGGTTCCCACCTGTGGGAGTGAGTCTGCAATGAGGCTGGAATGTCAGGGAGTGAAGGCATTCAGCACCTCAGTTCAATCTCACTGTTGTTACCACGGCAATGCACATTCAAATGACTCACAAATCACACTGCCTGTAAAACAATGTGGAGTAGATAAGAGCGTCACCCGATACTGTGGTGTAAATGTGTGAGTAATTTAGGAGTGTGTTTATAGCTGCCAGGGATGTGGGATGAAGGATTTGAGGATGGGGAGTCTGGTTTGTCTCATGCAAAGATTTACAACTAAAGCATATCACATCTCGCTCCATCTCCTGCTCTTTCCCCTCCCCCCCCCTCCCCCTCTCATGTCGATTCCCCCCTCCCGAGATTCCCGACATTCCTCAAGCTTATCTTGAAGAATGGGCTGGTGGGCTTGAGTAAAAGCTGAATTAGAAGCCTTCTGTTCTGCATGTCAGCGCTGTGTGCACCTTGAAACATCTCTTTAAAAGTCAGGCAGCAGTAGTTTCACATTCCTGACATGGACAAAATTCTTCTACAGATCCCCCCTCTCCCCCTGGGATAAAAGCGAGCCGAATTAAGAAGCTCCTTTGAATGGGGTTTATTAAGCATGCCCGAGGGCCTCCCCAGATATTCCTTGATGAGAAAGAATGTCTGTCTTGATCCAACAAATATGAGGCTTTGCATCTTTGCCTGGAAAACAACATTCAGCTGCGATCCTGTAAATGTGTTGTTGTCATTTATCGTAACGTTGTATGAAAAAAATGGGAGGAGGCCGGCAGTTATCAGTTTGAAAGCGCTTGTTAAGAAAAACATGATGTGTTTTTTTTCCCTCCTTCCAGAAACTCTTGGGTGTCTCCCAAGCTGAGATTAGACAAAAATGCCAAGAAAGAGTGAAGGAGCTGGAAGAACTAAAGACTGCTGTGGATTCACTGAAGGTAAGGCCTTGATTTTTATGTTATATTCTTCTACCACCTGGTTGATCTTTAATTTAGAAATGACAGTATCGATCAGTTTAATCTGTAAACCACTGAACATCCTCTGTGTACCGTGCAGAACTCGGCTCAAAGAGCCATGGTGGAGAGCCAGAAGATGTTTGAAGACATGATACGGTCCATCGAGAGGATGAGGGCAGAGGTGACCAAGCTGATTGGCATCAATGAGAAAGCCGCTTTTAACCAGGCTGAGGCTTTGATCGAGCGCTTGGAGCAAGAGATTGATGAACTGAAGAAAAAAGAGTCTGGCCTCAAGCAGCTGTACAGCACCGAAGACCACATCCACTTTTTGCAGGTAAGTTGCTGCTTTCCATCGTTATCATAGTAATTTTGTCTTTTTTTTATGCACACGTTTATGCTACTTGGGCAAAATATTAAACTAATTATGAAAAAGATAAGAACTTTGGTTAATTTCCTTCTTCCATCAGAACTTCAACTACCTCTGCACTCCCACTGATGACGGCTTCATACCCAGAGTGACGGTGAACCCTGACTTCTCCTTTGGGGCTGTGAGAAAAGCTGTGGCTGAGATTAAAGAGCGCCTTGAAGAGTTTGGCAGAGAGGAACTGCTTAAGATCTCCAAGACAGGTTCAAACTCATTAACAGAAAAAGCACTTTTTTTTTTCACAAGATCAGTCTGAAAATCCTAATTTTCTCAACATGAAACTGTTTTGGTTTACAGTGAACGAGGTCCCGGTCTACACGACAGAGAGTCGAACATTGGACAGAAGGAGCAGAGGTGAGCATTATCACGTTCTTCAGCAATACAGCACCGCACCAGGGGTTAATTATTATTTAGGTTGATGATATAGTTGCTGTAAATTGCAGGAGTGAAACCGTAAACTGATTGCATCATATCTGAGTCAGAAAAAAACCCTGACAAACCACCTCGAGAAAAGAATTAAAGGCATTTGTGTGGGTGTATGTTTAGGGTGACCTAACACATTGTTTCTTTATGTATAGGCAAAGAAATGATGGTGGACAGCGCTCCACCTCCAGAGCCAAAAATGAGAAATGATTTTGTCAAATGTAAGTAACTTATTTATTTATATATCACTTCTAACCCTATTTCACTGTAAATACTTTCACAGATCTACTTAATTCAGATCTTATCCAGATCAGAGCACTTGAAATAAAAATGATGAATTTTTCTTTCCTAGACTTCTGTCAGCTGAAACTGGACCACAGCACAGCCTACAAGGAGCTGTACATCTCTGAAAGTAGTAGAAAAGTCATCCGCACCAGGGACCTGCAGCCCTACGGAGACAACCCAGAGAGGTTTGACAGCTTTGCCCAGGTGCTGTGCCGAGAAGGCTTGTCCGGAGGCCGCTTCTACTGGGAGATCGAGTGGAGCGGGGAGTTCTCCATCGGCGTGGCCTACAAGGGCATCAGCAGAAAGGGAAAAGGCTCGCTGTGTCTCCTGGGCTACAACGACAAATCCTGGAGCCTCCTCTGCTCTGACTCGGGGTACTCTGCCTGGCACAACCGGGTGGACAAAGCCGTCAGTGGACCTCACTCCCCCAGGATAGGCGTGTACCTGGATCACACTGCAGGCGTGCTGGCATTTTACAGCATAGGAAGCAGCATGACCCTCCTGCACAGGTTTCAGACCACATTTGTCGAGCCCCTCTATCCAGGCTTTGGAGTTGGAACCTCAGTCAAGATCTGCCAAATCAAGTGAACACCAATATAAATATTCTGATGTTTTTCATAATATACAGCAATGCTTTTTGGAAATATAAATATTTTTGCAGCAATCTTTAACCTACGCCAAACTGCCTTAATGGATCTACTGCATATTTTTGAAGGAAAACATTTTTTGTATTTACATTTTTTTAAGCTCTACACATCCCAACTTTATTATGTTTTGCACTGTGTTGTCAAATCACTTTGTAATCTTAGTTTCCCACCGTTGATGTTTGCTTTATGATGTTACATCTCAGTGTAATAAATCTCACTATAAAAGAGTTAAATCTGTAAAACTTTTGTGTCCAATGTGTACAATTTATTTGCCCCAAGCTATTTCATCTCGAACATATTTCATATAATGTAATTATTGTAATTTTCTTGTAATTTGTTGTTCCAGTATTGCCTCTTATTACAGAATTGTTTGAAGGATTTTCCACTCTTTTTAAAGGAATGTGTAATACAGTAATGGTTGTTGTTTTTGGTATGATTTTAACAGATTCAGAAGAGTATTGTAAGGTCATTTCATTATACCATATTTTAATGTTATCAACTATCTGAAATCAGTTGCAAGTCCTACATTTTGTTTTCCCTCCACTTAAACTAACTCTTATTTAATTTTGTGCATGTTTACCTACAATCTGGACAACCAGAGTATAATTACTATCTGAAAAAAGCTCTTTTTGTGACAAAAGTTTGTTTTCATTAATAGTTCTAAATAAAGAACTAAATAAATGAGTTTTGTGTCGTATTCCCAAGTTAAATTCTTAATCAGATTAGAAGTGAAAGAAGGTCTGTCAGAAATTGTGTTTTTGCCAGGTTTGCCTCAAACAAATACACAGAGTTTCAGTAGCATCTTTAGTTATGGTAGACATGGCATTTTTGCTTTTATTAAAGAACTTAACTTGATTATGATTCCCCGTCATTACTAAATTGTGTATGTGAATGAGCAAATTACCTCCTTGGAAACAAATGTATGTTGTATAAACAGCCTTGTCACACTGTATGAAAATGAGCAATGCTTAGAGTTCCCTCTGCTGGCTGACACCAGGAACTGAACTAAGGTCAAATAAAGTTGTTAAACATGGCTGTGATAAACTGGTGACCTGTCCAAGGTTTACTCTGCCTGTCCTGAGGAGCTGATTGGTTAAGGGTGAGATAGGGGTCCACAAGTGGGACCTGTGCTCCCAGTCCAATACCATGCAGCCTAACTGGCTTCTGTCAGAGAACACCAGGATTAGCAGATTGGCCATTCACGTCCTGTGTTCTTCACGGACAAGTGCATGTTCAGGTTGAGCATGTGAAAAACGTGACAGGAGTCTGAAGATGCCATGAAGAACATTCTGCTGCCTGCAACATCCTCTAGCATGACTGGTTTGGAAGTGGGTCAGTGCTGGTCTGGAGGCGCATATCCTTAGAGGGCCACACAGATCTCCACATGCCAACCAAGCGGTACCCTGACTGCCATTCAGTACTGAGATGAGAACCTCTGGCTCATTATTAGAGCATATGTTGCTGCAGTGGGACCTGGGTTCTCTCTGATGCATGATGATGCTCAGCCTCATCTGGCTAATGTGCATCAGCAGGTCCTACATCAGGGATTGCCAACCCTGGTCCTTGAGGGCCGGTATCCTGCAGGTATGAGGAGCTTCCCTGCTGCACCACACCTGACTCAAATCAGTGGGTAATTGGCTTTATGTCAAGCTCTGCACAAGTCACAAGATGTGCTGCAGCAGGAAAACTTACAGTACACCTGCAGGATACTGGCCTTGAGGACTCCCTGTCTGCTCAAGCGTCTTTGAGCTTCTGTAAAAGCGCTCTATAAATAAAATGTATTATTATTATTATTACATGATGAAGGCATTCATGCTATGGACTCGCCTGTCTGTTCATCAGACTTGAATCCAATTGAGCACCTCTGGGACATCGTATCCGATTCCATCCCATGTCCCACAACTCAGGGTGACACCAACGGAGATCTCAGGAGAACATCTGTGGTCTCATCATGTGTGCCCAGACATAGGCTAGTAGGGCAGGGATCACCGACTCTGGACCTACTGTAGGTTTTAGATGTTTCCCTGGTGCTTCCACAGATTATCAAGTTCTGCACAAGCCTCTTAATGACCCAGTGAGTCAGGTGGGGAAACATCTAAAACAGGGGTGCCCAAGTCCGGTCCTCAAGAGCTACTATCCTGCAATTTTAAGAACATATCCCCTCCAACACACCTGAATCAAATGGTTAATTTTCTCATGCACATCATTCAGCACAACAGAGGCCTGGTAACGAGCCATTCATTTGATTCAGGTGTGTTGGAGAAGGGATAAAACCAAAATGTGCAGGATAGCAGTGCTTGAGGACTGGACCTCGATCTAAAACCTCCCCAGAATGAATGGTTCCTGTTGTAAGGAGTGCATGCCGGCACATGGAGGCCAAACACACTAGTCAGCCTATGATCTGAACTTTCCACTTTTGAGTACAACTCTAAATCCACACCTTCGTGGATTTTTTTTTTTTTTCTTGCTGACAATTACACATTTAAATCTAGTCTTAGGCCTTACTATTACATTACATTTTTTTACACTTACTGAAAAATACATTTCAACAAAAATTGCCCTAAGCTGGTCATAAAATGTGTCCATATGATTCATTGCTTATGCCTGTTACTACTGTGATATATTCAAAATGTCCAATAAGCTGTAAAATACTGATTTCAAATATACTGGATCGAAGATGCATTCCATTAACAGTTTCCTCATTTTTAGCTGTATACCCACCTCATATTAAATGTGTGAATTTAATACAAGTATCAGGTCCTAATAAATCTGTGCACAACATAAAAAACATCAAAATCAATAAACAATAGACATCTGTTTATTGGTTCCCAGGATTCTTACAGGAAGTTGAGCATATAACGCTCAAAAAGAACAAAAGAAATATTCATGACAGTCCAAAATTCAGACATCGTAGCCAATTATGCCTCCTTTGCCAATGCATTCTCCAATGTAGAACCACATGAGCACCTCAGTAGCCACCAGCCCATTCCTTACAGCATCCTGAAATAAAAACATCTCAGTTAATACAGAATAACGATAAGCACAATCTTGCAATAGTAAGGCACCAATGACAAAAGAATAGGTCATGTCTGACTTTTGAATCAGTATAATAGGGATGCAACGATTACTGGTAAAATGGTTAACCGTGACAGAATTCCTAACGATTAGTAATACCGTTTCAAATTTTAATTCTCTTTAAAACAGTGCCCGATTACTGCACTTTGAAAAACTCCTAGTGATGCTGCTCATTGGCTGGAAAAGCAACAGCAGTTGCAGTTTGGAACGTTTCATTTATGAAAACATGGCAGAAGTTAACGACGGCGCCCACATGGACAGTTCTCTTGAGATTTTTCCCCCTTTACAAAGGACAAAGTACACATTTAGACCCATTTTGGATATTTTCAAAGATGCTGGGGGATAGTTCTATAATACTGTGATAAAAATGATAACCGTGATCATTTTGGTCACAATAACTGTGATATGAAATTTTCATATCGTTACATCCCTACAGTATAATCAGACTGCCGTTTCCCAGAGAACAAGCTTATGATTAAAATGTATAATGTGATAACACTACAAGTTAAAATCACACACAGACACAAAAGGGAAATTTTAAATGGTTAAATTAGGAAATATGTGGCATTTTTACTGGAAAGAATACAATAAATAATTTTCTCACTTAACATACTA
This sequence comes from Atherinomorus stipes, assembly GCA_023101725.1. NCBI lineage: Eukaryota > Metazoa > Chordata > Actinopteri > Atheriniformes > Atherinidae > Atherinomorus > Atherinomorus stipes. The sequence continues at coordinate 918,532 of JALJCO010010111.1, read as the reverse complement.
AATTTAAAACCAACTAATTACTTGTTCTTTTTTTAGATATTGGTAATTGCAACAGTTAATTCCTTAGTAAACCCACACTATATTTCCTTAAGTATTAATGGGTTAAAACATGTTTCACAGATTCAAAGTGAAAACTTCTGTAATCAGTGAAAGTAAATTATAAAATTCAACCATAACAACAATTCACAAAAATTCAATTTATTTATTCAAACGGGACAATTTCAGTTCATGAGCATTTCATAAAATATTAACACAAACATGCCGGAATATAACTAAAGGCTCATATTCATGTGTTGTCCTCAACATTGAGTCATAATACCTGTACCATCCAAACCTACAAATTCATATTGTTCACTGTGAGATCTCTGTGTTAACATTTGTCTAAATAGTTCAGTAATGAAGCCTGCTGCACAAAGATCTCAGATTTATTCTTGTTTCATTATTTAATAATTAGTGAAAAACCATTAATGCATTTGCAATAAAGTTAATGAACTCAAGTTAAAGACACTTAAAGTCAGCTGTTTGTGCCAAATCCACAACACTTTACAGCCTGTTAGTAATCTAAATTAGATAATTCCTCTGTTATTGTTTTAGAGAATGAGATCATGTTTTAAATGGACAACGTCAGTACTTAGTTCATATTAAATTCATATTAAGACTGAACTTTAGGTTTCTGTAGTTACAGAAACCTAAAGTTCAATCAGTTAATATCAAGGAATGAAATTGAAGTAAAGTCTGAAATCAGCAGCAACAGACAGCATTTGGTTATTATTTTATATTTTAACGATACGTTGTGTGCCATCTCTCAAAAAAAATTATTATAACTTAATATGAACTAAGTACTGACGTTGTCCATTTAAAACATGATACCATTCTTTTAATTTCTAATCAATTTGCTTACTTTAAAAAGGTTATTTGTATAAATGTTTGTGTACTACAGAGTAAAATAATAACGCTGGCACACCTTGACAGTTGTCTGACCGAGGCGTCCGGACTGGAAACCCTTGATGAGATTTGCGGCCCCCTCGATGGCCTTTGGGATCTCGGCAGGGGAAGGGGGGACAAGTTCAACACGGGCATAGTACCAGAAGGTTGCTAACCGAGGTTTGGAATAGGTGACAGCGGCTGTGAGGCAGAAAAACAATGTTGTAATCAACATACATATCACGGGCTAATTTCTTTGTCACTCAAGTTGCAGCGATCTCTTCACGCTGCTAACTAGCATTAGCCTATTAGCTATTTCTTACGAACAGTTAATGCAAGCAATTCAAAACCCATGTTGACTAGCCGACATAGGTAAACATAGGTAAATAAAAAGAAACTACATCAATTAACAATGTAGAGCATCCTCTAAAGTTATCCCCGCTTTATTTAACTGTTGTGGGTCACCGTCACCGTAACACCAGCAGCGCCAGCCTGTCGGAGACTTATTAATGACTGTAAGAACCACACAAGCCCCCGGTTACTTATTACATGCTTCAGTAATCTAATATCTTACCGCCGATCAGAGTAGGTACTTTAGCAACCAGTTTCTGCACTGCCTGTGCCATGTTGCAGCGTTTATCGATGCTAACTCTTCCCCGTCTCTGTTAGCCGACTGAATGTCACCTCCAGTGAAGGACCAGATACTCCAGCTGACCAAACAAGTGCCTGTACAGAAACCCGGAATAATATTCTTCTTCTTTGAAGGTCAACTGCAGCTGCCATCCTTGGATTTTCTTTACTGCCATCTTCTGGGGCCAGGTAGCTCATCTTCCACATTACTTTTTATGGGGCTTTATTTTGAACAATTACCCTATGGGCAAAGCATTTTTAATTTCTTACACTACAACATGAATTTTTGTTTTGGCCCATGACCATCCACCCCGAGTCATCTTTGGCCTTCGAATGTAAAAAATTGGGACACCTCTGGTTTTAGACAATCAAAAAGTTTAATTGAATGGAGAGCATCAATGAACTGTGTGCTTGAAATGAGCCAAGTTTTTTCTGGTAATCCAACCGAGTAAGAAATGAACCAGCTTCATGACTGACAAGGAAAAACCTAGAGCTATCCTTGAATCAGTCTGCTTATTGGTGATGCCCTAATCTTGAACGGCTTGTTCACAGACTTTGTTTATGAAAAATTAAAAAGGTAAGAGGAAGGGGTTTGTCTTTTTCCTTATTTCAAGATTCTAGATACAATTAGAGCACTTAAAGGCCAGATTTTTAATTTATTTATCTATTTATTTATTCATTCATTCATTCATTTGGCTCATCCCTGCTTCTAAGACCCATCTTGGATGCATCATACCTCTCACCTGGTGGCAGCTGCAGTCGGCTCCAGCTTATCTTGAACAGCATGGGTGGGGTAGAAAGTGGAATTGTTTTCTATCCATGCACAGTTCCCATAAAGTATGGGCACACTGTTTATATACAGTCTAAAGGACACACCCATAGATGATAAGTGTAGTTGTACAATTTCTGTACTTTTTATATTAATTTAATATGATTTATTAACATTATAAATGTAGTTCCATTGATTCGTTTTTCCATTGATTCATTTTATTGAGGTATCTGGTTAATAGCTGATAGATTAAAAAGTTAATGCACAACTTATGTTTTGCTGCTGTGAACTAAACCTGAACACATTTTATTATTTGTGTTTAGTTGTTAATTTCATAATGATTAAATCCTTCAGATGAAGTGCAGATAAAGAATCAAAGCATTAATAAGAGAAACAAAGTGCAGTTTATTGAATACATGAATGTCATGTCAGTTTCATGGTCAGATGAACATGAGTATGAACATTTATGGCTGTAGTCATACCATTATTTTTTTCAGATCATGTTTTCACGAGGGTTATTTTTTGCATTTTATGTAGCACCCTGTAAACACTACTCTTTAATTTAAAAAAACAGAGGAATTTATTTAGTTATTGCTCAATCATCAACATTTGATTAATAAATGTACAAAAAATGACTTTTTTTGTTAAATTTTAGTGATTGGGGCTGTCTAAATTGCAGGGCATGTATTTTTTATATTCATTGTAATCAGATATTAGTATCTTACACAACTGAGGTTAAGTACTGTGACTGAGACGAGACGCTGTCTTAGTCTATAAGACTGAACACAGCATCATTGTCATGCCATCACAAAGACACTAGATTGTTAAAGATCTTGAAATCAGATTTATTTTTAGCTTATTCTGTCTGTTTTGTTGTCTGGATTCCCTCTGAAACCCTGGTGCATTAAGTTAACTTGTAGAATATTAACATTAAATACATTTCTTGCTTGTTCAGCTCAGTTTGAAGTCTTCTCTGTGATGTTCGGAGCTACAGAAAATCTTCAGGGTTCAGAATTGTTGCCGCTCACAAAATTGATAGCTCAAACTCATCTTCTTCCTGTTGAGATATAAACAATAGCATGGTGTAAAGACTGTGCTCACTGATTTAAAAATGAAAAAAACAAACAAAACAGACTCTGTGATATTAATGTGTTTTAATTGTTTCACCTCTATCTTCATGACATCAGCGTTTGGGGTATCAGACTTTTTCATTTTGTTATAACTTGTCTGATCCATGACTCGCAATGAAAGAAAACTTCCCCCTTTTTCACAAGCACAATTATATCTTCCAGATATTTCTCTTCCACATTTTGTCCATTGACTTCCATCACTACATCACCTGCAACCAGGCCAGCACTGTGGCCAGAACCACCAAAAGCCACCTACAGGGAAGAGAAAGCAAAATGAGGACGAAAGATGTATCACTGCATCTGGTAAAAGATGAAATGTATGCCTTTCAGTGAATGTGTGTGGTTTCTGCATGCAAAACAATTCTTTATCCCAACCTGACTGATGAAAGCCCCAGGACGCTGTGGGTCACAGCCCAGGTTAAAGCCAAAGCCCAGGGGTCCTTTTTTGACAGTACAGAGCCTCAGACTGCTCAAGCTGTTTTGCTTGTTTAGGGGTGTATGATTATCTGCAGTTTTCTCAACAGCATCATCCTCACAAAAAAGAAGAGGAGACAGACCCAACTACAGAAAGACAACAAGGAGGAAAAAAGCACAAAAAGTAAATCTGACATGACATGAAGTTTATAATGAAGGCTCTGAAAATGTGTGATGTGGCACAGTAAGCGATATCCACCTGGGTGTAAAACTCCAGCCCAGAGGCAGTGATGGACGTCAGGAATAGCTGTTTTCCACTCAGTCTTACTCTGTCCACAATCTCATCATGCATCAGCGACTCCACTGATTCTCCGTTGACCTCCAGCAGGATCTCTCCATCCCGCATACCTGCCCTCTCTGCTGGACTGTCTCTATCCACCTCCCGCAGAACATGATCTAGTGATTAAAACGACCAATATCTAAATGAGAGACTAAAGTCAAGAATGTTTACATCTGAGTTTGAGGTAAGTTTGATTTTCTTACATGTGCGCCCCGACGGTGTCTTCTCCAGGCGGAGGAGAAAGCCATAGCCTTCAGACCCAGAGATCAGGTGGAGTTTTCTGGCTCTGAAAGGCAGTTTATGTGCGACAGCCATTGTGGGCACGATGGGAATCCTCTTTTGGATGTAGATTGTCTCACTCTCACTGTCTACCACTAGGATGGTGATGCTGTTGCTGCATTTTTTCATCTTCAACAAACAGAAATGATCATACACAAACCCAGAAACAGTAAATTAATTCTGTAATTTTCTTTTTTCTGTTGTTTCATTTCAGGATATCTTGACTTATATTTGATATATCTATATCTAATATGTTTAATAGATTTAATATTTCTATCATTATTATTGTCATTCTTTATATCTGATATATTTACAGTATATTGCATCCATTATTTGGTACATGTAACGAAACTCACCATTCTGCTGAGTGCAGCGTGTGTGAGATGGGAAACCATTGCTCCGTTCATCCACACCAGACGATCTCCCTTACGCACTCCTGCCTTCTCAGCTGCACCTCCTGCAACAAGGCTCACCGAGAAGCGTCCTTTCTCTCCTACACAGCAGACACAGGAGCAGCTGAGTCCTGCACTGGCTTCAATTTAACCAACATCTAATCTTCAACCTTGAACTTGCTGCAATCTCCAGGAGATGTGTTACCTTCCAAAGGTGTAAAACTGATACCCAGGCCTGAAGATAGCTCCTTGGTGATGTGGCAGAGCCTGGGTGGTTTGCAACCCTCTTCCATGTAGTTTTTGGCCAGAACTCGCAGGTCTTGATTCTGCGATAGAGCTCGCTCATATTCCTGCCCATCCAGCACTAATAAGCATAACTGGTGTCCACTGATAGTTATCTTTCTAGCCACCTGATTAGCAAAGTGGGAAATATGTTAAAATCATGTAATTAACCAAATGGCCTCTATGAATCTGAGCTTACCTCAGAGTGAGGTGCATCTTCAACGTAGCAGTTGTTGACCTCCAGAAGTCTGTCTCCATCTCTGAGGCCGCTACGCTCTGCTATACCTCCTGATACTACGTTTCTGATCAAATGTCCCTTGCAACCCCTCTCCACCCGCAGTTTGAAACCATAAGCCTCCCCCTCCTCTCGTTTAAGAAAACACAGTCGTGGCCTGGGTGTCGACACAGAGTCTGGATCAGGAGAAGATGTAGAAAAAAGCCATCACACAAAGCAGGCTTTCCTCATTATGAGTTATGTTGTGGTTTTAAAATGAATGTGGAGTACCTGCACTCTCTGAGATAACCATCACTGGGTTGTCTATTCCCTCTTTTGGATTGAATGTAAATTTCCTTTAAGGAAAAGATCAAAGTCATTTGACTGTAGCTACTAGTCTTAATAAGTCAAATTATACTGAAGGTATGGAAGTTAAATACGTTCAAAATTAAAATGCTTTATTTTCTTTTTTTGTGAAAAAAATATTGAAATTGTTTTCTGAAATGTTTATACAATCAGTTTATCACGCAATCAACTGTGATAATTGCAATTATATTATGATTTAAAGTGCTCTTTAACTACAAAACCTCATCTGCAATAACAGTATTTATCTCTGTACAGCAGGCTTTATCTTAACCCCAATGTCTTCAGATTAGCTGTGTTTCAAAAGTCAACATGCAAAGCAAATCAAATACAATACTTTTAATTCCTAAATGCTAAAAGGCCTGCTCTGTTCCAAGCTCTGCCTGATTGTTACATTTATAGCACAACCGTTTAGAGAAACAGCAGAACAATAGTTATTTCAAAATGAATGGGATTGAACTGAACAAAGAAAAGCTGACTTACTCTGTCAAATCGACGTCTTCCACCACAGAATGAAAAAGAGATATGAAGTGAATGACTGGACAGCATGAAATTCACACGATCAAAATTCTCATCAACACATACAGACAGCGACATACTGTAGTTACACAGAGCACACATGACAATCAACTGGTAGGAACTTACAGCTCTTATTCTGTCTGCTAAACTCTGATGCATCAGCTTAACAGCAAGACTGTGATCTGAGCCTGGATGATACATCTGCTGACTTTAACTATCAGCTGAGGTGCCATAAAACAGGGTTTGACTTTATTTCATTATCTGTAATCTTTGTCCCCTTTAAACAAGTGAGAAATTACAAAACATAGAAACTTTTAAAGTTGCACTGCCCAAAAAATGCCAGAAATGAAGTAATGACATATATATGTCAAGTGTTTCTAAGTCTACTTTGAGCAGAAAAACTGAATCCAAACTGTTGTTTTAGGCCAGCTGGTCTGTGAAAGTCTCTGAGAGTAATACACTGGATTAATACACATCTGAGCTTTCCTTATTGCAAATCTTTATTTTCCGCAATATGATACACATATCAAAATTAATCCAGTGGATTTGACCCATCACTTGTTAGATTTACTGGGAGCAGTGGGCTGCCATATTCTAGCACCCCCTGGAGCGACTGGGGGGGAAATTACTGTACGTCTGTTGGCATATCAGGAGCTTAAACCTGGGTCCTCCAGACTTATGCTCACACCTGTAACTGCTTGGCAACCACTCCCTTTTCAGGATACTACTCCCCTCTGACCTTTTAACAGAACAATTTTTTCCAAAGACTATGATGCATTTTATCAAATATTTGTGCAGATAAAATTCCTTGAGCAATTTCTACCACTTGGTTTGGGTATTGAATGCCAGAAGAAAGTGTTTTTTTTTTTTTATTAAATCTTTTAAAGTTTGACCATTTTATTATGGTTACTACATCATTAACTGCCATCTCAACCATTTGTTAGAAAAACAGTTGTTGTTATTATTAATATTGTTCAAAAGGGGGGAGAAATGCAAAGAAACAGCTTTTTTAAATTATCTTTTTCTAAGTGTGAACTTTAAAGGGTTAATGGACAAAAACAAAAGCATGTTGCCCAGTGATACTTTGACTTGTAGCCTGGAGAACTTGGAAATCGTCGCATTAGCAATCACTTTGCCTCCTGAGTCACATTCAGCCCTCGCATCTTTCATTCACTGTCTATTCATCTTATTTGGTATCTCTTTTGGATTTGTCTTTTCTGTGGTCCTAAGATAAATTCTTAAGAAGGTAGTGCAAGAGAGTTGGAGAAGAAATAGAGAGGAAATGGGTGAGGAGACAGTGTCTGATTGGCAGCAAAAGTTTCCAGGCTGAGAAAGGAATTATGGACGGGGGAGGAACATCTCTGTGGTATCCAGTTAAACCAGCATTTGATGTACTTGTGCACTTTGTTTCTATCCTTTACAGGATAGAGAGCCAACTGTGACATATGCTGTGTGCTGTCTGCATTTTTTCCTTTAATTTCCCAATTTTCAGGAGGCATGGTCATACCGCTGAGCCACCTGGACCTCATTTATTAATCCATCACTAATCCCTTGCAATACAGTAGCTAAAACCTATAATGTAACATAAAGTTGGTAATCCTGCTTGTCTTAGAGAAAAGCTGACATACAAAACTTGTTTGAAAAAGGCCTCTTATTTTTGCTGCTTTGACACTCTCTGAACTACAAGGAGGTTATTGCTGTTGTGAAACAACAAAAACATGCTTCCACCTACACCCACAAGGTCCAGGAGATATGAAAATGTCTACAGTTGCCACACTGAGCCTTCACTGTCCTGTAATCTGCTGCTCCTCTTATCTGTGCTGTCCAACATGGCATTGACACAAAGTTCTTGCTTCTCTGACACACAGTAATAAAAAAACATATTGTTTTGATAAAAAAAAAAAAAAAAGAAGTGATCTACGGGACACTCAAAACAGTTGCTCTCAGCAGAAATCCAGCTCTCGCAGCACATCTGTGTCATTCTCCACAGGCACCTCTGAACAGCTAATGGGTCGATGTTTGCTTTTCCCCCATAAACCTTCTTTTAATCCTCTAAGACATGCCTTTCCTCCAGATACAAGCGACAAACTGCTGCAGCTCAGATCTGTGTAATACTATAATTAGCAATTTCTGCCCATGACTAATAAACCATCTGCACAATTTTAACTATTTCATCCACTGAATCGGAAAACAATGAATACAATATTTCACTGGCTTCATTATGTTCCTAGTATCATCATTTAGAAAGTTGCACAGAAGCCACTCTCCATTAAAACCATTATAAAGGCAAAAAGTTTTCATTATACATATAGGAACACTATAAAATATGATCAATTACAGTATAAGACATGAATGAGACTAATTGTATAGTATATACCAGTGTATATATAGTATAATTTAACAGAAAAATGCAAAAAGGTTCAAATGTCTTACCTTTACTTGATCTCATGTTGTATTTTTTCCCATCAGGTCTGCAAAACCACACAGTGGGGTGGAACTGTGGGAGTGCTGTTTATGCAGAAACTCCTCCCTTTGACGGACACCATGGTTAATGTTTAATCTCTGTGTGATATTTGAAGCACATGTATCCATCTGTAATGTCTGTGTTGCATTGCTTTCTGGACTGAAAGTACAAAATGCTGCACAAAATTGTTCCTAACAGTTCTGTCATGACATTAAATGCTTACACAAAGGGCTTCTGTAAAGGTTTAACCACCTGTATGTGCATGTGTGTGTATGAGTGTGTTTGTGTGTGTTACTACATGGACTGACCAGCAGGGTCAAGGCTAAAGCTTGGCATGTTGCACAAACTGGTGACAAATGAAAGTAAAAACCTGGTTTAATGAGTATAAAAACATCCCTCGTACCCTGTTTTGCATTCCAAAACTGATTCCAATTTTGTGTTGAGATGGCAAGATGAAAAGATCTAACTGACCTTGAGATTAAGGAGGAATCATTGTTGCACAAATGGCAGGAGCTTTTGCCACAAAGTCTTCTCAAGTGTTTCAATAAAAGCAGTGATTTTAGTAACATTGGTATTTATCTGGGAAGTCATACTGCTGTTTTTTTTTATCCTTGAGCAAAGCAGTGCATTAGTTTTCAAAAGGTCTGATATAATACAGTCTGAATGTGTTGGATAAAGTTCTCACAAAGTTTATTTTATGCCTAACCACAATATTTCCTTCAACTGGACCAAGTTGTTTAGTGCCAAACACCAATCATGAATTGTGAGGTCATAACTAAGCCAAATTGAGTGCGAAGAGTTTTTTTCATTGTTATTATTTTTAGATAACACTCCTCTTGAACAAATATATCTCATGCATTCACACACACAAAAAAACATACCACCTCCTTCATGTTAGACCAGCATCATCCTAACATGTATATACGCTATCAGTTGATCCCACGGTTATCATAGAGAGATAAAGGTACAGTATATAAGAATTACTGATATCTAGTAGTAAAGATGGGCATAGAAATAAAGTCAAATGTCAAATACAGTTGTGAAAGGACAGTGACTGTCAGTGGCCACACACACACACACATATATATATATATATATATATATATATACACACACACACAGTATAAACATATATAAGCATAAAGATCTATGAGTGGATCCAGCGGCCTCAGGTGCAGAAATGACTGCTTTTTGAGGGATTACTAATCCCAAACGCTGCGCTAGCACCTATGAAGTAAACCCAGTATGGCAGTTATAAAGCTCAGAGGGTTCTCACTTCACAGACACAGTTGTTTGTCCACCTGGAGACATAGAAGTAGAATTAGTGTCACAAATATGGCAGGTGCCATGCACGTGGACCCATGGCAAATAGATATAAATGGCTCATTCTAAAAGAATAAATATACTTATTGAGGTGAAGTCATCAGACGCCAATAGAAACACAGATCTTAATGAAACATGAAGTTTTTGTCATTGACCTTTGATTTTGTTTCACGTTGAACCTTTAAGGTTTATTCCTGAGTTGTTTTCTCACTTAATAATGCTGACCAAACGTCTAGTTTACAGCTTTCTCCTTGTACTACTATCCCTTTGGCACCTTTCCTAAATTAACATGTACAGCAGAGGTGTCAAACTCATTTTAGTTCAGGGGCCACATACGGCACAATTTCATCTGAAGTGGGCCGGACCAGGAAAATTAGCAGAGAATAACCTATGAATAACAAAAACTAAATGTTTCCCATTATTTTTCAAGATGTTTATATTTAATCAACTTTCCTTTTAGAAAAAATAACGTGAAATTTATTAAAGACCATAAGTAGTTTCAACAATATTTTGGCTCATTTGATTGTATTTTTTCTTTATTAATTTTATGTATTAATTTCAGTCAACATTTTATTGTATATAGGAAAAAATATTCATATACATTTTAATATAAACTCATACATAAGAATTTATCAAATCAATTTTTCCTTAAAACTTCCCAAATATTGATGTTTAATATATACATTTTTATATTTTTACTTTTATTATTATAATTTTTATCAACTCATTCAAATACAACACTACATGTTCATTGTAACTTACAAATCACAATGGATCTACAAATCACTTACTGTAATATTGAACCACAGGTATCTGGAACTTAAAGACACACAACGGAACTTTTAGCAGTTTTCTCAGTGACGCGCCCCCTATCGGCGGCTAAACTAGCATCCATCTTGTTCGTACCTGTACTGTAAGCTCACTCCAGCCAGTAAAAGGACCAATTAGAAAGTAGCGTTTGTTTTATTGTATAAAAATGTGACATTTAA